>CM053030.1:120737819-121337819 GCA_028564925.1 Lithobates sylvaticus | reverse complement strand
TGGAGCAATGTCCCTCTGTCCCTCATTCCTCTTCATTTGTCCCTAATTTTGGTCTGATCTCTATAGTTGTATATAAAATGCACTTTTTATCTATCAAAAAATGTTTTCCAGTGCTAAACCTTTCATCTGATTTCTAAATTTCTGCACTTGTAAACTCCAAAAGCCAAAATAAAGGAATAGTAGTGGTAAAAAAAAAAAAGCACTTGTAGGTTTAACCAATCTTCTTTTTTTGTACAATTCTTCTTTAAGGGGGCGTGGCAAGGGGTGTGTCCTATGCCTGCATACTTTTGGTGATAGGCATCCCTCATTCGCATCTTGAAAAGTTGGGAGGTATGCTTTTTGCTATAATAAATATCCCCAAAAAATATATAAAAAAACTAATTTCTTCCTCAGTTTAGGCTGATGTATTCTTCTACATATTTTTGGTAAAAAAATCGCAATAAGCGTATTTTGATTGGTTTGTGCAAAAGTTATAGCATCTACAAAATAGGTGATAGATTTATGGCATTTTTATTATTATTATTTTTTTTTTTTATTGGTAATGGCGGCGATCTGTGATTTTTATCGTAACTGCGACATTGCGGCGGGCAGATCAGACACTTTTGACACTATTTTGGGACCAGTGACATTTAAACAGCAATCAGTGCTATAAAAAATGCACTGATTACTGTGTAAATATCACTGTCGGGGAAGGGGTTAAACACTAGGGGGAGATCAAGGGGTTAAATGATTTCCCTCATGTTCTAACTGTAGGGGGGGATGGGCTTGCTAGAACATGACAGAGATCACTGCTCCTGATGACAGGGAGCAGTAGATCCCTGTCATGTTGCTAGGCAGAACAGGGAAATTTGTGTTCATAGGCATTTCCCCTCTTCTTCCTCTCCGTGTCACGATCGATGGCCACCGGCGGACATCGAGTCCGTGGGACCGTGGGACCCGCAGGATCGCTCATGCGGTTCACTTTTGGCGTGCACGCCCACTAGCCTGTGATTTAAAGAGGACGTACAGGTACACAAATTTGCGCAGCCATGCCATTGTGCCGACGTATATCGTTGTGCTCTGGACGGAAAAAATTACATTTAGTTTGCTAAAATTCTAATGTAATATAATATAATATTGTTTATTATTAATAATTGCCATTTTAAAGAAAAACATGGGGTGGATTTTCTATGCACCACTAAGAATAAATATGCAAAAAAATTTTTTTTAAACCCTTCTATTCCTTTATACTGTTTTTAAAAAAAAAAACATATGTAATAATTTAGAGGTTGGATGAAAGGTTTAGTGTACTATAATGCTTCTGGTAATTAAAAAATCTTATTTTTTTTTTTAGAGAGCTCCGTAAGCAAACTAAAAATGTGACAACTAAGAAGTAAAGAGGGCTGGAGAGATTTCATCCCAAAACGGAGACTGTCCCTCTAAATGAGGGACATTTGGGAGGTGATACATATAGTCTCCATCAGAAGCCTAAATGACAGGGTAACAATGCAGCATCACAGCTGACCAGAGTGTAGTCACCCTATAACAGGAAGTGACTGAACAAGGCCCCTTATAACAGGAATCTCCAGGTATTATTTTAATAAAAGCTGCAGATTTAACAAGATTGAAATTAACTTTTAAAAGCTACATTCACATTGTAAAGCTAATATTAGATTTACGAGATTTGTTTGTTTTCTACTTAAATCGCTGATACTAAAGCTCTGTGTTAAAATAATATAAAGCACACAAAATAATTTATATTTCTGTAATTTTAATACATGGTTATCACAGTTTTTTTTTTTTTTTTTTTAACAAAATAAGACCACATTAGCTAAAGAGAAAAGTTTTTTTTTTTTTTTTATTAATTCATGCACAGATCTAAAAAGAAAACAAACTGAATTGTGCTATTGTTTCCAAGAATGCAGGTCGCTTTGCTGCCTCTAACACCATACATGTGTGCCATCTAGTGTCCAAGATCTTTATAGACCGTACCACATGACCTTTTCACTCAGCCTGTTTAGTCTTTTATCTTTATATTTAGCTGCGTATTGATTTTTTTTTTTTTTCTAACTGAAATGTATTTACTGAAATATAAATTTATTGGATCTAGGTTCAAAAGGTTCCCCTGTTCCTTTTCTATGAGGCCAAAGGGTCAATATGACTACTAATATCCTGTATTTACCAACATTACATCATCTACACAATAAAACAGAACATCAAATTACTGTAATAATAATAATAATAATAATAACAATAATAATAATAATAATAATACTATTAATAATGTAATAATACTAAAAACAATAATAATAATAAAAAAAAAAATAATAATAATAATAATAATAATAATAATAATAAACTGTACTTTATTTTGCTATCCTAAGAGATGAACAGGACTGTAAAAGATTGTGGTGTGTGATATAAAGACACATTTTCAGTTTTTTCATCAGGAGCCAGGGCCATAAGACTATTCATACCTTGTATACTAATAATATCCCACCCAGCTCAGTCAATCAGATATAATTTGAATCAGATATAATTTGAATCAGATATAATTTGAGTCAACTACTGTATTTTATAAAAACAATATTTAATATAATATTTCATACAGGCTACACATATGACACAGGATCCCAAGAACATAGGTATCTTCTAAGTAGAGATCCCAGAAGTAATCTCCATTCAGGAGTTACTGCTTTAAAGCGGTATTAAACTCAAACCATAAAATGTAATATAGTGCAACTTACGAATCATTAGATGTGGCTCCATTCATTTTCTTTCTTGGGATTTTTTCCCTTTTTTTTCACCTGGTGATCTGACCTGGTAACACACCTCCTGTATTAGAGTGCCTCCACTCTGGATGGAGGAGCAACAGAGACGCCTTTGGACAGAAGCATTGTCAGTCTTGGGAGAAGGTGGTGTTATGCCGCGTACACACGTACGGACTTTTCCCGGCGGACCTAAGTCCAGCGGACAATCCGCTGGACTTTCCCGCTAGGTACGCTGGACTAAAAAGCGAACGGACTTGACCACACACGATCACGCAAAAAGTCCGACGGTTCACGCGATGACGTACAGCACGTACGACGGGACTAGAAAACGAAAAATACTAGAAAAATACTTGCTACTGAGCATGCGTCCTTTTTGGTCCACCGGACCATACTACACACGACCGGATTATCCGCTGGACTGCCAAGTCCAGCGGATAATTTGAAAACAAAACTTGAAACTTTAGTCCGCCGTACTTTGGCCAAAAAAAGTCCGCCGGCGCCCACACACGAGGGGATTATCCGCTGGACTTCGGTCCAGCGGATAATCCCGCGGGATAGTCCCTTCGTGTGTACGCGGCATTAGTAGTACTAGCAGATTTAAATACGCTAACACTAATAAGCAGTTACAGAAAACTTTTTATTTTCTTTTGGGACAAAGGTTTTACATAAATAGTTCAAATCTGATCACTATATTGGCTGCGAGCGCTGATCGGGAGTCGGTCGGCAGACCTTTTTCAGTCATGAGCCTTCGACAGGACCGGATGCTGTACACACGGGCCAAATGTCGGCCAGTTTCTATTGAATTGGCCGATGCCGCCCGACATTTGGCCCATGTTTACTGGGCTTAAAAAAGAAAAAAATATGGCCATCATATCAAAGAATTGGTAAGCTGCAATATAATAAATATTTGCTTCTGAGTTTAAAGTCTCATTTAAAAACAAAACAAAAACATCCTGTTATACTTACCTGCTCTGTTATGCCCCGTACACACAGTCCCATTTTCCGACGGAAAATGTCCTATCGGACCATGTTGTCGGAAATTCCGACCGTGTGTGGGCTCTATCTGACTTTTTCTGTCGGAATTTCCGACGGAAAAAGTTTGAGATCCTGCTCTCAAATTTTCCGACAACAAAGTCCTATCAGACTTTTTTTGATCGTGTGTAGCGAATTCCGACGGACAAAGTGCCACGCATGCTCAGATCACATTACAAGACCAAAGCTATTGGCTACTAGCCTCTACGTAGTCCCGTCGTACGCAACAAACGTCACCACGTTCAGAATGATCGGATTTTCTCACAACTTTGTCCGACCGTGTGTATGCAACACCAGTGTCGGACAAAATCCGTCGGAAAAAATCCGAGGGATTTTGTGGTCGGAATTTCCGACCGTGTGTACGGGGCATTACAGTGGATTTTCACAGAGCAGTCCCGATCCTCCTATTTTCAGGTCCCTCTTCGCTGTTCCTGGCCCCTCCTTCCTGTCCAGTACCCCCATGCCCTTTTTTCCCCACAAATAGACCTTTCTTTTGGTGGTATTTAATCACCTCTGCAGTTTTTATTTTTTGCGTTATAAACAAAAAAAGACCGACAATTTGAAAAAATATATATATATTTTTCTTACTTTCTGCTTTAAAATATATCCAATAAAAACATGTAAAAAATCTATTTAGGCCAATATGTATTCTAATACATAATTTTTGGTAAAAAATCCCAATAAGTGTACATATTGATTGGTTTGCGCAAAAGTTACAAACTATGGGATATTTTTATTTATACATTTTTTTTATTAGCTCTATATGTGAATCTAATACAGTGATAACACTGGCTGGGAAGGGCTTAATATCAGGGGCGATCAAAGGGTTAAATGTATGCATGACCAGTGTTTTACTACTGTGGGGGAGGTGCTTGTACTAGGGGAAGGCATGAATCAATGCCCATGTTAGCAGAGACAGGCTCCATGCCTTCTGTAATGACAGAACGCCGATCTGCCTTGTTTACATTGGTAGACCGCCGTTCTGCCTGTATACCGAAGCAGTGGCGGATATCGGCGGACACAGCGGGAGCGGGAGCGGGCCGGCAGTGGCGTGCACGCATTGCAAACCCAGAATTTATATATATGTAAGTTATACGGTACATGTGTTTAGACATGTTTGCCCTTTTTTCTGCTCTTCAGCTCCTCTCCTGAATGTGACTGTGCTTTTTTTTCAGCCTATAAACATTCTAATACACCTGTAAATGCCTATGTGTGCATGGACACATTGACTAACATAGAGGTGCATTTAAAGGCAGAAAAAAAAAAAAAAACACATGTAAAAGAAGCATATATAAGACTTTTGTTCATGAGATTTTAGGCTGGCCACACATTATACAATTTTCTTGTACAATTTCCTTTAGATTTACCCTCAACTATGTAGTCAAAGCGCCTGCTTGATTGGATACAAATTGGAAGTGTTGTTTGTTGTTTGACATCATATTATATTGTTTTTAGTAAATCTAAAGGGAAATTGTAAAAGAAAATTGTATAATGTATGGCAAGCCTTAGACCAAGTCACATGACTACTGATTGCTCAGTTCTTGGTCTGCTCTGAGCAGAGAGCAGTGACTATCAGTCACTGCTTTCTGTTCTGCTCCTGCACCGCTCACTGTAGTACCAGGCTGGAGGAGGGGTGGACACAGCTGGCTCAGGCTCTCAGCTGTGCACTGAAAGGTGGAGCCAGCTGTCAATCAGAAAATGGGGTCTATTAGCTGAATTTAGGTCACAGGAGGACAAAAGTAAGTGAACTTCTGTTACCCTCAAGAGAAGCATGGTTATAAAAAAAATCTTTGGCAATACTTCTCTTTTAAAAGAATATATACACACGACCACTGTACATTCACTTTGTGTATTTATTACAAATCATTAAATGTATTTCTTGTAATTCTCTGATCAACATCACAACCTCCCAACTTTTTGAGATGGGAATGAGGGATTCCTATTAGCAAAACTATGCAGACATAGGACCAGGGCTTTTTTTCTCAGAGAATAGGTGCAGGAACTCCCCCTTTCCGAGTTGCCCCTTGTCTCTACCCCCTACCCACCTCCGAGCACCTTTACTTGGTTCCACCCCCTACCCACCTCCCAGTATTGCCCTTTTAGAGAATACAGAACCACATATCATTTTGTGGTGCTAAGTAATTTGTATGGAATTTAGTAATGATAACAAGAAAAGCAGTAAAATGGATTCCCTGCAACCAATAACAATAGTCCGCCCCTCCAGCAACAATAGATCCCCCAAACAACAATGGACCACCCACAACATTTCCCCCCTAGTGATAATAGACTCCCGGCAGAAACAGATCTCCCCACAGCCAGCATCAATAGACTCGCCGTCAGCCAGCAACAATAGACCCCTCCCTCAACAGTAGATCTCTCCCAGAAACAACTGACCCCCCAGCAATAAAGGACCCATCCCCATTAACAGTAGAACCCCCCATTAGCAAAAATAGACCCCCCTGCAAAAATAGATTCCCTCCAGCTAGAATAGATCCCCAGCAGCCAGCATCAATAGATCCTGCAGCACACCACAGCACCCTTTGCCTTTACATACAGTCAATGCTGGAGGTGCCAAAATTGCATTCCCCGTGTTCCCACTGAACAAAAAGCCCTGCATGGGACACACCCCCTGCCATGCCCCTCTTAAAGTAGAATTGCTCAAAAAAATAAATGATTGGTTAAACCCAGAACTGCTTATTTTACCACTACTGTTCCATTATACTGGCTTTTCCAATATACAAATGCAGCAATTTAGAAATGGGATGAAAGGTTTAGCACTGGAACACTTTTTTATAGATAAATAGTGCATTTTATATACAACTATATAGATCAGGCCAAAATGAGGGACACATGAGGAGAAAAGAGGGACAGAGGGACTGTGTTTCAAATCAGGGGCAGCCCCTCAAATCAGGGACAGTTGGGAGCTATGACATCATCATGTACTCCTCTGACCAGTTCAGGGGTATCCAAACTTTCTAATAAAAGGGCCAGTTTACTGTCTTTCAGGCTTTAGGGGGGCAGACTAAGGCCAATGTCAGTATAAAATGTCCTGGCATCAGTGAAAGTAAACAGTGACCCGTCATTGGTTTTAACAGAAGGAATAGTGCCCCATTGTTGAGTTTAGCAGAAGCAATAGTGCCCCATCATCGGTCTTAGCAGGAGCAATAGTGCTCTATCAATGGTGTCAGTGGAAGGAAGAGTGCCCCAATAATGGTGTCAGTAGGAGGAATGGAGCCATTAATGTCAGTTGGGGGAATAGTGTGCCAAGGGCCAGATAGAGGCAATTAAAGGGCCACATCTGCCCCCCAGAACACAGTTTGGAGACCACTGGACTAGTTGAATTAACACTGACCCAGTCAGGACCCTATGGCTTAGCTCAGTGCTGACACTAACACTGCATACATGCTTACAGGAGATTAGAGCATCAGGGTGACATCAATATTCTGCTGCTCTTTCCTTGTCCAATCAGAGGGCTAGGGAAGGAGAGATGACAAAGAAAGCATATACTTCATTAAGCTGTGCACTTGGTTAGTTGCTTGCAACTGTAGGACTTAGCCCCCGTACACACGGTCGGAAATTTCCGACCACAAAATCCATCTGATTTTTTCCGACGAATTTTGTCCGACACTGGTGTTGCATACACACGGTCAGACAAAGTTGTCGGAAAATTCGATCATTCTGAACGTGATGACGTTCATTGCATATGACGAAACTACATAGAGGCTAGTAGCCAATAGCTTTGGTCTCGTGATTTGATCTGAGCATGCGTGGCACTTTGTCCGTCGGAATTCTTGACACACGACAAGTCAGATCGGATTTTGTTGTCGGAAAATTTGAGATCCTGCTCTCAAATTTTTGCGACGGAAAAAGTCCGATGGAGCCCACACACGGGCGGATTTTCCGACAACATGGTCCGATCAGACATTTTCCGTCAGAATTTCCGACAGTGTGTACGGGGCATAAGGACACATATATGGACATGTAATTGAAAATTCTGAAATTGTGATTTTTTTTTTGCAGGTTATGCTTTAGGCATGTGCAAGCCTTCCTCAGACATACTGCCACATTTAGCTTACCAGTATATAACTGATTATTGATTTTTTTTATAAGGCATCAATCATCTAAGCACAAAATGTACGGCAAGCATAGTACATCTTGGCTATAATACATCCAAAATACATCTTAAGCTTCAGTTCCCCTTTAAGAATATAATTTCTTTAGCAAAAGCATTTTAATCAGAGGTTCAATCATTCTGACACTCCAATCCCCCTATGACTGCTTCTGCTGTAAATAAGTAAGGTAGCTCAGACTCCTGGTGGTATGGAATCAAGCTTGCTATCTATTCATCATACATACATCTAATTATAAAAGCTGCCACATGTGAGATATATGTTTTTGCACAGTGGATCTCCAATATCCATAAGGAAGGATTATAAAATGTCCTTTAGTTGAAAGGATCATTTAGTAGTATTTGGAATAAAAAATAAACAATCTGAAGCCAGAGAATCAAGCAAGAGTGTATCATCTGTTCAGTGATATAATTTTCACAGTGCTTCCTCTTCACACCTTGATTTCCTCTCTGCTGTATGGCATTAGCTTTGAGGACTGTTCTGATAGGAATCTGCACAGATATGATCACCACTGACATGGAAATCATAGCTTCTGCTACTAAAAAATCATTTTTACTTATTCCAGGTTAGACCTGACATACGTGGCCAATGTCTTGAAAGCTGGTCTTGACCAGCAAGGGAAAACACAGGTCTGATAAGAACCATAATTTGATGAACAGTATCATACTTGAAGTGATTGTAGCCAATTTTCTCATGAACATTATCAAAAACAAAATGCTTTTTAGGGCAGTAGGCAATGATGTGCGCTTGTTTTAGCAAGCAACAATCATATGTAGGGTTGTCCTAATACCACTTTTTTAAGACAAGTACCGATACTTTTTTTTCAAGTACTTGCCGATACTGATTACCAATACTTTTTTTTAAATGTCATGTGACAGTGACACTGTCAGTAGTTTTTATTACAATTACATTTTTTACAATTTTAGTTTTTCATTTTTTTTTTACAATTTATTATTTTTTTGTTATTTTTTTTTTTACAATGCTTTCTTTTTTTTTGGGGGGGGGGGGGGGGGAGTGGACAGTGTCAGTGTGTTTTTTATTTTATTTATTATTACTTTTACAATTTAACCTTTTCAATATTTATTACAATTCTTCTTTTTTATTTTATTTCTTTTTTATTTTATTTCTTTTTTATTTTATTAGTCCTATTGGGGGTGGCTTTGGTGAGATATCAGGGGTCTTACCAGACATCTCCCTATTGAGAAAGGGAAAGGGACTGAGGACAGAGATTCCCCAGTCATTTTCTCTGCAGCCTCAGCTGCACTCAAGATGCATGGACAGGAAATAGCAGCTCCTCTCCATGGGACAGCAGGCAGGAACCAATAATTCAAATTAAAAAAATGCAGACAAGTGTTGGATTTTAAAGGCTGTGGCTTTTTATTATTGGTTTCAAAAACAATATATTAATTCATCATATAAAAGTCTAAATATATAAACTTTAAGCAACCTAGCCACTACGACTCAGGCTGCATATAATATACTGTATTACTGACTTCATAACTTTCCAAAAGATAGGTGGTCTTAAAACCACCTGTCACTAAAACCCTGCACCGCGGCCATCTCAATACACGAATTCAAGTCTGCATTAAAAATGTCCAAACCAATGTCTGATAAATGGATTTCATCCTTTCTACACAAACCTTGTACGCCACCCTCTAATTTCAAATGTTTAAATGATAAAATGCCTAATATGTTAAGTAACTTGGCTATCGCCCTATTTATCCTTTTTCTAATTTTTTCCAAGGGGCGCATTGAAGGAAGGTAAAGGAATGAGATGTTGATGAGAATCTTGTAAGTTCAAATTGGTTAAACATTTTTTAAAAACGCATATGAATTGGTATTTAGTAAGGGGAGAACCTGACTCATGTATGAAAAAACGTGAACCTGCTAAAGGTCTAATATGGAAATAATCTTTTAATAACTTTACTGGACAAATGGGGGAACCACTACAAGCATATAGATTGACCCTATTACCTTTTCCCATTTGATCTGTTTTTGACCTACTAATAATGATTTTAACAGTAGTATCAGAAATAATAATATCATTAGCTCGGATAGAAATCATCTCAGAAACTCTAAGAGCAGCAAAAAAAGGTGACAGAAAATACTGCTCGAAAGAGCACTGACTCAAATGAAGAAAAACAAACCTGATCAGTAACTGAACAAAGTTTACCCAAAATATTTGGAGTAATAGGTTTACGTGGATCCATTTTAAAATTATTTGTCTTATAACCTTTCAAAGCTTGTTTGACTGAAAAATACTGCAAACAAGAAGGTAAATTATTAAGCTTCTGAAAGAATGAAACTCCAGACAAGGTCTTCTGTACGTAGGACCATGAATATTGCTTAGTAAATAAAAAAATCAAAAATAATAACACTAAGCCTTTGGAAAAAGAACCCGTAGGTTCTTGGATAGAATTAAAAAAGGAAAGCCATAGTAACCAAGCCGATTTATATCCAGCCCAGGTTGAAGGTGCCACAGAATTCTTAATACACTCAGATATGGGCCTCAAACAAGGTCCCATAAACTGGGTGGACACGGCATACCCACTTGGTCTGCATCCGGAAACAGCTGGAAGAAGCGATCCATCTGTAGGCGAGATAACGAAACTGCCAAGTCATTGTCCTTTCCAGCCACATGAATTGCTTTCAACCAAATATTTAAACTCAAGCATTTGAATATCATATGGCGCAATAGGACAATGACCGTCAGAGACTTGAATGTTAATCAATTAATAGCGTACATAACTTCCTTATTATCAGTTCTGACCAATATCTGCTTTGTTTTAAAAATAAGGACCCCCAATCCCCAGTGCCACAATGATTGGGAATAATTGTAAATAACTAAACTATAGATAAAATTCAAATAACCTTTCCCCAACCATCTGGGATTCCAATGTTCCGCACACCAATGGGATTGCCAGATTGCAGCAAAATCAAGAGACCCAGCGGTGTCAGTGAATAGAAAAAAGTATTTGTCCAAAATAAATTCTTCCTGCCACATAGCCCTACCATTAAAATGTGTAAGAAATTGCAGCCAAACTAGGAGATCTTCCCTCATATCATGTGTAATTCTAATATGAGAAAATGGGGATTTAAAACCAGAAATTGCAAGATATAGTCTTCTAGAGAACACTTTCCCAATTGGCATAATCCTAAATGCAAAAGCCAGAAGACCCAGAAGAGACTGCATGTTTTTTAAACACACTTTCTTTTTGCGAATTACGACCAATAACAAAGTCCTAAGATTGTTTACTTTTTCTTCGGAGAGCGAAAACGCCATTAAATTAGTATCAATTCCAGACAAGTAGATGGCCAAGCTGTCTTTTCAAAAGCCAAAGGAACACCAAAGTGAGAATAAATTTTAAAAAATATCTCCAATAAAAAAGAACAGTCAGGAGAATTGTCCAGGCCTACAAAAAAAAAGTCATCTAGGTAACGAATTATAAAATTGGAACCGGATTCTGAACTAACCACCCATTCTAAAAAAGTAGAAAATGATTCAAAATAAAAAACAAGACAGCGAACAACCCATTAGTAAACATTTATCAAAATAAAAGCTACCTTTAAAGAAAAACTCAAGGAATTAAAAAATACCAGATTAAGGCGAAAAGCCGATTTAACGTCCGCCTTTGCCATAAGAGCTCCTTTCCCTAAACGTCTAAGCTTTTTTAAATCGTCTTTAAAAGAAGCGCAAGTCACTGACAAAAGACTATCAACAATTTGGTCATTGAGTGATTGTCCCTTAGGAAAGGAAAGATGATGTATTAACCTAAAACAGTTCTTCTCCTTCTTAGGGACAATGCCCAAAGGAGAAATCCTAAAAGGAGAGCTAAAAGGGCCCTCTACCATACCTTCCTTAATCTCTCTAGAATTTTTTTCAGAAACAATATCTGAAAAATTCTCTACAGATTTTAAAATTCTTACCAAAGTGCACTCCTGACCAGAAAATATAGGTAATAAAAATCCATCCTGAAAGCCTTCAATTAGAAGCTGGGCCCTCAACTTGTCTGGAAATGCTCTGAGTCATGGGAGCATATTTTGCAATTTCACTGGTGTTACTGCTTTTGGAAAAATTCCCTGGTTGTTGATTTGCTGCAGACATTTTAAAAAAAAATGTTGACACTGGATGTGTTCCGGCACAAAAGGCACACTCACGTCGGTATTCACAGGAATTCAAATTGAAGCAATTTTTTTTTTATATACAGAATTGCTTGATCGCTGAGAATTTGGGTTCTTCATGGTATAAACTGATCTGTGGGGTAGAGAAAGGTTGAGCCATTTTTGACAAAAAGCCACGTCACAATTATACCAGGCAGAACCGCCAAAATTTCTAAAAGCTTCAAATAACAATATCTAAATGCTGAAAAAGCCCTGCGCTTTTTTTCCGGAAATTTCTCACACGAAATTCATGAGAAAATACAGAAAGCCTGTGACCAGTTGTTAAATGACTTGGATACAGGCCTTCGTCTATCCTCGTCCTCTTTTTTATAAGATTTACTAATAAAATCATTGGCAGAAGGAAGTAATGACAAAATATCGCACCGCGCCAATTTTTTTCTTTAAATACACTAGATAAATGGAAACCTAACAGAGTTATTTCACATGTAATAGTCTCTTTTAAACAAGTTTCAGGTACATTTTGTGCTTTTGCTGCTAGGTATGAAGAGGAAACACCTGTGTCTAAATTAGGTTGAGCAGACTGAAGGCAATTAGCTAAAATTCCACTAGATGGCGTCCAGACTCCCATAGCAGAAAGATCACCTATTTGAGCAATATAATCTGGTATAGCCTGAGCTTGGCCATTAGCTGACTGTATATCCTGAGTCAGCTTAGCCAATAGCTCAGCTATATTGGATAACATAGACAATGTAGAGGACTCACCACTTCTTTGTTGCTGTGGGTGCTGCAGGGAGGTGGCTAACATCTGGCTGGCTCCAACATCCTGTATGAGAGATAGGATCTGTAACATTGGCAGTCACAGTAGCTGACGGTTCTTCTTGCTGGGATGATAGCGGCCCCTGTATCATAGCTCCGTCTCTTGTAATGCCTCCGGTTCGGCCTCCAGCCACGACTTTGGCAGAGTTTTGCACTCATTCTCTCGTCCTGCTGCCAGCCATGCCTCTCGTCCATCTCTTCGTGTTGCTGTTGAAGGAGGCAAGGAGGGGGAGTGTTTTTCCCGCAGAGTGCGCCTCCTCTTCGCTGATTCGTTCCCGAGGGCAGGGTTGACGCCTCCTCTTCTCCTACGAGTCGGAACTTCCTCTTGCGGATCTGCCTGATCTTCTTCCTGATCCATGCTCCGTCAGCGGCTGTTGCAGCTCCCACCGGAGCCTCTTGACCCGATGACCGAGGTTCTTCCAGGTACTGCCGAATCCAGGCTTCCCAGCTGTCTTCTCCTGCCCGCTTAATCAGCCGCCGCATCAGGCTTATCTTCCGGCCACAAAAGACACTGTTTGTTCAATGGAGATTACCTCCTAGAACACCACATCTAAATCTTCTGAGGCGATTGAGCCTGATGGGACGGAACCCCCTTTTTATAACCCCTTCGGGAGCCAGTTATGCCCAGTTTAAACTAGATTTTCCCGGGCTGGCACACGAGATCCAGGAGAGGTCACCTGTATACCTCTCCCAAGCCACGTGAGTACCAGAAGATTGTAACTCCTCCCCAGTGCCGCGCCGATCACCCCGCCTGCCCAGGTATCGGATTAAGCATCGGAGCATTCAAGTACTCGGGCAAATACTAGTATCGGTGCAACCCTAATCATATGTAATTCCATATTAAACCCAAAACCAAACATTTATTTTTTTGCGGTTTACCATTTCTTAGATATGATGGCTGCATTTGTTTTCTTTATAGGCTTTCTTTCCTTTATTTTCACCTGGTGATCCAGCCAGGAAGTTTGTTGTTTTTCAACAGAACAAGCTGTCCTGCAGATGTAGCAGTTAGAGAGTTGAGTCAAACTATTTACCACTGACAGAGGGTTTGCAATGGTCAGCTTTTATTCATTCATGTAAAACCTTTATCCCAAAAAGGAACAACACTGTTTGCTGTAACTGCTTAACCTGGAGTATGGCTTCATTTTGTGAGTGTATCTAAATCTACTAGTGCATCTAACACTCACCTCCCCCCAGACTGACAATGCTGCTTTTCAAAGATGTCCTTGCTCCTTCAACCGAAGTGGGGGCACTTTTTAATCTGGTAATCTGGCCAGTAAAGCCTAGTACACATGGGCCGAATGTCAGGTGGCATCGACCGTTTGAATAAAATCTGGGCAACATTCGTGTGTATGGAATTCTGTATGCGTTTGGCCGGCTTCTGTCGGACGAGCATGCTGGAAAACCAGCAGCCGACTGGCTCCCAATCAGGGCTCTCAGCCAATGGCTGAAAGTGCTGACCAGAGTGTTCTGATGAAAGGGCTGTCCCTCTGTCAGAACACAATAGAACAGCAGGGGAGATCACTGTACTAACATTGGATTTTTAGTACAGCGGATCCGACCGGAGCTAACCTGCAGATGTAGCAGTTCGAAGGATAAGACAAACAATTTACCACCAGCAGGGAGCTTATAATGATCAGATTGTATTTATGTAAAATATTTATCCTAAAAGAAAAAAAAAACTGTTGCTGTAGCTGCCTATAAAATGTTAGTTGGAATTTGTCTTCAAGTTGTTAGTGTATTTAAATCTGCTAGTACATCTAACACTACCTTCCCCTAAAACTGACAACGTGACAACGCTGCTGTCCAAAGGTGTCTTTGTTGCTCTTTCATCCAGAATATTGGCACTCTAATATAGGAGATGTGTTGCTAGCCAGCCACAACATTTAATTACTGGTAAGCTGCAAAATATTCAATTTTGGGTTAAATAACGCTTTACCTTAGCAATTGGGAAACTATTCGAAAATAAAAGGCTATAGTATATGAGACTGAGCTCAGACTTAAAGTGGTTGTAAAGTCAGAAGGTTTTTTATCTTAATGCATTCCAGGGATGTCACAAGGATTTAGAAACACATTCAAGTAGCTATAGGAAGCTGCAGTTAAACAATTGGAACATAGAAATTATTGCATAATAGTATCTTATGGTTTGGATTTTGCAGCATGGATAGGACATGTGGCTGAGCCTTTCTCTCTCTGTCTCCACTTCCTTCTTCTGAGGAGTCAACTGCGCTTTTAGGTCTCTTGGGGGGGACCTATCCCACCATGATATCCACTGGGTAATCCCGCTATGATACCTTGCCTCCTACTGTGGCATTCATGGACCAGGGTGTGCAGGCATGTAAGATATGAAAAGAGAACTCCTCATCGTGTAAGATCCTTAAAACTTTTATTGAACACTGGCATAAAATTGTCCTTGTTAAAATGCTGTGAAAAGCAACTCAAATAATCATTCCCTGTGCAGCTTTTAATAACGTCGCACAGTGACAACGAAACATGTCAAGATTGAATCCCTAATATGTCACTTCCGGCATGGACGTTGGAATACACGCAGATCTGCAGACAGCGTTATCCTGTACTAGCCCATAGCCACACGAAGACGATTATTTGAGTCACTTTCACAGCATTTTAACAAGTACAATTTTAATAGTAAAATGCCAATGTTCAATAAAAGTTTTAAGAATCTTACGTGATGAGGAGTCCTCTTTTCATATCTTACATGTCTGCAAACCCTGAACTATGAACGCCACAGTAGGAGGCAAGATATCACAGCGGGATTATCCAGTGGATATCGTGGTGGGATAGGCCCCCCCCCCAAGAGACCTAAAAGCGCAGTTGACTCCTCTTTACCATAAGTTAGAGGAGTCCAACCTATCCGGTGAATGTGGAACCATATAGCATCACAAGAGGAGAATTAAAAGTTACCGTTGGAGCACGGAGCACAAGAGCACTTTAAAGATTTAATTTGCACATGCATAATCACGTGTCGCTTTATAATTGTATTTAATAGTCACTATATTTATTAGTTATAAGTCACTATTTATTAATTTATTCATTTACTCATCAGTGTGTTTATCAGTCACATGTTAACAGGATCATATATTTAATAATCTATTTATTTTTATTTGAAAAGGTTCACAAAATAATTATTTGTCCAGGCACAGACAGAGTGTAATCACATATGGATTAATTTAATGTAATTATTTATAGGTGTGGTGAGGCAAGCATTGTTTAGCCAATTTTACAATTTTTTGTCACCTTTACAAGGCAACAGTATGTACAGCAGTGGCCCAAAATTAACGAAACCACGTCACCAAGGCGCGAGTGTCACATAATTTACAGTAATAATTGAATGCTTCTTTTTATTTTTTTTTAAGTATCCTATTTGTTGCAGCAAAGGTTCAACTACTTTGTGCTAGCAGTACAATAGAGTGCTCAACACAGAGTGCAATGACCTGCAGTAAGTCTCAAGTGGCCCTTGGTGCCCCTGTTCAGTAATTCAATCCACAGCACTGTTCAGGGAGATTTTGCACTTGTGTGCTGTGTTGATACGTGTCACATGTTAATATGCATTGCGTTAGAGCAGTCTATTCATTTGAATTAGATGCCTAATGCACTACAACGCACAACAAAAAATGTGCATACACCATTTTTAGGACTGACGCTCAATACAATGCATAGTAGTGTGTTATAATGCATTGCGGTGCACTGCGGCACAGGTATGCTGGTAAAGTGTATTAGAGTGGCATTTAGCGCCGCAGAACAGGTACATTAGGATGGTGAGTTTGGATGCCATTCTGAATAAAATGACAGCACACCAACATGTGTAATGTGCTTTATTGTGCTTGCAGTAACATGCCAGTGTGAATCTTGACCTTTGGAAATTACAGCATCTTTAGTTTGAAATGGAAAGGTCATTTTATTTTCATAAACACTAAATTACAAGATTATTTGTATAGCAATTATCACTTATATCGAAACTTTTTAAACAAATGCTTAGTTTTTCATTTGGGGGAGCCATGAATATTTCAAGAGTCTGCACTGATATACCAAAAAGATAAATAAGTTAAAATTAACCACACTAAATAATATTTGTATGTTAAATGAACATAATAAAGCGTTACTGGATCTACTGATTACCAACAATACAGACCTGATCACGGATGTGAAAATACGGGGCAATTTAGGAAACAGCGATCACAGGTCAATTGGCTTCAGAATAAATCACACAAATAGGAAACATAAGGGGAATACAAAGACACTCAATTTCAAAAGAGCCAACTTCCCTAAACCCTGAACCTTGTTAGAAGGCATGAATTGGGATAAAATCTTAGGAACAAAGAACACGGAGGAGAGATGGGTTTGCTTTAAGAGCATATTAAATAAGGGCATTAGCCAATGCATCCCATTTGGTAATAAATTGTGAAATATGTAAAAATGCATATAAAAGCAAAGGAGAAGGCCTTCAAAAAATATGAGGTTGAGGGATCATCATCAGCATTTAGACTTGAATGCAACAAGAAATGTAAGTGTGCAATTAGGATGGCTAAGATAGAACACGAAAGACAAATAGCGGAGGAGAGCAAAAAAAATCCCAAGAAATTCTTTAAAGAGGAGGTCCGGTTTTTAATTTTTAAAAGTCAGCAGCTACAAACACTGTAGCTACTGACTTTTAATAAGCACACTTACCTGTCCCGGGAGCCCACGATGTCGGCCATCCGAGGCCGATTCGTCCATAGGATTGGGTCCCGGCGCCGCCATTTGAAGTAAGGGAAACAGGCAGTGGAGCCTTGCGACTTCACTGCCCGGTTCCTACTGTGCATGCGCGTGTCGCACAACGCTTTATGAATGGCCGGCTGTGTTCTGGGACACACACAGTTCACAGAACACACCGCGCCACCTTCCCCAGAAGACAACGCGAGGAGGAGAAGACTGAAGCTCACCGCAGTGTAGGAAGTGGCAGATTAGGATGATCTAAATGCCTAGCAACAGGCATTTCTGGTAAGTAAAAATTATTTTTTTCTATTTTTTTCTTTCACATTTTTAGGAGCATTTTGATGCAATTTTTTTTTTTTTTTTTTAGGGTGGCCCTCCGCTTTAAGTATGTAAACAGTAAAAAAGGGAGGATAGACCATATTGGCGCCATAAAGAATGAGAAAGGACATCTGGTTACAAAGGATGGGGAGATGGCAAAGGTATTGAATTTATTCTTCTGCTCAGCCTTCACGAGGGAATCGGGGGGTTTCAGTAACCAAAACTGCAGTGTTTATCCTCATGACACATCACAGGAAGCACCTCCGTGGTTAACAGAGGAGAGAATTAAAATTAGACTTGGGAATTTAACATTAATAAATCACTGGGTCCAGATGGCTTGCATCCGAGGGTACTTAGGTAACTCAGTCAAGTAATTGCCAGACCATTGTTCCTAATTTTTACTGACAGTCTACTGACTGGATTGGTACCAGGTGATTGGAGAAAAGCCAATGTAGCACCAATATTTAAAAATACATCCCTGGGAATTACAGACCAGTTAGCCTAACATCAATAGTATGCAAGCTCTTGGAGGGGATAATAAGGAACTATATACAAGATTTAAGTAACGAGAACGGTATCATTAGCAGTAATCAGCATGGATTTATGAAGAATCATTCTTGCCAAACCAATCTGTTAACTTCTATGAGGATATGAGTTGCCATCTAGATAAAGGAAGGCCCGAAGACATGGTGTATCTAGATTTTGCAAAAGCATTTGACACAGTTCCCCATAAACGTTTACTGTACAAAATAAGGTCCGTTGGCATGGACCATACTGTTAGTACATGGATTGAAAACTGGCTACAAGGGCGAGTTCAGAGGGTGGTGATAAATGGGGAGTACTCGGAATGGTCAGTGTCGGGTAGTGGGGTCCCCCAGGGTTCTTTGCTGGGACCAATCCTATTTTTTTTTTTTCATAAACGACCTGGAGGATGGGGTAAACAGTTCAATCTCAGTATTTGTGGATGATACTAAGCTAAGCAGGGCAATAACTTCTCTGCAGGGTGTGGAAACCTTGCAAAAAGATCGGAACAAATTAATGGGGTGGGCAACTACATGGCAAATGAGGTTTAATGTAGAAAAATGTAAAATAATGCATTTGAGTGGCAAAAATATGAATGCAATCTATACATTGGGGGGAGAACCTCTGGAGGAATCTAGGATGGAAAAGGACCTGGTGGTCCTAGTAGATGATAGGCTCAGCAATGTCATGCAATGCCAAGCTGCTGCTAACAAAGCAAACAGAATATTGGCATGCATTAAAAAGGGGATCAACTCCAGAGATAAAACGATAATTCTCCCGCTCTACAAAACTCTGGTCCGGCCGCACCTAGAGTATGCTGTCCAGTTCTGGGCACCAGTCCTCAGGAAGGATGTACTGGAAATGGAGCGAGTACAAAGAAGGGCAACTAAGCTAATAAAGGGTCTGGAGGATATTAGTTATGAGGAAAGGTTGCGAGCACTGAACTTATTCTCTCTGGAGAAGAGACGCTTGGGAAGGGATATGATTTCAATCTATAAATACCATACTGGTGACTCCACAATAGGGATAAAACTTTTTCGCTGAAGGGAGTTTAACAAGACACGTGGCCACTCATTAACATCAGAAGAAAAGAGGTTTAACGTTAAACTACGTAGAGGGTTCTTTACTGTAAGAGCGGCAAGGATGTGGACCCTTCCACAGGTGGTGGTCTTAGCAGGGAACATCGATAGTTTCAAAAAACGATTGGATAAGCACCTGAACGACCGCAACATACAGGGATATACAATGTAATACTGACATATAATCACACACATAGGTTGGACTTGATGGACTTGTGTCTTTTTTCAGCCTCACCTACTATGTAACTATGTAACTATGTAACATGCTTTTTATCTTTAGAAAAATGCCACAACTATCAAAAGGAAATTTAATGACACTCCTTTTTTTCATAGCTAAACAGGTCTGAATTACACCTCCCAGAGTTCCGGGAGTATAGTGATAACTGTACTTTTAGCGCTCAGTAACACTGTCAGTTGTAAATAAAAAAGATAAGTCCATAAGGTTGCTTGCAGCTTGTTGTACTTAACCCATAGTAATCCAGCAGATTTTAGACAGTGGCTGAATTCCTGAAATTCAGGTTTAAACTGGTACCATGGCTGCTAACCAGGGTTTCCTGTGCCTCATTTCTCTTGGCTGGTGGCTAATTTTCCTGGAAACAAGGAATCTGTATGTTTTCCCCTGTTTTTAAAAATAGCATTGTAATAGCATTCACAATTTATGAAGTTATCATGTCCTAGTCTGTATATCAGCGTCTCTCTAATTGCTAAAAGTAAATGAATTAGCTAACTATATTTAATAATTGAAACAGTTCCTCAATTTAAAAGAAACAATCCTAAACAAGAAAGAGCACTTTCAATATCAATATCTATAATATTATTAAAGGTACCGCATCTGTAAGGAAAGCTCTGCTGGGCCTAGTAGTTCCTCGTTGGTGCGATCGGGTGCGCGGGCACGAGCGGATGTGCGAGCTAGTGCGCATGCGCGAGAGCGAGCGAGTGCGCGGGCACGGACGGGTGCGCGCACGGGCGTGCGCACGGTCACTGGCGCCGAGCGGGCTATTTAAACCGGCCATCTCCACACAGTTCTTGCTGCCTGATCTACAGCGGTCCGCATGTCCTTCCTGAAACTCTCTGTCTCTGTGTCTGCGACCCGGCCTGCTCCTCAAACCTGCTCTGCTGTCTGCCTGCCCCGACCTTGGCTTGTCCACGACCATCCACCTGCTCATCCCTCTGGCTTATCCGCATTGTGCTCCACAGTTACCAAACCCGGCTTGTTTGACCATTCTGTGCACCTGTCCTGGAGCGACCTGTTACCTGCTGGTTCCTGTTGTCCGCTGCATGCCGGTTCCTGTGACCACTTACCTGCCAGTTCCTGTGACCTGTTGTCTGCTGGTTCCTGTTGTCCGCTACCTGCTGGTTCCTGTGACCACTTACCTGCCAGTTCCTGTGACCTGTTGTCTGCTGGTTCCTGTTGTCCGCTACCTGCTGGTTCCTGTGAGCACTTACCTGCCAGTTCCTGTGACCTGCTGTCTGCTGGTTCCTGTTGTCTGCCGCTTGCTGGTCCCTGTGACCAAGTACCTGCCAGTTCCTGTGACCTGCTGTCTGCTGGTTCCTGTTGTCTGCTGCTTGCTGGTTCCTGTGACCAAGTACCTGCCAGTTCCTGTGACCTACTGTCTGCTGGTTCCTGTTGTCTGCTGCTTGCTGGTTCCTGTGACCAAGTACCTGCCAGTTCCTGTGACCTGTAGTCTGCTGGTTCCTGCTGTCTGCTACCTGCTGGTTCCTGTGACCTGCTGTCTGCTGGTTCCTGTTGTCTGCTGTCTGCTGGTTCCTGTCATCCCTCTGTCCAGGTCTGCTGATCATCACACAGCCTTCTCTGCATCACCTGACCTACCTGCAGCTGTTGATCCTGCCAGACACTCGTGCTCCCTTCGACTCCTGCACTCCCTGTCTCCACTATCAGGGGCTGCAAGTCTGGGAAGTAAGAGAGGTCTCCTTCTGCAATCCGGGCTCGCCACTAGGTACGTGACAGTATCAGGCAGCCATGACCGAGCCCGGGCAGGGAGCCTCTCCAATGGAAGAACTCTGCCTACATCTAGCAGGCCTGTCCCAAGCAGTCAAGAACCTCCAGGAAGGCTACACACGCCTTGAGGAACATATCCTTGCCCAAGGACCACCGACCGCCTCGGCCAACCTGCCTACCCCACCGGCAATCGTGATGCTACCCACGGAACCTCGAGTACCCGCACCTGAAAGGTTCTCCGGTGAGCGTAGCAAGTTCAGGACTTTTCGTAATGCCTGCAAGCTTTACTTTGCCCTCCAGCCGCGAACATTTTCCTTGGAAGCCACCAAGGTAGGCTTTGTGATTTCCTTGCTCCAGAATGAGCCCCAGCTCTGGGCCCACCGCCTTCTTGAACAGAAGGCTGCTGAACTTACCCACTTAAGTACTTTCTTTGATGCAATGGCCCGAATCTATGAGGACCCACAGCTCTCCGCAATGGCAGAGGCCGCCCTCCATGCGTTACTACAGGGGCGCAGGCCCGCAGAGGACTATGTTGCTGAATTCAGAAGATGGAGTACTGACACCAACTGGAACAACGCGGCCCTCCGCTACCAGTTCCAGTTGGGGTTGTTGGACCCCCTTAAGGATGAACTTGCTAGAGTGGGGGTTCCTCAAACCCTTGAGGAACTCATTAATCAAGCAGTACAGATTGACAGGCGCTTACGTGAACGACGGTCCGAGAGAGCCTCCGCTCCGCCACGTCCCACTTGGATGCTGCCCAAGGTACCCCACTTCTCCAGGGGTCCACCTCTGGCTCGATCTCCATCCTCCGCAGAAAGGCCAGAACCCATGCAGTTGGGCATGCTTCGCCCAACACTTACCCCTGAGGAACGACAAAGACGCCACCTGGACAATCTGTGCTTGTACTGCGGGGAGCCGGGACACTATGTGAGATCCTGTCCTGCTAAGATCCGTAAGTGGCGTCTTCCTCCAGTTGATCAGATCCTGGCAGTCACCGACACCTCTTCTCACCTTGCCCTTTCCATTTTGTTGCAGCTCCCCAGAAGGAACATTTCGGTCCCCGCCATCATTGATTCAGGAGCCTGCAGTTGTTTCATGGACTCGGCCTTTGCTACAACCCATTGCATCCCCCTGCAACCCAAGACCCAAGGACTGCAGATACATCTGGCCGATGGTTCGGCCATCCGGTCTGGGCCCGTTACCCAGGAAACCCAGCCTATCTCTGCCAGCATCAATTACCTCCATCAGGAACTTCTGTGTCTGGACATTATCTCTTCCCCCCTGTTTCCAGTTATTTTGGGTATGCCGTATGTCCGCGCCCATAACCCCTGTATTGATTGGATGACCAAGGAGGTTACCTTTTCTTCTCCCTACTGTTTCCAGCACTGCCTCCCCAGGACCGCTATGCAGCCTACCGCCCTAATGTGTCTGGACAGCGAAGCCCACCAGTTGGTCCCCAAGGCCTACCATTCATTCATGGACGTTTTCAGCAAAAAGGGGGCCGAGACCCTTCCTCCTCATCGGGTGTATGATTGCCCCATTGAGCGCCTCCCCGGGGCCAAAGTACCCTTCGGAAGGATCTTTCCTCTATCTGAGCTGGAACTAACTGCCCTCAAAGAATACATTGATGATAACCTTAGAAAGGGCTTTATTCGTTCCTCTACATCCCCGGCCGGAGCTGGCATCTTCTTCGTGGAAAAAAGGACCACACCCTTCGGCCATGTATCGACTACAGGGAGCTCAATAAGGTGACCATTAAAAACCGCTATCCTCTGCCGCTAGTTCCAGAACTGTTCCAGAGGCTGGGGGCAGCTGTTATCTTCACCAAGTTAGATCTCCGCGGGGCCTATAACTTGGTTCGCATCCGGAAGGCGATGAATGGAAGACCGCCTTCCGTACACGATTCGGACATTTCGAATATCTTGTGATGCCCTTTGGGCTCTGTAACGCCCCCGCCACTTTCCAACACTTTATCAACGACATCTTTTGGGACTATTTGGATTTGTTTGTGATCATCTACCTAGACGACATCTTGATCTTTTCCTCCTCTATTGACAGCCACCGCCAACACGTCAAGTGCGTATTGGGGCGTCTGCGGCAACATGGTCTGTACGCAAAACCCGAAAAATGCGAGTTTGAACAACAGAGCATACAGTTTTTGGGGCTCATCATATCTGTCGAAGGCATCAAGATGGATCCTCAGAAAATTTCCGCCATCCTTGACTGGCCTGCCCCGGTGGATAAAAAAGGAGTGCAGCGGTTTGTAGGGTTTTCAAACTTTTACCGGAAATTTATTAAAGGGCTTCTCAGCCATCATTTCCCCGATCACGCAACTAACCAGACAGGGGATCCGGTTCCAGTGGACGCCCGAAGCCCAGTCTGCCTTTGTTGCCCTCAAGAAGCTCTTCACCTCCGCCTCTGTGTTGAAGCACCCTGATCCAGCTCTCCCATTCGTCTTGGAAGTTGACGCATCTGAAGTCGCTGTCGGGGCGATACTCTCTTAGAGACAAGGCCCCAAGGCCCTTTTGTTCCCTGTCGGGTTCTTCTCCTGCAAGTTGACGCCTCCCGAGCGGAACTATGATGTAGGTGATCGGGAATTACTGGCAATCAAGGCGGCATTGGAGGAGTGGCGGTATCTTCTGGAGGGAGCGGCCCATCCAATCCTTATATATACCGACCACAAAAACCTGGAGTACTTAAAAGCTGCAAAAAGGTTAAAACCATGCCAGGCCAGGTGGGCGCTGTTCTTTTCTAGGTTCGCTTTTCACGTTACCTATAGGCCGGGTTCCAAGAACACCAAGCCCGATGCCCTGTCACGGATGTTTACTGACCCTAAAGAGCCTACCTAACCTGACACCATTCTAGCTGCAGAGAATTTCCTTCTTTTACAGGAAGACCTATTAAGCCGGATCAAGCAGGCGTCCAGGGAGAACCCTCCACCTGCTGAGTCAGGAGCTTCAACCAAAGATGGTCTATTCTGGTCCAACGGCAAAATTTTCATTCCAGAAAGTCTCTGGGTCACCATACTTGGACTCTGCCATGACCATGCACTGGCCGGACATTTTGGCACTTTTAAAACCATAGACCTGGTTCAACGTACATTCTGGTGGCCTCAACTTGCGAAGGACTGCAAGAAGTATGTGGAATCGTGTACCACTTGTACCCGCAACAAAAGCAGCAAAACCAAATCCTGGGGGCTACTCAAATCCTTACCTGCCCCTGAAAGACCTTGGAAACTAATCACCATGGACTTCATTGTGGAACTTCCTCCTTCTGAAGGCCATACAGCCATCTTCGTGGTGGTGGACTGGCTATCCAAGATGGCCCACTTTATCCCCATGAAGGGAACCCCTTCTGCACCAGAGACGGCCCAAGCCTTCATTAAGGGAATTGTCAGACTCCATGGGGTCCCAGCTAACATCATCTCTGATAGAGGAGTTCAATTTGCATCTCGGTTCTGGAGAGCACTCTGCAACTCCCTGGGCATAGAGCTATCCCTATCTTCTGCCTACCACCCTCAGACAAACGGGCAGACGGAAAGGACAAACCAAACTCTTGAGCAGTACCTGCGTTGTTTTTCATCCTTCTCCCAGCAAGACTGGCTTTCCTTGTTACCATTGGCTGAATTTGCCTACAATAATTCCACTCATTCCACTACCAAGCAGACCCCGTTTTTTGCCAATTATGGTTACCATCCGTCATTTTTGCCCAACTCAGTACCCGAATGCTCTGTTCCTGCTGTTCTTGAGACCGTGGATTTTTTTTCTACTAATAGCAAGCTGTTACAGGAAACTATGACCCGGGCACAAAATCTCAACAAGGAGGTCTTTGACAGGGGCAGACGGGGGCAACTGGTCCTGGAACCTGGAGACAAAGTATGGTTGTCCACAATCAATCTACGGCTCACTTGTCCCTCAAGGAAGTTAGGCCCCAGATTCTTGGGACCTTTCGCAGTCAAGCGAAAGATCAACGAGGTGGCATATGAGCTAGAGTTACCAGAGTCACTTCGTGTGCACCCAGTTTTTCATGTCTCGCTCCTAAAACCAGCTGTCCCCAATTCTTTTCCTGGACGGTCTACAGATCCCCCAGCTCCCATAATGGTCGACGGGGAAGAAGAATTTGAGGTGGAAGCGATAGTGGATTGCAGGAAGAGAAATAATCAGGTACAGTACCTCATCAAATGGAAGGGGTACGGTGCAGAGGAAAACTCATGGGAACCTGAAGCTAACTTGCACGTCAAGCACTTGATCCAGGCTTTCAAGAGGTCACATCCTGAAAAACTGACCCAATTGGGCATCCGGAGGCTGCCCCTTGGGGGGGGGCAATGTAAGGAAAGCTCTGCTGGGCCTAGTAGTTCCTCGTTGGTGCGATCGGGTGCGCAGGCACGAGCGGGTGCGCGAGCTAGTGCGCATGCGCGAGAGCGAGCGGGTGCGCGGGCACGAATGGGTGTGCGCACGGGCGTGCGCACGGTCACTGGCGCCTAGCGGGCTATTTAAACCGGCCATCTCCACACAGTTTTTGCTGCCTGATCTACAGCGTTCCGCATGTCCTTCCTGAAACTCTCTGTCTCTGCGACCCGGCCTGCTCCTCAAACCTGCTCTGCTGTCTGCCTGCCCCGACCTTGGCTTGTCCACGACCATCCACCTGCTCATCCCTCTGGCTTATCCGCATTGTGCTCCACAGTTACCAAACCCGGCTTGTCTGACCATTCTGTGCACCTGTCCTGGAGCGACCTGTTGCCTGCTGGTTCCTGTTGTCCGCTGCATGCCGGTTCCTGTGACCACTTACCTGCCAGTTCCTGTGACCTGTTGTCTGCTGGTTCCTGTTGTCCGCTACCTGCTGGTTCCTGTGACCACTTACCTGCCAGTTCCTGTGACCTGTTGTCTGCTGGTTCCTGTTGTCCGCTACCTGCTGGTTCCTGTGAGCACTTACCTGCCAGTTCCTGTGACCTGCTGTTTGCTGGTTCCTGTTGTCTGCCGCTTGCTGGTTCCTGTGACCAAGTACCTGCCAGTTCCTGTGACCTGCTGTCTGCTGGTTCCTGTTGTCTGCTGCTTGCTGGTTCCTGTGACCAAGTACCTGCCAGTTCTTGTGACCTACTGTCTGCTGGTTCCTGTTGTCTGCTGCTTGCTGGTTCCTGTGACCAAGTACCTGCCAGTTCCTGTGACCTGTAGTCTGCTGGTTCCTGCTGTCTGCTACCTGCTGGTTCCTGTGACCTGCTGTCTGCTGGTTCCTGTTGTCTGCTGGTTCCTGTCATCCCTCTGTCCAGGTCTGCTGATCATCACACAGCCTTCTCTGCATCACCTGACCTACCTGCAGCTGTTGATCCTGCCAGACACTCGTGCTCCCTTCGACTCCTGCACCCCCTGTCTCCACTATCAGGGGCTGCAAGTCTGGGAAGTAAGAGAGGTCTCCTTCTGCAATCCGGGCTCGCCACTAGGTACGTGACAGCATCCTAAATTAAATATATACAAAATACTCTAACGAAGAAAAAATAGAGGACTTTTAAGGTACCAACTCATAACAACATTATATAAAATTATATAATGGGAAGGCTCCCCCAGGGGTTTTTTTTGGCAGCAAGGTAAGTAATTCAATAGAGTGATATATGTAGAAAAAATATAAGATAATACCATGGTAGTTAAAATATGAGCTCTGGTAGGAGAATAAAAGCTATTCCAAATACAAAAGATACAAACAAAGAATTATACATGGCATTACATATCAGAATGTCAATTGTATAAAAGGCTGACGTGTTTCGACCTGTGTGATTAGGGTCTTCTTAAGAGGATAATTTTGCTGTAAAAAATATTACAGGTACACATGTCAAATTTTAACATGTAATTCATAAACCATAATGTGTATGAGATACAAATATATCATATATTTACCCAATGAAAAGTGTATTCGGAAAAATGCCTCCTACATAGAAAACTTGTCAAGAATAATCCTGAACGCTCTCCGGTTAGACGGCAACCAGGAGGAAGATGAAATGTAGACGTGCTGAGTAAAAATAATAACCAAAAAGGAAAGAGTGAAAAATGGTTAAAATGGGGGTCATGGAGATAGAAAGGAGGAAAGAGGGGAGAAAACGGGGAAGGTGTGTAGAGTTAAAAAGATGTATAAAGTTGTCAATAGTGTAAAAGTGCTAATAATAAAAGTAATGTTATGAAAAAAATTACATATTTTTTCACATAATTCGAGATAATGATATAAAAGTTAAACGCTCTTCCACATATACATCAATTTACCCCAGATACCTCAATACTTGTATTCAACTATATTGGTTAATTCACAATGCATAATTCCATTATTTCATTTATGTAGGTTTTGGGGGTTTTGATACCCTAAAACCTACATACACATTTCTCCGGTCAATGCCCGCTTCTTCATGAATAAATAGGGGACAGAAATCTGCAAAGCAAAAACATTGTGTGAAATTTTTGATACCCTAATACCTACTTGAATGAAATAATGGAATTATGCATTATGAATTAACCAATATACGGTACTTGAATGCAAGTATTGGAGAGAATTGATGTATATGAAGTTTCTATGTATGTGGAACAGTATTCTTGTATTTTATATCAATATCTCCAATGCTGTGAATAAAACATGTAATTTTATACAATTTTGTTATGGCTTGGCACCCTAAAAGTCCTCTAGTTTTTCTTTTTTAGGATTTATTTTTGTATATTTCCTCAAATGTTGTGTTTTTTTTTTTTTTTTAAATAGACAGCATTCTTCTTTAAACAGTTAATGATTCCATTCCCTGCCTTTTTGTATTATATTTGTCAGAAATGGAGATGGACTTAACACTACCAGTATAAAAAACAACATTCACTTTAAACTCGTCCTGAGTTCTGTTTCTGCAATTCATGTCAGGGGATCACGGTGTATTCCTCATTAAAATAATTAATAATAAACATTACCATATTACTCTAGAGTTACTGGATACCATCTGTTTAATTGTTCTTTTTTCAATAGTAGTGTTAAAACAATGCAAATTCTGCATTAAAAACACCCCACAAGAGTCAGCTGAAATAAATGCCTTGCTTTAGCATTCCTGATGGTGGCAGACATCTATCTTTATTAATCCCCAAATGATTTAATCAAAACTCTGTTTACACAGGATATCCAAGCAGCAGCCCTTTCATTACAAAATGCCAATCTTCAGTAGAGAATGGCATGGATGAAGACAAACAACAAACTTGTGCAATGGGATTTCGTTTTAAAAGTCAGCAAATCAGAATATTGTTAATCTCCAGCGTCATAAGTACAGGAATACTGGACCATTTAGAATATGTATATATATATATATATATATATATATATATATATATATTAAAGCACATTTTAAGTTCAATTTGAATTACATAACAATTTCCTGAAAGACTTTCACATTTCTGTTTGTTATTCTGTATTCTGTATTTAGTGGCGGCTGGTGCTCAAAATTTTTTGGGGGGGCGCAACAAACTGAAAAAAAAAAAACATCAATTGCCGCCTCACTATACCATCAATCGCAGCTACTGTGCCCATCAATTGCTGCCACTGTACCATAAAACGCAGCCACTGTGCCCATCAATTGCCACCACTGTGCCATCAAACTCAGCCACTGTGCCCATCAATTGCCGCCACTGTGCTATCAAACGCAGCCACTGTGCCATCAAACGCAGTCACCATGCCCATCAATCGCCGTCACTGTACCATCAAACACAGCCACTGTGCCCATCAATTGCAGCCACTGTGCCATCAAACGCAGCCACTGTGCTCATCAATTGTCGCCACTGTGCCCATCAAACGCAGCCACTGTGCCCATCAATTACCACCACTGTGCCACCAAATGCAGCCACTGTGCCAATCAATTGCCGCCACTGTGCCATCAATGCAGCCACAGTGCCATCAAACACAGCCACTGTGCCCATCAATTGCTGCCACTGTACCATCAAACATAGCCACTGTGCCATCAAACACAGCCACTGTGCCCATCAATTGCAGCCACTGTGCCATCAAACGCAGCCACTGTGCCATCAAATTCAGCCACTGTGCCCATCACTTGCCACCACTGTGCCCATTAAACGCAGCCACTGTGCCCATCAAACGCAGCCACTGTGTCATATAAAACGCAGCCACTGTGCCATATCAAATGCTCCCACTGTACCATCAAATGCTGCCACTGTGCCATATCAAATGCTCACACTGTGCCATCAAATGCTGCCACTGTGCCATATCAGCCGAAGTGCAGCGGCATATTGCAGGTGCTTTTATTAGTTTTTTCGCCCGTTAGCGGGGGTTAAAAGCGGGCCGCAAAAACAATGGTAAAGCGCCGCTAAAAATAGCGGTGCTTTACCGCTGATGCCCCCAAAGCCCCAGTGTGACAGTAGCCTTAAAGTGTTGTGTCAAATCATTTACCACTGACAGGGGTGTTTACAATGGTCAGCTTTTATTCATTTATCCAAAAGAAAAAAAAAACAGTTTGTTGTAGCTGCCTAAAAAGTGTTAGCTATAGTTCAGCTTCAATTTGTTTGTCAAGTCCATCTAAATCTGTTAGTCTAACGCTACCCCCCAGACTGACAATGCTTCTGTTCTAGGAATGCAGACAAGAGGTGGGTAAAAAAGTTGCAGCCTGTGGCCTCTCACCACTACTGAGCCACACCACTACCTGGGCTTCATATCAAAGAAGGGAGCAAACCTTTCAATCATCTATTCGTCCTCCATTTATAGATCATTTTTCATTCATAGCAGCTGTAAAATGGCCTCTATGAATAGGGGAACACAGCGGAAAGGGTGGGAATATTTGGGGACTCTTTATGACAGCCTGTGACAGATCACACTAATAACGCCTGCCGCACCGGTAGATTACAGCAGTGGGGGGTAATGGGTCATTGAAGGAGAAGGATTTCACCTAACAGAAGAGGCATCAACACAAGGGACAATTATGTCCCTTGTGCTAATTTTTGTGTTTTTTTTATTGTGATTGCACTTTATATACCATTGAATGTGTTTTGTTATGATCTGTTCCTAGTTATCTCTAGTTTTGTTTGAGGAATACAGGACCCCACCCCTCTACGTTATGGAGAAGAGGAAAGGAGGAGGTTTCTGTAGTCCTGTTTATTTTCTGTTGTCCTTATACAGTAAGGTGAGTGAGCATTTTCAACCTAGAACAGGAGGCCTGCTATTGGCAATATTTCCTAATAAACATAAAGGAAAAAAAGCCTAAAGAAAGAAAGAAAATTAATACAGCCATCGCTTCTAAGGACTGGTAAGCTGCACAATATATAACATAGATTTTTTTTGAGATTTAGGTTTAATTGTTTTCATTGCTGATGTTCATCTGAAAATTCAGTTTGGCTGTCTCAGGCTTTAACTCTTTAAAGTGGATGTAAATAATATAGAGAATAAGATTTCCTTTCATTTGAGCCCAGTCTTGCCCCACAGATTTACTCGAGGCCTGGGCAATCCTATTTTATTTTTCAGTTCGAGAAATCTTGATAAAGTCTTGAAAACTTTGTCAAAAACGCCCCCTTGCTGTGAGTGACAGGTGATTTAAATATCTGATGCACTAGCCTGAGACAGGCACATCCTGTGTAAAAAGTTCACAATTCACACCCCCCTCCCCTCCCCTCCAGCTCTCCCAGCTTTACTGTGTTTTGACTGGATGTTTCTCATCATGGGATGCAGTGAACAGTCAGCAGACTATAGACAGGCAAGTGATTTAGGGGACATGTATGTAGTCAGAGCTGGGCAGAGTAGAACACCCAGTGATCTGATGACAACCTGTCTAAGGCTAGTGCATGAGATGTGTAAATCACCTGTCACTCACAGCAAGGGGGCGTTTTTGACAAATTTTTCAAGACTTTCAATTTGTCAAGATTTCTGTAACTGAACAATAAAAGAAGATTGCTCAGGCCTTGAGTAAATCTGTGTGGCAAGACTGGGCTCAAAAAAAATGGGTTTACATCCATTTCAAGGTTTATTTAATCAAGGAGTACCATAACTTTGCAAAATCTGTGTTTACAGAGCTTATTAAATAAGCTATGTTTGCTTTAATCAGCCAATCATGCAATAGCAAAGATCCAGTTTGTTTTTCTCTTGCACATATACAGTGGTAAGGGAGTTTTATTTAATTTCCCAACATGCACTTAAATGTGTGAACATCCTCTCTTTTAGTAATCTAACCTTTTTGGGTCACTGACCTGGAACAAATATTTAAATCAGAAGTTCTAACATCTTGACTTCATTTTTTGTAAGCCCATGCAAAAGACTTAGGGATAGCAGGTCAGCAATAGCAGCCATATTTATCTCATGACAAGTGCACCCTAAGCTTTTCTTATGCATTTCCTATGGTGTCACGTTTTATTAAAATGTTCACCTAATTAGGGGATCTATCATCTATGGAGATGATGTTAGCTTTTTTAAATGACTACATCAATACAGTTCATGTAAACATCAAATGGAAAGGTCAAGAGGCAGGGATCAGCATAACAGCCCAAGCATTTCATTTCAGTACAGTTTGGGATACACAGGTAAGTCCAGTAGTGATAAATGGAGTGGTTTAAGTGGAACTGGTTTTGGTACAAACCTACCAATTTCACCTTTGGCAGATTTTTGAAATTTTAGAGGTTGATTTACTTATGGCAAATAGACTGTGCACTTTAGAAAGTGCAGTTGCTCCAGAGCTTAGTAAATGAGAAAAAGATCTGCTGACTTCCATCATCCAATCATGTGCAAGCAAAAATTATGTTTTTTAAAATTTTCCTTGCATGTGATTGGGTATTGTTCAATCTAAGATTTACCTTATTTACTAAGCTCTGGAGCAACTGCACTTACAGAGTGCAACGGCACCTTGCAAAGTGTACAGTATATTTGCCATTTATATATCAACCCCTTAGCTTCTAGTTTCTTAAATTTTCTGCTTGAAAATAGTGTACTGTCACTTGAAAATTAAAATTTTTACATCTTCAACATTTTTTATTTTTATGAAAAAACATCAAATGACAGCAAAATACACAGAAATTTGAAATAAAACACAAATACAACCCTCAGAAACCATTTAAAGCCCAGTACCGCTTAAAAACTACTTTAATGTTGCCTTCTACAGTACATTGACTTTCTAAGTTCTTCACCGAAATGGTGACATTTGCCTAAAATGTTGGCAAAACATTTTCATTCATTGCTTATGACTATACAAATATATCAGTTGGTTTCTTACAAACATTTAATATTTAATACTTACATTAAACACAGCTCAAATATTCCAGCCTCCTGGCCAACAGTCCCCAAAGTTTGAAGGCCATCTCTCACTTTGGTGGGGAAGGTGGAAGAAGAGAGAGGGAAAGAAAGAGAGCATTGGTATACAGTAACTGCATACCAAGTAGTAATAAGCCTGTGTGCAGTAGAAGGAGAAAAGTAAATACTATAGAATATGTATGTGTTGTATTTACATAGTTGTGTTAGGACCTGGGGGTGGGAACGGGAAGTAGGACGTTATGAAGTGAAACTAGAAGAAATAGATTTTACATGTGGCTCTCTGCTGGCTGAAATAAACAAGCTCTTCACAAGATTCATCTGACTATTCATCATTGCTTCTACAAAATCTACATGGTGACAGAAGTGGAATTGCTGAAACATCATGGCTCAGAATCTATGTGGCATACAACCCCTAATCTTTGATAATGACATTGCGAACAACCGGCTTAAATTCAAAAGAGAATGGAACATGTACAGCAAAGCAGGCCTCTCAGACAAGTCAAAAAAGGTACAAGCTTAAACTCTTCTCAATTTTGCTGGTTCAGATGCACTAGATAAAAAGAGTAATTTCATTTTCAGCATAATGAGGACAGAGAGGACTAGGGATGAGCTTTGAGTTCAATTCGAACTCATGTTCGACTCGAACATTGCCTGTTCGACTGTTCACCGAACAGCGAACAATTTGGGGTGTTCGCGGCAAATTTGAAAAGCCGCAAACACCCTGTAAAAGTCTATGGGAGAAATCTAAAGTGCTAATTTTGAAAGGCCTATATGCAAGTTATTGTCATAAAAAGTGTTTGGGGACCTGGGTCCTGCCCCATGTGATATGTATCAATGCAAAAAAAAAGTTTTAAAACCGTCTGTTTTTTCGGGAGCAGTGATTTTAATAATGCTTAAAGTGAAAAAATAAAAGTGTAATATTCCTTTAAATTTCGTACCTGGGGGTGTGTATAGTATGCCTGTAAAGGGGGGCATGTTTCCCGTGCTTAGAACTGTCCCTGCACAAAGTGTCATTTTTGCAGGAAAAAAAGTAATTTAACCACTTGCCTACCAGGCACCAACACCCCCCTCCCATCCAGACCAATTTTCAGCTTTCGGTGCTCTCACGCTTTGACTGACAATTACTCAGTCATGCAACACTGTACCCAAATGAATTTTTTGTCATTTTTTTTCCCACAAATAGAGCTTTCTTTTGGTGGTATTTGATCACCTCTGGGTTTTTTATTTTTTGCGCTATAATTGAAAAAATACCGAAAATTTTGAAAAAAAAACGCATTTTTCTTTGTTTCTGTGATACAATTTAGGAAATTATTAATTTTTCTTCATAAATTTTGGCCACAATTTATACTGCCACATATCTTTGGTAAAAATAACCCAAATTAGTGGAAATTATTTGGTCTTTGTGAAAGTTACAGACTCTACAATCTGTGGTGCGAATTATACAAAATTGATCACATCTGATGTACTGGTGGCCTATCTCATTTCTTGTGACCCGAACAAGCCAGGAAAGTACAAATACCCCCCAAATGACCCCTTTTTTGAAAGTAGACATTCCAAGGTATTTAGTAAGAGGCATGGTGAGCTTTTTGATGTTGTCATTTTTTCCCACAATTCTTTGCAAAATGAATTATTTTTTTATTTTTTATTTTTTTTCTACAAAATTGTCATTGTAATAGGTTATTTCTCTCACATGGCATGTGTTTACCACAAATGACACCCAAAAATAAATTCTGCTACTCCTCCTGATTATTACGATACCACATATGTGGGACTTTTCCACAGCCTGGCCACATAGAGAGGCCCAACATGCAGGGAGCGCCATCACTTGTTCTAGGAGCATAAATTACACATCTAAATTGTTGACTACCTATTACACTTTTGAAGGCCCTGGAGCACCAGGACAATGACACGTGACACTGACGTGGCACTGATGACACTGACGTGGCACTGATGACACGTGACACTGACGTGGCACTGATGACACGTGACACTGACGTGGCACTGATGACACGTGACACTGACGTGGCACTGATGACAGATGGTACTAATACGGGGCACTGATGACACGTGACACTGATGACAGATGGCACTGAGAGATGGCACTCATACATGGCACTGATATCACGTGGCACTAATATGTGGCACTGATGCGAGATGGCACTAATACGTGGCACTGATGACAGACGGCACTAATACGTGACACTGATGACAGATGGCACTGATACGTGGCATTGATGACAGGTGACACTGATAACAGATGGCACGTGACACTGACAGGTGGCACTGATGACAGATGGCACTAATATGTGGCACTGATGACAGATGGCACTGATGACAGATGGCACTGACTACAGATGGCACTGGCAGATGGCACTGGGGATGGCACTGGCAGATGGCACTGGGGATGGCACTGGGGATGGCACTGGCGGATGGCACTGGGGATGGCACTGGCAGATGGCACTGGGGATGGCACTGGCAGATGGCACTGGGGATGGCACTGGCAGATGGCACTAGGGATGGCACTGGGGATGGCACTGGCAGATGGCACTGGCAGATGGCACTGGCGATGGCACTGGCAGATGGCACTGGGGATGTCATTGGGCACAGATGACATTGGGGACAGATTGCAGTGGTGGCAGTGGGCACAGATGGCATTTTATTTATTTTTTTTTTTTTAAAACACTTACGGCGCTGCAGCCGTTCATCTCCCCCTCCTCACACGCTGTCTCTGTGTGAGGAGGAGGAGCGGCGCTGAGAGATGATCTCATATGTTTACATATGAGATCATCTCTCATTGGCCAGGGCGATCGCGCTGTAAACGGCCGCTGTTATTGGCCGTTTACAGCGATCTGTGATTGGCCGTGTCCGAGGGACACGGCCAACACAGAATTCCCTGCTGCGCGCTCGTGAGCGCGCACAGGGAACGAGGAAAGGGGAGGCCGTCATATGACGGCCTCCCGGGATTTGGCATCCGCGCTGTGGCCGTCATTCGGCTACGGCCGGATGCGAAGTGGTTAAAAGCACTCATGGCTATAATGAATTGTCGGCTCCCGTAATACAGAGAAGATTTATTGAAAGTCATTGATAAAAAAAATTGATATGCGTGGGGTTCCCCTCAAATTCTATTACCATGCCCTTCAGGTGGATATTAAGGGGAACCCCGGGTCAAATTTAAAAAAAAATGACGTGGGGTTCCCCCCAAATATTCATACCAGACCCTTCAGGTCTGGTATGGATTTTAAGGGGAACTCCACGCCAAATTAAAAAAAAAAATGGCGTGGAGTCCCCCCCAAAAATCCATACCAGACCCTTTATCCGAGCACGCAACCTGGCCGGCCTGCAGGAAAAGAGGGGGGACGAGAGAGTTCCCCCCCTGAACCGTACCAGGCCACATGCCCTCAACATTGGGAGGATGATTTTGGGGTCTGTAACCCCTCAAAGCACCATGTCCCCATGTTGATGGGAACAAGGGCCTCATCCCCACAACCCTGGCCGGTGGTTGTGGGGGGTCTGTGGGCGGGGGGCTTATCAGAATCTGGAAGCCCCCTTTAACAAGGGGACCCCCAGATCCCGCCCCCCCTGTTTGAAATGGTAAGGGGGTACAAAAGTACCCCTACCATTTCACAAAAAAAATGTGTAAAAAATTGTTAAAAAACACACTGACACCGTTAAGAAAAGTCCTTTATTAAAAATAAAAAAAGATTCCAGCGGTGGTAATCCACTCTTGCTGTCCAGCGATGGGTGATCTCTTCTTTGGGGTCCAGCGATGGGTGATCTCTTCCGATGGTCCAGCACAGCGCATCCTGTCTCCACGGAGACACTGCGGGGATCCCGGCGCCTAACAGGTCTTAGCTGAGGAAGATGGGGACTCCCGTCACCTGACCCCGCCCCCCTCTGACGCAAGGGGAAACCCAGGCTTCCCCAGTGATGTACGGGTGACCCCGCCCCCTCTGATGTAACGCAGGTTTCCGTTACATCAGAGGGGGGCGGGGTCACCCGTACATCACTAGGGAAGCCCAGCTTCCCCCTTGCATCAAAGGGGGGTGGGGTCAGGTGACTGGTGGCCCTGTCCTCCTCAGCTAAGACCTGGGATTCCTGCAGTGTCTCCATGGAGACAGGATGCGCTGCGCTGGACCATCGGGAGAGACCCTCACTGGACCCCGGAGAAGAGATCAGCCATCGCTGGATAGCAAGAGTGGATTACCACCGCTGGAATCTTTTTTTTATTTTTTTTATTTTTAATAAAGGACTTTTCCCAATGGGGTCAGTGTGTTTTTTTTTTTTAAAATTTGCACTTTCTTTGTGAAATGGTAGGAGTACCTTTGTACCCCCTTACCATTTCAAACAGGGGGGGCGGGATCTGGGGGTCCCCTTGTTAAAGGGGACTTCCAGATTCTGATAAGCCCCCCGCCCGCAGACCCCCACAACCACTGACCAGGGTTGTGGGGATGAGGCCCTTGTCCCCATCAACAATATGGATTTTTGGGGGGAACTCCATGCCATTCTTTTTTTTATGTAACCCGAGGTTCCCCTTAATATCCATACCAGACCTGAAGGGCCTAGTAATTGAATTTAGGGGGAAGCCCACGCATATATTTTTTTTTTTTTATCAATGACTTTCAATGTCTGTTCTCTGTATTACGGGGAGCCGACAATTCATTATAGCCGTGAGTACTTTTAAAAGACTTTTTTTCCTGCAGAAATGACACTTTGTGCAGGGACAGTTCTAAGCATGGGAAACATGCGCCCCTTTACAGGCATACTATACACACCCCCCCCCCCCAGGTACGAAATTTAATCGAATACTACACTTTTATTGTTTCACTTTAAGCATTATTAAAATCAATGCTCCTGAAAAAACTGACGTATATTAGCCTTTACAATTAGCACTTTTGATTTTGAACATTCGAATCCCATAGACTTTAATAGGGTTCTAAAGTTCACACAAACTTTAGGTCTGTTCGCAGGTTCTGGTGCGAACTGAACAGGGGGGTGTTCGCCTCATCCCTAGAGAGGACCCTGATGTCTTAATCAACAAATTTGATGAGATATGCTTACCACAACATACGGTGATAATAGACAGACATGCATTTAACATGATGGCTCAGAAACCTGATGAAGAAATACAATTCTATGTAGCCACACCGAAACTGCTGGCTAAAAAAAATTGATTTTGTTGCACAGATGAACTGATATGTGACAGGATTGTATGTGGGATCTACAATGATGCAATTCGTGTTCAGTTGTTCAGGGAGAAAGATTTAACACTGGAAACAGCCATCCAAATTTGTATGTTGTTTGAACATTGTGAAAGGGGCACTAAGGAAATAGAAAGAGAGGCAGAAGTGTTTGTGGTGCAACATAACAAAAGGCAATGCAGCAACTGTGGTAATGAACACACTACTGAGCTCAACAAGTGTCTGGCTTTTAACCAAAGGTGTAACTCATGCAACAAATGGAATCATTTTGCAAATTGTTGTAGGTGCCTCAAAATAGAGGTGCGTGGATGACACCATCTTGTCATTCTAAACAAAACGATGTGCACAAAATTAATGAAGTGGAAAGTGATGATCACCAAAACTTTTCATTGTGAAAGTGTGCAAATAAGGGAGAAATACCACCCTCTCAACAGCATGCAACAAACATGTCAAGTTGAATATTAACACTGGTGCCAAATGCAATATAATGTCCTATCCATGTTGCACAACATTGAACCCAAAGCTGAAGTTGATCAGTCAAGTAAAGTAAACCTGATAGCTTATGGCGGTCAAATAATTCAGACACTGGGCACTTCTATAAAAGACAAAGTCTTGCAAGAGTTGGAAAGGATGACTAGACTGGGCATCATTGTACCAGTCTATAAAAGACAAAGTCTTGCAAGAGTTGGAAAGGATGACTAGACTGGGCATCATTGTACCAGTGCAGGAGGCTAGGGTGTCTGCCATGACAGCAGTAGTCAAGAAAGATGGCACTGCCCGCATATGCATTGATCCTGTGCACCTCAATAAGGCCCTCCTGAGGCCTTATCATCCATTAAAAACTGTAAAGCAAGTGATCGCTGACATGCCACAGGCAAAAGTCTTCAGCATTCTAGATGCAAAATGTTGATTCTGGCAAATCTCTCTGGATGAGGAATCATCATTACTCGCAACATTTATGACCCCATACGGAAGATAAAAATGCTTACGGATGCCATATGGAATTTTAACTGGAAGCAAAGTCTTTCAGAGATGTTTGGAACAGCTCTTTGCTGGACAGCCATGTGAAAATAGTGGTAGATGATATCTTAATTTGGGGATCCTCCATTGAAGAACATGACAAACGACTTAAATGCATACTAGACCATGTCAGAGCCATCAATATGCTGCTCAACCATACCAAATGTCGCTTCACGGTCTCAGAGGTGCCATATGTTGGACATAAAGGTGTCAAGCTTGACCCAGAAAAAAACAAAGCCATCCATCAAATGTCTTTTCCAGAGGACAAACATGGATTGCAAAGGTTTCTTGGCATGACCAATTATCTCTCATACATCTCCACTCCGTCAGCCTTTGCGCCAAGATGCTGACTGGTGTTGGACTGAACAACATACTGTTGCTGTGGATACATTGAAAACACAATTAACTAGTCCACCTGTCCTACAGTATTTTGATGTGCATAAGCCAGTGGTATTGTCTGCTGATGCTTCTCAGCATGGTCTTGGCACAGTCTGTCTTCAAGAGGGGAGGCCTGTGGCTTTTGCATCAAGAGCCCTTACTGAGTCTCAAGCACGCTATGCACAAATTGAGAATTAATTATTGGGACTAGTAGTTGCCTGCCGCCCTGTGACTGTGGAGATGGATCATCAGCCGCTCATAACCATACTGAGAAAACCCCTGCACACAGCATCTGCGCGCATTCAGTGAATGATGTTAAAGCTTTAACGCTACCACCTGAATGTAATCTATAAATGAGGCAGTGAACTGTTTGTTGCGGATGTTCTTTCACATGCACACCCCCTCACTTCTGATAACTCTTGAGCTATTGAGGATTATGATGTGTTGGCTCTGGATGGGGTGTTGTCATCCAAAAGGATTTAGGAACTAAAGCATGAAACACAGGCAGATGCCACCTGTCATCACCTCATGGACATCATTCTCAATGGGTGTCTGGCTCCTTTAAGGAAATCCTTTAAGGAAATCATTCTACCATTATAATCTATGAGGGATGAATTGACAGTGGATGATGGATTAATCCTGCATGGTCAGAGATATGATATCCCTCACTCTCTTCAAAAATACTATTTGACACACCTCCATCAAGGTCATCCTGGCATTCATTCCACTAAGCGAAGGGCACATGAAACCATGTTTTGGCCCACTATATACACTGACATTGAAAGAGAAGTTTCCAGATGTCCCCTATGCAATGCTCTACGACAGCACCAGATGAGAGAACCTTTAACTCTTCACCAAATACCTGACAGACCTTGGTTTATTACAGCAGCTGATATATTTAAGTGGTCAAACAAGGATTACCTGGTCTTGGTAGATTCATACACTTCCAGTAACACAGTGATCAGGACATTAAAGCTGATAAACTCCACACATGGAATTCCCTATCAATTGATGACTGACAATGCAACATCATTTTCAAGTGTATGAATTCAAGAACTTTGTTGACCAATGGGATTTTCAGCATGTCACTAGCAGTCCCAATTACCCCAGATCCAATGGTCTCGCAGAGAGTAGTGTAAGATCGGCCAAGCATCTCCTACAGAAATGTGCGCCTGATGGTTCTGACGTTTATGCAGCCCTACTCAACCTTCGCACACACCTAGGGACCGCATGCCTTCTCCGGCACAAGGTTTACTATCACAAAGTACCAGGACTCTGATTCCCATGGTCCCATCCTAGCTCATGCCAAGAGCTGAGACTGATGTCCAGGCTGCTTTATTTACACTCAGGCAAAAATGAAAGATATGCCAGGACAAATCGGCCAGACGCCTTTCCCCTCTGGATCCTGGGCAGGTGGTAAGGATGGAGACAACCCATGGGTTTGACAAACTGGCCATGGTTCATGGAAAGGCCTGCCAACCAAACAGCTATGCTGTCCATTCTGATGGTAGGACCTATCTAAGGAACCCCCGTCACCTCCTACAGGTACCTGAATCACATTGTACTGTCGCTGACCATGTGCCAATTGACACTTCCACCAACGGATGTAACACACAACCACAACAACAACGACAGCAACAGGCAAGAGGTTTCAGACTCGCAAGCCCAACAAGTTGTTCTGGAAGAGTGTGTAAACCCAATCCAAAGTTCCAAGACTTTAACACACACTGACTTTTACTCAGCATCTTTCGTTTTACATTGTAGTTTGTTATTGTTCCTTGCTATGCTGCACTCCTTGTTGGTTCTATATTACACTTCATTTATATGTATAACCTTTCTTTAAAAGGGGAAAGATGTAGAATATGTATGTGTTCTGTTGTATTTACATAGCTGTGTTAGGACCTGGGGGTGGGTACAGGAAGTATGAAGTTCTAAAGTGAAACTAGAAGAAATAGGTTTTACATGTGGCTCTCTGCTTACTGAAATAAACAAGCTCTTCACAAGATTCATCTGACTATTCATCATTGCTTCTACAAAATCTACAGATACAAATGACTTTCATAGTCTGCTAGATGACTTCACAGGAGAAATTTTGCATATAAAGTAGTTTTAATGTACAGCCTTGAGAAAGATGGGCCATGCATTAAAACTACTTCTTCAGTGAAGTCTTAAGTGTCCACTTTGACAGTGATCGTTGTGCGTATATTGATGTGTGCGTATGTGTGCCTTCAGTACTCAGCTCACAGTGTTGTTCAGTATCTAATATCTAGAACAGTGCACAGACTCTACATATATAGATCAGTGACAAGCACTCAAAACATAAAGTGCAGCTAATAATGGGTTGCTACTTTATGCCATATTAACAATCTCTCAATCTCTCACCACTCTAGTGCTTCATCCCAGGATACATAACACTGTATACTTCACCTGCAATCCACTCTTCTCCCAAGGTCGATGGTGCAGCTGCAGATTGAAATGACATAAAGATATTCATACAAAATGGCACAGCTAAAGTACACAAATTAGCTTACCAAAATCTGCCAATAACAATTAGTAGGAGCTGTACCTATAAAAATTGTACATATAAATATAGAATAATAAATAATAATAAAATATAAAAATATTTTTAAATTTTATAAATATTTCTTACAGATGAAAAGATTTGACATCCACTGAATATAATAATAATATAAATAATAATAATACATCTTTAACAGGCCTATTAAGCATGACAGTAGGTCAAAGAAGACAATTAAAATACAAAGTACTAAGTAATACATAGGGAACAATCAGAGTTTAGTCAGATTAATAAAAAATACATTCTGATTGGTGCTATGGGTTTAAACATTTTTAGTAAGCCAGTAAAAGTACAATAATGAAAAAAACCCTCAAAGGTAATGCATACTCTTTAAAGTAGTTTTAAATAGATTTACCATGTTATTAGGAATCTATTGAATTCCTGGTGTGTATAGTAATAAGCGGTAGGATTCAGAAAGTGCAATGAAGTTCCTTGAGCCAGATGGACTGCTGCCGAGATGACTAAGAAAAGAGCTCCTTGATATTGCTCTGTGGGTGTGCACTGCCTATCTTTGCTGATTGATCGGGGAAGCATTAGAGGTGGATCCCGATGTCAGTCATTCTGGGAATTGTATGGCGCACGGAGCAGAGAACAGAGAGATGAAAGATAACATACTGATAACCTTGATGAAGTGAAGACTCAGGACCCAACATTGAGTTTCATACAGATTTATTCTTTCAGAAAGATAAATATCTTGTTCTCATAGCTCAATATCATTTCACAACATTCAGTGAAGCAACAGCATTACTAAGAGCTTTCTGGCATACATGATGATTTCATAGGCCAGGAGATGCTTGGCCTGTAAATTCTGGTCTCTAATGGCCATTTTATATACTCTGAAGTGCAGCATGGTTGAGAATTTCTGGCAAATATGGGACATAACTAAATGATCCTAGTTTATGTCTGCTCTTCATCTTAATGAGCTTTGCATCCAATATGTTGTACACATCCATACCAGTTCTGCTAGCAAATATGCTGACTATGACATATTGGTCACACAACTTTTATATTTTTAAGCTATATATTTATTTTTGACTATTTCGGATTATACAACAACACGAGTTTGCAGATATTTTAAGACGCAGGGAGCACTCATTATATGATAATCTCTGATTGAATAAAGATTGACAATACCGGGAAGAGCTTGCAATCTATGTAAGTGATGGTAAATGCTATGGAACTGCGTCTGTTGTTCATAAAGCACTCCTGTGTCTTTCAGACTGCATGCTTCCTACATAGAATCAGCCTTTGGATTGTATAGAAGCCATTATTATTCAGATAAAATTTACTGGAGACAGCTAGTTGTTGCTGAAAAGCCCCTTCATACATATGAACGTGCTGTATTATAATCTTTATGTAAGTATTCCATGTGATAAAGAAATTCATTATATTGTTAATTTAAATTCAAGTGTGTCCATTTTGTATAACGGTTTCACAATATCTAATTTGTATATAGGCTGAACTGTGAGCAGAATGCTCCCCCCTACTTCCATCTCAAGGTTTTAGTTTCACAACTTTTAGACACAGCTGCTGACATATGAAATGTGACATTTTTCTATTTGCTGGTTTTTATTAAAGCGGAGTTCCACACAAATTTCTAACTTATCATTAAAATAATTCTTGCAGCATAATCATTGTGCAATGGAATTTATTTTATTTTTTTCTGAAAGGTTACCTGGCTATTCCAGTTTCCAATTGAGATTCTTGTATCTGCCACCCGGGGATGGCGGAGACATCATATCCATCATATCCAGCGGCGCACTGTCTCCTGGGAGCTATATGTCATAATTCCCAGGAGTCAGCGTGGATGGCCGCTGCTAGTTAACGTGATATTCCAAAACCGGAAGTGATGCGATGACTCAGGACGTTTATCTTTGTTGCCATCACAATGGGGCGGGCACTTCCACCGCCGCCCGTTGTGATACGAGCCGTACATACATTGCATGTGCGAGAACGGGCGGTGCATGCTGCTCGCTCAGCTGCAACGGAACCGGAAGATAGTGCTTGTGGGCTTCACATGCCCACAAGCAATATGGAACATGCCAGGGAGAGAAGACTATAAGAAATCGTATGATCGGAAATATGAGTCATATAAATAATAGTATTTAAAAAACGGTATTCATCCCAAAAAAATGTTTTTTGATAGTTGGAACTCCGCTTTAACATCTCACACCACCCCTTTCTTATGTTATGTATATATATAATAATAAATGATCCAGAACAGATCTTTAGACAGAGCTGTGTTTTGATGTCCTCTGTTTTATCTGTTCCATACAATTGCATACTAAGCTTTAATTTTAGTGTCTCAACCAGAAATATCCATTACACATGCTAATAGTGCACCAAGAGCCGGATTTACCATTAGGCACAGTAGGCATGTGTCTAAGGACAGCTTTTTCTTGTACAGTCATCAGTACAAATAAAGCAATTGTACATGAGCTTATTTATACATTGTCACAGTATTCTAAGCTAGGTTAGGACCAGTAAAACAAGAAAATGTTCCCTGTAAAAGTCTTTGAGTCCTTGGTGCCATTTTAAAAGGCACTGGAAATATTCTTGTTTGTCCAAGTCCGGTTATAAAGCAGTGTTTGTTGCCTCCAGCTTCCGCGTTGTGTTAGAAAGGGAAGTGCTCTAATATCATCTGTTACCTCATCAGCATTTTCATGTGAGCTACAGCAACAATTTGTATATTAGCATAGCACTCTCTAGTGCTAGAATAGGTGTAGGAGCGTGTATTTGACTCATGGTAGTTGCATGAGTCTGTTAATTGGGTCAGGGTTCAGATTCAGGTCAGGCTTGAAGGCTCTGCAGACCAGGCCTCTGTCGGCTCCTCCTGGCTTTGGAGGTTTCATGGAAACTTCTAGAAGGTAGTGGGCTGGGGTATAGGGGCTTTGTAATGGGAATCTGGCTAATCCACAGGCTGGTGGCTGAACCAGAATATTGAGGAGCCTGGTCAGCAGGGAAGTCAGGTGGAAGATGGATTGTTGAGGTGCTGCTGTATAGCCTGGGAGGGGACCCTGGAGAAGAGGGGTTCTGCCCCCATGCTGGAGGTTGGAGGAAGGAGAAAAGCTGTAGGAGAGAATTTCACTGCCCTGCAGTCCACTGGGGAGGGACAGCCTGCATAGCTTGGAAAGGAGCCAGCCTAGCAGAAGGCCTGAAAGCAACTCTATCCATAGCTGCAGGGCAAGTACAGTGTGAGTAGCTCTACACCCCCAGGGCATGTAAGGGAGAAGTCTGCCTAAATTAAAGTTTTTGGCAAGTCATCAGGGGACAGTTTATTGCTTGCACAATCCCTTGCCTTGAGGTCAGATACTGCAGCCAGGTGGGCTGGTATTTTTTTTATTAAGGAGACCAAGAGCTCCTACCCGTTGGGACTTTGTCAAAAATCCACTCAGGGGATACCAAACTCCTAGGAGGGGATTACTTTGCTAAAGACTGTTGCTGTCCAGAGGGAACACAGTCAAATATCTGTTGTTGCAGTGTGCCAGAGAAGGAAGTGTTCCTCGTTTTTGTTCTTCAAGTCAAGTTGGGCACCCCATAACCCCTTTTACCCTATCCAAGCAAAATCCATAATAAATCCTAGAACCAAGCCCATGGACTGTTCCTTGTGTCTGTATGCAAGTTGTAAAATGTGTGTTGCCTGGCTGTGCAGACTATAGGGGAACCCAAAACTCAGCGGCTCCTAAGGCCCCTACAAATATGTTCCTATATCTCTGGATGACATTTGCGTTTACAGTTTGTGTCAAACACTTAAAGGGGTTGTATACCCTTACATAAACCCACCAAAGTGACTAGCCTCAGGTGATACAAAGAAATCAAATAAATCCTCCTACATAAGTTGTGCAGCAAAATAAGATCAATTTATTATAAAAGAAGATTATCTGCTGCCCTCTCTCCTCTAAAGCCTCCTAAAGCACATGTTTTACACAGCATTTCTGAGCTCTAGAAGGCATGGGGTGGGAAATATTATGTCAGACTTTTTTTCCCCCTGTAACATTCAGTTAACATAACCAATATGTCTCCTGCTATTTAGATAAAATTATGTCAGACACTGCACAGCATAGAGCATAGAGATGAGTGTAATGTGAGACCTGAGTGGAACGAATGGGCACACCCCCCTCTACACAGTCTCATAGGTAAACATGCACAGCTGAGGCTTTCATCCACCTGCTATGTGCTGCGTGGGGGGGGGGGGGGTGGCATCTCCCCTGTTTTTCAGGCGATGGGCAGGGGCATTTTGGGAGCGCTGTATACAGTGCTTCCAAACCGCCTAAAGATGCTGCTTGCAGGACTTTTTCTAACGTCCCGCAAGCACAACGCCCCAGTGTAAAAGCACCCATTGCAATGAATTGGAGGCAGTTTTCAGGCGCTTTACAGGCGCTATTTCTAGCACTAATATGTGTGAAAACTGCCTCAGTGTGAAAGGGGTCTTACTCATACATAGAGCAGAGGAATGACAGAGCAGACAGAAATCACATGAAATGCTTTGGATCAAGACAAATACACTCTATTTAAAGCTTTGTTTATTTTTCAAAGTTTTAGAAACACTTTAAACATATACAATGTACCATCTCATTCAGATTTTAGAGATTCAAATCTGTGAAAATGCCGGTGTGAATTCTTCTATGCACAAACCCGACCTAATGCAGTGCTAACAATTTACATAAACAGAATTTTTTTTTCTATATGTTACACTTATGCCGTGTACACACGATCGGACATTCCGACAACAAAACCGTGGATTTTTTTCCGACGGATGTTGTCTCAAACTTGTCTCGCACAAATGTTGTCGGAAATTCCAATCGCCAAGAACGCTGTGACGTACAACACATACGACGGCACTATAAAAAGGAAGTTCAATAGCCAGTACGCCACCCTTTGGGCTCCTTCTGCTAATCTCGTGTTTATCTCGTGTTAGTAGAAGTTTGGTGAGAGACGATTCGTGCTTTTCAGCCACGTGTTTTTCCATTCGTTACTGCTCTTCAGTTTGTGCTTGTGGGTTCGTATCTGATTTTCAGTGCGTGTTGTCAGTTCGTTACTGTTTTTCAGTGCGTTCTTGTCCGCTCGTTTCTGATTTTTAGATCGCTCTTCTCAGGCCTTTCTGATTTTCAGTGCGTTCTGTTAGTTCGTTCTGACCAGCTGACCGTTTTTTAGCCATGTTTTACTCAAAGCACATTCACATGTGCGTTAGAAACGTTTTTTTTTAACAAACCAACATCTTTGGTGTATAACATTTTTATGTTTGACAGTAGAAATATCCTTATTTTGGTTAAACGGGCATGTTTAAAACCAATAATATACACAACTCAGGAACTTACTAAGTTCAACTTTGAAAAATTGAAGACAATATTCGACATTAGTATGTCAAAACTGTGTTGATCTTGCCTTCATCAGATGGAGTGATGTCACCCCTGTAAAAGCCAACTTTGGAAGATGCACACAAATTGGGAGTCAAAATTTGGATTTCCCTCCTGATCCCATGCCTAATGTCAACATGTGCTAACTCCCATCATGGGGGATCAATGGACGTGTTTCGGGGGTGCAACCCCTTCCTCTCATCTACTTGAGTTGCAAGAAAGGGGTTTCACCCACAAAATGCGTACATTGATATCTCGTGATGCCAGATAGCACATGTTGACACACTGTGTGCATCTTCAAAATTTGGCTTTCAAATTACTTCCATTTTTTTTAAAAATTCTAAAATATAATGAAAAAACTGTAAAATTTAATTATTTTGGGTGTTTTAGATTCTGCCTAAAACATCAATGATGTTCTTGAGTCTTTTTCCAACATCATTGATGTTTACCTTTATCTTCTCTAATTCAGGATTGCACACCATTATCTCCCTAATGAGGACTTGTGCACTTGCACTGGTGAAATTAGTTTCTTCTTCCACAACATCCACATCACCTAAAAATAAAAAAACACACCATGTATTATAAATATGCAGGCATACATCTATTACCTGAAGCTGTAGTCTCAGACACTGGTCACTATCTCAACCACTTCCTGAACCTCGTAATCCACATCCTCAGGTTGTGGTGTGGGGATTTCCCCTTCTTTAGGAGGTGTGGGGTTTCTGGTGTCCTCAGATGTCACGAGTCTTTTCTCCTCTATGTGAATAAAAAAAAGGTATACTTGGCACACAGATATTTGAGGCAAGAAATAGGAATATTAAACGTGCATTGTCGTACAATTGTCTGTTTTGGCAGAGTTATAAGCTGAAGACATGATTTTATCCCTTTCAAAAGCTGGAATACTTACCTTTTTTGGTAAAGTTCCCCACATGGAGACACCCCTAGTTTTCACTGGAGCACCTAGTGGGACACCCTAAAAAGGGTGTTCTGGTGTCCCACACTAGTGCTCCTGCGTCCAGATGTGTAAACAGCTGCTGAGTGACCTCTCCTTACACTGAATCAAGTTTGCATTTCATTCTAGTTACAAACACATCTAGACAACAATGTAATAAACCTTTTTTAATACAAATAGGCCTGAACAAATGTAGTAAACCTGCATCTGCCAAAAACATTGTATTAGTGGGCGAACGAACGATGTTTACTATGAACGATTACTGTGCCTACGAACTTGAAACTTGCCATTTTAAACTGTCCAACAGTAAAGAAAAGCACATGGAGCAGCACTAAAGTACTAATAATAATAGGAACACACGACAAATACTTACTTTTTTGCAGCACTTTCCTGACCCTTCTGTACTGATCATGCTCCCTCAATTTCAGGTCTGACCAGCGTTTCCTCAATTGATCCTTGGATCGTCGTACCCCAAAATTCCTGTGTAGATTTTTCACAGCTTTAGTCATGATCTTGCCCTTTCTCACATTTGGGTTTGGGTAAGGTCCATACTTCCCTTTATAGTCGGCCCTTTTCAAGATGTCCACCATCTCCACCATCTCTACAAAGGCCATATTTGAGGCCTTAAATCTCCTCCTGGATCGGGACGTTTCTGGCTCCGAGCTTTCGTCGTCCTCCTCGTTGCTGCTATTATCACACACCTGTTTTCTCTCTGCCATGTGCTCTCCCACTGCGCCGAAAGAGAAGGGGCGGGGAATATACTAGAAAGAAGGTTAGTAGCAGAGTTTCACGCATGCTCAGTGTATATAAAGCATAACACACGTGCGTTGTACGTACAATCTGTGATCGGAGAACGGAGTAGCGTAAGCGTCGATCGTGTTAACGATGGTACAATTTTAACTTGGGGCATCAGTGGCCTATACTGCTTATAGATTTAGGCCTATATTGGGACAAGATTAGGAGAGTTTTGTCTGACATTAGGGTTTGTCTTGTGTTGTGTCTTGCAGAGAATATGGATAAAGTCAATGATCATGATTTCATCCCCAACTTCATTGATAAATACAGAGAGCTGCCCTGTCTGTGGCAGGTGAAACACCCTTTCTATAATAACAAAATAAAGAGGAAGGCAGCGCTGGATCAGCTGTTGGAATTGGTGAAGCTGGAGATTCCCACGGCAGACATGAAGTATTTGAAGTGCAAAATTGGTGGCCTGAGGAGCACATATAATAGGGAGTGCAAAAAGGTCCAGGATTCCATGAGATCAGGAGCAGCAGCAGATGACGTTTATGTCCCCAGGCTCTGGTACTACGACAGACTGCGTTTTTTGTCAGACCAGACTGAAATCAGGCCATTACTCTCAACCCTTCCGTCCACTCTTCCTTCCACACTTCCTTCCACTCTTCCTTCAACCTCAGCTGAGGCTTCCGAAGTCCAACCTGGGCTTTCCACCCAGGAAGATGTGGAGGAGCCCAGCTTGAGCCAGGTATAACATATTTCTTGACAAAAAACTAATGATGTTAACTAGATGTTATTATTGATAACTAATTTCAGATTTAACAAAGGGGTTTACATATCAATAGACAGTAGAAGCCAAAAATGATTGGGAAAAGAATGAAAAATGCTGGGGTCAGAATGATAGTCTTTTCTATTTGTTAACATTCAATTTGCAACAATCATGAGCTCAAAATTATGTGTGATTGGTGACCAAAAAACTAAAACCAGCACCTTTGTTTGTTATATCTACCTTTTGCCTGACATCATTTCCGGAGTCCGATATAACCTCATATATTAGTCTCCCCTCTTTTATTGCAATATATACAAAATTTATTAGAGATCTTTTTATCAATTTTAAACAAAAAATAAAAAGAATTTTCCATCACACCATGCAATATATCTCTATATATCCATCTGGGCCATTCCCTTGCTTTATTTATTCCATTTTTTTCATGGACCTTGGCACCAGAATGCATATTTATATAAGATTTTTTGCAGCTTTTAATTTTTAAATATCTTTTAATATCCCCACACTTTATATATCCCCTCTATTTTATATAATGAATATACCATTTTATGCATCCTTCTCCGTATGTATATACAGTATATTGTGTTTCAATACACCATACCTATTGAGCGCACTCAATAGGTATGGTGTATTGAAACACAATATACTGTATATACATACGGAGAAGGATGCATAAAATGGTATATTCATTATTTTATTTAGTTTCTTCCCCAGGTGTCTCTAGCTGGGTTATACACAGCCCTGCTGTGTACACATGTTTTTAATCATAGTTTGCGCTTCAGCGTTTATTAAAACTATATCTCTAGCCCCACGTTTCCCTTTATTCATATATTTTTTAGTTTGGCTGTTAGCAAAGCAAGTTCTTTCTATCACCAGTGTCCTTCAAAAACCACAAAAACATGGCCGCGGCTGTAGCCTATCCCTTGGAATATGGCCGCTCCATTCTAAAGATAGGGATTCTACAACAAAATGGCCGACCGCCATTCTATTAGCACCCCTATTTAAAGACACTTCCTTTGGTCCTACATTATCCCCGATGAAGTCACGTGACGGTGACGACACGCGTAGGATATGGACCCCGGAAGTGACGCACTGGCTACGAGCTCGGCGCTCGTTTTGAATTCACACTGTAACCGCAATGTCTATGTGAGTAACGTTTTTAAAGAATAAAGCTCATTTACTGTTTTTCTAAAGACTACTACACTATACGAGTCCTTTCTGTTCCTCCCTCCCCCTTACCCACCATACTCTGGTTTATGCTGAGCGGAACCTGGTCCAGAGCACCAGGTAGCAACCACTGTATAGGTTTCAAACATCTCGGACAGGAGATTAGGACCGGCATATAGACCCCTCGAGCAACATCCCCCAGAGAGACCACTGAAGCACCCCCCAGAGAGATCCCATCTGCCTGGCATCCTCTTATATGCTACATACCTGCAGCATAAAGGTAATTAGGGAGCACACCTACGGGTGCCACCAGCACTGAAGACCCCAGCACTGCTATCACCCTGGGCAAGCTCGATTCACTACCCCCCACCCTCACTTGGCACTTCAGCACCAGAGTGCAGCCCAGATTGGATCACACCTGTCATCTCCAGACTTGTGTTGTTCACAGAACCTTATGTCTTATGGACTGTCATTTATTGTTTTGCACATGTTGATCTTTTAATCGCATTGCAATTCTGATTATTTTAATCACTTCTCTCTCTGTTGCCATTTTTTCCACATTTGTTGTCAATCTTTTTATTCATTGCTATCACTAGCATTATCACCGTCTTTTTTTGCCAGATTATTCACCTATATCATATTGTTTTTATTCGCCCCCCCCCTTTTTACCCTGATCTCCACTGTGGCATACATGTTTCTATCTATACCAACTTGAACCACTCACCATCACCTCACTACTAATTCATCTCCACTGCCACCTAGTGATTATATTGTTTTTAGTCACTACATCTATTTATGTGGTTTTGCACATTTATTTATTTATGCACTCTAGTGTGTTTTTATTAAGGTTTTTTACACATTAGTCACTTTATATATTTATATACCTATATATTTTAAAGCATTCTTTCTTATTGATGATTGCCCTTTTACAGTTATTAGCGTATTTTATTACATTTACTGTACTGTTTTATTGATGGTTCAGCCAGAGTTGTACCAGTGTACCTGCATATTACCTCTTGTCTGCTGATCTGACACACACAGCCAATTTATGCAGTATCCATACTAGGAGCGCGACACCACATATTGATTTTCTTCATTCACCTGTATCTGGGTTTTCTGTTTTCAACCCATTCGGTGTTCGCTGCACCTTACTTATTGTACATCACATTTTTTCACTAGCGCGGGAATACTATATTTACATCTCACTGCTCCTTAAAACTTACCCATTCCTGCTGCTGACATGGAAGTATTCTCCTTTATGGAAAAAAGAAAAATTAATCTAGAAGATGTTTTTAGTGCTGATGATACCAGCACAAAAAATAATGGAGACCTAGAGAGCCTAATGAGAAAACTAGGCCACAATATGGAAAAAAAGGTGAGCCTGTGGTGGGACACGACCACCTTTGAGCAATATTTGAAGGATAGCCTGGTCCCCAGACGGCTTAGATGGGATATCCCACCCAATGACGGTCTGGTGGACCAGGAATCGATCGATGAGTGGTTCAAATTTTTTAACGAAAAGGGACTAGAACTGCTTAGATTTCTATTACAAAGAAAACTAAGGAAAATCAAGAAGATTGACCAGAACATAGGAGAAATCAAAGAAGAACTAGAAAAACACAAAGAAACAGCTGAATTCATTACACTCACCACACAATTGAACAAAGACCTAATCAAAAAAGATAAAGAAGTCCAAACTAGAAAAAGCAAAAAATACTCAAGGGATATCAATGATTTTAAAAACGATCAGGTGTTCAAATGGCAGAGTCAATTAGGACATCTAGACCCAATATCCACTTACTCCACGCCTGAAAAATCTAATAGAATGAACACACCACATGCCAACCCTCAAATTGAACGGAATGTATCATACAGATTACCCCATCAGAGTGAACCCTCTAACAGAAAAGTAACGGATTCACCAAGACATCCACGCCCCAATGACGGTCCCAGCAACCCTAAACACCAAACCCCACAAAGAAAACCCCCCCAACATAATCAAACACCACACAATGGGGGTAAAAAACCGTTCTGGAAGAACAATAATAAAAAACCACACAACGGTAATAATTGGTACAAGCCCCCTTATGAACAAAGAGGCCCACCACATAATACCTATGGCCCACAAGGGAGGCATCCTATGCCTTACTATGAGAACACCTACAGAGAAAGAGATAATTGGGGCCCTCCACCACAGGGATACAACCGACCGTATGAACAATACCCCATACCTACCTATAACCACTATGCACCCCTTAGGGGTTACCAAGAAGATGATGATCGGTACCATCAGCCTTACCACCAAGAACCCCAGTATAATAAGTCTTTTTTAGGGAGGGGAGCGGAAAACCACCCACCCAGGCTAATGGAGGAAGGCCCATGGAGAAAGAGCCCTGTAAGAAGAGAGGATGTAGATCAGGAAAGAGATCACAAAAGAAAAAGAGAATGAAAGGAGAAGGCATTTTCAATCTAAGCGGAACTCCACTCACACATGAAGAAATTGGAGTATTAGATAGAGGTTTGAAATACGCACCAACAAAAAACCTCGACAAATTTCAAACTTATATAGGGATACAAAAATATATAAGAAGCGTGAACATCAAAAAATATATTGCAAGCAATCCATTTAAATCTAAAACATCGAGAACAGAGAATGAGACCGTACATAGCACACTGAGGAACAAATCAGTTTTTAATCCCCAGATTAATAATAATAAATTCGTTGATGTTTTTAAAAAAATGGTTTTAGAGGATCTCAAGACATTGAAAATTAAGAAACAAGAAGAACCCAAGTTCATCAAAAGCGGCATTAGGCAACTTACGAAAAGGAAAGACATAGTGATCCGCCCTGCGGACAAGGGAGGTGGGATCGTGATTTTGTCAAAAAAACAATACAATGATTGTATGGTAGACCTACTAAAGGATGACGACACGTACAGAAAACTTCCAAGTAACCCCATTTTTAAATGCAGAAAAGAACTGGAATTAGTAGTCCACTTGGGACTAAAGAAGAATATTCTAAATAAGAAAGAGGCTAAATTCCTTATTCCAGAAGCATGTCGCACACCTATTATTTATTCACTGCCAAAACTACATAAGGATAAGATTAACCCCCCACCTAGACCCATAGTAAATGGGATCGATTCTCTTACCTCCAGAATGGGTCAATATATTGACAATTATCTACAACCAGCAGTGAAAAACACACGAGCATACTTAAGAGACACGAAACAGATCCTGCAGATAATAGAAGACTTACCAAAAAATGGAGGCCCATGGATCCTTGCCACTGCGGATGTATCCTCACTTTATACTATAATTTTTCATCACCAAGCTTGCGATGCCACTAAATGGGGTTTAAGAAACTATACGGAACTTCCATGTTTCCAACGTAAATATTTAGTGAAATGTTTGGATTTTTGTTTGAAGAACAGTTATTTTTGGTTTGATCGCAATTATTATTTTCAAAAGACAGGCGTTGCAATGGGCGCAAAGTTTGCGCCCAGTGTAGCTAGCCTTTTTATGGCCAAATGGGAAGACGAGATGGTTTTTAAAGATACCCCCACTGAACTTGTCATTTTTAAAAGATATATCGATGATATTATTATTTTATGGAAAGGAGCCGAATCCAGACTGGTACAATTTCTAGAAGATTTGAACAAGAACGACAAAAACATCAAACTTACATGGGACATAAGCACAGAAAGTGTAACATTCCTGGATCTAGAGATATCCCAAGAGAATAATACATTATGCACTAGAACGCACTTTAAAAATGTGGATAAAAACAGCTATCTACCTATAGATAGCTGCCACCACAGAAATTGGCTTTGTAATATCCCGAAAGGACAGTTGATGCGTTTGCGTAGGAATTGCACACAAGACACCGACTTTATTTCCCAGGCCAATAAAATAGGCGACAGATTCATCGATAAAGGTTATAATAAACAGGATATCAACGCCAAAATAAAAGAAGTAGAAAAAATGAACAGATTTGAGCTGATCAAAGATAAACCGAAAAATGACTCCAAAATTAGTGGGCTACCAATCATCCTGGACTACAATGCCCAACACAAAGCGGTTGAAAAAATCATTAAGAACCACTGGCATATCTTAAGAAGTGACCAACACTTAGGATCACTACTCCCAGATAAACCGAAGTTCGTGTATAAAAGAGCCCCAACCCTTAGAGATAAACTAGTGAAGAACATCCCGGATCCACCGAAAATTGGTTACACGTTTTTTACCGGCAAAGGATTCTATCCATGCAAAAGATGCTTCGCATGTACTAAGGTTAAACAACCAACCGAAAAAGTATTCAATTTCAAATCCACCAGCACTGGTAAATCCTATGAAGTCGCAGACTTCATTTGCTGCAATACTGAAGGCGCTGTATACGCGCTGGAATGCAGCTGCGGCCTCCAGTACATCGGAAGAACTAAAAGACCTCTGAGAGTGAGAATAAAGGAACACATACAAAACATCCTGAAAGGCTTTGATAAGCACAGCGTTTCCAAACATTTCACCACACATCACAACAGAGATCCGAAACACCTCAAATTTTGGGGAATTGAACCGTACAAAAGACATTGGCGTGGCGGACATAAGGTTCGTACCCTTAGTCAGATTGAGTCTAAGTGGATATTCATCCTAGACACCGCCACGCCACACGGTTTAAATATCGAATTTGACCTCAACTGTTTTATAAGCGATTTTTAACATTTTAGTGTCACTTACAGTCATTATGCGTTTTTAGGTCCCAACATTCACCATGTTGCATGCCATCATGTGACTCTAGGTTCTGACACTCACCTTTATATACTTTTTCTTTACTGAGCATACAATAAACCAGTGATTTTTAACAGGCTTATCCTTGTCCAAAGCCACTATGCGATTTTTATGCTGTTATTTGTCTCACATTATATGCCAGCACCTTTGTTTGTTATATCTACCTTTTGCCTGACATCATTTCCGGAGTCCGATATAACCTCATATATTAGTCTCCCCTCTTTTATTGCAATATATACAAAATTTATTAGAGATCTTTTTATCAATTTTAAACAAAAAATAAAAAGAATTTTCCATCACACCATGCAATATATCTCTATATATCCATCTGGGCCATTCCCTTGCTTTATTTATTCCATTTTTTTCATGGACCTTGGCACCAGAATGCATATTTATATAAGATTTTTTGCAGCTTTTAATTTTTAAATATCTTTTAATATCCCCACACTTTATATATCCCCTCTATTTTATATAATGAATATACCATTTTATGCATCCTTCTCCGTATGTATATACAGTATATTGTGTTTCAATACACCATACCTATTGAGCGCACTCATTTTATTTATTTTATTTAGTTTCTTCCCCAGGTGTCTCTAGCTGGGTTATACACAGCCCTGCTGTGTACACATGTTTTTAATCATAGTTTGCGCTTCAGCGTTTATTAAAACTATATCTCTAGCCCCACGTTTCCCTTTATTCATATATTTTTTTAGTTTGGCTGTTAGCAAAGCAAGTTCTTTCTATCACCAGTGTCCTTCAAAAACCACAAAAACATGGCCGCGGCTGTAGCCTATCCCTTGGAATATGGCCGCTCCATTCTAAAGATAGGGATTCTACAACAAAATGGCCGACCGCCATTCTATTAGCACCCCTATTTAAAGACACTTCCTTTGGTCCTACATTATCCCCGATGAAGTCACGTGACGGTGACGACACGCGTAGGATACGGACCCCGGAAGTGACGCACTGGCTACGAGCTCGGCGCTCGTTTTGAATTCACACTGTAACCGCAATGTCTATGTGAGTAACGTTTTTAAAGAATAAAGCTCATTTACTGTTTTTCTAAAGACTACTACACTATACGAGTCCTTTCTGTTCCTCCCTCCCCCTTACCCACCATACTCTGGTTTATGCTGAGCGGAACCTGGTCCAGAGCACCAGGTAGCAACCACTGTATAGGTTTCAAACATCTCGGACAGGAGATTAGGACCGGCATATAGACCCCTCGAGCAACATCCCCCAGAGAGACCACTGAAGCACCCCCCAGAGAGATCCCATCTGCCTGGCATCCTCTTATATGCTACATACCTGCAGCATAAAGGTAATTAGGGAGCACACCTACGGGTGCCACCAGCACTGAAGACCCCAGCACTGCTATCACCCTGGGCAAGCTCGATTCACTACCCCCCACCCTCACTTGGCACTTCAGCACCAGAGTGCAGCCCAGATTGGATCACACCTGTCATCTCCAGACTTGTGTTGTTCACAGAACCTTATGTCTTATGGACTGTCATTTATTGTTTTGCACATGTTGATCTTTTAATCGCATTGCAATTCTGATTATTTTAATCACTTCTCTCTCTGTTGCCATTTTTTCCACATTTGTTGTCAATCTTTTTATTCATTGCTATCACTAGCATTATCACCGTCTTTTTTTGCCAGATTATTCACCTATATCATATTGTTTTTATTCGCCCCCCCCCTTTTTACCCTGATCTCCACTGTGGCATACATGTTTCTATCTATACCAACTTGAACCACTCACCATCACCTCACTACTAATTCATCTCCACTGCCACCTAGTGATTATATTGTTTTTAGTCACTACATCTATTTATGTGGTTTTGCACATTTATTTATTTATGCACTCTAGTGTGTTTTTATTAAGGTTTTTTACACATTAGTCACTTTATATATTTATATACCTATATATTTTAAAGCATTCTTTCTTATTGATGATTGCCCTTTTACAGTTATTAGCGTATTTTATTACATTTACTGTACTGTTTTATTGATGGTTCAGCCAGAGTTGTACCAGTGTACCTGCATATTACCTCTTGTCTGCTGATCTGACACACACAGCCAATTTATGCAGTATCCATACTAGGAGCGCGACACCACATATTGATTTTCTTCATTCACCTGTATCTGAGTTTTCTGTTTTCAACCCATTCGGTGTTCGCTGCACCTTACTTATTGTACATCACATTTTTTCACTAGCGCGGGAATACTATATTTACATTATTGATAACTAATTTCAGATTTAACAAAGGGGTTTACATATCAATAGACAGTAGAAGCCAAAAATGATTGGGAAAAGAATGAAAAATGCTGGGGTCAGAATGATAGTCTTTTCTATTTGTTAACATTCAATTTGCAACAATCATGAGCTCAAAATTATGTGTGATTGGTGACCAAAAAACTAAAACTATGTCCCATTTTCATACACAGGAAAGTCTCAGCCAGGAGGTGGAAGGGGAAAGTGGCAGCCAGGAGGTGGTCAGGGAAAGTGGCAGCCAGGAGGTGGCCGGGCCCAGTAGTTTGACCGAATTGCAGGTTCCTCCCCTCCGCCTTCCAACAAAAAGGCCCGGGAAGGGGAGGATCGTGGAGGAGTCAGTGCTTGGTTTGATTCGGCAGGCTACTGCGATCCTCACAACCACCCCTAATGTCTAGGAGGCATTTGCCTGTATGAAGGCCAGTAAATTGCAAAAAATGGTGGGCCAATGCCTCATCAGTGAGGAGCTCATATTTCAGGTCCTAAATAAGGGGGAGAGGCGAACTCACAAAAAAAAGTCATGTATGTGAGTTGGACCATACTCCTCCACCTCCTGCAACAACTCCAACACCACAGCCACAGCCTGTAAGGAAGCGTGCAAGGAAGTCTTGAGAGTGATGGCCTGGGTTCAGTCTGGTCTGGCAAAAGAAGCAGGCTGTTGTAAGACCACAGCTCCGGGACATATATGTCATCTGCGGCTGCTCCCGATCTCTCGGAGTCCTGGACCGGTTGTGCTCCCTATTAAATGGACTCCTCAGGCTACCAATTTTGCCTGTCAAATAATTGATGTCTGCCCTGGGGTACAAAGGCCTTGCCAATTTCAACAGTTTATCCAGCGTTGCCTTCCTCTTTATTTTGTTATGACCCCTAATAAAATTTCTATTTTTTTTACAAATACTTGGCTATGTGTTTTACTTCAAAAAGCACGTGTTTGTGAGTAGGCAGGTACATTTCAAAAATACAATGTCAAATTAACAAGGGACACCAACACCAACCAACCTCTTTGAGGTTAAAAAATATAAGATAATAATGGTGTTGTGGTAACTTGACACCCAAAATGTCAAAAAATATTATGGAGATCACTAGAAAAAAAAAATCAGGAGATCTGGATTAAAAAAAAAGTAGATCACTAACAAAAAATGAAAAATAAACATTATTCTGGAGATCTGGCAAAAAATATATAAAGATTATTCAGGAGATCACGATAAATAATAAAGAAATCAGTTTGTCAGAACTGTGTGAATATCAGCAGCAAAACAACTTCATTATTCTAGCATTATAAAGAAGAAGAGAATGCACTGGATTGAAAGATTAAAAACTTTGCAGCGTGACAAATGTGCTATCTCCATTACGAACGCTAGTTTTACCAGACCGAGTGCTTCCGTGTCATACTTGATTCAGGGCATGCGTGGAATTTTGTGCGTCGGAATTGTGTACACACACTCAGAATTTCCGACAACAAGTTTGGTTGTCGGAAAATTTGAGAACCAGCTTTCAAACATTTGTTGTCGGAAATTCCGACAGCAAATGTCCGATGGAGCATACACACGGTTGGAATTTCCGACAACAAGCTCACATCGAACATTTGTTGTCGGAAATTACGAACGTGTGTACGCGGCATTAGAGTAGAATTCCAGGCTACACTTAACTAGTCGCAAAATGCCCCCCTCCTAACACCTATACTGACTAACCTGTGAAAGAAAGATGTATATAAAGTACTTACCTATTTTTAGCCCGCTCTGGTCTGGTCACGCAATCTCTTGTGTCAGCCAGGGGAGATAAGAGAGCAGTTGACAATGGCTGGTAAAGCCTCTAGTGGTTAGTCCACCCATAAACTCCTATGGCCCATCCGTTGTTGGTTCTCCCTTCTCTCCCCTGCAGCTGCTGCTGACTGACACAGGGAAGCTGGATTATGTGACAAGACCAAAGCGGGCTGAGGATAGGCAAGTATATACATCTTTCTTGCACAGGCTAGTCAGAATAGGTGTTAGGAGGGGATGGGAAGCATTTTTAAGACTAGTTTCCCTTAGAGCTTTACAATTTCTTCATGATATGTAAAAATCATGCAACATGAAGCATCACTGAAAATTTGCTGTAATTTTGAATTAAACTACAAGTAGTTGTTGTCACATACTTATTGCTGGTTGTAGATATACTGTATGCATTGCTACAATTTTTAGTTTGATACATACTTTGCTTTCCTTTTTACAACCCAATGGCCATAAATTGCTACACAACCATATGTGTCCTGTGAATACTTCTGTCCTATTATCAGCATGCATTTGTGATGTGTATTTCCTTCACAGCTGGTCAGCAGGAAGTAATTCTGTACAAGATCAATGAATACTGAAGACTTTGGTCAATATGGTGAGTATTACAATACCTGATTTATGCTAGCAAAGTCATAGATTCAATCATTAGCATCAATAATTAGGTTACTTAACAGTTCATGAAAAAAGAAAAAATGTATTAGCTGAAGCATAATTTGCCAAATGTTCCATATTTAAGTGAACCTGTGCTCCATTAACATGTTTCAAGTAGATCTTTCCTAAAATCAGACAACCAAAAGATGTATGCTATTTCAACTTTAAGCTAGAAAGGGCCTCTTTGTACCCCTCCTTGATTTATTGGGGCCAGACTTCCCCTGACTTCATTGCCATTCCACTGTATAGTGAGTGTGCCTCAGTAAATCAAACTTGGAATATGCTGCTCCCAAGTCTAAACTTGGGTCATCAGCAGAAGCTCATCCTCGGTCCTACACACCCTATAAGAAGGAGGCCCCAGTTGGGCAATCTGTTTGTTTTGTCCAGATCAGTGAAGATTGGCATTGTTTGAATGTGACTTATTTTTTTTGTATTTGAGAGTTCCTAGGAAGATACTTTTCTGTGTAATAAAAGGTAATAAAGTCCTCTTTTGGTGTCTGGTTTTAGCACAAGACTTTTCGTTGTAAAGCCCAACTGAAGTCACAGAAATACATATACAGTCAGAGTGTGTGCAGTGCACACACTTAAAATTAACACCAGGTGCAAAAAGGAAAGTGAGCACAAAACAAGTGCACAGGGTGCACAAATGGTCCTCCTCTGAAGAGTAAGGACCCTGGCGCTGATCACTTGGGGCATATGGCTCATGACCTGCCGAAGCAAGGTCTACCCAAGAATTAGGCGGGGCTCATTTTATTTATTTATAGGCACCTTTCAGAACACCCAAGGTCACCTTACAAAGATTGCAACAGAGCAACAAAAATATATAAATAAAATACATATACATGACATAACCATTAAATTACAAAAACAAATCAATGAAGTCAGACAGAGTATTCTAGTTTAAAAAGACGAGTTTTAAGATGTGATTTAGGGATAGGGATAGGGATAGGGTGTTCCAAAGTCGAGGGTCCCATAGTGGTCAGGCAAGTGGATGGAACATTATGAAGGATTGAAGAAGAAGATACGGGAGGGTCAGTTGATATGCAGGAGTTCAGAAAGGTATGGAGGAGCAAGGCTGAGAATGACCCTAAAGGTAAGTAACAGAATCTTGAAATCAATACGATATTTGACCGGAAGCCAGTGAAGGTGCTGAAGGACAGGAGTGATGTGATTAAAGGAGGGGGTTCTGGTGATGATGCAGGCAGCAGAGTTCTGAACCATTTGTAGTTTATGGAGAAACTTGAGAGGGAGACAAAAAAAGAAGGGATATGCAATAATCTATTCTAGAAGTGACCAGATTGTGAACAAGAACGGCTATGCTGTTGGGTGTGAGGAATGTACATATGCTGACCGAGTGACATTACTGATGTGGGCTTGGAAGGATAGTGTGCTGTCGAGGATGACACCCACACTCTTAACCTGAAGGGGAGGAAAAGTCTGTGGAATTATCAATATTGACTGAAAACCCAAGAAAGATTGCCACGACTGCCATAAGAATTGTCCGGAATACAAAGAAAAACCCACAGGTAACCTCAGGAAATACAGGCTGTTCTGGAAAAAGATGGTGTGGTAGTTTCAAGGAGCCCAATACGACGATGCTTGAATAAAAATGAGCTGCATGGTCAAGTTGCCAGAAAGAGCCTTTGCCGCTCCAATGCCATACAAAAGCCCAGTTACAATATGCCTGATAACACCTTGACACACGTCATAGCTTTTGGCACACTGTAATCTGGAGTGATGAGACCAAAATAGAGCTTTATAGTCACAATCATAAGTGCTATGTTTGGAGAGGGGTCAACAAGGTCTAAGGCGACAAAAATACCATCCCCATTGTGAAGTATGGTGGGGGCTCACTGATGTTTTGGGGGTGCTCTAAAGGCACGGGAACATTGTGAAAATTGATGGCAAGATGAATGCAGCATGTTATCAGAAAATAATAGCAGACAATTTGCATTCTTCTGCACAAAAGCTGTTCACGGAACCCTCTTTGACTTTCCACGACAATGACCCTAAGCATAAGGCCAAGTTGACCCTCCGGTGTCCAGTGGTTACAGCAGAAAAAGGTGAGGGTTCTGGAGTGGCATACAAAGTCTCCTGACCCCTAATATCATCAAGCCACTCTGGGGAGATCTCAGACGTTTGTTCCATGCAAGACAACCAAAGACTTCATGACCTGGAAGCATTTTACCAAGACGAATGGTACCACCTGAAAAATTTGGCGCCTCATACTCAACTATTACAAAGGACTGTATGCTGTCATTGATGCTAAAGGGGGCAATAAACAGTATTAAGAACTAAGGGTATGCAGAATTTTGAACAGGGGTCAATTTATGGGTTTACTTGTTGCCATGTTTTGTTTTATGATTGTGCCATTCTGTAATCACCTACAGTTAAATATGAAATCCAATAAGAAATAAAAGAAATGTGTTTGCCTGCTCATTCATGTTTTCAGTAAAAAAAAAGTGCATACTGTAATTTACCAATTCTCCAAGAGTAGGCAAACTTTTGAGCAAAACTGTATTTGAAGTGGAACTGCAGCCAAAAGCTTTTTCTGCTTTTGGGTATGGTGGGGAAGGTTTACATTCACTGTCTGTTATTATTGTAGTTTGTACCCACATTGGGGGGACTCTCTTTCATTTTCAATCCTGGGTTACAAGTTTACAGTTATCGGAATAGGAGATGAAGCACAATCTCCACATCGGGTCGCATCTTTTGGTGAGTGCTATAAAAGATTACCGTATATACTCGAGTATAGGTCGTCCCGAATATAAGCCGAGGCCCCTGATTTACCACAAAAAAACTGGGAAAAGTTATTGACCCGTGTATTAGCCGAGGGGGGGAAATGGAGCAGCTACTGTAAGTGGAAAAGTGTCAGCAAATGCCCATCTGCATGTCCCCTGTGTCCTATACAAACCCCCCCTGTGTCCCCAGTGCAGCCTACCTGTGCCGATCGATCTGTCTCCCGCCGATCTGTGTCAGATCGCTGGCTGTCCGGTGTCCGCTGTCCCGGTGTCCCGCTGTCCTGCTGTCCCTCGGGGGCCGCTGTCCGGTTTCTCCCCCCATTGCTGACCCTGGCGATCAGCGTACACGCTGAGGCGCCAGGCGCCATTACAGGTTTGAAAGCCGCGCCTCCTCCTCGTCTGTGATAGGAGGAACACTCGGTTTTCCCAGCAGTCAGTGTGCAGTGTTCCGCCTATCACGGACATTCTCTCATCCTCGTCCATGAGATGAGAATGACAGGACATCCGTGATAGGCGGAACACTGTACTGCTGGGAAAATTAGTGTCCGCCTATCACGGACGGGCGGGAGGAGGCGGCGCGGCTTTTGAAAACTGCCGTCTGTCTGCATGACACGCTGTTCGTGTAGGCAGACGGCGGTGACTCGAATATAAGCCGAGGGGGGGACTTTCAGCCCTAAAAAATGGGCTGAAAATCTCGGCTTATATTCGAGTATATACGGTACATTTCCTCTCACTTTGGGAGATTGCCTATCCCTTCCTGTATCACCAGAGCAGGAAATAATAAGAGATTATTCCAAAGGGGACACAGACAGCAACAAAAACTTGAAATATGTACTTAACCTTCCACATTTAAAAACAAGAAAAATATTTGATTTTCCTCTAAAAATATATGTTTCATAAATAAGGAAGACCTACAATATCTGATAAAACTCTCCAAATTCCATTGCTTTTATTTCATAATCATAACTCTTTTTTTCTTGTTCACATCTATATTGGTTTATAAAATACACAGATAAAACTAGATTGATTTGTCCATAACTGTGTGCAGAAAAGTGTGTCTTTTCTGAGATGTATGAAGTATAAATAACTGCACAATACTTCTAAGTGTCACTTTTTATGTTTCCATATATTAAGTGTATATTCCAACCGCAGTGAGTGCAGTAAATTCTTCATATAATATACAGTCAACTAAAAGATGACATAGATAGAAATCAAACAGGCACAGGATACATTCTATAATACATGTAGACACAAAATGTTATCAAATAGACAATAGACATTTTCTAATAAACTTTGTGTACACAGTTCACTTTGATATTAAACATTAAAATGGTATAAAACCCAAAGCCAAAAATTATATTACTTTTTTTTTATTTATTTTTTTGCCCTCAGTTTTCACCTGGTGATCCAGCCAGTAACACACCTCCTGTAATATAGTGCCCATACTCGGCACGAAGGAGCACAAGGGGCACAGCAGACAGCAGCATTGTCAGTCTGGGGAAAGGAGAGTGCTAGATGGTCTAACAGATTTAGATGCACTAACAAATTGAAGCTAAACTCCTGCTCACACTGCAGTTACAGCAACAGTATTTTTTTTTTCCTTTTGGGATAAAGGTTTTACATGAATAAATAAAAGCTGATCATTGTAAGCACCCCTGTCAGTGGTAAATTGTCTCAACAAACACTCTCAAATGCTACATCTGCAGGAGAGTTTGGTCTGTTGAAAAAAAAAAACAGACTTACTGGCCAGATCACCAGGTGAAAATAAAGAAAAGAAAGCCTAGAAAGAAAATTAATGCATTCATCGCATTTAAGAATTGCTAAGCAGCAATATAATAAATGTATGCATTTGGGTATAATACTGCTTTAAAGTATATCTTAAAGAGGAGTTCCAGCTCCCCCCCCAAAAAAAATTAAAAGTCAGTAGCTACAAATACGGTAGCTGTCGACTTGTCCTCACCTGAGCCGATTCTTCAATCGGCGCTGACGTCACCATCTTTACTAAGGGAAACCGGTAGTGAAGCCTTTGCGGGCTCACAGCTGACTCCCTACTGCTTATACGCAAAGCGAGCTGCACTTTGTGAATGGCCTGCAGTCTTCTGGGACCTGTGAAGCTTCTCAGAAGGCTGCGGGGGAAGAAGGGGGGGACTTCTGGCTCAGTTCGTCGTGGTGAACTGAAGAAGTAGGAGTGGGTACCTGTCAAAACCAGGTACCCACTCCCCCCAAAAGATGCCAAATGTGGCAGTGGTGGGAGGAGGAGGCAGATAAGCAGAGATTCCTCTTTTGGGTGGAGCTTTGCTTTAAGCCTAAACTTTCTTTGCTTGTTTTGGATAGAATACAGGATGGGATATCTCTTCAAAATAATGGACCTCTTCCCTTGCTGGCCATACATACAGTGAGGGAAAAAAGTATTTGATCCCCTGCGGATTTTGTACGTTTGCCCACTGACAAAGAAATGATCAGTCTATAATTTTAATGGTAGGTTTAGTTTAACAGTGAGAGACAGAATAACAACAAAACAAATCCAGAAAAACGCATTTCAAAAAAGTTATAAATTGGTTTGCATTTTAACCACTTCAGCTCCAGAAGGTTTAACCCCCTTCCTGACCAGAGCTTTTTTTTACAATTTGGCACTGCGCTGCTTTAACTGGTAATTGCGCAGTCATGCAATGCTGTATCCAAACAAAATTTGCGTTCTTTTTTCCCCACAAATAGAGATTTCCTTTGGTGGTATTTGATCACCTCTGTGGTTTTTATTTTTTGCAATATAAATGAAAAAAGACCAAACATTTTGAAAAAAAATATTTTCTATTTTTTTCTATAAAAAAAATACAATAAACTAAATTTTAGTCATGCATTTAGGCTAAAAAGCATTCAGCTGTCTCGGGTAAAAAAATGCAATAATGATATATTTATTGGTTTGCGCAAAAGTTATAGTGTCTACAAGCTAGGGTACATTTTCTGGAATTTACGCAGCTTTTAGTTTATGACTGCCTATCTCAATTCTTGAGGTGCTAAAATGGCAGGGCAGTACAAAACCCCCACAAATGGCCCCATTTTGGAAAGTAGACACCCCAAGGAATTTGCTGAGAGGCTTGTTGAGCACATTGAATATTTTATTTTTTTGTCACAAGTGATTGAAAAATGACAAAAAAATATACAATTTTACACAAAGTTGTCACTGAAATTATATATTGCTCAAACATGCCATAGGCATATGTGAAATTGCACCCCAAAATACATTCTGCTGCTTCTACTGAGTACAGGAATACCACATGGGGGGACGTTTTGGCAGTCTAGCCATGTACAGGACCCCGAAAACCAAGCACCGCCTTCAGGCTTTCTAAGGGAGTAAATTTTTGATTTCACCCCTCACTATCTATCACAGTTTCGGAGACCATGAAATGCCCAGATAGCACAAAACCCCCCCAAATGACCCCATTTTGGAAAGTAGACACCCAAGCTATTTGCTGAAAGGCATGTTGAGTCCATGGAATTTTTTATATTTTGCCACAAGTTTCAGGAATATTACATTAAATTCTTTTTTTTTTTTCACAAAGTTGTCACTAAATTATATATTGCTCAAATATGCCATGGGCATATGTGAAATTATACCCCAAAATACATTCTGCTGCTTCTCCTGAGTACGGGAATACCACATGTGTGGGACTTTTTGGCAGTCTAGCCATGTACAGGACCCCGAAAACCAATCACCACATTCAGGCTTTCTAATGCAGCGTACACACGCTCGGACTTTCCGGCGGGATTATCAGCCGGACCTAGTCCAGCGGACAAACCGCCGGACTTTACAGCGGGGCTCCGCCGGACTTTCCGAGCGTGTGGACTTGCCCACACACGCCCGAACTTTTCCGGCGGACAATCCGCGGGAAAAAGTCTGCGAGACTTTTGAAATGAACGGACTTGCCCACACACGGAGGAAAGTCCGTTCATTTAGAACGTAACTGCAGGAAGACAGGACTAGCGAAGGCAGTGAATCTCGCCGCACTAGCCCTGTCACCTGGCATGGATTTAAAGGGAACCCCTATGCCAAAAAAACGGCATGGGGGACACCCCCAAATCCATCTCAAACCCTTATCCGAGCACGCAGCCCGGCCGGCCAGGAAAGGGGTGGGGACGAGCGAGCGCCCCCCCCTCCTGAGCCGTACCAGGCGGCGTGCCCTCAACATGGGGGGTGCCCTGGGGAAAGGGGGCCGTGCGCCCCCCCCCCCAAAGCACCTTGTCCCCATGTTGATGAGGACAAGGGCCTCTTCCCGACAACCCTGGCCGTTGGTTGTCGGGGTCTGCGGGCGGGGGGCTTATCGGAATCCAGGAGCCCCCTTTAATAAGGGGGCCCCCAGATCCCGGCCCCCCACCCTATGTGAATGAGTATGGGGTACGATGTACCCCTACCCATTCACCTAAGGTGTAAATTTAAAAAAAACACACAATTTTTTAAAAATATTTTATTGCACTGCTCCGGGGGTCTTCTTCCGTCTTGGGGGGTCTTCTCGCCGGACTCCGCTCTCTTCTGCTCTTTTACCTAGCTGTTTCACGAGCGGGGGAGCCTGGCTTTCTTCTTCGTCATCGCCGCCGTCGTCTGGGGGTCTCGTTCCGATGACCGCGGGATTGTCCGCCGGACTCGCGAGTCCAGCGAACAATTTTAAGTCTGAACTTTAAACTTAGTCCGCCGGACTTTTGGCGGGAAAAAGTCCACCGGCGCCCACACACGGGCGGATTGTCCGGCGGACTCCAGACAATCCCGCGGGAAAGTCAGCTCGTGTGTACGCCGCACAAGGGTGGAAATTCTTGATTTCGCTCCACACTACCTATTACAGTTTCCGAGGCCATGAAATGCCCAGATAGCACAAACCCCCCCCTTCCCCAAATGACCGCATTTTGGAAAATAGACTCCCCAAGCTATTTGCAGAGAGGCATGTTGAGTATTTTGCAGATCTCGTTTTTGTCACAAAGTTTTGAAAATTGAAAAAAGAAAAAAAAAAACATTTTCCTTAAGTTTCTTTAATTTCCAAAACAAATGAGAGCTGCAAAATACTCACCATGCCTCTGAGCAAATACCTTGTGGCATCTATTTTCCAAGATGGGGTAATTTTGGGGGGGGGGGGGGGGTTGTGCTATCTTGACATTTCAGGGCCTCCAAAACTGTTATAGGTAGTGAGGAGTGAAATTACCATTTTAGACCCTTAGCCCCCATACACACGGTCGGAAATTCCGATGACCAAATCCGTCGGATCATTTCCATCAGATTTTGTCCGAAACTGGTGTTGCATACACACGGTCGGACAAAGTTGTCGGAAAATCTGATCGTTCTGAACGCGGTGACGTTCGTTGCGTATGACAGAACTACGTAGAGGCTAGTAGCCAATAGCTTTGGTCTCCTAATTTGATCTGAGCATGCGTGGCACTTTGTCCGTCGGAATTCTCTACACACGATCGGAAAAAGTCTGACACATGTGGTATCCCTGGACTCAGGAGAAGCAGAAAAATGTATTTTGGGGTGTAATGTCACATATGCCCATTGCATGTTTGAGCAATAAATCATTTAGTGACAACTTTGTGAAAAAAAAAAAATTATTGTGGCAAAATATAAAATATTCCATGGACTCAACATGCCTATCAGCAAATAGCTTGTGCTGTCTACTTTCCAAAAAGGGGTCATTTGGGGGGGGGGGGGGTTGAACTGTCCTGGTATTTTATGCACAACATTAGAAGCTTATGCCACACATCACCCACTATATTCTAACCACTTGAAGACAAAACCCTTCCTGACACTTTTTGTTTACATGAAAAAATATTTTTTTTTGCTAGAAAATTACTTTGAACCCCCCCCCCCCCCCCCTAAACGTTATATATTTTTTTAAAGCAAAAGCCCAACCGATTAAAATGGGGGGTGTTGCATTTTTTTTTTTCATATAGCATTTGCGCAGCGATTTTTCACACTAATTTTTTGGGGAAAATAACACTTTTTTGAATTTTAATGCACTAAAACACACTATATTGCCCAAATGTTTGGTAAAATATAAAAGATGATCTTATGCCGAGTACAAAGTACCAAGCACGACATGCTTTAAAATTGTGCACAACCGTGCAGCGGCGACAAACTACATACATTTTAAAAAGCCTTTACAGGTTACCACTTTAGATTTACAGAGGAGGTCTACTGTTAGAATTACTGCCCTTGATCTGTGTCTATGTTCACGGTGATACCTCACATGCATGGTGCAATTGCTGTACATATGACACGAGACCGATGCTTGCGTTCGCCTTTGCACATGAGCACGGGGGGACAGGGGTGCTTATTATTTTTTTATTATTATTTATTTTGCCCTTTTCAATTTTATTTTTACACTGTTCCTTTTCATTTTTTATTTTTTTTTATATTTTTTATTGTTATCACAGGTAATGTAAATATCCCCTATGATAGTAATAGGTAGTGACAGGTACTCTTTTTTTAAAAAAAAATGGGTTCTATTGGACTCTAGATCTCTCCTCTGCCCTCAAAGCATCTGACCACACCAAGATCGGTGTGATAAGATGCTTTCCCAATTTCCCAATGGTGCTGTTTAAATCCGGTGAAACCAAAGTCATGAAATGCGCATAGCTTCTGGTTTCTTAGGCCATAGAGATGATTGGAGCCATTCTGGTCTTCGGTCAGCTCTATGGTCAGCTGACGGAACCAACAGCTGTATTCTCAGGTTCCCTGGCGGGACATGAGAGGCCAAGAAAATCATGGAAGATGGCGGGGGGACTTTCCCTCCCACTGCTTGTAAAAGCAGCCTGGCAGGTAATTAGCCGCTAGGATTACTTTTACATGAAAGCCAACTGCTGGCTGAAAAGAACGATACCAAGATAATACCTAAACCTGCAGCTATCACTCTGGTATAACCACTCAAAGTCCAGCAACATATCAGTACGTTGCTGGTCTTTGTTGGGCATATATTGTAATGTTCTTTTTTTCATGCAGCCTGTGAGGTTAAAGAAAAAAGAGATTGATCGGTGGGTATGCCCACCATTAGAATACCGCCCTGCATCCACCCACTTCTAATGATGGGCGTATTATACATGCACTGTTTTTTGTGGTGGTAAAATCACCCCCTACAGCGCTGGAGTCATTGATTTACGTATCGTGAGAGAAAACACTGTTGCTGTCTAGATTGATAAATCAGTGCTGCAGGTGAATGGCGTACCTGAAAAGCAAACAATGGTAACAATAAAACATTAACTCAATAAAACAACAATCTGTGCCAAAAAAAGTGTAAAAAATATATGCCGAAACATGGGGGCAATCTGCCCCTAATGTTAGGGGCAAATCGCCCCTCCACCCCTGTCCCCTTGCTTCAGCATATATGCTCTTTTTTTTGGTGGTGAAATCACCTCCTACAGCGCTGGAGTCGCTGACTTACGTATTGTAAGAGCAAAGGCTGTTGCTGTCAAGATAAATAAATCAGTGCAGCAGCTGAATGGCATACCTAAAAAGAAAATAATGGTTAACCATAAAATACAGTAAACAGTAAAGTATAAAAGAATTACATACCTAAAAAAGCAAACATTAGTAACAATAAAACATTACAGTTATAAAATACAGTAAAACAGAGCAGAACAATAGAGAGATAACAATAGAGAAAGAAGGACAATAAAACGACAACTATTTTTGGCTTTTTTATTTTATATATTTTTTAATTTTTTAAACTTTTTTATAATTTTTTTACACTTTTATTTGTAACTGTAACGGTTCCAGTTTCAGGTCTTTTAAAATGCGATGGCATCTTTGGAGACCCTGTGAAAGTGTGTCCTAGTCTGTGCAGTGCTGTACCCTACACTAATACTCCACTAGTGTGTGGTAGCTTTCGAAACATTCACCGATGAAAAGATCAGGTTGGTTAGGACAAGAGGGACAATAATAGCGGGTGTCACACCTATATCCGCATTTTCTACAGACACAAAATCTTCTTTAGGGTGCTCTTTGGGCAGGGGTACCAGCGAGGACATAGGGAAAAGACCTCTTATGCAGCCAGCTCACTGCATTTGCATTGGGAAGTTGGACCACAGCACCGTCTGGAAACAGAAGGGCTGTGAATGATCTCTTCCTGGAAATTAAGGCCCCTTTCACACTGGGGCGGGAGCTGCAGCGACGGTAAAGCAGCGCTATATATTTAGCGCTGCTTTACCGTCATTCTAGCCGCGGGATTCGGCCGCTAGCAGTGCGGTTTTAACCCCCGCTAGCGGCCAAAAAAGGGTTAAAATCCCCCTCAAAGCGCCGCCGTATCGGCGCTTTGCGGCGGTATTACCGCGGTGTCCCATTGAAATCAATGGGTAGGAGCGGTATAGGAGCGGTGAATACACCGCTCCTATACCGCTCCAAAGATGCTGCTAGCAGGACTTTTTTGACCGTCCTGCTAGCGCACCGCTCCAGTGTGAAAGCCCGCCGGCTTTCACACTGGAGTGAATGGGGCCGGATTTTTTCAGGCGCTGTACAGGCGCTATTTTTAGCACTGTACCGCCTGAAAAATGCCCCAATGTGAAAGGGGCCTAAGGAAAGATCCAGTTTGTTCTAAAGCCTTGTATAGCACATAAGCGTTCAGCAGAGCCAGTTGGAATAAGTATACAGACACTTTTTTGTACCAGCGTCTGGCCTTACGGGCAATTAAGTACGGTGCGATCAACTGGTCGTTGAGGTCCACCCCTCCCATATTACGGTTGTATTCGTTGACACAGAGGGGTTTCTCCACAACACCAGTCGCCATTGAAATTTGGACTGTCGTATCTCGTGAAGGGAGGACAGAACAAAAACATTCTTATTATCCCTCCACTTCACTGCGAGCAAATTATTACATATCAAGCAGACTCTCTTCCCCAGCCTACGACGGGAATCTACAAGCTGCTGGGGTAAGCCCTGGCGATTAGATCCCACGGTGCCACATGCACCAATTCCATGATAAAACAGGTGACTAAAAAGGGGCACGCGTGTGTAATAATTGTTCACGTACAAGTGGTACCCCTTTCTGAATAAGGGTGACACCAAGTCCCACACAATCTTACCAGAGCTCCCTATGTAGTCTAGGCAGTTCTCCGGCTCTATGTAACTATCACTTCGTAACTATGTGGCAAAAAGCTGCTCGGCTGTTATCCCAAAGGGACGGGAGGGATTTGTTTGTTGTTATCCTGTCTCTCGCTGTTAAAATAAACCTACCTATTCAAATTATAGACTGATCATTTCTTTGTCAGTGGGCAAACGTACAAAATCAGCAGGGCATCAAATACTTTTTTCTCTCACTGTAGATTGTTTTTTCTTTTTCAGCCAGTGGGCTGACCAAAAAAAACTGAATGGATTATCCCAACACCAAATGTTGGTGTGAAAATCTACTAGTACTGTATATACCCAGCTTTAGGCCTGCAGCTGCTCTCTCCTAGGGATGGTCAAATTCATAACTGCTTGCATCAAGGACTGTGGAACTGCAAAGAACTAAATTGTCAATCAATGTCACAGCCATATAAGTTCTTTTCCTACAGTGTCCGGCCTGTAATGATGAGGTATAAAGTGTAGTAAAAGCCTTCTGTCTCGTGCTGCAGGTCAAATAGCATGAACTGTCTCTCTACTAAGGTTTTGAAAGTACCAAAGGTACTAGTTGGGTAAGGGGGTCTCTGGTAGTAGGAGGACAAAAGAAGAGATAGGGAGAAAAGAAAGGGACATGAACACTGTTCACTCTGCCATCTGGGTCTTTTTGAATCTAGCAACTCTTCTGCTTTGACTTAAAATGGCTAAAGTGTGGATAACAGTTTTTACTGATTATATCTCACAATACAGGGATGCAGGTAAGCCTTGGCACGTTGAACAAATTTGGAAGCATATAAAAATTAGCATTGTGTCTGCTTTGTTACCATTGGCTTGTCGCCAATGGCTAATGCAGCATGCAGAAGCTATAAATGCCATTTTGTCCTGTCTACACAATGTCTTCTAATGCATCTGCTAATATTAGCTCACAGCTGTATTTCTCAGTTTATAAATACCCCCCCCCCCCCCTTCCTTCGTAATCAATGTGTGCTTATAGGGATGAGATGACACATCAAACCCAGAAATGGACCAAAGGCTATATGTGAATCTTCCTGTCATTGGATGAGTCCTAGCATCCTTTCTTCCTCTCTAGTTCTATTTCTGATGGAAACCATCTGTTCATTGTAGCACAAAGCAAGAGAACACAGAGTATGTGCTCGGAGGTCATGTCATGGATTCTGAATGCCCACAACAAAGAAAAGAGGGCACTGCGGTCAACTAAATAGTAACAATATCTCTATTAACATCAAACTAAGGCAACGGGTAATGCTGAGTATGTGCTCAACCCTATGTAATCCAACTGTTGTATCTATTTAAAAAAGGAAACATTACAAATAAATGACATTGCCATGTACAATATATGAGTATGACACAAATCTATAAAGTAAAGCAATATCACATTGCTTTAATATTTTAGTAAAATTTACAACAATCTAAACAAAAATTCTACTTTATAAACTCAAGACGTCATTACAAAGTAATATCAGTATTTTTAATGCCTTTAATTGGAATCTGTCATGGACAAAAATACACATACAGTGTATACCCTTGACATTTTCCACATTTTGTTATGTTTCAACAAAAAAACATAAATGTATTTTATTGGGATTTTAGGTGATAGACAAAAAAAAATGGAACATAATTGTGAAGTGGAAGGAAAATGATAAATGGTTTTCAATATTTTTCACAAATAAATATCTGAGAAGTATGGCATGCATTTGTATTCAGCCCCCTTTACTCTGATACCCCTAACTAAAATCTAGTGGAACCAATTGCCTTTAGAAGTCACCTAATTACAAAATAGAGTCCACCTGTGTGTAATTTAATCTCAGTATAAATACAGCTGTTCTGTGAAGCCCCCAGAGGTTTGTTACAGAACCTCAGTGAACAAACAGCATCATGACGGCCAAGAAATACACCAGACAGGTCGGGAATAAAGTTGTGGAGAAGTTTAAAGCAGGGTTAGGTTACAAAAAATCATCCCAAGCTTTGAACCTCTCACAGAGCACTGTTCAATCCATCATCCGAAAATGGAAAAAGTATGGTAGAACTGGAAACCTACCAAGACATGGCCGTCCACCTAAACTGACAGGCCGGGCAAGGAGAGCATTATTCAGAGAAGCAGCCAAGAGGCCCATGGTAACTCTGGAGAAGCCTCAGAGATCCACAGCTCAGGTCTGTGGACAGACGCTGAACACGCGATCCCCACCGTGAAATATGGTGGTGGCAGCATCATGTTGTGGGGATTCTTTTCTTTAGCAGGGACAGGGTAGCTGGTCAGAGTTGATGGGAAGATGGATGGAGCCAAATACAGAGCAATCTTAGAATAAAACCTGTAATGCCGCGTACACACAATCGGACTTTCCGGCGGACCGGAATCCGTCGGACAATTCAACTGTGTGCGGGCTCCAGCGGACTTTTTTTCCCCAAAAGTCAGACGGACCTAGAAATAAAACATGTTTCAAATCTTTCCGAGGGACTCGAGTCCGGTCGAAAAATCCATTCGTCTGTGTGCTAGTCCGACAGACGAAAACCGACGTTAGGGCAGCTATTGGCTACTGGCTATGAACTTCCTTATTCTAGTCTGGTTGTACGTCATCACGTTTGAATCCATCGGACTTTGGCGTGCTTGTGTGTGGCCAAGTCTGTTAGTTCGGAAAGTCCGTTGGAACTCCGCCAAAAGTCCGTCGGGAAGACCGTCGGACCTAGTCCGTCGAAAAGTCCGGTTGTGTGTACGCGACATTAGAGTCTGCAAAAGACTTGAGATTGGGGAGGAGGTTTACCTTCCAGCAGGATAATGACCCTAAACATACAGCCAGAGCTACAATTAAATGGTTTAGATGAAAGCTTATTCATGTGTTAGAATGGCCCAGTCAAAGTCCAGACCTAAATCCAATTGAGAATCTTTGGAAAGACTTGAAAATTGCTGTTCACAGACGCTTTCCATCCAATCTGACAGAGCTTGAGCTATTTTGCAAAGAGTAATGGGCAAGAATTTCACTCTCCAGATGTGCAAAGATAGTAGAGACATACCCAAAAAGACTTGCAGCTGTAATTGCAGCAAATTTGGTGACCTGGCCAGTAAGCCTGTTGTTTTTCAAAAGAATACGCTCTCTAGCAGAAGAGATGAGATAAACCATTTAACACTAGCAGGGGTGCTTACAAGGATCAGCTTTTATTTACTTATGTAAAACCTTTATTCAAAAATGAAAAAAACAGTTTGCTGTAACTGCCCTTAAAGTATTAGCTGGCGTCTGGCTTCAGTTTTGTTAGTGTATTTAAAACTTCCAGTACATCTAACACTAATACTAAAACAGAGATCAAAAAGTTTAAGAAAACAGAGGCAGCCATCACATCTAAGGATTGGTAAACTGCAATATATTACATTTTTGGTTTAGGGTTTAATCCCCAGAATTGGGAAAAGTTCATTCATCAGTAACACAATATATATTCCATAGTCCCAAAGAGATAGAGTGGGTGCTAACGTTATTCAGGTGATGCACCATTAATCATGCACATAACTATACTGTATATTACTAGTTCACCATCCTATATAATGCCATAATATCCATAAGAAGAAAGGTTGGTGTATTTTTGATATATACCTATTCTTAATCTAATTGGTTATTTATTGCTAGGGATGGGCCGAACGGACCCCTGTTCGGTTCGGACCAGAACTTCTGAACACCGCGAACGCTGGGAACCGAAACAACGAACCCCATTAAAGTCAATGGGACCCGAAAGTCAAATATCAAAAGTGCCCATTTTGAAGGCTTAAATGCAAGTAATTAGGCATATAATGGTTATAGGGGTTTGGGTCCTGCCCTGGGGGACATGGATCAATGAAAAAAAAGTTTGTGAAAAATGTCATTTTTAAATGAGCAGTGATTTTTTTAGATTTTTAAAGTGAAAGCCTAAAAATGAAAAACTCCTTCCAATATAGTGCCGGGGGGGGGGGGGGGGGGGGGGGGGAGCCTTAGTCTATCTGTAAAGTGGTAGATCTGTACTATGTCTAGAATATGCTGCAGCAATAAAATTGCATTTATAAAGCCAAAAAAAAAATGAAATTTTCCCTGCAGGCTGCCTTTATTTTGCTCAGCAACAGCTGGAGAGCGACTGTGTATGATGAGGCCACAATGTTTGAAAGGGAAAACCTCACAGATTTGGGATTTTAAGGGCAATTAATAAAGGATAAAGTATAATAAAAGGAAAAAAATAAATATTTATTGAGAATAATATATAGAAAAAGTGTAACAAGTGGTTAAAAAACAATTACATATACATATGTCAATGGCAAAATAATAGTACACTTGTACTCAATGGACGATGATTACCCATAGGTGGGTTTTCCAACGCGTTTCGATAATTTACAAAATAGAAATCTTCATCAGGGACAAGAACATTTTTTCCACTTCTGGAATATGAAAGTACAATGTAAGCATATAGAGTACAAATAATCTAGCGTATGCAGTTTATATAAACAACATTCACAATACAGTAGAAACAAAAAAGAACAGAAAATAAAAATAATATATATAGTCAAGTAAGACAATTAGAAGTACACTTACATGTCACATGGCGCACATGAGCAAAAATACAGATTGGTCGATGCCGACAAGAAACCCCCAGTGTAGTGCACTGGGAACACTGGGATTTTTTGGATACATTCTAGTGTTACTTTGACTTTGGATAGAAGTAACGGGTGCGTTAAAATTGGTCTTTGGGTGTTGTGGCGCCTTCCCACCGTAACCCTATAGAGATAATCTTAATGAATGCAAGAATTTGCCTTGCTGTAAAAAATTGCAATGATATGCACCTGTCAGACAGGTGCAGAAAAATTGATCTGGAGCCATAAAGGATATCAGCAAAGTCAGTCTTTAAACAGGAACGCAGGAAATAGTTTCTTGTGATGTGACCAAGGCAAAGGCAGAGCTCCTCTGGACAGTAGGCAGGACTGACAAGCAGGATCAGCAACAGCTGGGTAACTGTGGAGAGAGATGGGAGCTGGCAATTAGTCGACAGCTGAGTGGCCAGCTCAGAGAAGGAAGGGCTGAGCCCAGCCATGACAATGTGACAGAGGACTTGTCAGGAGTTATCAGACTGATAACAGAAGAACTGAGCAGGAGACAGCTACGGGACATAGTGCTTTGAAGAGAGATAAGAAAACACTGCAAATATATGTGCCCAGCTCAAATTTAATTAATCAGATTTACATCGACTTAAAATTTTCCCTTCTGTCACGTCTACCCAAACGCAGGTGGTCAGACACTATAGGTAGCTACTGTGTGCTTCACCTATAGCAGCCCCCTTTCCCTTAAGGCAAGCAGGCCTACCGGTACTTGGTTGCCCCCAGGACTTATACACAATTCTATAGTGCCTGTGCACCACGCCAGGGCAGATGCAAACAGAGCAAAAAAACAGACTAATTGTAGTTAGCAGACAGATAGTGTGGTTCAGGGAATAGTCCAATATCCAATCCAGGTCATACACAGGGAAATCCAATTTAGCAAAGCAGGGCAGATAAACGGGTTGCTCGAACAGGAACAATGCAGGTATCACTGTCTCTATCACAAGCAAAGGACTGAGCGATTAGCTTGCTTATAACAGGTGACTGACCACATCAATCATCTAGCAGGTGGACACAGACAGGGAGAATGCGATACCCAAAACCCGGATGCTGGAATGAGGAGCAGGAGCACTTAAGTGATCCTGACATTACCCCCCCCCCCCCCCCCTGAGGAGGGGCCCACAGACCCCTTGGAGCAGGTTTGTCAGGATCCTAGCGATGGAAGCTCCGAACAAGTCTGTTAGCGTAAACAGATGCAGCTGGGAATTTTCTTCAGGACCAAAGCCCTTCCAGGCCATCAGATACTGGAAAGCATTCCTTACTTTTCTAGAGTCCAGACGATGTTCTACCTCATATAGTGGATTCCTGGCATGGAAAGGCACCCCCCCCCCCCCATACATAGGCAAAGACTTGAAGAGCTGTGCCGTGACAAGACAAGCTCTCTGCTAATCTATTAATAGCAACCTCCCTCAACACAAATTTCAGGCTGGTTTTATCGTGGTTGACAGAGAACTTGTCAGAAGTTACCCTGCTGATAACAGCAGAAACCCACAGGACTCGGTGCTTTGGAGAGAGATATGAAAAACACTACAGATATATGTGCTTACGTCAAATTTCATGAATCAGGTTTAAATCCACTTTAATTTATAAAGTCTGTTAGTGTTAGTGACCCTATGTCTGGTTGTAAATTGTATATCACATTGTATTGTCCAATGATGTGTACCTGTTGCAACCCACCCAGAGATGAGATTTGTCTCCTGCCACTATATACCTATTGTTTTTTCTTTGTCTCTCTTTATATATTTAAGTTTGAAGAAGCAATAAACATTATTCTTTCAACAGGCCATTGAGTCAACCTAAGGAATTTCTTGAAATATTAAAAACATTCTGAAACACAATATATTTCAGTTTAAAAATCACCATCATTGGTTTACCTGCTGAGATAAAATCCATGGAGATATCAATGTCAACAAAAATGATAAAAGTGCTCCTGAAGGTGATAATTTAGTTGAACTTTTATATATAATGAAGTGGAAAAACATAGTGCTAACTAGATCATTGAAATTCTCACATCTTCAGCTCTGTGAAATAAATTGAAACAGTTATTACATTTTGATACATTTTATTCTCTTTTAAGTATGTCAATTTACAAATGCTCTGCTGTGATTGCGTGCCTTGACATACTGTATCTGTACAGAGTTTCAGTGACAGTGATTCTTATATGGAGTGGTATAACAATTTTTTTTTCAGAAGCACCATGTTAGATGTGTCACAATGTACACCAGGGAAATCTTAATGCTAAGCTGACGTTATGCAGTGTGCGCTGCTATGTTCTGTCTGTGAATGAGACTGTCACTTGCACTAACATTGGCGTTTGATCCTTGTCAAGGTCACTGTCATCAATCTAAACATATAAGGCTCATTTATCAAATGTCAAAGTACAAATCAGATTTCATACAAAGACATTCTTTGCATTTGTGCTATCAATCCTGCATATGATAAATTCTGTAGGCTAAAATAGATGTTCACCCCCAAAATGGACTTTTCCTCCCTGCAACCCCCCCTTCCCGCAGCAATATTAACCACTTGACCTGCGGAAGGTTTTACCCCCTTCATGACCAGGGCATTTTTTGCTATTCAGCACTGTGCAATTGCTCTGTCATGCAAATTAAAGGGGTGTTCCGGCGCAATTTATTTATTTTTAAAAGTCAGCAGCTACAAACACTGTAGCTGCTGACTTTTAATAAGTACACTTACCTGTCCAGCGAGCCCGAGATGTCACCCCCCCCCCCCCGAGGCTGATCCATCCATTGGATCGGCTGCCGGCGCCGCCATCTTAACGAGGGGAAACAGGCAGTGGAGCCTTGTGGCTTCACTGCCCGTATCCTACTGCGCATGTGCAAGTCGTGCAGCGCTTTTTGAATGGCCCTGTTGTTTTCTGGGACACATACATGTCCCAGAACACAACGGGGCAGCACGCTGAAGAGGTGGAAGCACCGCAGAATAGGAAGAGGCAGATTAGGAAGATTGCCTAGCAACAGGGGTTTCTGGTAAGTAAATGTCAAATGTTTTTTTTTTACATTTTTTGAGAATATTAATGGGGGGAGGGAGCACAGACCATATTGGCCCCATAAATAATGAGGAAGGACATCTGGTTACAAAGGATGGGGAGATGGCAAAGGTATTAAATTTATTCTTCTCCTCAGTCTTTATGAGGGAATCGGGGGGCTTCAGTAACCAAAACTGCAGTGTTTATATTCATGACACATCACAGGAAGCACCTCCATGGTTAACAGAGGACAGAATTAAAATTAGACTTGGGGAACTCAACATTAATAAATCACCGGGACCAGATGGCTTGCACCCGAGGGTACTTAGGGAACTCAGTCAAGTAATTGCCAGACCATTGTTCCTAATTTTTACTGACAGTCTACTGACTGGAATGGTACCAGCTGATTGGAGAAAAGCCAATGTAGCACCAATATTTAAAAAGGGCCCAAAATACATCCCTGGAAATTACAGACCAGTTAGCCTAACATCAATAGTATGTAAACTCTTGGTAGGGGATGATAAGGGACTATATACAAGATTTTAGTAATGAGAATGGTATCATTAGCAGTAATCAGCATGGATTCATGAAGAATCGTTCTTGTCAAACCAATCTATTAACCTTCTATGAGGAGGTGAGTTACCATCTAGATAAATGAAGGCTCGTAGACGTGGTGTATCTGGATTTTGCAAAAGCATTTGACACAGTTCCCCATAAACGTTTACTGTACAAAATAAGGTCCATTGGCATGGACCATAGGGAGAGTACATTGATTGAAAACTGGCTACAAGGGCGAGTTCAGAGGGTGGTGATAAATGGGAAGTACTTGGAATGGTCAGGGGTGGGTAGTGGGGTCCCCCAGGGTTCTGTGCTGGGACCAATCCTATTTAATTTGTTCATAAATGACCTGGAGGATGGGGTAAACAGTTCAATCTCTGTATTTGAGGATGATACTAAGCTAAGCAGGGCAATAACTTCTCCGCAGTATGTTGAAACCTTGCAAATCTAAACAAATTAATGGGGGGGGGGGCAATACTCTGGAATATGTTCTGCACTGACTAGCTCTACCTCTGGAAATGTAAAATAACGCATTTGGGTGGCAAAAATATGAATGCAATCTATACACTGGGGGGGAGAACCTCTGAGGGAATCTAGGATGAAAAGGACCTGGGGATCCTAGTAGATGATAGGCTCATCAATGGCATGCAATGCCAAGCTGCTGCTAACAAGGCAAACAGAATATTGGCATGCATTAAAAAGCGGATCAACTCCAGAGATAAAACGATAATTCTCCTGCTCTACAAGACTCTGGTCTGGCCCCACCTAGAGTATGCTGTCCAGTTCTGGGCACCAGTCCTCAGGAAGGATGTACTGGAAATGGAGCGAGTACAAAGAAGGGCAACAAAGCTAATAAAGGATCTGGAGGATATTAGTTATAAGGAAAGGTTGTGAGCACTGAACTTATTCTCTCTTGAAAAGAGATGCTTGAGAGGGGATATGATTTCAATATACAAATACCATACTGGTGACCCCACAATAGGGATAAAGCTTTTTCACAGAAGGGAGTTTAACAAGACTCGTGGCCACTCATTAAAATTAGAAGAAAAGAGGTTTAACCTTAAACTTCTTAAAAGGATTCTTTACTGAGAGTGGCAAGGATGTGGAATTCCCATCCACAGGCGGTGGTCTCAGCGGGGGGCATTGATAGTTTCAAAAAACTATTAGATAAGCACCTGAACGACGGCAACATACAGGGATATACAATGTAATACTGACATATGATCACACACATAGGTTGGACTTGATGGACTTGTGTCTTTTTTCAACCTCACCTACTATGTAACTATGTTACTATGTACAAACACTTTTTGCAACAGGTAAGCCTAAATTAAGGCTTACCTGTAGCTACCCTGCACAGTTTAGGAGATATCCCCTGTATGAGCGTGTGCCGACGTCATCGGCACATGTGCACTGATGCAATGGCACGTCCGTGCCGTTGCTTCAGCTAGTATGCGGTTACCGGCAGCTCCCGCTCTGGCCAATCACAGCGATGGAGCCCACGATACCCGGAAGTAACTCCGTACTCCAGTGTACAAGGACCGCTGTGGGGCTTCGATCTCAGGTAAGTAATTCATAATGAGCTAGTATGCTATGCATACTAGCTCATTATGCCTTTGTCTGGCAGGTTTTTTTTTTGGGGGGGGGGTTTGCAACCACTTTAAGACTTCAGTAATCCGGAAGTGATGTCACTACATCTGAGATCCGATCAAAGCCAATTCCGGGTTTCTTCGGGTCTCTGGCCATCCGGTGGACATGCCAGCTGGTCGCTCAGGTTTCCCGAGGGGACGGGAGAGCCTGGGCGAGCGGCAGAAGGAGGGGGGCGCCCCCTCCCGCTTCTTGTAATAATGATCGAGCAGCTGCTTAGCCACATCGGTTGTTATTACAAGAGAGCCGACCGCCGCCTTTAAACAACGGTATCAGGCATCACTCTGGTACAACTACTTGAAGTCAAATGACGTACAGGTACGTGATAAGGCAGCAAGTGGTTAAAGTGTGCCTGAACAAAAAAAAAAAGATTTGCCATGTTATAGGAAACATTTAGAAATATTATTGTACCTATGTAATACTGGTTGAAAAAAGTCCATCTAGTTCCACCAATAAAAGGAAAAAAAAATCCTTAAAAAAAAAAAATCATACAATCCTATACACTAAACACAATCCCCACAGTTATACCCACAGTTGATCCAGAGGAAGGCAAAAAAAACAGCAAAGCATGATCCAATTTGCTCTAGCAGAGGAAAAAATTCCTTCCTGATCCCCCAAGAGGCAATCGAATATTCCTATAGGACAGTGATGGCGAACTTTGGGACCCCAGATGTTTTGGAACTAAACTGCAGCGTGCATGAGCATCATTGGAAATGTAGTTCCAAAACATCTGGGGTACCAAGGTTCACCATCACTGCTAAAGGATATACTAATAAATGTTAGTATTCAGTTATATTATGTACATTTAGGGATCCAGGCCTTTTTTAACCACTTGCTTACTGGGCACTTAAACCCTCCTCCTGCCCAGACCAATTTTCAGCTTTCAGCACTGTCACACTTTGAATGACAATTGTGCGGTCATGCTACACTGTACCCAAATGACATTTCTTATCATTTTTTTCCCACAAATAGAGCTTTCTTTTGGTGGTATTTGATCATTCGGCTATAGAGTGGATGGGAACAGGTTAAAGCAATCTACTGAAATGGCCAGAACCACCTCTGGAGGGAGTCTATTCCACATTTCCACAGCTCTTGTGAAGAAACCTTTTCGTATTTGGAGATGACATTTTTTTCCTCTAGATGTAAAGAGCAACCCCTTTTCCTCTGTGATGACTTTAACGTGAATAACTCAACACCAAGTTCACTGTATGGACCACTTATGTATTTATACATGTTAATCTCCTCTTCTCAAGAGAGAATAAATTCAGTTCCTCTAATCTTTCCTCGTAGCTGAGCTCCTCCATGCCTCGTAAGAGACGACTCACACACAGACTCCTGAGCTAACAGGTAGGGAGGGAGGAGGAAAGGGCAAACAGCGAGATGACATAGGGCGTGTAAACTGACCGCCAGTATTAATTTTGTCAACGAAAACGCTTTTTGTCAATGGCATTTTTACAGTGACGAAAACAAAATGAAAAGTACAGCACATTTTCGTCCACTGACGAAAACTATGACGAAAATCAAATCCATTTTCGTTAACAAATAAAAACGCGATGAAAATGGCAAGGAGGGACGTTTACCCTCGTGAACTAACTTCCAGTTTTCACGGAGCTCCACCTGCTTCCGCTCCCAGCAAGCAAGCAAGCGACTGTGTGCACCGCGACTGCCAGAGACCAGAGCAGCACTGTGCAGTGTGCATTACAGACAGCCAGGCCTCCTGAGTCCCGACGAGACTGTCCCACTCCCGAGTCCCTACTCACAAGACGACTGCCAGCCAGGTGACAACATCCAGAGCAGAGAGCAGAGCAGACTGTGAGTGTGTAATACATTACAATTACAGCAAGCCTGAGGCCTCCCCTCAGACCACCATCCAGCACTGTGTGTGCATTGCACAGGCCTCCTCTGACCACTGGCAGTGGCATCCAGGGCAGTGTGCATTACAGGCCATCCCTCAGACCTGAGACCACTATTCAGCACTATGCAGCATTACAGGCCTCCTCAGGCCACCGTCCAGAGCACTATGCAGCATTACAGGCCTCCTCCTCAGACCACCGTCCAGAGCACTATGCAGCATTACAGGCCTCCTCCTCAGACCACCGTCCAGAGCACTATGCAGCATTACAGGCCTCCTCAGGCCACCGTCCAGAGCACTCTGCAGCATTACAGGCCTCCTCAGACCTCCGTTCAGAGCACTATGCAGTATGTAGCATTACAGGCCCCCTTCAGACTATCGTCCAGAGCACTATACAGCATTACAGGCCTCCTCAGGCCACTGTCCAAAGCATTATACAGCATTACAGGCCTCCTCAGATCACCATCCAGAGCACTACACAGTATTACAAGCCTCCTCAGACCACCATCCAGAGCACTCTGCAGCATTACAGGCCTCCTTAGACCACCGTCCAGAGCATTATGCAGCATTACAGGCCTCCTTAGACCACCGTCCAGAGCACTGTGCAGCATTACTGGCCTTCTCAGACCACGTCCAGAGTGCTGTGCAGCATTGCCGTCCTCCTCAGACCACCATCCAGAGCACTGTGGAGCATTACAGGTCTCCTCAGACCGCCCGGATCTGCTAAATTTGTATCTATGAGTTTGTTCAAACCTTATCACCATAAATAATAACATGATATTCGATTTGTTTACTCCAGGAGTAGATAATAAGTTTGGAAATTGTAGAGAAATGCTTAAAAATAATGCATTAGAAGACTTCTGAGTGGAGAGACCACTCGTTGTTGTCCAAGGAGGTTCTGGACAGAAAGTCTGCTTGAACGTTTTGCACTCCAGGGAGATACACTGCCGTCAGATCCACCAAGTTCTCCTGAGCCCAGGACATAATTGGACTCACTTCCTTCAAAAGGGAGAGACTGCGAGTGCCCCCCTGCCTTTTGATGTACGACACCGCCATCGTATTGTCCAATCTCATGAGGACTGAGGCTCCCGAATCTCCAATATGTTCGAGACCACCCCTTGGGCAGGAAAATCCCACCTGCCCTAGCCTCTGCTGCTGGCATCTGTTGTTACCGTTATCCAGGAAACTGGAGCTATTGAATGGCAGTTGAGAAGATTCCTTCGCTGTAGCCACCAAGGGAGACTTTCCCGCATGGAGGGAGTTATCCGAATCCAGTGATCCTGTAGACTTGGATTCCATTGTTGGAGGAATCCTTTCTGAAAGGGTCGCATTCTCCATTGCGCCCACTTTACCATAGGGGCTGTTGCCACCATGGTGCCTATTACCCCGTACACACGGTCGGACATTCTGACGGAAAAAGTCCGATCGGATTATGTTATCGGAAAATCCGATTGCGTGTGGGCTCTATCGGACTTTTTCCGTCGGAAAAATTTTTTTTTTTAAATTTGTTTTTTTCCAGGAAAAAAATTTTTTTTTTTAAATTTTTTTAAGAATATTAATGCAATTTTTTATTTTAGGGTGGCCCTCCGCTTTAAATTTATATAATTTTTTTTTTTGCACACAAATAGAGCTTTCTTTTGGTGGTATTATTGTATAAACTAAATGTAGAAAAAAAAAACAAAAAACAATAACAAAAAACAATTTTTTCTACTTTCTATTATAAGGCTCCACGCACATAAAAAAAAAAAAAAACACCTCCTAGCAGTAGCTTGAGCCTTCCGTACTGCGCATGCGCCGCCCAAGCCTTTTTTTTCTGCTTCTAGAATCAAATAGTGTTATCCTATGTATCCATGCACATTGTCTTATGCCCCGTACACACGGTCGGATATTCCGTTGGAAAAAGTCAGAACGGATTATGTTGTCAAAAATCCGATCGTGTGGGCTCTAGCGGGCTTTTTCCGTCAGAATTTCCGACGGAAAAAATTTGAGAGCAGGATCTAAAATTTTCGGACCACAAAATCCGATCAGACTTTTTCCGATCGTGTGTAGAGAATTCCAACGCACAAAGTGCCACAAATGCTCAGAAAAAATTTAGAGACAAAAGCTATTGGCTACTGGCCTCTATGTAGTCCCGTTGTACGTTTTGTACGTCACCTCGTTCCAAACGATCGGATTTTCCAACAACTTTGTGCGACTGTGTGTATGCAAGACAAGTTTCGGACAAAATCCGCTGGAAAAAGTCAGGATTTTGTGGTCGGAATGTCCGACCGTGTGTACGGGGCATAAGACTAATGCCGCGTACACACGATCAGAAATTAGGCCAGCAAAAGATCGATGAGAGCTTTTGGTCGGAAAATGCGACTGTGTGTATGCTCCATCGGACTTTTGCTGGCCGAATTTCCGCCATTAAAAGATTTAGAGCAGGTTCTCGGAAAAAGTTCAGATCGCAAATTCCGATCGTCTGTAGCAATTCCGACGTGCAAAATTTTACGCATGCTCGGAAACAATTCGAACTTTCCTCCTGCTAGTTTGAGGCCAGGTGCCTTTTTTATTGATCTCAGCTGTGAGTCTGTCCTGGTCCAGAAAAAAAACAAAAAAGAACTGCATCCTTTTCCATTTTTCTGGACCTTAATGAGACAGATCAGAGGTAGCCTGATATAAACTAGCACAAGTCTGTTAACATCCGGCAGCCCAAAGATCCAACACGGGTCCGCCACAGTCTACTTTTAAAACCTGGACAAAATCCTGAATGACACTGATGTCCCATCCTGCTCCAAATGAGCAGAGGATCTGTTCATGAATCACCAGCTTAACAGAATAGAGCAGCCCTGTGTAAAAGGACCTTAAAATGGTACCTATAGTATAGCCAAAACTTTTTTCTTTTAGTTTTGGATAGCGTGGAGATTGGGGAAGGACTGTCCCTAGGATAGGAAATAAGGGAAGACTCTCTGTCAGCAACACATACAGAAGTAAAATTGCTTTTTTATGTCTCGTAGGGCATAAAAAAGTTTTAGGGAAAACAGTAGGGAAAAAAAGTAGGGAAAACAGAGGGACTGGCTGGAACACCAGGGATCTCACACAAAGGAAGCAATACAAAGAGAACAGGATACTTTTTCATACAAGTATATGCTACAAAAGCCACATATCAGGAATATGACATGTTAGGGTAACAAACACTTTAAGTGTACTTTAAGACCAGTTGCTATAGCAGTAGCGGGACTTCCACTGACCAGCAGGATAGCTATACAAGCAGGTCACCCTGGTGGATAACATGGGCTCATCTGAGGTGCGGAGTCTAAGTACTAACCAGTGTTCACCAGAGCTCCCGATGGTGGAGATTTATTTAGCTGCATGTTAGTACCAGGTCACGGTCCTAGGATTGCCCTACCAGGAGGTGAGCAAGCCAGGGTCCAGAAGAAGATATAGCAGGTAAGTATCAAACAGAAGCGTAGTCAGTAAACAAGCCAAAGGTATGTAATGAGTAGTTGCTGGTTGGGATCAGGCAGGAGCGTAGTCGAGGAAGAAGTCAAGGGTCGGTAATGAGTGGTAGAAAAGATAGGAACGGCAACAGGGATGAAAGAGTGAGATATTGGCTGGAGAGAGCACAATAATCTGGCAAACAAGATGTGCAGAGACATGGCTTAAATGCTAAGTTCACCTTTTTTTTTCTTCTAAATTCCAGCTCTCCTATGTACTATACTGTAAATATCAGAGCTTTCCATAAAATCTACAGACGTATACCTTACTGTCCTCCAACCATGATTGCAAACGTATCTATTGCTTCTGTCTTCCTTACAGACTTTAGGTCATGACACAGGAAGGAGTTGACCAGCTAACTTCATTAGCACACACTCTGCATCATCCAACGACCCATTCCTAAGTGCACATTTTTTAAATGAAATGCAGTCATTCAGTGATCACCCTTCCCACTAAACATGCAGTTTTTCTTTTTAGCGAAGTGGGGAGGTGTTTTGGAGCATTTTTCACTCATCACTCATAGGAGATTGTACAATCAGATTGTATAGTGTATGGCCACCTGTATACACCTAGAATTTCTAGATGCGCTTTCAGTGCCATTAATTGTTAACAACACACCAAACATAGAAGCAAACACACATTTTGGCATGTGAAAAAAAAAAAACAAATGGCAAATGCTGCAAAACGCACAGTAAAAAACAGGCAACCCACAAAATGCCAACATGTCCCATAAACCACATATAGCACAGCCCATTTAAATCAGCAGGCTGCCCTTTGCATGTCACAGGAAAGACGAGACACAAAATGTGCGCTCCCACTATGCTAGATGTGAATGGGGCCTGAAAGTGAAAATCGGTGCGATAACACAAGAACAACGAGGCTCTATTCACATCTGTGCATTTCCTTGCATTTCAGAAATGCACTGCACCCAAAATTGCAGTTTAAAAAAGCATCAAGCTCCGCTCTAAACAAAAGTTCTGAAGCTTCTTTGGGGCGATTGCTGTGTGTAGCCCATTCAGGTGGATGGGCTGCCCTATGTGTGATGAGTGAAAATGCTCCAAAACACCTCCCACTTCGCTAAACAAAAAAAAAAAACGTATGTGGGAATGCGAGTTCCCGCTATGCAGAGATGTGAATGGGGCTTGATAGCTGAGTGTTTCTGTCCACTCCCTCCTATGTACTTGTGTAAAGATGGCCATACACTATGAAATCTGATTGTGTATTTAGTGAGAAGGGTGATCACTGATTGATTGCATTTCATATAAAAAACGTGCAGCTGGGAGTGGGAGGGTGGATGATGCAGGGTGTGTGCTAATGAGGTCAACTGGTCAACTCCTTCCTGTGTCATGACCTACAAGTCTGTAAGGACGTAAGACAGAAGCAATAGATACGTTTGGAATCATGTATGGAGGACAGTAAGGTACGTGTCTGTAGATTTTATGAAAAGCTTTAATATGTTTGCAAAAAAAGTACATGAATGCTATATTGGTGCATAGGGGAGCTGGCATTTAGAAGGGAAAAAAAAAGGTGAACTTAGCCTTTAAATCAGAAAGTTAATGAGAGGAGCAAAGAGTTAGAGGTTCAACAGAAGTCAAGGCACAAGGCAGGGTTGTCCAATGAATCAGACAGAGCACTGTCCAGCATCTCAGGAAGCTCAGCAAGAAGAGTTAGTGCCGGATGCAGCAGAGGTCCAGGTTCTGACATACAAACATCTTATTGAATTTTGTTGTGCATCTCTGAAACTTGGCAAGATGAAGACCCTGACTAATGAAAAATTAACACTCACAGATTTTTTTTTTTTATATTGTACACAAAATCACAATTTACTTATTGAAAAAATTCATAAAGGGTGTCACAAACACCCTTAAGAATTCTGTTGGACCACCACACTAAAATTGATGGTGCTTGCGTCTGATTTTTATACTTGTCAGAGACAGGCAGAGGCGGCTCTAGGCTTTGTGAGGCCTTAGGCAAATCCAAGACCCACGCACGCCCAAAACAGGGAAAAATAATTCAAGTGGACATTCCCTCCAACTCCCACACACATCAGGCAAATTAGGAGGCCATGAGGCCCCTGGGAGTGCGAGGCCTAAGGCGACCGCCTAATTTGCCTAATTAGAGAGCCGCCTCTGGAGACAGGCCCATGAATCTATCGGAGCCCAGCACTGAGGTCAGACTGTCCATAATGGACATTCCTTCTTCATTGCAGTCCCCCTGCAGCCACTCCCCAATCACACTAACAGGTACGTGGCCAAGAAGTTTTGTAGTATGGTGAGAGAAAAGTTCTTCACGGGTCTGTCTTGCTGTTAATTGATAGCAAACAGCAGTGGGTGGATCTTTTGCAGCTATTCAGATCAAAAGGGGCTTTTGAATTTACCCAATGTCATCTTCTGTTAATCAAGGACAGGCGTTGCAGCCATGGGGGACTAGTTCCTTATCAGGTCCACCTTCCCTGTGACATAAGTCATCTCCCAAATATGGACATTGCTATATTTGAATAAAGACATCACCTGTATCCCCAGCCCCTTTGTTTCCCCTTTGGCAACGTAATCTCCCAGTTGACAGCTAAGTGGGGACAGGGATAGAGCCCTGTGTGGGTACCTGTGACATTCATGACAGTTTCCCAGTATAGATTTGCCCCAGTCTGAGTACTGCCATACTGCTGTATGCCAGCACAGAGCTGGTCTTAGGCTAGATTCACACCTATGCAGTTTTAGTGCTTTTTGCATTTTGCAGTTTTGCACTACAGTCCATTTAACATGGTTTCCTATGGAACACGTTCTGTAGTGCAAATCTGCAAAATGCAAAAAGCATTAAAACTGCATAGGTGTGAATCCAGCCTTATTACCACCAGTTTCCTTATATGCAAACATAGCGACAGATTCTTAAAGTGGGCGATAGTTTGAACTATCTGAATTTGGCATCTGTGTCGGTAGTGTTACTGAAGCTGGTGCAAAAGCTTGCTTATATTAGGCACAGCTAGTTTTAAAGGGAACTCTCACCAGAAACGTTTTGTTAAGGCTTTATTGAGCTCCCCAGATTGTATTGATGGCTTTATGGGCTTTATGTCATGTGCATCTCTGGTTCTACAGGCTGGAGAATAGCCGTAAAACAATACTTAGAAAACTGGGGCATGACATCACACAGTTTGCTACCGGTTGTGAAAAAATAAATATTTTACGGCTGTCATTATTTATGTATCAATACTATACATTTTATCTATTTATCTTTTTTGATTTACATAGCTCCAGGTGGTTAAGGTTGAATATCTAAAGAATCTATTGTGCCCTGAAAACCAAAGAGGATTTATTGCAGAATGATCTCGGTGATGGGACTCTCTCTCTGAGAAGAGTATGTCTGAAGATGGAGACCACCTCCTGTTTTCCTGGCATAGATTTCCACCTAAGGCATTTTTCTTAGACATGACATTTGTCATCTAGATTTCTCTTTCTCTCTTTCCCGAGGCGAAAATATTTTCTGCTCTCGTTCACCAAAGAGAAATCCTATAAAAGGTTCTTGCCAAATGGCTTGTCATAATGTATAAGCACCTCATTCACAAGACAATTGTCCCTTTTCTCTTGCAGCTTTCTTGACCCTTTATATTGAAGTGGCAGTGAATATGACTAGGTAGGATGAACTAATTTAGCAATTTACTTTTTTTAGTATACCAGTAACAAGACACAACATAAAAAGCTTGCATGCATATACATTTTTTTTTACACATGTCTACATTATCTAACACTACATACAGTATAATATATATATATATCTCTATAGATAGATAGATAGATAGATAGATAGATAGATAGATAGATAGATAGATAGATACATACATAGATACATACATGCACACATACATACATACATAGATACATACATAGATAGATATATATTAGAGCTGTTACTGATTACAATTTTCATGTTCGGTTAATCGATTTATTTTTTTATCGATTAATCGACTAATTTTGATTACTTATAACGCACATACAGATCCAACTACTTTTAGCTGACCTCCTTGCATTGCAACTCTGCATTAATCAGTGGTAAATGTGGTATACACTATATACAATCACCCGACACTAGTTTGTTTCCACAATCCATGACTTAACTTCACAGTTCCCACAAATACGTTTTAAATTCAAACTGTAGCACTGACGCAAGTATTTTTTTTTCCACAGTAGCGTGACAATCCCTCCATCTCCGGTCTAACTAATCATTCTCACCTTATGGCATGGACCCCTGTGCAAACAGGTGGTCATGCAAGCGGTTATCAAAAAGGTTAACACGGACCATAAACTTCTCTCACGTCTCCTTAGATCTCAGCAAGGACGCCAGGTCATGGGTAGAAAGAAAAGATCTAAGTGCTCACCGCTTAAGTATAAGATTTAATTTACCGCTTAAGTATAAGATTTCATTTTTGTGTTCAAACACAAACTACTCACATAAAGATGATAAAAACACAGCATGTCAAGCCAACAATCGTGTTAGTTCCGTAGTGCAGCAGCGGGTGACGTCATGCGTAGCTCCTCCCCATATGCGTTACTTTCAATCAAAACTTCGACGTCACCGGACTCCTCCCCCTTTCCCTTCGTTAGCAGACGGAGGCACCTGGGGAAGGGGGGAGGAGTCCGGTGACGTCGATGTCCGTGACGTCGATGTCCGTGACGTCACCGGATCTCTGAGGGAACTCCCTGAACACCTGGAAGCCGGCGGAGAGGTGAGTACTGATCAAAAGAATTTTGATCGATCAAAAAAATTAACAATTAATTGAGGAATTAATCTTTAAATTTCCACAGCCCTAATATTATATTATATATATATATACACAGTTTAATACACCCTGTTAAAATGTCAGGTTTCTGTGATGTAAAAAAATGAGACAAAGATAAATAATTTCATAACTTTTTCCGTCTTTATTGTGTCCTATAAACTGTCCAACTCAATTGAAAAAAAAAAATGAAAACTTTTAGGGGGGGAAGTAAAAATAAAAAATAAAATAATGAGGTTGCATAAGTGTGCACACCCTCGTATAATTGGGGATGTAGCTGTGTTCAGAATTAAGCAATCACATTCAAACTCATTTTAAATAGGAGTCAGTACACACCTGCCATCATTTAAAGTGCTTCTGATTAACCCCAGATAAAGTTCAGCTGTTCTAGTAGGTCTTTCCTGACATTTCCTTAGTCGCATCCTACAGCAAAAGACATGGTCTGCAGAGAGCTTCCAAAGCATCAGAGGGATCTCATTGTTAAAAGTTATTAGTCAGTAGAAGGGTACAAAAAATGATCAAGGCATTAGCTATACTAAGGAACACAGTGAAATAGTCATCATCAAGTGGAGAAAATATTGCACAACAGTGACATTCCCAAGAACTGGATGTCCCTCCAAAATTGATGAAAAGTCGAGAAGAAAACTGGTCAGGGAGACTGCCAAGAGGCCTACAGCAACATTAAAGGAGCTGCAGGAATATCTGGCAAGTACTGGCTGTGGTACAAGTGACAACAATCTCCTGTATTTTTCATATGTCTGGGCTATGGGGTAGAGTGGTGCGACGGAAGCCTTTTCTTACCAAGAAAAACATCCAAGCCCAGCTAAATTTTGCAAAAACACATCTGAAGTCTCCCAAAAGCATGTAGGAAAATGTGTTATGGTCTGATTAAACCAAGGTTGAACTTTTTGGCCATAATTCCAAAAGATATGTTTGGCGCAAAAAAAACATTGCAAATCACCGAAAGAACACCATACCCACCGTGAAGTATGGTGGTAGGAGCATCATGCTTTGGGGCTGTTTTTTTTTCAGCTGGAACAGGGGCCTTAGTCAAGGTATAGGAAACTATGAACAGTTTCAAATACCAGTCAATATTGGTACAAAACCTTCAGGCTTCTGCTAGAAAGCTGAACATGAAGAGAAACTTCATCTTTCAGCATGACAATGACCCAAAGCATACATCCAAATCAACAAAGGAATGGCTTCACCAGAAGAAGATTAAAGTTTTTGAATGGCCCAGAAAGAGCCCAGACCTGAATCCGATTGAAAATCTGTGGGGTGATCTAAAGAGGGCTGTGCACAGGAGATGCCCTCGCAATCTGACAGATTTAGAGTGTTTTTGCAAAGAAAAGTGGGCAAATATTGGCAAGTCAAGATGTGCCATGCTGATAGACTCATACCCCAAAAGACTGAGTGCTGTAATTAAATCAAAAGGTGCTTCAACAAAGTATTAGTTTAAGGCTGTGCACACTTATGCAACCATATTATTTTCGCTTTTTATATTTACTTCCCTCCACCTAAAATATTTCAGTTTGTTGTTCAACTGAGTTGTATAGTTTATAGTTCACATTAAAGGTGGAAAAAGTTCTGAAATTATTTATCTTTGTTTCATTTTTTTACATCATAGAAACCTGACATTTAACATCCACTGTATACACATATACTGCATATATATATATATATCGTATTTATCGGCGTATAACACGCACCCCAAGTTTAGGAGGGCATTTTAATGAAAAAAAGTTTTAGGAGGGAAGTTTAGGAAAAAAAAACACTTACATTTAAGCGTCATTTGCAGCTTGCCCAGCGTCATTTGCAGCTTTTCCCAGTGTGATTTGCAGCTTTGCCCAGTGTGATTTGCAGCTTTGCCCAGTGTGATTTGCAGCTTGCCCAGCGTCATTTGCAGCTTGCCCAGCGTCATTTGCAGCTTGCCCAGCGTCATTTGCAGCTTTGCCCAGTGTGATTTGCAGCTTTGCCCAGTGTGTTTTGCAGCTTGCCCAGTGTGATTTGCAGTTTGTCAGTGTCATTTTCAGGTTACAAGCGTCATTTACAGATTGCCCACATTTAAATTTGCCGCCTAGAAAGACCGCGGCGTCGGAAAAGACCGAGCGGCTCTGGAAAAACCCGAGCTCGCTGTCCCGCCTCCCTGCTGTTTCGGAAGCGAGCGCAGGGAGGCGGGACTGCGAGCGGCGCCGGAAAAACCAGAGCCGTCTGTTCGGCTCGGCTCGCAGTCCCGCCTCCCTGCTGTTTCGGAAGCAAGCGCAGGGAGGCGGGACTGAGAGCGGAGCCGAACAGGCGGCTCGGGTTTTTCCGGCGCCGCTCGTTTTTTTTCGGCGGCGCTCGTTTTTTTATTGACGGCGGTCGCTGTTTTTCGATGCCGTTTGATTTTTTTTGCACTTTTTTTTTGGGGTATCGGCGTATAGCACGCACCCACGACTTTCCCCCGATTTTAAGGGGGAAAAAGTGCGTGTTATACGCCGATAAATACGGTATATATATATTCACACACAAAGCTGTGAAAAAGTATTTGCCCCCTTTCCTATTTTTTTTTTGTGCATATTTGGCACACTTAAAAGATGAAGATCATCAAACAAATTATATTACTACACAAAGATAACCCGAGTAAATACAAAATGCAGTTTTTAAATGATAGTTTCATTTTTTAAGGCAAAAAAGCTGCCCAAACCTGCCTGGCTTTATGTGAAAAAGTAATTGCCCCCTAAACCTAATAACTGGTTGTGCCTCCCTTGGCGGCAACAACTGCAATCAAGCGTTTGTGATAACTGGCAATGAGTCTTTCACATTGCTGTGGAGCAATTTTGGCCAACTCTTTGCAAAATTGTTTTAATTCAGACACATTGGAGGGTTTTCCAGCATGAACGGCCTGTGTAAAGTCATGATATAGCATCTCAATTGGATTTAATTCCGGGCTTTGACTAGGCCACTCCAAAACCTAAATTTTGCTTTGTTTGAACCATTTGGAGGTGTACTTGCTGTTGTGTTTTGGATCATTGTCCTGCTGCATAACCCAAGTGCACTTGAGCTTGAGGTTACAAACTGATGGTCAGACATTCTCCTTTAGGATTTTCTGGTAGAGCTTAGAATTCATGGTTCCATCAAGTATGGTAAGTCTTTCAGGTCCAGACCATCACGCTACCACCACCATGTCTGACTGTTGGTATGATGTTCTTGTTATGAAATGCTGTATTAGTTTTATGCCAGATGTAACGGGACGCACACCTTCCATAAAGTAACATTTTTGTCTCATCAGTCCACAGAATATTTGCCTAAAAGTCTTTGGGATAATCAAGATGTTTTTTGGTAAATGTGAGATGAGCCTTTGTGTTCTTTTTGGATAGCAGTGGCTTTGGCCTTAGAACTCTCCCAATGGATGCCATTTTAGCCCAGTCTCTTTCTTATTGTTGAATCATGAAGACTGATCTTACCTGAGGCAAGTGAGGCCTGCAGTTCTTTAGATGTTGTTCTGGGTTCTTTCATGACCTCCTGGATAAGCCGTCATCATTGTCTTGGAGTCATTTTTGTAGGCCGGCCACTCCCTGGGAAGGTTCATAACTGTTCCAAGTTATCTCCATTTGTGGATAATGGCTATCCCTATGGTTCACTGGAGTTTCAAAGCCTTAGAAATTACTTTGAAACCCTTCCTAGACCGATACATGTACATTACTTTGTTTCTAATCTGTTCTTGTTTCCTTTTTAGATTGTGGCATGATGTGTGGCTTTTTGTGATCTGTTAGCGTGCTTCACTTTGTCAGACAGCTTCTATTTATTTGATTTCTTGATTCAACAGGTCTGGCAGTAATCAGGCCTGGGTGTGGCAAGTGAAATTCAACTCAGCTTTCCAAAAAATTGTGGGGTGTTCCGGCCGCAATGTGTTTTTTTTTTTAAAGTCAGCAGCTACAAACACTGTAGCTGCTGACTTTTAATAAGGACACTTACCTGTCCAGCGATCCCACAATGTCGGCCCCCCAGAGGTCGATCCGTCCATCGGATCGGCTGCCGGCACCGCCATCTAAACGAAGGGAAACAGGCAGTGGAGCCTTGCGGCTTCACTGCCCGTTTCCTACTTCGTATGCGTGAGTCGCGTGATGCTTTGTGAATGGCCCCGTTGTGTTCTGGGACACATGTCCCAGAAGGCAACGGGGCCGCTCGCCGAAGAGGAGGAAGCGCCGTGGAATAGGAAGAGGCAGATTAGGAAGACTGCTTAGCAACAGGGGGTTTCTGGTAAGTTAAAAAAAAATTTAAAAAATTCTAATTTAATTTTTTATTTTTTTAAGAATATTAATGCTATTTTTTATTTTTTAGGTGGCCCTCCACTTTAATCACAGTTAATTCATGATTCAGCATGGAAGGAGACAATTACTTTTTCACATAGGGCCAGGCAGGTTTGAACAGCTTTTTTCCCTTAATAAATTAAATAATAATTTAAAAACTGCATCTTGGATTTACTCGGGTTATCTTTGTGTAATATTAAAATCAGTTTGATGATCTGACTCATTTCAGTATGAGAAATATGCAAAAAAAGTAAAAACTTAGGAAGGCGGCAAATACTTTTTCACAGCCCTGTGTATATATATATATATATATAAACGCAAGATGCAAATTGCGGCAAAATCGCTGCAAAATCGCAGCAAAAACAAGGCACTTGCGTTTTGAATGTGGGTCCATTGACTTCTATTACATGCAAAACGCTGCATTTTGCATGATGTGAACATGTCCCATAGGAACCCATGTTAAAAAATTTCCCTGCATTTCTGCAAAATGCAAAATGCATCAAAAAAACGCGCTAGTGTGAATGGAGCCTTAATTAAGAATGCTTTCAGAAATAGAAGTGTTAATCGTTTATTTTTATCAATGAACAAAATGTTAAGTAAATGAACAGAAGAGAAATCAAAATCGAATTAGAATTTGGTGTGACCAGCCTTTGCATCAATTCTACAATTCTTCTAGGTACACTTGCACACAGTTTTTGAACAAACTCAGCAGGCAGGTTGTTCTAAACATCTTGGAGAACTAACCACGGATATTCTGTGGATGTAGGCTGCCTCAAATATTACTGTCTTGCCATGTATTCCCAGACAGACTCAATAATGTTGAGACCAGGGCTCTGTGGGAGCCAAATCTTCACTTTCAGGACTCTTTGTTTTTCATTACAATGACGATAGTTCCCAATGACATTGGCTGTATGTTTGGGGTTGGTTGTCTGACTGCAGAATACATTTGGGGCCAATAACACACCTCCCTGATGGTATGGCATGATGGCTAAGCACCTGCCTGTATTTCTCAGCATTGATCCTGACCAAATCTCCAACTTCATTTGCAAAAATGCAGCCCCAAACTTACAAGGATCCTCCACAATACTTCACTGTTGCCTGCAGACACTAATTATTGTACCACTCTCCAGCCCATTCAAAAACAAACTGCCTCCTGCTACAGCCAAATATTCCAAATTTTGACTCATCAGTCCAGAGCTCTTGCTGCCATTTTTCTGCACTCCAATTCTTATGTTTTTGTGCACAGTTGAGTCTCTAATGCCGCGTACACATGATCGGAAATTCCGCCAGCAAAAGACTGATGTGAGCTTTTGGTCAGAAAATGCGACCGTGTGTAGGCTCCATCATATTTCGGCCAGCAAAAGATTGAGAGCATGTTTCGATCACCTGTGGCAATTCCGACGCGCAAAATTCCAACGCATGCTCGGAAACAATTTGACGCATGCTCGGAGGCATTGAACTTAATTTTCGCGGCTCATCGTAGTGTTGTACGTCACCGCGTTCTCAACGGTCGGAATTTGGTGTGACCGTGTGTAGACAACACAAGCTTGAGAGGAATTCCGTCGGAAAAAACATCCAAGGCTTTTCCGACAAGAATTCTGATCGCGTGTATGCGGCATTAGCCTTGTTTTCACGTCCTCTGCATGAAAACAAAGTAGAAACTAAAGTGCAGCAAAAATGGAAATATATATATACAGTATCTCACAAAAGTGAGTACACCCCTCACATTTTTGTAAATATTTTATTATACAAAATATTGTGTGAGGGCCAATGAGGGGAGTACAATGTCTTCTTGCCAATTCATGTGCGCTAGCCATCCTATTTCACAGCAGAAGCAGCCCTGCTAGTAATTTGCGCATGTAATGCAATATACCTAACTTCACAATTATTTTAGAATCAGCGGCTACAAATATATTGGATGACATTTCTGCCTCTACAGTGTAACATTAAAAATGTAATTGCTTACAAATACAAGTTTTATAATCCATTCCCAAATGATATTTTAGCTTAATAGCATAATGCAAACGCTCCACGATAAAAATTATAAACGTAGGCCTTCATGCTAGTGATATTTATAACACTCCCTCCTGTGAGCTTTTCCATTCCATAGAGGTCTCACAACAAGACTAATGATTTATAGAGGCTTTGGCACCCAGCACAACCAATTACAGCTGAATGTGAGGCTGGTTTTTACATAACACATCAAATAGTCATTAACTGCTTTACTGGAATCCTGGAAATGCGCAGACGCATTTTTAAATGAAAAATCATATAATCTCTCAAATTGTATTTCCTCCTTTGCTGACAGCATCTCTGCGGAAATTGGGCGACACTAGACGTGATTGAGATTATCCTGGCATTTACTCCTACACAGAATACCATGTACTCATGATAAAAGTCATAGAGGAAATAACACATATAAAATGAAAATTCGATATTACAATGTGGCAGAATCCAAAAACCCTGAAAACATGTTTTTTTTTTTTTTTTTTTTTTTTTTTCTCTTTCAATAAGTTTTTATTAAATTTGCACAAAAAAATACATAACTCGGGTATACAGAGAAATTCACTCATTGTCGTACATGTCACGATAGTCAGAAAAGTCAAAACGAGCCAAACTGATCTTGAGATACATTAACTAGCATATAACTGAGAATCAGGTGAGACGAGGTGTCAAAGGGAGGGGTGATTTACTGAACCCCTAATAGGAGATTTGCTTCTAGCATAGAAACCTCTAAAGATTGTTCTCACATTGAATGGAAAGGGCTGGCCCAGGGCACCCCAATTGGGATCAAACTGTGCCCTGGGCCATCTCCCCTGAATTTCATCTCTAGTGGTAAATAGGGAGGTTATGGTGCCATTACTTTACTTCTTAAATGAACCCTATGGTCACCAAACTAATTGAAAACTGCCAGTATGCATAAAAAACACGCACCTAGTAGTACCTGCAGATACTTTTATAAATCTTGCAAACCTCCCTGGGAAGCCAAAAAAAATTTATAAAAATAAAGCTGTCCCACTTGTTTTTTTACTATTGAAGGATACGTTTGTTTGTAGGGTGGAACATGTAACCTGTTCCAACTCCTGCAGATCTCCCCCCTTGCTATGGTTCTTCTCTCCACTTTCCAATTTGAATAGAGACAAAAAAACAAGTAAAAAAGGCGCAAACACAATAATTATATATACCTCATACAATGATACCCAATGATAATAGTCCAGGGGTGATAACAGTATACGTATATGTATGTGTACATACATATACCCTCAATGGCTTAAGGTGTCTTTGGGTCAGTCAGGGCAGCCTCCCCGGAGAACCAAAGAGCGGGTTCCAGTAAAGCCCCTTTCACACCGGGGCGTTTTTCATGCGGTGCGGCGCTAAAAATAGCGCCTGTTCACCGCATGAAAAAATCCGGCCCCTTTAACTCCAGTGTGAAAGCCGGCGGGCTTTCACACTGTAGCAGTGCGCTAGCAGGATGACAAAAAAAGTCCTGCTAGCAGCATCTTTGGAGCGGGATAGGAGCGGTGTGTTCACCGCTCCTATACCGCTCCTTCCCATTGATTACAATGGGAGACCGCGGTAAAACCGCGGCAATACCGCGGCTACGGCGGCGCTCTGCGGGGGGTGTTTAACCCTTTTTCGGCCGCTCGCGGGGGGTAAAACCGCACCGCGAGCGGCCGAAAACCGCGGTGAAAACGACGGTAAAGCAGCGCTAAATATAGCGCTGCTTTACCGTCACCGCGGCTCACCGCCCCAGTGTGAAAGGGGCCTAAGCTAGAGAGAAAACAAGGAAAAGGGGGGCGCCTTTGAGTATGTATCAAAAAACAATTTTATTACAGCAACATTATCCACTCACATGGGGGAACAGGATGTCACATTCAGGTCCTGCATGCTGGGCTGAGAAGGCTGTAGAACTGCAGGTCACAGCAAGTCCAGATCACAGCAAATCCACTTCAGCTTGCCTCTCTACAGGGTATACTGGAACGGCAAAGCATGGTGCTGGTTTCCTTCCACAAGTCTAGGTGCAGATGAATGAAGACCAGTCTGATGGTGGGAGCAATGGGTCCGTTTCTCAGACAGGGGTTCCGGTGATGATGTGGGGAGGGTGAAAACGCCACTGCTGGGATGGCATTGCAGTGTATCCTGGCCATCAGTCTCACCTCTCAGATGTGAAGAGACACGGCCGTGTACAGGGGGGGTGAGAGCGAGGCTTGGGAAGCAAACAACAGCGCTGTCGCCTGGCGATGACGTCAACGATATGCCAATTTGAAAAGAGCATGGCCATGTGGGGCTCCTCCCACACCACAGTTTCAGTTCAGACCAGAGCTGTGAACCCTATTAAAGTCTATGGGACCCGAACATGAAAAATCAAAAGTCCCCCCTTGGAAGGCTAATATGCAAGTTAATGGCCATAAAAAGGTATGGGGGCCTGGCTATTACCCTGGGGTACATGTATCAATGCAAAAAAAAAAAACTTTTAAAAAAGATAATTTTTAAAAGGAGCAGTCATTTTAATGATGCTTAAAGTGAAACAATAAAAATCAAAAGTTCCTTTAAATATAGTGCCCCTTAGTCTGCCTGTAAAGTGGCATGTCTTTACCATGTATAAATCCTGCTGCAGCAAAACTGCTACTTGTAAAGAAAAAAAAAATAGACATTTAAATTGATTATCGTAGCTGCACGTTATTGCCGGCAATAATAATTTTTTTTTACATATGGCGTGGGGACCAGCAAGCACCTCCCCTCCCCTCCTGAACCATACCAGGACACATAAATAAAAGTTTGAGGTATTCCCGCGCTAATGTGGAGATGGGAGATAAACAAAGGACAGGGTGCATCAAACACTGAAAGGGTCAAACAACACCCAAAGTAAAAGCAAGCAAGGGAGGGAATAAGGAACTTCTGTTGTGTAGTATTTCGGTACAAGCGTTTTATTATTAAAAAATAAAGTAAGGTACTCACATTAAACTAAACATACAGTGTGATCTACAGTGGTGTGAAAAAGTGTTTGCCCCCTTCCTCATTTCCTGTTCCTTTGCATGTTTGTCACACTTAAGTGTTTCGGAACATCAAACCAATTTAAACAATAGTCAAGGACAACACAAGTAAACACAAAATGCAATTTGTAAATGAAGGTGTTTATTATTAAAGGTGAAAAAAAATCCAAACCATCATGGCCCTGTGTGAAAAAGTGATTGCCCCCCTTGTTAAAACATACTATAACTGTGGTTGTCCACACCTGAGTTCAATTTCTCTAGCCACACCCAGGCCTGATTATTGCCACACCTGTTCACAATCAAGGCATCACTTAAATAGGAGCTGCTTGACACAGTAAGGTCCACCAGAAGATCCTTAAAAGCTACACATCATGCCGAGACCCAAAGAAATTCAGGAACAATTGAGAAAGAAAGTAATTGAGATCTATCAGTCTGGAAAGGGTTATAAAGCCATTTCCAAAGCTTTGGGAATCCAGCGAACCACAGTGAGAGCCATTATCCACAAATGGCGAAGACATGGAACAGTGGTGAACCTTCCCAGGAGTGGCCGGCCGCCCAAAATTACCCCAAGAGCGCAGCGACGACTCATCCAAGAGGTCACAAAAGACCCCACAACAACGTCCAAGGAACTGCAGGCCTCACTTGCCTCAGTTAAGGTCAGCGTTCATGCCTCCACCATCAGGAAAAGACTGGGCAAAAATGGCCTGCATGGCAGAGTTCCAAGGAGAAAACCACTGCTGAGCAAAAAGAACATCAAAGCTCGTCTCAATTTCTCCACAACACATCTTGATGATCCCCGAGACTTTTGGGACAACATTCTGTGGACCGATGAGACAAAAGTGGAACTCTTTGGAAGGTGTGTGTCCAAGTATATCTGGCGTAGAAGGAACACTGCATTTCAGAAAAAGAACATTATACCAACAGTAAAATATGGTGGTGGTAGTGTGATGGTCTGGGGCTGTTTTGCTGCTTCAGGACCTGGAAGACTTGCCGTGATAAAAGGAACTATGAATTCTGCTGTCTACCAAGAGATCCTGAAGGAGAATGTCCGACCATCTGTTCGTGTACTCAAGCTGAAACAAACTTGGGTTCTGCAGCAGGACAATGATCCTAAACACACCAGCAAGTCCACCACCGAATGGCTGAAGAAAAACAAAATGAAGACTTTGGAGTGGCCTAGCCAAAGTCCTGACCTGAATCCTATTGAGATGTTGTGGTATGACCTTAAAAAGGCCGTTCATGCTCGAAAACCCTCTAATGTAACTGAATTAGGACAATTCTGCAAAGATGAGTGGGCCAAAATTCCTCCAGGACGCTGTAAAAGCCTCATTGCACGTTATCGCAAACGCTTGGTTGCAGTTGTTGCTGCTAAGGGTGGCCCAACCAGTTATTAGGTTTAGGGGGCAATCACTTTTTCACACAGGGCCATGATGGTTTGGATTTTTTTTCACCTTTAATAATAAACACCTTCATTTACAAATTGCATTTTGTGTTTACTTGTGTTGTCCTTGACTATTGTTTAAATTGGTTTGATGTTCCGAAACACTTAAGTGTGACAAACATGCAAAGGAACAGGAAATGAGGAAGGGGGCAAACACTTTTTCACACCACTGTATGTAACGAGCGGTGAGCTTGCGGCCAGGACGCTGGACACGGACACCGGAAGTGACGGCCTGGCCGCAAGCTCGCCGCTTGTTACATACATCACACTGTATGTTTAGTTTAATGTGAGTACATTACTTTATGTTTTAATAATAAAACGCTTGTACCAAAATACTACACAATAGAAGTTCCTTATTTCCTCCCTATACCACCATGGCTGTTGTATGCTGAGCGGTGCCTGGTTTAATCCTGTGAGGAGGCATCCAGAGTCATCACCAGATAGGCTTCATACACTTATGGAAGGTCTGAGGAAGAGCAAATAGGAGAACCACATTTTTCCCCTGGAGTGACCACCAATTCCCTGTTTTCTACATATGCTGCTTACCTTACAGCAGTAAGGTAAGAAGTTAGTACACCTACGGGTGACACTAGCACCGAAGACCCACAGCACCTTAACCACAGTGCCACTATATTCAAGATATTCAGCACTTCCAGATCTGCACTCTGCACATGTATATTGCAGGAAACCCCAGACCAGAATTCCAGCTGCACCAGTTTTCACCACTTTGCACATGTGCCTATGGACTATTATTTTTGAATGTGTGTTTTTATTCCATTTATATTTTTTTACCATCATCACTTTTATTATTTTTATGGGATGTTTTAGCAACCATTGCACTACAGTCACTTTATAATCTTATATTTGCACACTACTGCTTCACTGAATGGTTGTAGCAGTGGACGCACATCAGCCACTTTATTTTGCACATCATTGCAGTGTTTGTCACTATTTATTCTCTTTTTTTATTAGTACCTGTACAGTATTTATGTGACATCATGTCTATTTATACTTATGAGTTGTTCATTTTGCACATTATTTATAAGTGACATTCTCAACATCTATACGCATATATACCTGGGAGCGCAACACCACCTATTGATACCAGGACACATGCCCTCAACATGGGGGGGTGCTTTGGGCAGGGGGGCTCTGCCCCCCAAAACACCTTGGGGACAAGGGCCTCTTCCGGTGTTAGTTGTGGGGGTCTGCAGGCAGGGGGATTATTGGAATCTGGAAGCCCTTTAACAAGGGGGACCCCAGATCCTGGGCCCCCTAATGTGAATTAGTATGGGGTACTTACTCATTCACCAAAAACATAAAAAAATAAAGGAGGCAGTTTTTGACAATTCCTTTACTCCTTTATTAAGGAATTGACATCACCCGGTGGCACCGCCCACTTGTGACATCACAGACTGGTGCATGCTGGGTCAGTGATGTCACAAAGAAAGCGGTTTCACCAGGTGACATTACCTATTTAAGAACTGTCAGAAGGAGGAGCAGGCATTCAGAGGTTAGCCTTCATCATGGGCGGAGCATTTTTTTTTCAGGTCCAGCAGTGCAGCAGGCGTTGTGATTGACAATGGATCTACATGAGGGGACATTGCTTTTTAATTTTTTTAATAAAGGAATTGTCAAAAACTGCCTCCTGTCATTATTTCTGTTTGTACTTGATCCTCTACCCTTTGTTCATCTGCTTTACGTATTTCTAGTTCACTCTCAGTTGTTAGGTCTTCTCTAGACTGATCGGGTGTCTCCTCTAATTTTAATTAATGTGCAGGGGGACTGTGGAATGTAAAGGGGGGCTGTGGAATGTAAAGTGGAATGTTTAATTTTCAGGTGGGCTGTGCAATATAAAGGGGGGCTGTGGAATATGCAGAGGGGACTGTGTAAAGTGCAGGGGGCTAAAGGGGGCTGTGTAATGTAAAGGGGGGCTGTGCCATTTAGTATTTTCTGTTCTAAATAAATACTGTTGTGGCTGCTGTGTTCGGACTTTGCTACATGCAGGGAGTGTCCTTTTGTTTTTAAGAGCAGATACAAATTTTTTCTTCTGACTGCTTCTGACTGCTTGAATTCTTTGATGAAAACCATGGGCAGTAATAGTGATGCATTGCGGAATGGAATCGAATCATTGAAAGGGTAATCGTAATCGAGTCATGAGACCAGAGAAGATGCGCACCTCTACTGCCCACCCGCCTACTTGGAGGAGGGAGATGTAAGCTGAGCAGGACTGAGTGTTTTCTGAGGTAAGCTCAGCCGGCAAAATTAAATTTCATTGCTCAACTAGGACTGGAGCAGGCTGGAATTGAGGAAGGAGTTAATATTGCCATGACCACCAATGCAAGTGGGGTAACTTTCACTGCCACTGAACCCCCCCCCCCCGGCAATAATAGTGACACCTATAATTGGAGGTATTTTTGTGCCCACTGGCATCAATGCTGGTATTTATTGTGTGCAGTGACACCTGTACTGGGGGTAATTCTTGCGTACAGGAGGGGAGGCATCTTTGCCCTGGGCGCTGATTGACCTTGTCCTGCCACTGCCTGTATACATACCTTTTTGAAAAAGTAGTTAAGATTTGCCTTGTTATCGTGTAAAAAAGAGCCTACAGTTCTACCTATGGGGTGGGAAAAATCTAATATTTCAGATATCACCAATAATTTGAAAAAGGAGCAGTGTCAGCCCAATATTTACCCGGAGTACTAAGATTCCTGATTCAAATAACTACCAAATGTAGTACAATAGCAAGAAAACCTATTGCATTTTCTCAAATGACTACATGTGCTGCATTTACTGATCATTGCAGCAGGCAAGCCATTATCACAAATGTGTTTTCCAAAGGTGTTGGGGACATAGAACCCCACATTGAAGCAATTCAGTTCGCATTTGCAGCACTATACAAATCATTCATTCATTCATCCACCAGACATGGGCGTCCGCAGGTAGGAGCAAGGGGGGTCAAGTGCCCCCCCCCTGGAATCGGGGATCGGATCTTAAATTCAGCACAGTTGCGTCTCTATCGAGGTGCCGCAGTGGGGTGACACCATTAAGCTGCTGTCAAGCCCCCCCATCAGTGTAGTGTGATTTGGGGCTGTTTTCCCTGCTCAGTCCAGCGGAGAACTTGGCGGTGCTGTGACAGAAGAAAGGCAAGCTGGGGGCTATCAGAGGTTTCCCCCCGCTCGCCCCACCCATGCTCCTGTCAGGGAGAAGAGACGGTGGCTCTCACCAGGTTCCCCTCCTAGCTTCCTGCCCGCTCCGTTCCTTCCCTATTGGCCATAACCGAGGGCCAATCAAAGGCGACTAGGAGAGGCACGCTTCATGGGACATGTAGTCCCAAAAGATTGGCGGCCCCATTTTCCACAGGGAGGAGGTTACAGCTTGATCAAGAGAGAGATTGAGAGACTGCAGCCTGGAAAAAAGCTGAGGGAGAGAGTTCTACAGGACAAAGAGCGAGGAGTGTGCTGGGCTGAAACCAGAGAGAGAGAGCCACGCTGCCCAGTGCCACAAGAGAGAGCCACGCTGCCCAGTGCCACAAGAGAGAGTCATGCTGTCCAGCACCACCAGAGAGAGAAAGACTGAGCCACTACCAGAGTACAGACATGCTACACTTCTGAATCGTGTCACCCCTGGGGAACCCAGGGTGAACGATCGTCCAGCCAGATTGATCACTGCTGTAGTTTCGCTGGGTCTGGTAAGAGGGCCTGTTGCCCATTATCCATTACTTATCCTAGGGATTGGAATATGTCTGCAGACTCTGACCATAGTAATGTGATAATGACATTGTCTAAAAGGGGCGGTGCATGGGTGACCCTAAAATGATGCCCCCCCCCCCCCCCTGAAAAAAGTTCTGCGGACGCCCATGCCACCAGGATCAGCTTCAGGAATCGATCCCTGTGGATACAAGACAACAAATCTGCAAAGCAAACCTAACAACTACAGAGCAAAGCAAAGAAGACTAGAAAAATTACAAAAAAATGTACCAGCCCAAGTTGTCCAAGATGAATATCACCCTCCAGAAATAAACGATGCACCTCCAATTTCTCCCCACATTCTCACTTTGATAGATGGCAGGGTGTTAGGAAATTGTTCAGTAATGCTCTGATATTTAGGTGATGTAAGTCAAATTTTCCACTAAAAGCCACAAAGTGTATGTCCATAGAATGAATGACCATCATCACCTCTATCTATCTTGTCGTTGCCAATGCTTCCTCAAAGGTAGCAGGAAGAAAATCTCAACATAATCATTACACGCAATTTCCTCTTTCTTACCTTGCTTTAAATGAGCCTCCAATGGCTTTTCAAAGCAGATGGACCAGTGTTTCCTAAACATTCCCCAAAAGGCTCAATGACTAAAAGGTCATTTTTACAGATTCTTCCTAAAATTACAACTGAAAATATAAAAGCGTTTTTTTTTTGTTTTGTTTTTTTATTATAAAATGATTTATCCAGCTGTGCTAGTGCCTGGGAGTCTGGAAAATATGTCCTGTTATTGGTACCTGACAATAGGTTCTGAGAGCAATTCCAAGCAATAAGTAAATGCATTCAGTAAGCTACTAATGCTTTCCATTAAACACAGAAACCGTGCCAATGTCATAAAATCCACTGCGTTTACCTTAATCTAAATTCTGTGTAATCCTTTGCAGAATAAGCACACACAGCCTTATGAAGGGTCAGTAAGAGAGCAATAAGACCATACTTATTGACCTCGGTGCTGGGTAACGTCTCTGTTTCCTGCATCAAAAATATCTGAAATTCTAGAAAGGAAACTGTTTAACCACTTAAACTCCAGAAGGTTTTACCCCCTTCATGACCTGGCCATTTTTTGCTTTTCGGCACTGTGCTACTTTAAAATCCCTTTTAAAAATCCCTGTAAAGCCCCTTTCACAGGGCAAACCAGGCAAATCCACCTGAAAAATGGACAGTCGGATCCGAGCGGTCCATTCATTGACTCCAATGGGGAGACGGATGTCAGCGGAGATGTGTCCGCTGACACCCGTCTGCCATCCGATCTGCTAAAATCAGACGTATGGCGAAACGTTCGCCATCCGTCTTATCGGATCGGATGAGATCTGATGAAAACGGACATGCTGTCCATTTTCAGCCGTTCTCTCCATAGGAATCAGCGGCGCTCTGACAGGCCCCTCCCCGCTAAGTGAGAAGAGAAGGACCTGTCATCCACCAACTCAGCAGGGATCGAAGAAGAGATCTTGACGGACTCCGCTGAGCAGATCAGCCTTGTGTAAAAAAACACATCCAATAAAATTAAAGTTCTTCGTAAATTTAAAGCAAAAATGTATTCTGTTACATGTCATTGGTAAAAAAAAAAAAAACCAATTAGGCCCCTTTCACACAGCAAGCCCGCTCGGATCCGCCTGTCCATTTTTCAGGCGGATCCGAGTGGTGTGGCACTGTGGCACTGTGTGCATGGTGTGGCACTGTGATGGCACTGTGTGCATGGTGTGGCACACGCCCAGCGGAAGGGTCCGTTTTCACTAGTGTGACTTGTCATGCAATTTTGGACAGATAAAGTCACATGGCAAGTCACAGCCCATGGATTTTAAAGGCAAATGTTTCCATCTATGTGCCTTTGAAAATCAGCCTGCACTATTTGGATGCAACTTTTGATGCAACTTTGATCCAAAGTGTAAAGTTGGATAAAAGCTGCACTCAAAGTCACACTCTAAATCGCACAGCTCTAAGGCTAGAGTGCGACTTTGGAGTGTGACTTTGATGCAACTGATTGCAGCTTTGATCCAACTTTACACTCTCTGGATCAAAGTCGCTTCAAAAGTCGCATCAAAGCATTGCAGGTACCTTTTCAAAGTCGCATAGATGGGAACGGGTACCCTTAAAATGACTGGGCTGTGACTTGTCATGCGACTTTGGACACACAGTCGCATGACAAGTCACGTTTACGCTATTGCTGGGTTAACCTTTCTCACGATGTTACAACTGCATTAACCGCTTCACCTCCGGAAAGGTTTTACCCCATTCACGGCCTGACCATTTTTTGGTATTCAGCCAAATAATCTTTCTTCATAACTTTAGGCCAAAATGTATTCTGCTACATTTATTTGGTAAAAATAACCCAAATCAGTGTATATTATCTTGACTGTGTGAAAGTTATAGTCTACAAACTATGGTATAAATATTTGAAAATTGATACCTTTTTTTATGTACTGATGTACTTTTTATGTACATGCCTATGTAATTTCTTGAGGCTTGTGATTGGCCCAGGTATCATGGGATCACTGTTGACCAGTCACAGATCACACACAGTAGTGAACAGTGATGTCATGAATAGATGCCAATAATGACTATTGTTTACTAGGTGTCATGTGATCACACAACGATCACGTAGTATCCAGGCCACTTGCAGCAGCCTGATACCAAGTACCGCAATCCGCTGTGCCCAGTGCCTGGGGAAGCCGCCGTCAGCAGTAAATGTACTGCTGGTGGTCGGCAAGTGGTTAGGGGTATAGCTCCCAACTGTCCCTGATTTCGAGGGACGGTCCATGATTTGGAACAAAGTCCCTCTGTCCCTCTTTTCTTACTCATTTGTCCTTCATTTTGGTCTGATCTATATATTTGCATATAAAATGCACTTTTTATCTATCAAAATGTGTTTTACAGCCCTAAACCTTTCATCCAATTTCTAAATTGATGCATCTGTAAATTTCAAAAGCCAATATAAAGAAATAGTAAGTGGTAAAAAAACACTTGTGGGTTTAACCAATATTTTTTTTTAGTACAATTCTCTTTTAAGGGAGCGTGGTAGGGGGTGTGACCTATGCCTACATACTTTTGCCAATCTCAAAAAAGTTGTGAGGTGTAGTTAAGGGTGTAACATGGTGTAAATGTCTCCCCTCCCAACCTCAAATGACACCCCCTCCCTCTGACAGCGGTTCTTCTCACCTGCACCTGCTGTTACATTTAAAATCAGTATGGCTGTGCAGTGGTCACAGCCATATCATCCATTCATGGGGATCTGTGAATGAATGAACAACAAGTCCCATCCACCACCTCTGCAGACGAACTTGTAGGTCTGAGTGGACTATGAATGCGGTAATCAGCGCACTTCCTTCAGCTCTCCAACTGACCATAAAGAGGTATAGGCATACCTCACAACTTTTTAAGATGAGGGACACCTATCAGCAAAAGTATGCAGGCATAGGACACACCCCTTGCCACGCCCCCTTAAAGGAGAATTGTACAAAAAAACAAGATTGGTTAAACCCACAAGTGCATTTTTTACCACGACTATTCCTTTATACTGGCTTCTGGAATTTACAAATGCAACAATTTAGAAATCAGATGAAAGGTTTAGCACTGGAATACTTTTTTATAGATAAAAAGTGCTTTTTATATACATCTATAAGGCCCCTTTCACATTGGGGCGGTTTTCAGGCGGTACAGCGCTAAAAATATCGCCTGTACACCGCCTGAAAAAAACGGCCCCATTCACTCCAGTGTGAAAGCCAGCGGGCTTTCACACTGGAGTGGTGCGCTAGCAGGACGGTAAAAAAAGTCCTGCTAGCAGCATCTTTGGAGTGGTATAGGAGCGGTGTGTTCACCGCTCCTATACCGCTCCTACCCATTGATTTCAATGGGATACCGCGGTAATACCGCGGCAATACCGCCGAAAAGCGCCGATACGGCTGCAATTTGCGGGAGATTTTAACCCTTTTTCGGCCGCTCGTGGGGGGTAAAACCGCACCGCGAGTGGCCGAATACGGCGGCTAAAACGACGGTAAAGCAGCGCTAAATATAGCGCTGCTTTACCGTCGCAGCGGCTCCCACCCCAGTGTGAAAGAGGCCTAAAGATCAGACCAAAATGAGGGACAAATAAGGAGGCAAGAGGGACAGAGGGACATTGCTCCAAATCAGAGAAATCGGGGACCATTGGGAGCTATGGTATAGTCACAGAGCTGGAGGAAGAGTCTGCAGGAGCCTGACAGCGGGTGAAATGCTTTGCAGGCCCCAGTATTATTTTCTTTTTCAAAGGTGAACTTAGCCTTTAGTCTCTACCAATTCAGACCTTCCCCTAATATGTTCCCTGTCCTCTGTTGTTACTCAGGTAAAATCATTCATGCAGTTCAGGCATTAAAAGTAACAAGAAAACACTGGTTTACCTTTTTTTTTGAGTGAATAATGATGGCATCAATTTCTATTTTTTACTTATTTATTTTTATTTTTTTAAACTGTAATGCATATTATAAACAGTCTTCAATTTCTAATTTAAGAAACCCTGTTGGCTGACTTTTTTTTAAATCACTCTTTATCGCATTAAAACATGATAAATTGCTAATGCAAGTCAGAATACTAATGCTGCCACCTACTGATTAGAAATGGAAATTATTACCATGTTACATTTAACAGGTACTGCTAAAATACAGTTTGTTTTACAGTATTATACAGTATCAAACTATATACTGTATAAACCTTTATATATCTCTGTATCTAAACTCAAAAACAAAAACATTTTATATATTGCAGCTCCTCACAAGTACTTAAAGCGGACCTTCAGTCATTTTTTCGTCTTTCCATCTATTAAATCGTCCGCCCTCGTTTTAACTTTGGATAGTAATTTTTTTTTTTTTCTGCCAGTAAATACCTTATACAGCCCACTTCCTGTTTGTCTGGTCATTATCCTAGGCTTATGACATCATGCACAGCTCTCTCACTCACTCTCTTGAGAGTTTAGCAGGAAAGGGGGGGGGGGTGAGTCATAAGAGTGCCAATGAGAGCTGCAGGTGTTCCGTCAGATTAGGTGACCCGTCAAAACTTGTAACGGAAATGACGTTCCATCACGGCCATCTTGGTACACCCCCCACTCAGCCACAGGAAGCCTGCAGTCTGAAGTCGCCAAGCGGACATCTTTTTTACACCCACCGAAGTCTTGCATTTTACACTTATTTTTACCAGTAAACTGAGCTTATATAGTGAAATACAGTTTTTCGAAGTCCGCGACACTGTTTTGATGTTGAAATTTAAAAGCAGCGGTCTTCTGTCAGATCAGCAAACATGTGAGATCAGCAGGCTTGCTGCTGCTTTTAAAATTCAACATCAAAACAGTGTCACGGATTTCTAAATACTGTATGTAATGATACAAGCTCAGTTTAGTGATAAAAATAAGTGTGAAATGCAAGATTTCGGTGAGTGTAAAAAGATGTCCTTGGCTACTTCAGATTGTAGGCTTATGCTCCGTATAACATAGTATAACAAGTTTTTATGGGAAGTACACAAGTGTGTTTAATAAAATGCCTTTATTTAACCTATTAACTTGACTCGACCAGTACATGTCTCCATATAGTAGCCGCTTTTCTTTCTCTGGAACAGTGTTCTCTTGCTCCAGAACCCCCTCCTAGTTTTGCATATATTATTTGGCTACGGTGACCTACAACTATACTTTAGTTCTGATCGACAGCCGACTTAACTTTAACTCGGCAATAATTGACAGTATCCTGCCAAATCCACCCCCTCCACCTCCCCTTTTCCCTTATCCCAATCCCCCTACAATTATGCTCCGTACACACGAGTGGATTTTCCGTCAGAAAAAACTTGGATGGTTTTTCCGACGGAATTCCGCTCAAGCTCGTCTTGCATACACACGGTCACACAAAAGTTCTCTGAACTTTCGACCGTCAAGAATGCAGTGACGTACAACACTACGACGAGCCGAGAAAATTAAGTTCAATGCTTCCGAGCATGTGTCAAATTGTTTCCGAGCATGCGTAGGAATTTTGCGTGTTGGAAGTTGTACAGACGATCGGAAATTTTCCGACCGAAAAATAGAGAACATGCTCTCAATCTTTTGCTGGCTGGATTTCTGCCAGCAAAAGTCCGATGGAGCATACACACGGTCGGAATTTCTGACCAAAAGCTCACATCCGACTTTTGCTGGCAGAATTTCTGATCATGTGTATGGGGCTTTAGTGTGGCCGAGTGTCGGGTGTACCAAGATGGCAACGTCACTTCCATTACAAAATCTGACGGGTCGCCTAATCTGACAGAACACAGGACTGCAGAGCTGGAGGTGTGCCTCTGTGTGTCTGTGTAAATCCAGGAAGTGAACAGACAGCAGCTTCAGCTGCCCACATTTAAAATGGCTGACTGGCCAGGCTTAGTGGAAGGAGATTTCTGCAGCATATTTGGCAAGTACAGAATCACAGTATATATAAAATAATATGCAAAGTGGTTGGAGGGAATCTTCAGAATGGCAAAGATGTTTTTATTACAAATTATGTGAACAGACTGCAGTTCCTCTTTAATGTTGTGAATGCATTAGTTTTCTTTTTAGAGCCAGGTACAATATCTGCAAGTACAAAATGTGTCGATCCTGTAAAAAAATCTTTGTCTATGTAATTTCCTGTGACTTGAAATCTAAAACAAGGTTTTCAGCTTTTGCAGCTGTCTTCTGTTAATTACAAAGTAACACCCCTCCATGTAACATGGATGAGGTGAGGGGAGGTGTTTTGTAGCACAAATCAGGAAAGTAGCCTAGAGTCCACACTTGCACAGTATGTGTGTTACTGCCAGGATCACCAGGTGAAAATAGAGGGAAAAAATAGAAAAAAAGTAAACTAATGCGCCCACCACCTCTAAGGACTGGTTACATACACTTGAAGGTTCTGCGTAGCAGAATACACACGTTTATATAGCCACTGAAAAGGAACAGCAGGTGAACAAGAACTTTGACTCATCTTTACTATTACAATATTGATTATTGCTGTAAACCAGAGGCTAATTAGAACCTGCAGGGTCCCAGTGCATCTCAGGGCCCTTTACTCTTGTTGAGGGGCCCTTTATTATGGTCTCACAGTGGGACCCTTTCACATATTCTGCAGCAGGCCCCCTTCCTGCAATAACATTTCCAATCATATGGATTTAATCACAAGAGTCCCCCTTTACATCTGAACTCGCAGTGTTCCCCTTTACATCTGAACTCGCAGTGTTCCCCTTTACATCTGAACTCGCAGTGTTCCCCTTTACATCTGAACTCGCAGTGTTCCCCTTTACATCTGAACTCGCAGTGTTCCCCTTTACATCTGAACTCGCAGTGTTCACCTTTACATCTGAACTCGCAGTGTTCCCCTTTACATCTGAACTCACAGAGCTCCCATTTCCTTTTCAAATCGCAGAGTTCCCCTTTACATTTCAACTCGCAGTGTTGCCTTACACTGTAAGGGGGGATCTGCAGACTCTGCTGTAAGGGAGAACTCTGGGGACTCTGATTTAAGGAGCAACACTGAGAACTCTGATTTAAGGAGGGGACTTCTGGCGTAAAAGGTAACACTGACATAAGAAGGTCTCTGGTAACCAGAGCCCCCACATACATAATATAGTGCCTTGAAAAAGTGTTTATACCCCTTGACATTCTCCACATGTTGTCAAATGTATTTTATTGGGATTGCATGTGATAGACCAACATAAAGTGGCACATAATTGTGAAGTGGAAGGAAAATGATAAATGGTTTTCCAATTTTTTTTACAAATAAATATGTGAAAAATGTGGCGTGCATTTGTCTTCAGCCCCCTTTACTCTGATACCCCTAACTAAAATCTAGTGGAACCAATTGCCTTCACCTGTGTGTAATTTATTCTCAGTATAAATACAGCTGTTCTGTGAAGCCCTGAGGGGTTTGTTAGAGAACCTTAGTGAACAAACAGCATCCTGAAGGCCAAGGAACACACCAGACAGGTCAGGGATAAAGTTGTGAAGAAGTTTAAAACAGGGTTAGTTTATAAAAAAAAATTCCCAAGCTTTGAACATCTCACGGAGCACTGTTCAATCCATCACTTGAAAATAGAAAGAGTATGGCACAACTGCAAACCTACCAAGACATGGGCGTCCACCTAAACTGACAGGATGGGCAAGAAGAGCATTAATCAGAGAAGCAGCCAAGAGGCCCATGGTAACTCTGGAGGAGCCTCAGAGATCCACAGCTCAGGTGGAGAATCTGTCCACAGGACAACTATTAGTGCACTTCACAAATCTGGCCTTTATGGAAGAGTGGCAAGAAGAAAGCCATTGTTGAAAGAAAGCCATAAGAAGACCTGTTTGCAGTTTGCGAGAAGCCATGTGGGGGACACAACAAAGACCCGAAAGCAACATCCAAAAAGACATGGATGAGCGAGTTTGGGGTTGAGGAACTTGACTGGCCTGCACAGAGTCCTGACCTCAACCGGATAGAACTCCTTTGGGATGAATTAGAGCAGAGACTGCGAACCAGGCCTCCTCGCTCATCCATGTCTTTATGGACCTTGCTTTATGGGTTTTGTTCAGGAGTTGGGAATGGCCCCTTAGATACAGTGAAAGGAACTCTTAAGGTGTCAGCGTACCAAGACATTTTGGACAATTTCATGCTCCCAACTTTGTGGGAACCGTTTGGGGATGGCCCTTCCTGTTCCAACATGACTTCGCACCAGTGCACAAAGCAAGGTCCATAAAGACATGGAAGAGCGAGTTTGGAGTGGAGGAACTTTACTGGCTGCACAGAGTCCTGACCTCAGCCTGATAGAACACCTTTGGGATGAATTAGAGCGGAGACTGCCAACCAGGCTTTCTCATCCACATCAGTGCCAGACCTCACAAATGCGCTTCTGGAAGAATGGTCAAACATTCCCATAGACACTCCTAAACCTTGTGGACAGCCTTCCCAGAAGAGCTGACGCTCTTATAGCTGCAAAGGTTGGGCAACTCAATATTGAACCCTACGGACTAAGACTGGGATGCCATTAAAGTTCATGTGCCTGTAAAGGCAGGCATCACAATACTTTTGACAATATAGTGTATACGCAATTGTCAGTTAAAGCGTCGCAGTGCCGAATCGCAAAAAAGTGCTCTGGTCAGGAAGGGGGTAAATCCTTCCGAGGCTGAAGTGGTTAAATATTGGATGTGAAGAGATTATATTTGTAGAATATGAATATAATTTAGTGTCACTTTAATGTAACAAATAGTTAAATCGGACCCTGATGTTAAAAGCAAGTGAACCTCTAGGGTAAGGACACCCTGAAAACGTATTAGAGGTGTGATTTAAATGTACCCATCCTAGAGAAAAGGAACAAGCTTGGTGACTGGCAGAGGTGCCCATCCTCAAGGAAGATCCATTCAAAGTCAAATTTCATGTGTCCGGTATAAGTTTGATTATTTCACAAGACAAATAGAGCAGTTCCATATGGCCTGCTCTGGGGCGCTCTATCTTTGCTGAGCAAATGAAAAAACGACATCAGCAAAAATATTTTGTTGGACAGCAGAGGTCAGTACAGTATAAAGATAGGGCTTCCTGCACTTGCCATTTATTGATGGCTGGTGAATGAGACTCAGCAACACTCTGCATATAGGACTGTGCTGCCGTACCACCATACATTGTACGAGTAAATCAAATATAGCAATAGCAACACAAATGTAATGCAAATAGGTATGAGACATACAGATACTAAAGAACAGGTAAGTAATAATTTAAGTGACAGCAGTAGACAACTGCATGGCACAACCTATATAGCAATCCTAGAATGCAATGGAATAGAGCTAGGACCATACATGCTGTCACTGTGTAAAAAAAAAAAAGAAAAAAAAAAAATATATTATATTATATTATAATATATATATACCGTATTTATCGGCGTATAACACGCACCCCAAGTTTAGAAGGGCATTTTGAGGAAAAAAAGTTTTAGGAGGGAAGTTTAGGGAGAAAAAAAAAACTTACATTTAAGCATCATTTGCAGCTTGCCCAACGTCATTTGCAACTTGCCCAGCGCCATTTGCAGCTTGCCTAGCGCCATTTGCAGCTTGCCCAGCATCATTTGCAGCTTGCCCAGCACCATTTGCAGCTTGCCCAGCGCCATTTGCAGCCTTGCCCAGCGTCATTAGCAGCTTGCCCAGTGTCATTTTCAGCTTGCCAGCGTCATTTGCAGCTTGCCCACGTTTAAATTTGCCGCCTAGAAAGACCGTGCGAGCGCCGCCGGAAAAGACCGAGCTAGCGCCGCCGGCAAAGACCGAGCTAGCGCCGCCGGAAAAGACCAAGCGAGCGCCGCCGGAAAAGACCAAGCCAACTGTTCGGCTCCGCTCGCAGTCCCGCCTCCCTGCTGTTTCGGAAGCGAGCGCAGGGAGGCGGGACTGCGAGCAGAGCAGAGCAGTCAGATCGGTCTTTTTCGTCGGCGCTCGTTTTTTTTCGCCGGTGCTCGTTTTTTTTACGGCGGTCGCTATTTTTCTGCGCCGTTTGATTTTTTTTTGCCACATTTTTTTGGGGGGGAAAAGTGCGTGTTATACGCCGATAAATACGGTATATATATATATATATATATATATATATATATATTTTTATTATATTTTATCATATTATTTATAATATTTATTATATTTTGTTCAGCTTTAGAGAGAGTGGAGAGGGATTAAAACACCTGTCACCTAATTCACCCCTAGTTTCATAGTTTCATAGTTAGTAAGGTTGAATAAAGACATCAGTCCATCCAGTTCAACCTGAGCGAGTGTCTACAATTGTCCCCATCCCTGTACATTACACACTCACATCAGTCCCTACCCTCAAGGAGCCCACAATCCAAGGTCCCCATTCATATACTAGGGCCAATTTTTGGACAGAAGCCAATTAACCTACCTGCATGTCTTTGGATTGTGGGAGGAAACCGGAGTACCTGGAGGAAAACCACGCAGGCACAGGGAGAACATGCAAACTCCAGGCAGGAAGTGTCATGGTTGGGATTCGAACCAGCGACCCTTCTTACTGCTAGATGAGAGTGCTAACCACTACACCACCGTGCTTGTCTTGTTTACTGTTATTTTGGGGGTTCCCCAGGACAGGAATAGTCCAGCGTCTAAGTAGTTAGTACTTCTGCCTTGCAACACTAGGGTTGTCAGCTCGAATCCCAACCATGCATGGAGTTTGCATGTTCTCCCAGTGTCTGTGCGGGTTTCCTCTGGCTACGCCAGTTTCCTCCCACACTCCGAAGACATGCTGCAAGGTTAATTGGCTCCTGTCTAAATTGGTACTAGGGTATGAATATGAGTTAGGGACCTTAGATTGTAAGTTCCTTGAGGGCAGGTACTCATGTGAATGTACAGTATATAAATACTGTATGTGTAAAGCACTGTATGAATTGATGGTGCTTTAAAACATTGGTTCTCAACCTGTGGTAGCCGTACCCCTGGGGGTACGCACACCAAGGGCAGGGGGTACGCTGCCTAGAGCCGGCGCCACCAGCGGCATCGGAAGAGCAGGGCTGACTACCCAGTGTGTTCTGCCGAGAACTCCAACTCGCCCTCTGCAGAACACCGGCATGGCCTAGTGACATAAAAGTCCTCCCTCCTATGATGGACGTCACACTGGTCCAATACCGGGATGTGAGATGTCCATCATAGGAGCTGTGGGTCCAGGAGGCGGGACTTAGTGGACACTGCAGTGGAAGATCCCTGCTCTCTGTAAACCGCCGTGCGGTGGCTCTCCTCTCCCCAGCGGCGGTGCTGAAGGGGCAAGGCGACTGGCGAGGCTGCGCTGATGGGCACTGGCAAGGCTGCACTAATGGGCACTGTTGACTGGCAAGGCTATACTGATGGGCACTGCCGAGGCTGCATTGATGGGCACTTGTGACTGGCAAGGCTGCATTGATGGGCACTGGTGAGGCTGCGCTGATGGGCACTGGCAAGACTGCACTTATTGGCACTGGTGATTGGCAATGCGGCACTGCTGAGGCTGTGTTGATGGGCACTGGTGACTGGCAAGGCTGCATTGATGGGCACTGGCGAGGTTGCGCTGATGATTACAGGTAAGGCTGCACTAATTGTCACCGGTGACTGGCAAGGCTGCACTGATGGGCACTGCTGAGGCTGCGTTGATGGACACTGGGGACTGGCAAGGCTGCATTGATGGGCACTGGTGAGGCTGCACTGATGGGCACTGGCAAGGCTGCACTAATGGGCACTGGTGACTGGCAAGGCTGCACTGATGGGCACTGCCGAGGCTGCGTTGATGGGCACTGGTGAGGCTGCACTGATAGGCACTGGCGACTGGCAAGGCTGCATTGATGGGCACTTGCAAGGCTGCACTAATGGGCACTGGTGATTATAACAATTGTGCAGTGCTAGTGAAAAAAATTCTGCAAGGCTACAGAATTCAAAAAATATAATAACAATGTTATAGCTCATATTATAAAAATCTATGAACAGAAATAATAATCATTATATATAGTAATAATGTCCATGAAAAGAGTCCATATATTGCAAAAACTGAAAAGTTGTGATCATATATGATAAGACTTGATCTAATAGGAAAATTATAGTCCTTTAAGACATAAATAGACAGGGGCGGGCTGGGCCGGGGGGGGGGGGGGCAGGGTGGCAATTTCCCCCCAGGCCGTTTCAACTTATATGCCCGCTGCCCATTGGTGTTTTTTTTTTTTTCTGAGGAAGTCGGCAGCTGCATCCGGGGATGCCCAGTCTGTACATCCGCCCGCCGCCACCGCTGCCCACATCCAGTGAGGTGCCTGAACAGTGGCGGAGTGATCTGCAGCTTTGTGTGCTGCGCCAGGGTCTGGGAGCCAGGATGTGTCAGACAAGGGGAAATCCCACCCACTGCCCCACCATGCAGCACGACATGCCGCCCAGATTCCAGAGAGGAGCAGCCAGGAGCTGAGGATACCTTTGTAAGGGGAGAGTGGGGAGGAGTGTATGGCAGGCAGCCAAGGAGTCAGTGTCGGGGGTGGACGGCTGTGCAGTCTCCTGATGCCGTGTGTGGAGGACTGGTGGCAGCCCGCTCTGCTGAGACTTGTAGTGCCCTCTGTGGGGGCCTGAGATATGGAAGCCTCCTATGCTGGGACTTGTAGTGCCCTAGACTGTGGGGGGCACTACAAGTCCCAGCAGAGTGGGCTGCCATTCTTCAGTCCCCTGTAGTCTAGGGCACTACAAGTCCCAGCAGAGTGGGCTGCCATTCTTCAGTCCCCTGTAGTCTAGGGCACTACAAGTCCCAGCATATCAGTCTGCTCTTACAGAACAGGAGAAGGAGCTGGGGAGGGAGGTTGTTCTGGGAGGGGAGAGAAGGAGGCACAGGTTTGAGATGGGAGGATTTTTGCTTAGCGGGGATTTCTGCTGGGAGAGGGAGATGGGGAGGATTTTTGCTAAGAGGGGGAATTTATTCTTGGAGAGGGAGAGGCTTTGTGATGAGAGGGGGGATATATGCTGGGAGGGGAATATGGGGGAGGACTTTTTTTCTAAAGGGGGGGGGATTTATGCTGGGAGGGGGAGACGGGGGAATATTTTTGCTAAGAGGGAGAATGTATGCTGGGAAGGGAGATGGGAGAGGATTTATGCTAAGAGGGGGGATTAGCACTGGGAAAGGAAGCGGAGGCAGTGGTTTGTACTGAGAAGGGGATTTGTACTGGAAGGGGTTATATGAGGGTGAGGATTTGTGCTGAAAGGGGGGATTTTTGCTGCTAGGGGGAAGATGGGGGGGGCAGGGTCTCTGCTTAGAGGAGAGGGGGATTGGGAGTAAGAGAATTTGTGAATGAAGGGGTTTTAGGGGATTTATGTTGTAAGGGTGATGTGGGGAGTGAGGATTTCTGCTGAGAGGGGGGATTTGTGTTAGAAGGGGATACATAGGTAGTGAAGAGTTTGCCCTGGGCACTGGATGATCTTGTCCCGGCATTGGCGCACTCTACAAATTGCAAGGGCGGAGCTGTGAAGAGAAAGCTGGGTGCCGATGTGAGGACTGGATTGGAAGCTGCTCCAGCCTGTATTGACGCAGTGGTGGCCTGGAACAGCAGACTCATGAGTACCTGGTGGCCCTGCTGATCGGAGTGGCGCACATGTTTCTTCAGTAAGGGAGACCCCCCAGCTCAGGTGTACATAGTGGCATAGGGAGTACTTGGGTCCTGGTCCTGATGATTGGAGTCACTCAGCAGGGCCAGGACCCAGGTACTCCCTATTTAACATTACCACATTCTGAACTATGTAAGTCATCTCAGACTCTATTTAACCACACCCCTTCAAGCCACGCCCAAAATTTAGTGCAACTTAAACCATGCCCACTTTTTGCAACAGCACACTTCACCTTTCACACTGCATAGGGGGGCCCACTTTGGATCTCGCACAGGGGCCCATTGATTTCATGATACGCCCCTGGTTGTAGTCCACACGCGCTCAAGCTCCCGGTGGGTGGAGAACTGAGAGCAGCGCAACGCAGCCAGGAAACTACAACTCCCAAATCTTGGAGGCAGGCAAAGGCAGCAGGGTGCGCCAGGGTGTCGGGACCCATGTGACTGGCTCAGGCTGCAAGTTTACTTGACCCCAGGACAGGAGCATCACACCCCAGGACCGGAGGAGGCCGTGCAAGGACCTGCTGAGCTGACACGGGCAGCTGCCTTCGCTGAGGTGAGAGACACTGACACCCGCAGCTTAACTCCCACACCCCATCTACCCCCCACATACACCCTATTTATCCTGCCCAGGCCAGTGCCTACTCAGTAACCTCAAAATAGCCCTCAACACTGTGGGCCTGCTGGCCATGGCCTGTTGATCCTGCTAGAAGCTGGCCATGGCCAGCAGGACCCACAGCCCATGGCCAGCTCCCAGCAGGACCCATAGGTCAGTGGCCAGTAGAACCTACAGGCTAGTGGCCAGCAGGACCCACAGGCCATGGCCAGCGGCCAGCAGGACCCACAGGTCAGTGGCTATAGCCTGTGGGGCCTGCTGGTCACTAGCCTAGGGTGACCAGACATTCCTTGTTTCCTGGGGCAGTCCCTGGACTGAGAACACTGTCCCTGGATTAAGTCTGTCCCCGGTTTTGTCCCCGCTTTGCAGGGCCGATCCAGGGCGGGTGCACTGCAAGCTGGGGCAGTGGGAGGGCACCCAGGCCCGACCCTACCATGGGTCTCTTTGGGCCCATTGGGCTGCCTCGGAGGGGGGGGGGAGCACCGCCAGATACAGAGCGGGTATCTCCCGCTTACCTGGCGGCCGCTGTCATACGAAGTCCCACCTCCTGGACTGGCTCCTATGACAGACAGCATCCTATCATAGGAGCCAGTCCAAGAGGCAGGACTTCGTATGACAGTGGCCATGCTGGGTAAGCAGGAGATCTCCGTTCTGTGTAATCCAGCGGCTCTCCTCTCTGATGATGAGGCTGCATTGATGGGCACTGAACAAGCTGCATTGATGGGCACTAAACAGACTGCATTGATGGGCCTCGAACAGACTGCATTGATGAGGCTGAGCTGATGGGCACTGGTGAGGCTGCACTGATGGGCACTGGTGATGGTGAGCTGATTCGGTAGTTCAATGGGCCACTTGACTGGACTTGCACCCCAGGCCTAAGGCTGCCAGCCCTCCCCTGACAGTATATGTTCCATAAGTGCAAAGAATCCCTGTTGAATCAGTTGTCAGTAATTCAGAGCTGTCTATTCTTCGCAGAGTGCAGTTGTATTTCAGGCAATCTAATTATCCCTTGTTATTTCTAGACATGTGCATGACGAAAAAATGTGTTTAGTTTAGTTTAGATTCGTTAATCTATTTATTTTGTTTCGTTAAATTCGGTAGATTCGTTAAATTCGTATTCGGAATTCGTATTCGGAATTTGATTCGTCTTTTTTCGAATTTTCTTCGAATTTACCGATTTTTTTACATTGATATCGATAAATTTCATATCGATAAATTTTCAAATCAGCTAAAACGAAAATGTTATTTTTTTTTTATTCGAATGTGGCAAAGTGAACAAACAAAACAAAATCTTCATCAAATGATTACAATGATTCTTTAAATCACATTTGGCTTAACAAAAACAGCATTATTTAGAATTGATACTCTAGTAACACACACAGCCTTTGATTTCAGAAATATGTGGAATGGAATTCGATGTAAAATTCAATATGAATTTAAATTAGAATTTTGGAAATTCGGGCAAATTTTATTTAGTTATTTGGAGCATTTGGTAAACTTTGTTTATACTGCAATTCGGGTATTCAGATATATCTGAATAACAAAAAATGTGTCTAAATATTAATTTGGAACGAAACGAACCGCACATGTCTAGTTATTTCATTCACTAAAGTTGTCAGCCAACAGTAGGAAATTAGCTAAATGAAAATACAGCAGTATGGCCCCTAGGTGGTGCTGACACTGTCAGCTAGTACCACTTTCTGATTGAAGGAGTTGCACATTTTACTGCTCTAACAGTAAATAACCCTTTCCACAATCTAAGACCAACCCTTTAACACTTTCTAGATTAATTATGTTTTCTCTGAGGACTGGTGATCAAAACTGAACTGCTTATTCATCATGAGGCTGAACCAGTGTTTTGTAAAGGCATACAATTATTGATTTTTCTCTTTTAGGTATGTTGCTTTTAATGCAGGAGAGTAATTTGCTAACTTTGTTAGCTGCTGCTTGGCATTGCATGCTAAGCCTGTGATCTACAAGCACCCCCAGATTCTTTCTCATTACTGGATTCTCACAGGGAAGCCCCTTCTAATGTATTTAGTGTCTTGAAAAAGTATTTATACCCCTTGAAATTTTCCACATTTCGTCATGTTACAATACAAAACTTAAATGTATATTATTGGGATTTTATGTGATAGACCAATACAAAGTGGCACATAATTGTGAAGTGGAAGGAAAATGATCAATGGTTTTCAATTTCTTTTTACAAATATATATCTAAAAAATGTGGTGTGCATTTGTATTCAGCCCCCTTTACTCTGATACCCCTAACTAAAATCTTTTTTTTTTTTTTAAATTCCATAGTTTTTATTTATTTTTCAAAATTAACAACATACAATATTAACAGAGGATATACAAATGCTATTACTGCTGCCGGGAAATGAAGGAGAACAATTGGTTGTTGTTGCCGCCATGTCTTACTTCCTATCCCCCCCCCCCCCCCAATACACACCACTGGCACCCAAGTAATCCACTAACAGTCAGTGGGCCGATATTGAGATCATGAGTTAGACTGGGATCGGCTACGTAGTTGGCTAATGCCCCGTACACACGGTCGGACATTCCGACCACAAAATCCGTCAGATTTTTTCAGACGGATTTTGTCCGACACTGGTGTTGCATACACATGGTCGGACAAAGTTGTCGGAAAATCCGATCATCCTGAACGTGGTGACATTTGTTGCGTACTACGGGACTACGTAGAGGCTAGTAGCCAATAGCTTTGGTCTTGTAATGTGATCTGAGCATGCGTGGCACTTTGTCCGTCGGAATTCGCTACACACGATCGGAAAAAGTCTGATAGGACTTTGTTGTCGGAAAATTTGAGAGCAGGAGATAAAACTTTGTCAGTCGGAAAATCCGACGGAAAAAGTTCGATGGAGCCTACACACATGGTCGGAATTTCCGACAACATTGTCCGATAGGACATTTTCCGTCGGAAAATCCGAACGTGTGTATGGGGCATAAGAGGCTCTCACCGGGGGGAGTTTTAGTTTGCCAATTTTGCGCTATTAGGCGCCTTGCTTGGTACAGACATCTAAGGACAGCTATCTTCGCAAGCGGCGAGACTCTACCCTCCTCAAAACTTCCTAAGAGGCAGGACCCGGCCTCTGAGTCCAGTGTGGTCCTAAAGACTCTATTTATCCTTTCAACTATTTCTATCCAGTATCTGTATAGTTTGGGGCACTTCCACATCATATGGATCAAATCCCCTGGGGCCTTACATCTGGGACACTCATCTCTAGGATTCCTACCAAATTTGAACATTTTTTGGGGGGTGTAATAGGCTCTTTGGATAAGAAATAGATGGGAGATCCTTTGTGACGGGGATATTGAGACTAAGCATCCTTGCTCTAAAATCTTTGCCCATCATTCTGGAGTTATCGGCCCTAAGTCTTGCTCCCATCCCTTTCTGCTCCTATCAGGTCCCTTCCCATTCATGGTTCTATCTCCCAGTTCAGCATATAGCTTGGAGATCAGGCCTCTCTTTGACCCTATTTCAGCCATTTAATTAAACAAAGGGGTCCTCACCCATTCAATGGTTAAGGACCTAAATTGAGCCTGTACTCCATGCCTAATCTGGAGATACTTATAAAACGTGGTATTCGGTATCCCAACCTTCACCCATCTTTTAAATACCAGTGGTGTGTATACTACCCTACCCAATCCTCCCATCCTCCCTCTCGACCTCCATCCCAATCGCCCACCCCCCCCCCGTCTCCACCCCCCCATGCCCGACTGGGCCTCCCCTAAAGGTTTCACCTGTGGCCTTCCCATTCACTTGTGCCCACCTTACCAAACCACCAAGTGTCCCACCCCCGCCCCCCCTACCTAAAATCTAGTGGAACCAATTGCCTTCAGAAGTCACCTAATTAGTCAATAGAGTCCACCTGTGTGTAATTTAATCTCAGTATAAATACAGCTGCTCTGTGAAGCCCTCAGAGGTATTTTAGAGGACCTTAGTGAACAAACAGCATCATGAAGACCAAGTGTCGTGGATATTCCACCACACTCTTGCGCTAATAAGCGCCCTTCAATCTAATGATATAATGTGCGTTCCCCATTCCCATAAACAGACATTACCACATTCTCAATTCATCATCTCAGCATCGGCCAGCCTCACTCTGAGCCAGCTTCCTTCTTTTATTCACAGACAACAAAAGAAATTACAAAGGATTGTGACCTCACAGGAAATTGAATGACCATATAAGGATTTGAAACAATATAATACAATGCAATACAATACAATAGAAAGACACAGACAGCCAATCAGACACTTGTTTTCCTTCAAAAGAACCAATCACAGACATGTATACATTCAAACAGAAATACAGTAGTGACTTGTGCAGATGTCGGTGTGCAAAACCATGTGACAAGCACCTGCATTTGAACACAGCCGTGCGCACATTCCCACTGCTACCAATGATGCAAACCATACCAAACCATGGCCCAGTGGGCCATAATTCTGTATAGTTATACTATGATTCCCAAATACACCGATCTGCTCACTTAGGAGTTTAAATGCGGTCGCCATGGAGTGGTCAGTTCCTTGGTGAGGCATAAATAAACAACCTTAAAGGAGCAAACAGATCTGCCGTGTCCAAGGGAAGGTTTCCGCATCCAATGGTCTTCCACCAACGTCTGTATGTGTGAATACCCTCACATGAGTGTATTACAGCAAAACTGACACTGGAGGGCAACTGACAACATACATTAATAACATTTTCCACAACACAAGTAACACACCAGAGAGGTCAAGGATAAAGTTGTGGAAAAGGTTAAAGCAGGGAAAGGTAATAAAAAAATATGCCAAGCTTTGAACATCTCATGGAGCACTCTTCAATTCATTATCTGAAAATGGAAAGAGTATGGCACAACTGCAAACCTTATTCAGAAAAAAAGGAAAATTGATGTCAGGCGCCTCAATACATCTTTCTCCTTTATCTCGGCGCAAATGAATGGTAAAAATCCCCTGTACAGGCAGTGATTAAATTTATATAGGTTGCCCTATAGCAGCCGCTTAAAAAAACATGTAGACTATTTTGAAACGGTAAATAAAATTATTAATTGCAAGTTCATTAAAATCCTATCACCATTTAGCAGCGCTCATCTGGGTGATTCTTATTACCAGAAAACAAATATTTATATATATACACTAGTATTTAAAAAACAGCATATATATAAAATCAACAATATTGTGCTGTGGGGATCATATACCACTTATCACAGGCAATCTGATATGACAGTACATTAATATCTCGATAAAGTGAGGATAAAGTCCATATATTATAAGACAAGTGAAGACAGGGATGTTATCTGTTTGTTAAGCTTCCACCAATTTGCTTCACCCGTGCGTGTTCCACACTCCCCTCTGGGGTTTAAACTCACTGCAATCTTTAGTAATGTCAGCATTGAGTCATGGTCTCCCAGGATCTGCGGTCACTCTCTTTGTGCATCCTCTCCACACATCAGCAGCGGTCAGCCTGTGTATTTTAATATAAAGAGGGGGTAAAAAGATCCAGATAGTCCAGTACGTCTTAAACTGACTTTATTTCCTTTTTTAAAAACAGTTTCCACTTTGCACAATAAAAAATCACACTTGTTCTCCTTTATCTATCTCTCTGCAAATGAGGCCAGTCACTGGTTGTCTTACACTCAGGTGGTTTAAAGTGTATTTGCCAGGAAAATAAGCCGGTGGTGAAATAAGGGAATGAATGCTCACACTATTCACAGTCTCAAAACCACCTTCCGGTTTGCAATAGCCTCCTCGTGGAGCGCAGGTAGTAGATACGTCACTTCCGGTCGTCGTGTCGGTCACGCGCTGACGCGTTTCGTCATTACGACTTTCTCAAAGGGCGTGGCCTAACGAAGCGGCGTGCCGGCTTTTATTCTAGTCTCCTTTAACCGCATGTGCGCCGCTGATCTAATCAGACTGTTGCGCATCAATGGAAAGTGGGAAATGAATGAGTGCAACCATACCACTCTAATTGTCTATCACTAGACAACCAGTTCATGGCCATACATTGCACATATGGTATTTCGGAAATCTTTTCAAACTATTTTTATATTGTTATAGTTTGCAATAATTATAATTAAAGATCATAGAGTATGCTCATCCACTTTATGTCTAAATATTTTAAAAAACCTTTATCATAAAATATATAAAATTCACAATTACACCAATTAATATACAAATATATAAAACATCCTAAAAATTCCAAAGGAATATTAACTGATTATTCCTTTTAGCGGACAACTCATAAAAGTACAGGTTTCTCACTAGATAGTCTTGGTAAAATTTAAATCGACTATACCAAAATCATAATTAAAATTTTTAAATTCATCAGATTCTACAAGTAATTTAACATATACAAAGTTTATAGACTTAAAACCAGGAGTTAATAGTCGCTGATAAAACAGTTGATATCGAGTTCTATATTTAACCCCTTAGGTGCCAATGTGCCCAGTAAAAAAATCAATTTCGTCTCGCGCATTAATAGCTCACGTACCACATTAGAGCCCCTCCAAGAGGGCATAATGTGGTCAATGCCCCAAAATAATAGTCCTGATGGGTCTTCATTGTGATGTAATTTAAAGTGAAGGGAGACGTTATGGTCTTTATAACCAATCGTACCAGTCCTAGAGAAACAGGTACGTACCTGGTGGGACATTGGTACCCTAGAGCAGTATATCAAAGAAAAGATTATAGTACGCAGTCTGAGGTGGGAAGTAACACCACAGGACGGGCTGGAAGATGCGGAATCTACTTTAGAATGGCTGGGATTTTTTAATGGAGTTGGGTTGAAGCTGCAGGAATTGATTTTAAAACGCAAAAGAAAGAAAATGATCAAATTGGAATCAAGGATCAAAGATCTGCAGCAACAACTAGACCCCATTAAAGACTCTCAGCAGTTTATAGATTTTAATAACAGAATTTCAAAGAAATTAGAAAAGATAGATAAGGACACTCAGAAAAAGAAGGTAAAACAGTTTTTTAGAGATCAAAATGATTTTAAAATTAATAAAGTTTATTCATGGCAAAACTATGGGGAACCCAATGATAATACGGACAATACGGTACCCCAACCCCAGTCCCAAACCGGACCCCAATCTAGTGAATCAACAAATCCCCAACTAGTAGGTTCACAGCAGCCCCATTTGCCGTCCCAATATCAAGTTTTGGATTATGACCAAAACAGTAGAGTCTATAAACAGACAAACCATACAAGTACCCCTAAAAGAGGTAAAAAAAATAGGGGCAGAGGCATGAGGGGGAGAGGAGGGGGTGGGTACTATCCCCCACCATACCCCTATGCAAATAATGAATACCAAGTTCCTATTAACAATAGGTACGAGGTGCTAGAGAATTGGGGCAGTGGCAACTATTATACATCACCACATCCTTTTTTAGGACGAGGCAGGGGAGACCAGAGGAGGGGACGGGGCTTTCCCCCTCGAGGCAGACCTCCCCAAGGTCAAGTACAATATGCCAAACACTTACAGAGAACCAGAATGGAGGGATCTGCAGTATCGGGAGAACAATCCCACACAGATCCCAGGACCAGGGAGAAACGCATCAGAGGATGCAGGGCAGGGCGGAGGGCCCAACAAAAAAAGAATGCGAGAAATATAGTAGGGGGTATTTTTAACTTGAGTGACGCAATTTTAAATGACAAAGAAAAAAAATATTTTACATCAAGGCTTGAAGTGCGGTTTAAAAAGGCCCATCAATAAGTTTAATGTATATGTAGATGTACACAAATACATGCGCAAGCTAAGTATTAAAAAATATTTTCTAAATAAAACCTCTAATCCAGTGAGTGCTACAGGCAACGGATCAGTAGGGATGACAGCGGTAGATAGTGGCTTAAAAAAACGCTCTCTATTCAACCCTCCGAGTGTTTCAAACCAACATTTGGATGTTTTCAAGTCTTTGGTATTAAGAGATTTGGACAGATTGAAAGTTTCAAAAAATCCAAATCCCAGACATATCAAAGAGGGGATAGAATCCTTAGAAAAAAGAAAGGATATCATTATAAGACCCGCGGACAAAGGAGGGGGGGTTGTTATAATGTCCAAGGACTATTAAAACAGACAATTAATAGAGATGTTATCAGATGAGGATACATACGGCAAACTGGAAAGGGACCCCACTATTCAATATAAGAGAGAGCTTGAATCTCTAATAGAGTGGGGGTATCAGACACATGTATTGACAACAAAAGAAAAAAGGTTTCTTGTCCCAAGCAGTTGCCGTATACTAGACATGTGCACACTGAAATATTTTGTTTTGGAATTTCGTTTTCGTCCGAAAAATAAATTTATTTAGTTACTCCCGAAATTCGTTTTTATTTATTTAGTTTTTTGTGAAAAATTGCATTCGTCCGAAAATCCAAATGAATTAAGGTCGAATCTGTCATTGAAGGCTTATGGTGTCTGTCGAAAGTTCAAAGAAGATTCGACGGAGCAGCTAAACTGTATGACTCTGTATAGTTTAGCTGCAATTCCACCCAATTCCAGCAGCAATCTTTCCTCTCTACGTCGAATCTTTCCTTTCTACATCGAATCTTTCCTTTCTACATCGAATCTTTCCTTTCTACATCGAATCTTTCCTTTCTACGTCGAATCTTTCCTTTCTACGTCGAATCTTTTCTCTCTATGTAGAATAATCTTGGACTAATAGAGTTAAGGTTAGGCACATTCGACCACAGGTTCAATGGACACAGATTGTTATTGTCAGCGTCGAATCTCCTATCTATATCGAACTGTTGTCACAACGAAAATAAAGCATTTGTTTATGTCGGATCTTTCGATTTTCGGATTCTGCACTTTCGTTATCGTTTGTTAAAACGATAACGAAAATACCTGAAATTTGGACGAAAATGCATTCGGACGAAAACGAATGCACATGTCTACCGTATACCCACTATCTATACCCTCCCAAAGATACATAAAAATCAGACCAATCCCCCACCTAGACCCACAGTAAATGGTATAGGATCAATCACCGCACGATTGGGTCAATATTTAGACCGATTCCTTCAAAAAAGTGTCTTAGACACTAAAGCATATTTAAAAGATACTAAAAGTTTGTTGCAGGACATTAATTTGGTAGGAAAAGAGGAAGTATATCTAGTAACATGTGATGTGGCTTCCCTCTACATGGTAATCCAACATGAGGATGCCCTCTTGGCACTCAATTGGGCACTCAGCAGGAGGGAAGATCTCCCTCATGGGCAAAAGATCTTTTTGAGAAATGCTTTAGACTTTTGTCTCTCTCATAATTATTTTTGGTTTAGCGGTAGTTTTTTCACCCAGAAGAAAGGTGTGGCTATGGGCGCTAGATTTGCGCCCAGCATAGCCAATTTTTTCATGGGTGAGTGGGAGGACAAATCTGTGTTCCAACAGAAACGGGATGAATTATTGTTTTATAAACAATATATTGATGATCTATTGCTAATATGGGCAGGATCAAAAATATCGTTACTCTCGTTTTTAGACTCACTGAACAAAAATAATAATAATATCAAGCTTACTAGCCAAATCAACCAGAAAGAGATTGATTTTTTAGACGTCACGATTTTTAGAGTAGATAATACCCTCCAAACAAAAGTATTTTTTAAAAGTACCGACAGAAACAGCTTTTTACCAGTACACAGTGGCCATCACCCTTTATGGCTTAAATGTCCTTAAGGGTCAAATGATGAGGGTAAAACGTAATTGCTCCACACTGGAAGACTATTTTTCACAATCCCAAATACTTAGGGACAGGTTTGTAGAAAAGGGTTATAAACCTGAGGTTCTTGACACTATAGTAGAAAAAATAGGTGCCATTCCACGACAAGACACCTTGAGGGATAAGGAGATAGGCACAGTACAAGGTAACAAACAGGAATGGGGATTTATTTCAGATTTTCACTCCCAATTCAGAGAGGTTGAATCACTGTTTAGGACTCATTGGCATATCCTCTGTTTGGATAAGATATTACAGAAGGAATTGCCAATGAACCCACAATTTATTTACAGAAGAGCACCCAGTTTTGGAGATAGGGTTGTTAAAAAAGTACTGGACCCACCGTCCCGACCCCCTACATTTTGGGATAGGGATGGATTCTTCTCATGTCGGAAATGCAAACCCTGCCGTGAAGTACAGCGTCCAATTAGGGGCATGCAGGAATTTGTTTCCACAGCAAATAACAGGGAGTTCTCTATAAACGAATTCATTACCTGTAATACCACTCATGTGGTATATGCCTTGAAGTGTCCCTGTGGATTGATGTATGTAGGAAGAACCAAACGGCTGCTGCGCATCAGGGTAGCCGAGCACATACATAATATTGCGATTGGTTATAAAGACTAGAACGTCTCCCTTCACTTTAAATTACATCACAATCAAGACCCATCAGGACTATTATTTTGGGGCATTGACCACATTAAGCCCTCTTGGAGGGGCTCTAATGTGGTACGTGAGCTATCAATGCGCGAGACTAAATGGATTTTAGAGTGGTATGGTTGCACTCATTCATTTCCCACTTTCCATTGATGCGCAACAGTCTGATTAGATCAGCGGCACACATGCGGTTAAAGGAGACTAGAATAAAAGCCGGCACGTCGCGTCGTTAGGCCACGCCCTTTGAGAAAGTCGTAATGACGAAACGCGTCAGCGCGTGACCGACACGACGACCGGAAGTGACGTATCTACTACCTGCGCTCCACGAGGAGGCTATTGCAAACCGGAAGGTGGTTTTGAGACTGTGAATAGTGTGAGCATTCATTCCCTTATTTCACCACCGGCTTATTTTCCTGGCAAATACACTTTAAACCACCTGAGTGTAAGACAACCAGTGACTGGCCTCATTTGCAGAGAGATAGATAAAGGAGAACAAGTGTGATTTTTTATTGTGCAAAGTGGAAACTGTTTTTAAAAAAGGAAATAAAGTCAGTTTAAGACGTACTGGACTATCTGGATCTTTTTACCCCCTCTTTATATTAAAATACACAGGCTGACCGCTGCTGATGTGTGGAGAGGATGCACAAAGAGAGTGACCGCAGAGACCATGACTCAATGCTGACATTAATAAAGATTGCGGTGAGTTTAAACCCCAGAGGGGAGTGTGGAACACGCACGGGTGAAGCAAATTGGTGGAAGCTTAACAAACAGATAACATCCCTGTCTTCACTTGTCTTATAATATATGGACTTTATCCTCACTTTATCGAGATATTAATGTACTGTCATATCAGATTGCCTGTGATAAGTGGTATATGATCCCCACAGCACAATATTGTTGATTTTATATATATGCTGTTTTTTAAATACTAGTGTATATATATAAATATTTGTTTTCTGGTAATAAGAATCACCCAGATGAGCGCTGCTAAATGGTGATAGGATTTTAATGAACTTGCAATTAATAATTTTATTTACCGTTTCAAAATAGACAACTGCAAACCTACCAATATATTGCCGTCCACCTAAACTAACAGGCCAGGCAAGGAGAGCATTAATAAGAGAAGCAGCCAAGAGGCCCATGGTAACTCTGGAGGAGCTGCAGAGATGCACAGATCAGGTGGGAGAATCTGTCCATAGGACAACTATTAGTCGTGCACTCCACAAATCTGGCTTTTATAGAAGAGTTGCAAGAAGAAATCCATTGTTGAAAGAAAGCCATAAGAAATGCTGTTTGCAGTTTGCGAGAAGCCATGTTGGTCAGCAAACACGTAGAAGAAGGTGCTTTAGTCAGATGAGACCAAAATTTAACTTTTAAATGGTTTGGTAGTTGTTTTGTATGAAGGTAAGCCTGTCTTGCAAAGCTAGTACTGTTGATTTGAACATTGCTTCTAGCAAAGCAGAAGGGTGAAATACGTAATTGGCCTAGAATGGAGATTGGTTGGTTGCTGAATGTAAAGAGTTGCTGTAGGCACATTCTGCCAGTGGGATCAGGGGTGCCCAGTCATCTTGAGAGGAAGCAGAGAAACAATGCAAATATTGCTCCAGGGTCGGATTTGTGCGTTCAGTTTGTCCGTTACTTTGAGGATGGCAGGCGTAATTGGCCTAGAATGGAGATTGATTGGTTGGTTGCTGAATGTAAAGAGTTGCTGTGGGCACATTCTGCCAGTGGGAGCAGGGGTGCCCAGTCATCTTGAGAGGAAGCAGAGAAACAATGCAAATATTGCTCCAGGGTCGGATATGTGCGTTCAGTTTGTCCGTTACTTTGAGGATGGTAGGCGGATGAGAGGCAATGTTCAACTCGCAGTGTGTTATAGAGGGCTCTCCAAAACCTAGAGGTAAACTGTACCCCTTGATCCAAAACAATGTTACTGGGTAAGCCGTGGAGTCTAAAGATCTCTTTGATAAAGATGTGGGCAGTTTCTGTAGCAGAAGGAGTACCCACCATGGGCAGGAAATGAGCCATCTTGGACAGCCGATCTACCACTACCAAATTGATGGTAAATCCTTTAGAGGGTGGTAGGTCAACAATGAAATCCATGGAGATCATCTCCCAGGGATGGTTAGGAATGGGCAAGGGCCTCATTAACCCCAAAGGCCCTACAGTCCCGGCTAAGGTAAGGCCACCAGAAGGCCCGTTGAATGAGCTTACAAGTTTTCACAAGCTCCAAAGTGTCCGGCTAGCTGGTGGTCGAAAAATGTCTTGAGAACCCGAGGCCTCGCCTCCAGAACTGAAGACCTTATCTTGGTGCCACAGCAATCCATCTTGCTTTTTTAGTGAGACTTGTTCAGATTCAGGACATGATGTAGAAGCCTGCCTGAATGATGATTCCAGACTGGGCTGAACTAGCAAAAAAATTTGGGCAGAAAGAATGCTGCTCGGGGAAGCAGGTTCGGATGATTCAGGGAACATTCTGGATAGAGCATCCACCTTCCCGTTCTTGGATCCTGGTCGGTACATAAAATGGAAACTAAACCTGGAGAAAAACAAGGCCCATCTAGCCTGCCGAGGTCTTAGGTGTTTAGCGGATCTCAAGCACTCCAAATTTTTGTGATCTGTAAAGATCATGATTGGATGACTAGCTCACTCTAGAAGGTACCTCCACTCCTCGAAGACTACTTTAATTGCCAGGAGCTCCCTATCAGCCACGTTATAATTCCTTTAGTCTCTTGGAACAAAAAGCTACCGGGTGAAGCAAAGCTTTTGGGCCCTGATATTGAGAGAGCACTGCTCCTGTTGCTACATCGGAGGCATCTACCTCGAGAACGAAAGGGAGTGCTGAGTCTGGGTGTTGTAACACAGGGGCAGAAATAGGGTAAATAGGGCTTTCAGCTGTTCGAAGGCTACTTGGGATTCTTGATTCCAAAGAATGCATGTATGTGAGCGAGTGAGCTGAGTAATCGGGGCAATGATAGTTCCGGTAAAAGTTAGCGAAGCCTATGAACCTTAGGACTCCCTACCTGTCCGAAGGTGCGGGCCATTCCATAATTGCTGAGACCTTGAGAAGATCCATAGAAATTTCCTCGGTAGAGATAATGAGTCCCAAGAACTGAATGGGTTGTTTCTCAAACTCACATTTTCTTCTTTGGCGTAAAAGCCATGAGTTCTTAGGGTATTTAGCACCTTTTTGACATGGTCACGATGGAGCTCGAGTGAGACAATAGTGCTGGAACATTGCAGGAGCATTACAGAGCCGAAGGGCATCACGAGGTATTCAAAATGACCAAACTGCGTGAATACCTGGGCTGCCCGTAACTGCTGAAATAATTCCGGAACAAGGGGAAACGGGTACCTATTCTTGATAGTGATCTTGTTAAGCTCCCTGTAGTAAACACATGGTCTGAGGGAGTGATCTTTTTTCTCAACTAAGAAGATACCTGCTCCGTCTGGTGAGGAGGAGGGACGGATGAATCCCTTGGCTAAGTTTTCATCGTTGTACTGTCGGAGGGCTAGAAACTCAGTCTCAGACAGTGGAAAGATGCGCCCAAAAGGTATCTCTGCTTCAAGAAAAGTAATTTGATCACGGAATCATAGGATCGGTGTGGGGGCAGGGTATCGGCTTTCCTTTTGTCAAATACATCAATCATCATGCATGGGGATGATACAGTGTTGTTGACAGAAGCTAGATGAGAAAGTGATTTCTCTCTTGGACCAGTCAATTTGTGGGTTGTGGGACCAGGGTATTCTTGGATGGCTGGGAATATGGGAGACCTGATGACATTGAACCAGAGGAGTTCTTGGTGACCTGTATCTGTGGTTGCTAAGATAGGAATAGTCTCCTGGGTAACAGGCCCCGAGCTGGGAGTAGTGCAATCAACTGATAAGTGTATATCGAGTCTTTGCTTTTTCGGTTTGAGAGGAATATGCAAGCCTTTTGCAATATTAATGTCTATGAAGCAACTGCAGGCCCCAGAGTCAATGATTGCCCACAGGTTAACTCTCTTTCCAGCCACCTGCAATGAGATGGGAAGAACAATGTGAGTGGATTGAGTCCCAGACAGCTGGCAATAAGATGGGGATGGTTGATGGGGCTTACTTGGTCGGACGGGACAATTGTGCAGGAAATGGCCCATGGATCGACAATACAGACAGAAATTGTTCCGTCGTCTGTGCTCCTTTTCTTCAGGAGTCAGCACGGGTCGGAGTAGACCAATCTGCATAGGTGCCACATAAGACAAACTAGAAGGTTGAGGAGCCCAGGTAGGAATGGTTTGACCTAGGACCCTTGGCAACACCCATTGGTCCCGAAGCTCTGGGTACATTCAGAGCGTCGCTCCCATAGGTGTCTATCCAACTGGATTGAGACTTAGATGAGATTCTCAAGGGAGGTAGAAGCCTTGATCTGGGCCAATTCGTCCTTAAGGGTCTCAACTAAGCCTAAACGGAACTGGTACTTTAACCACTTCCCTACCCGCCCATAGTCATATGACGCCCACAAGGTGGATCTCCCATCCTAGGTGGGCGTCATATGACGTCATATGTGCCAAAAGTGTCCAAAGTGTCTGCCGCAATGTTGCAGTCACAAAAAAAAAAAAATCGCAGATCGCCGCCATTACTAGTAAAAAAAAAATGCAATAAATCTATCCCCTATTTTGTAGACGCTATAACTTTTGCGCAAATCGATCTATATACGCTTATTGCGATTTTTTTTTCTAAAATATGTAGAAGAATACGTATCGGCATAAACTGAGTAAAAAATTATTATTTTTTTTTAAATGGGATATTTATTATAGCAAAAAGTAAAAAATATTGTGTTTTTTTTTTTCAAAATTGTCGCTCTTCTTTTGTTTATAGTGCAAAAAATAAAAACCGCAGAGGTGATCAAATACCACCAAAAGAAAGCTCTATTTGTGGGAAAAAAAATTTGTTTGGGTGTAACGTCGCACGACCGCGCAATTGTTAGTTAAAGCAACGCAGTGCCGAATCGCAAAAAGTGCTCTAGTAAGGAAGGGGTAAAATCGCCTGGTGTTAAAGCAGAGGCATTCCATCCGGTATCAGCTGACCACTTACGAAACTCCACAATGTAATCTTCCACAGGTAGTCAGCCCTGTACGAGGGTATGGAAGTCAGACTCAGCAGTAGCAGTCCTCTGTGGGCCATCGTAAAGGACAGCCATGGCCTCAAAGAATGTGGAAACAGAGTTCAGTGCTGTATTCTTTTGCTCCAATAGCTTATGAGCCCAGAATTGTGGTTAATTAGACAGTAGAGAAATAATGAGCCCTACACTGACCGTCTCAAGTGCGAAAGTCCTTGGTTGCAGAACAAAATAAAGTTCATATGCATTCCTGAAGGCCCTGAACTTTCTTCTATCCCCTGAAAAGCTTTCAGGTGTGGGAACTCTAGGTTCTGGTGGAGGAAGTAACATGTCGGCTGGAGCAGCGGCTGGAGGACTGGAAAGAGCAATTGAAAGGTTGGGGCCCGTAGCCGGGTTAAGTTCTGTGGAAGTCACTGTAGTAAAAAGGGCGAATCCTTGACGCTTGTGTAAGTGCCGTTGTCTGCTGACAGAAAGCCTCCATCGCCGCAGCACCTCTCTTGGCCTCAGACATATTGGCTGATTGATACTATCACGTACCTGGTGCTGGGGGCCAATGAAGAGAGGGCTTCCCCTGCGGCTAAGTTCCAGACTCCCCTGAAAGTGAGAACAGGAGGAGTCAGGCTCAAAGTAGCACAGGTCGTCTGTGATGTTGTTTGCAGAGGAACTCAGAAGGGTTTCTGATGTGCTATTTAGTGGCTGCAGACAGATAGTGCCTGTGAGATGTGGCAGGTCTGTAGTAGCACTGAGACAATGGGAAGTCAGTTCAAGCCAGAGTCCAGAGCCAGGAGGATAACAGAGTAGGCAAGGTCAGAGGGGGAGCCGAGGTCAGACACAGGAGAACAGAAGAGAATATCCATGGACAACCCGAGGTCAGGTCAGGAGACAGGCTGGAGAATAGTCAAGGACAAGCCAGGTCAGCAACACAGTACAAGCTAAATATCAATCGGCAACTTCAGCCACTGACAGACTTCCTTATAATGGCCCATGTAAAGTGCTGGTAGAGATACTGGGTCCTAGAGCCCTTCTCCTGCCTTTAATGTCCTGGTAGATGCTGGGTCCTAGTGTCCTTCTCCTGCCATTGGTGCCCTGACACCCTGCTGACTACCCCAATGGCTTCCTGGTCATTACATAACACCATTCCAAGGGCTTCCTTGTTTTATAATAAGCTCACTATACTTCTTATAGTGTTGGGGTATAGCCCTCTCGTAAACTGCTGGAATTTGAATTGGTGGAGGAATACACAAGGGGACCCACATGGAAGAATTTGAGTGTTACCGCATCACATTTTGGGTTTAATAAATGTACTTGTGTCATTTATGAATTTATTGCAAGAGTTGAACATTTATTACTATGTTTAAAAGTTATAGTGCAACATTATTTAGTTTATTCTGTTGGTGAATATATTGTATTCAGATATTGCTGTCGTACACACTATTTTACATCATTTATTTTGCACTGTGCACAGTTTTTTGGTTTTGAAGTGTATGGGCATACAGAGCAAAATAAGTCTGTTGTTATGGTGCCCAGGAGCCATAGCTGTAGTGCATCTTAATCCATAGGACTGCATTACAGAAAACATAACTGCTGGCACCAGCATGCATATTTTTGTAGGATGCAAAATTGTAAAATTTTACGTACGCATGGTGTTTTCTGAAATGCAGTCCTATTGGCCAAAATACACTGCAGCTGTAGCTCCAAAGGAAAAGAAAACAACAGATATTTTACACTGTGTTCCGCTCAACCTTATGGCTGTGTGCAATAGCCCCAAGAGTTTTATTTTTTTTAAATGATTCTTTGACCTGAGAAAACCATGTCCATGAGACTGTCACTTGTGGCACAATAATTTTAGGGGTGGTTTTGTGCGGGCAAGTTTTGCGCTGTATGCATGTTCTATCAGGTTGAGGTTGGGACTCTCTGCAGGGTAGTCAAGTTCCTCCACCCCAAATTTGCTCATCCATGTCTTTATGGACCTATGGTCAGACATTCCCATAGACACACTCCTTGTGGACAGCCTTCCCAGAAGAGTTTAAGCTGTTATAGCTGCAAAGGGTGGGCCAACTCAATATTGAACTATACAGACCTATGCCCTGTACACACGATAGGATTTTCCGACAACAAAATCCATGGGATGTTGGCTCAAACTTGTCTTGCATACACACGTTCACACAAAGTTGGTCGAAAATTCCGAACGTCAAGAACGCGGTGACATAAAACACGTATGACGAGCCGAAAAAAATGAAGTTCAATAGCCAGTGCTGCTCTTCTGCTGGATTCCGAGCATGCGTGGCACTTTGTGCGTCGGAATTGTGTACACACGATCAGAATTTCCGACAACAGATTTTGTTGTCGGAAAATTTGAGAACCAGATCTCAAATTTTGTGTGACGGAAATTCCTATGGAAAATGTGTGATGGAGCCTACACACGGTCGGAATTTCCAACAACAAGGTCCTATCACACATTTTCCATCGGAAAATCCTATCATGTGTACAGGGCATAAGACTGGCATGCCATCAAAATTCATGTGGTGTAAAGGCCGGTGTCCCAATACTTTTGGTAATATAGTGTATTTTGTTTGCTTATGACTGTTGGGTGAACACAGAAACCAGAAAATTGGATCTTCCTCTTTATGCTTCCATTGTGCGCCAGAAACTTGAATTGGAAAATCTGATTGCTTGCTATAGGCAAAAAGCATGGTTTTTCCTTCAGACATTTTATGTCTATGTTATTAATTAATCACATCTGTGAAAAGGCAGTGCAGCCCTGCAGTGATGGAGGGTGAGGTTAGAGAGTCCCATGAGTCTTTCAAGGAGAGCTGGAATTGTAAATCTGGACTCAAAGATTACTCTGTCCTTAGAGTCACTGCAAATGATATGCATATTCTCTAGTTCTCTTTTTAGGGAAACTATTAGCACTACAGAGAACACAAGTGGCTGAATCTCTTCAGGGTGCCATAAATTCTATTAAAAAGCATCACCACTTAAAGTAATAATTTTATCAGTCACCGGAATATAAAGGTCATTTTTAATGGTGTGAAACAAAAGTAATTGCTTCAAATTGTCAAGGGATGTTAACTTTGGAATGTAAAAAGTTTGTAGCGCTTTCATTTTAGCTAATGGTTTGCAGGTCTGTGCAAGTCTAGAATAAAAGCTATGAAAAAGCCATTCTACGTTATTAATATGGAAATATTAATCATCTGAAATGTTGATTTTCTTTATGTTAATATTACAGTTTTCATGGTGAAGGAGGCAATACAGAAATAGAAAGAACTTAGCTTCAGTTAGTAAGGGGTGGCAACGGCAAGGCCTGTATATATTTCTTCTACTGCTACTATGATAATTGAAGAACATAGTACAGGTAGAAGGGTTCGGGCAATGCTTCCTGGGGACAGAATGCAAATGATCTAGTCTAATGCAGGCTACACACGGTCGGAATTTCCGATGGAAACAGTCCGATGGGAGCTTTTCATCGGATTTTCCGACCGTGTGTATGCCCAACGGTCTTTTTCTGTCAGAATTACCAACGGACTTTGAATTGAGAACCTGTTCTCAATTTTTCTGACGGAAAACCTTTCTATCGGATTTTCCGATCGTGTGTATGCAATTCCGACACGCAGAATTCCGACGCATGCTCGGAAACAATTCGACGCATGCTCGGAAGCATTAAACTTCCCTTTTTATAGTGCTGTTGAATGTGTTTTATGCAGCTGTGTTATTGACCGTCTTTGGTGTGATCGTGTGTAGGCAACACAGCTTGAGCGGAATTCCGTCGGAATTTCGTCGGAAAAACCGCCAGAGTTTTTTCCAACGAGAATTCCGATCGTGTGTACGCGGCATAAAAGTAAAAAGGGCTTCTGGATACAGAGAGAGATGTTTATTATTATTGAATGTATGATATGTTAGTTGTGTAATGTTAACTAATAATGCATATTAATTCATATTTTCCACTTTTTTCAGCAACACTGGAAGTGTGAGGAGGGATTTGACAGAGGAGGAGAAGGCAATAAAAAATGGAGATCCTCAAAAGAAGCCCCATATCTATAGGAATCATTTTGCTTTCCTCTGCCAATCAATGATAGACAGGGAGCGTTAGTGCAATGCACAAGGAAAAAAAAAATATATATATAAATATATATATATATATATATATATATATATATATATATTTTTTTTTTTTTTTTTTTTTCCTTGTGCATTGCTCTAACGCTCCCGGTTGGGTGTCAGCATTGAACTGATGTTAATCCATAACTTCGCTTTGCATAACCTTTCATTATACAGGCCATGAAAAACATCCCATAGCTCTGCATGGGCCTCCACTGCTGATATTAGTTCTGCCTGAAAGACCTTGGCAGCCATTGTTTATTCAATTGCTGCTTTTTTATGAAAAAATATGTTTTATTCCCGATTTTTTTTTTCTATGTTTTTCGGCAGGGATATTGTTCAGCTAATTTTTCATAGCTTAATCTTCTATTTTCCTCTCTTCAGGACAACATCCAACATTGATGATGAAAGGGAGGCTTTGGAGGTGGCAGTGGAACAAGAGCTGGCAGAGGAATCTCCAACCAGTACTACGGGCAGCACTATCCTTGCATCCTCTCCTCAAGCAAGTGTGGCAATGGATGATTCCACATGTCAGGTAACTGTCTGTCCGTTATGTCTGGCTGTATGTCTATCTGTCTGTATGTATATCTGTCAACCAGCCAAGAGTGTGGCGGTGTGCGCGGCCCCGGGGGTGTGCGTGGCTGTGGCCACAATCAGCATGGGGGGGGGGGGCGGTTTCAGTATTGAAACTGAGGACAGGGTGCTAGCGTTGCTGCAGGAAGTGCAGCAGGTGAGGCGCAGTGTGGATGCCTTCTTCACACGTCTGCTTCTGCCACACTTTATACCATATCCTGGAGGACATTGGGGGAGACCAGGAGAAGCATTGTATGGATAGCATGTATGCTATTGCAATACAACATAGGCATGCACAATTAAGTGGTGGGCCACCACCAAGCAATCTATAAAATGCTTTTCAGGATCCCCCAATGTCTTCCGGAACCTCAGCAGGACTAGTACCCCACTCTCAACATCAGCCACCTCCTCAACACCAGCCCCCACCTACCCAGTCTCAGACCTCCTTTTACCACCCCCACTCCTTACGTGAATTTCCTCCTCTTTCTCACCACCCAACTCCTTCCCATTTCTATCCTGACTGCCATATTTCCAGGACCCCAATTCCACCCTGATTATGATCATGCAAGCCTGCTCCTACCTACACCCTGAAGCCTCTTTGCCCTATCCCCAATCCCCATGTGGAAATCAAGGGGATGATGCATCCACTACATACCACCAGCTTTAATTTTAATCACTCTATTCTAAATCTGTCTTTTTTTCTTTTGTATTTATTTTATTGTTTTGGCATGATGCACTACAGCACTAGTTAAAACTTACTTCTGTGTGGGTTTAATAAAGTAAATCTGTACATCTCTATGTGTAATGTGCATTAGCTCACACAGAAGTAACAAAGTAAAAAGGACACATTTTCCTCTGCGTGGGGTAAACGTATGCACAGACCAAAAGGGGCAGCATATGCTTGCCTCCCGCAGAGGAAAAGGCCAAAGGAACAAGAGATGAACAAGGGAAATCCAAAGACCAGATATACATTTGAAAAATTTTTATTCAAAGAAAAAAGATTATTGAGCAAGACAAAAAGCAGAGCTAATTAAGGAAATATTTACAAATATATCACATGTATTGATCCTGCCATGACACTTCTCCATCTGGTGATATGAGAAAATCTGCAAACTGATTGCGGATGCTCATGACCCGTAAGGTTGCCCTCAAGTCCATAAATTGCACTCGCTGACTTGGGTTAAGGGACTCCTGTTCAACAGTGCCTCTCTCCTTGTCCCGCAGAAAGTTGTGAAGGACGCAGTACAACTTTGATGGCATTCTCCACATCGAGCTGCATACAAAACAGCAGTACTCTCCATTTTTCTGTGCAGATGCTGAAGGCACATTCACATTCAACAACACTGCGTGCATGGCTGTCAGGGCTGGGCTCAGCCCTTCCTTTTCTAAGCTGGCCGCTCCGCTGTTGGCTAATTGCTAGCTCCTATCTCTCCACAGTGACTCACCTGTTGATGACATCCTGCTTATCAGTCCTGCCTACTTAAGCCGTCCAGCCCAGATGATCTCTGCCTTTGCCTTGGTCATATTTCTAGAGACACTCTCCTGTGTTCCTGTTAAAGACTTGATTGGCTGACATTCCTTCTGACTCCAGGTCCTGCTTGCTGTTCTACTACACTCATCTCTGGCTCCCTGACGTTTTGGCTTGTCTGACTATACATTCTGGTTCCTGAACTCTGGCTATGTTTTGACTATATTTAATCAGTTTACCTTTTTTTATTATTAAACAAGTGTGATTTAACTGTACTTCTGTCTCAGTCTGATTCATGGTTTCTGACAACGGCTGAGCCAATAGTTGAAGATTTTTTGTTTTTGAGTGAGATCTTAGCCCCTGTATGGCCCCATTAGATTTTTGGACAGTCCAAGGGCCTCGTCTGCTACCATAACCAAGGGTAAACTGGGTTCTTCAGTGCAGGGTAGAGGACTGCTGGATAGAATGTTGAGGCATCCTTTGTGAAGGCGATGTCCAAAGGTAGACTCTTGAAATATACGGGCATCAGCTTGGCTGCCGTACGCTCCAACATCCACAGCAATAAGTCATAGGTGTGCATCAGCCAATGCCAGGAGGACCACCGAAAAATACTTTTTGTAATTAAAGTACAGCGATCCTAAATGTGGAGTGCTGTCAAGGGCACCTATGCAATTTGGGGAACTGTGTTTTCTCCCAAAACAGCTTTCCAGAGTTCTTACCACTTCCTGCAACTTCTCCCATCTTGCCACACAGGTTTCCCTTATATTCTTGGTCACTGTGGAGATACCAAGGAGGAAGTAGTGATGCAATGACACAATAGTTTGTCCTCTAGTAAGAAACCTAAAATAACATAAACATTCTTACCACTTCCTGCAACTCCTCCCATATTGCCACACATGTTTCCCTTATATTCTTGGTCACTGTGGAGATACCAAGCAGGAAGTAGTGATGCAATGACACAATAGTTTGTCCTCTAGTAAGAAATCTAAAATAACATAAACATTCCAAAAAATTCACCATTTAAAATATAGTAGAATTAAAAAAAAAAAATAATAATAAAAAAAAAAAAATTATATATATATGTATATATATATATATATAATGTATGTATATATATATATATATATATATATATATATATATATATATATATATATATATATATATATATATGAAAAATGTAACTAAATTCAAATGATTAAATATAAAATATTTATTATATTTTTATTCTATTTTGTCAAAGGTCAGGAGACTTGGCTTCAAAGGTCAGGGAATTTAGCTTCCTTCCATCCAAGTGTGCTTGCTAAATAAAAAAAAATATATATATAATATATTTAAATAAATAAATATATACACATTTTCCTGATAAAAAAAAAATTGTCAGTTAACTAAGTGTAACAAGCAGCCATTACTCCGGTGACACACTGGTTTCGCATATTTTATTTGTCATTGTGGAAAATTTAGGAGTGGAAAATAGAAAAGAGATGTGTTCTGCTAAACGCAAACGTGGCTAAAAGCGCGTTTTTAATGCTGCTTTTTCCTGGTGTCGGTACTGGCTTTGCAGCTCGTTTTTTCTAACGCCCTGTGTGCTGAGGACTAAGTGTTATCCCAGTTTGGTTGCAAAAGTGTAAATAACCATTACGTTGTGGTTTGTAAGCGGTTTACCTGGATTATGGCTGAAGATATCAGCCATAACCCTGGTATCGTTTTTTTTACGGCCGCTTTCTCATGAAACCACGATCATGAGCCACTGGAACAGTTTCTGAAGCTGCGGGAGAAGATGTCCCCTCCCGTCAGTGTTTCTTGGGCTTACTGATTCTGCCATTTGAGAAACAATCTGACGGTGCAGCCAGCTGCTCCCATAGACGAACAAAGATAGATCACCTCTATGATCTTGGAGGACCGGAGCGACATCATGATGTCACTTCCGGTTTAGGCTAAAAGTAAATAACTTTTTCTTTTTAACCACTAGCCGTCCAGCTCACGCAGATATACAGTGGCAGGTCGGCTCTCCTGCGCGAATTGACGTACCTGTATGTCGGTCCGTGCAAGGAAGATGTCCGCCGGCGACCCCGTAATCGGGGTGAGGAGAGGCAGAATGGGGAACTGCCTAGGTAAACAAGGCGATTTCACATTCTGCCTAATGACATGACAGAGATCTACTGTTCCCAGTGATCTCTGTTATGTTCCTGGCAGCCCATCCCCCCTACAGTTAGAACACACCCAGGGAACACATTTAACCCCTTGATCGCCCCCTAGTGTTAACCCCTTCCCTGCCAGTGTCATTTTTACATTGATCGGCGCATTCATCAGTGCATGTAATAATGTCACTGGTCCCAAAAAAGTGTAATTTGGGGTCAGATTCGTCGGCCACAATGTCGCAAAAAATCACAAATCACAGACATTACCAGTAAAAACAATAAAATTAAAAAATTTCCCTAAATCTATCCCATAATTTGTAGACGCCATAACTTTTGCTCAAATCAATCAATATACGCCTATTGCGTTTTTTTTTTTACCAAAAATATGTAGAAGAATATATATCGACCTAAACTGATGAATATATTTGTTTTTCTATTTTTTTTTTGGATATGTATTATAGCAGAAAGTAAAAAAAATATGTTTTTTTTTTTTTTTAATTGTTGGTCTTTTTTTGTTTATAGCGCAAAAAATAAAAACCGCAGAGGTGATCAAATACCAACAAAAGAAAGCTCTGTTTGTGGGTAAAAAAGGACATCAATTTTGCTTGGATACAGTGTCGCTCAACCCCGCAGTTGTCAGTTAAAGCGACGCAGTGCTGTATCGCAAAAAAATGGCTTGGTCATTAAGGGGGCAAATCCTCCGAGGCTGAAGTGGTCAACACAAGCTTTTGGAGCTTTTGCTTTTAAAGGTAAAGAAGAAATTTGAGGTCTTTTTGACATAAAGAGGATCTTTCATCCTTATTTTTATTACAAGGGATGTTTACATTACTTGTAATAGGAATAAAAGTGATAAAAAATTAATTAAAGGGACAATGTAAAATAAAAAAAAAATAAGTAAATCGCCCCATCCCTTTGTGCTCACGCGCAGAAGCAAACACGTATTTAAGTATGTAAATGGTATTCCCACCACACATGTGAGGTATTGCTGCAAATGTTACAGCATGAGCAATAATTCTAGTGCTAGACCTCCTTTGTAACTCTATACTGGTAAAAATGTATAATGTTTGGGGGGGTTATACATTTTTTTTCTAGCTAATACTGATTTTAACTAAATAAAGTGCCAGAAAAAGTCTGGTCGGCAAGTGGTTGAAGCACCGCACAGTTTTTTATGAACCAGAACGCCAGTTCCTGAATGGTTATGTTTCAGCCTCTCTGCCTCATCAACACAAAACCAGTGATTCTAGTTAGCATGTCCAATTGACCGAGGAGTGTCTTTACTGTATAAACATATACTGTATTGTACCAGCTCACATGTTTCATGTCACAAGACCTCGCTAAGCAAAACACAGCAATGTTTCCCATGAATCTGAAAAATAGCTGACAAGGTAATGCACTAAGTGCAATCTATGAACAGGCTGCGGTGAATTCTGCTGTTCTCTTAGGACCAAATGAGCCTGTACAGCCTGCAGAGGTTCATAAAGTCTGAGATTTATATAACTCAGTGAAGGATTGTTCATTGCTCTCTGTCTGTATTCAGTGGCCTCGTATTAGGAGGAAATGGTGTGACTATGGTAATCAGGACATCCAATGATCTGTCATTCTCTAGTTATTCGCAGAAAGCATGCTGTGCAGCATGAACAAAAGTCAGCAGATGTTGGATTTATCTAAAAAAAAAAAATACTACAGAGGGCAATGGTACTCATCAGAAATCACAGGGCCCATACCTGACAAAGAGTTTATTAGGATATCAAGATGTCCAAAATCTTTACAGAATTGGACATGCATATACTGTATGATGCCAGGTTGTATGGAATACTGGTACACAAGAAATAAAAATATATAGAATATTTGTTTGATATGAATATATGATATATCAGGATATAAAGAAGATGTACTGAACTGTGTATGTACAATGTCAGGATGTAAACAATATCAGCAGTGTTGGACATGTTATGATATATGGCATATTTATAGTATTGGGTATGTACTGTATACAGACATCTCAAGTCTCCTGCGACTCGCGGGATACTTCCGCATTTGACGGCAGGCTCACGGACACCCACGAGTGCGGCACGATCTCCCGGCTGAGCCTGCACTGCCACTCAGCCTAGAGTAATCACAAACAGCAGGTGTCTCCCGCTGTGTCATGAAGCTACAGTCTTAACTGTTCGGCGGCCATCCACTATAACAAAGCCCCGCCTCCTCATCCATGATAGACGGAACACTGATTCAATTTCCCAGCATTGTATCAGTGTTCAGTTGACCGTCTATCATGGATGAGGAGGCGGAGCTTTGTTACAGTGGACGACCGCTGAACAGTTAAGACTGCAGCTGCATGACACAGCGGGAGACACCCACTGTGTGTAATCAAGGTACTGGAGAAGCTGCAGATGGGCCCTGATGAGGATACAGATGGGCACAGTGAGGCTGCATTGTTGGCACAGTGAGGCTGCAAATGGGCACTGATGAGGATACAGATGGGCACAATGAGGCTGCAGATGGGCACAGTAAGGCTGCAGATGGTCACTGTTGAGTATACAGATGGGCACAGTGAGGCTGCATTGTTGGCACAGTGAGGCTGCAGATGGGCAAAGTGAGGCTGCAGATGGGCACTGACAAGGCTGTAGATGGGCACAGTGAGGCTGCAGATTGGCACAGTGAGGCTGCATTGTTGGCACTTATGAGGCTGCAAATGGGCTTCAACTTCCCAGCATTATATCAGTGTTCAGTTGACCGTCTAACATGGATGAGAAGGCGGAGCTTTGCTACAGTTGAACAGTTAAGACTACAGCTGCATGACACAGCGGATGACACCCACTGTGTGTAATCAAGGTACTGGCAAGGCTGCAGTTGGGCACTGATGAGGATACAGATGGGCACAGTGAGGCTGCAGATGGGCACAGTAAGGCTGCAGATGGGCACTGATGAGGATACAGATGGGCACAGTGAGGCTGCAGATGGGCACAGTGAGGCTGCAGATGGGCACTGATGAGGATACAGATGGGCACAGTGAGGCTGCAGATGGGCACTGACAAGGCTCTCTGAGCTGATGAGAGAGAGAATCTGAGGAACTGATGTGCTCTGGATGGGTCCAGGAGCCCAGGGAGTTGTGGCAAATGGAGTTAAAGGGACCTGAGCCTGTGTGTGAGGACGGTAATCAACAGGGAACTCCACTACAGGTTTATATGTGTTACTTTACTTTAGTATTTCGTGCTTTGTTATTAAAGAAGCCCAGCACAATATTCAGAGTCAGTGCAAAAAGTAGTACTAATGTGCTGGTATGTCATCACAACAACCAATAATATTTTAGTTTAATATAATTACTGTAGCTCGATATAAGATCTGCTTGGTTGTTATAGGTATACTACCTATATAAACATTTTATTTTAGAATGCTTTAAAACTCGATGTATCTGTTTTCCATAACAACTACATTCAAGACGTACCGTGGATGATAACTGTCACAGTTGCTTGTGTTCTCAACCTAACTGTCAAGCTATCAAAAAGGCTGGCGTCCTAACTGATCATATTATAACATGTGTCATCATGCATTTTGACATGTGCTGCATTTGTGTATCGCATACTGCAGACTTCAGTGGGATCATGTAGAGTGATGCACCAAAAATAAAGCATGCAAGACCATTTTAACCACTTAAGACCAGGCCTTTTCTGACACTTTTTCTTAACATGTGAAAATCAGTATTTTTTGCTTGAAAATTACTTAGAACCCCCAAACATTACAGTATCTCACTAGGGTTGCCACCTCATCCGTTTAAACCCGAACACATATGAATTACACAAGTTCTGAGGCTAATTGAATGCAGATAAGGCACCAAGTGAGTTTAATTACCACCTTAATCGGCCACAGAACCTGTGTAATTAATATGTGATCGGTTTTAAAGGGATGAGGTAGCAACTCTATATCTCACTAAAGTGAGTACACCCCTCACATTTTGTAAATATTTTATTATATCTTTTCATGTGACAACACTGAAGAAATGACACTTTAATACAATGTAAAGTAGTGAGTGTACAGCTTGTATAACAGTGTAAACTTGCTGTCCCCTCAAAATAACTCAACACAGCCATTAATGTCTAAACTGCTGGCAACAAAAGTGAGTACACCCCTCAGGCCCCATGCACATGAGACGCAGTTAAACGCGCGTTCAGAGGCAGTTGGACACTTTTTTCAACTGCCTCTGAACGCATGCAATGTTATCCTATGTGTCCATGTACACAGTCTCGTTTTTTCCCGTTTTTATGCAGTTGCGTTTAACCTCGTTTTTCCAGAAGCAAAAAAATGGGTCCAGACACTTTGCTTTTCCACGTTTCAGATGCAAACCGTGGCTAAACGTGTTTACGTTTATAAGTGTTTTTAAAAGGAACCCAATTTTTTGGACCAGAAAACTCAGAAATATGGTAAACCATAAAAAATACTAAAAAAATTGGTTTAAAATGTCGTAATTACTTTAGATAGTTCATTAAGCCTGGGTTCAGACTAGTGTGGTGCGAGTTGAAGGCCCTGCGTGACTGCGCAGTGAAACGTCGGCTGTTCTGCGGAAGAAGAAGGCGGCGCAGAAGGCGACGACAGCGACAAGAACAGAAGAGACCCCGGAAGACCCCCGAAGGCGGATCGAGACCCCCAGACGACGGCGGCGACGAAGAAGAAGAAAGCCGGGCTTCTCCGCTTGGTAAAAGAGCTAGGTAAAATAGCGGAGGAGTCCGGCGAGAAGACCCCCCCAAGACGGAAGAAGACCCCCGGAGCAGTGCATTAAAATATTTTTTTAAAATTGTGTGTTTTTTTTATTTACACTTTACACCTTAGGTGAATGGGTAGGGGTACATCGTACCCCATACTCATTCACATAGGGTGGGGGGCCGGGATCTGGGGGCCCCCTTATTAAAGGGGGCTTCCGGATTCCGATAACCAATGGCCAGGGTTGTCGGGAAGAGGCTCTTGTCCTCATCAACATGGGGACAAGGTGCTTTGGGGTGGGGGGCCGCAGGGCGCCCCCCTTCCCCAAAGCACCCACCCCCCTATGTTGAGGGGATTCGGCCTGGTACGGTTCAGGAGGGGGGGCGCTCGCTCGTCCCCACCCCCTTTCCTGACCTGCCAGGCTGCGTGCTCGGATAAGGGTCTGGTATGGATTTTGGGGGGACCCCCACGCCGTTTTTTTTCGGCGTAGGGGGTACCCTTAAAATCCATACCAGACCTAAGGGCCTGGTATGCCTCTGGAGGGGAATCCATGCCATTTTTTTTTCTCAAAAATTGGGCGTGGACTTCCCCCTCAGAGGTAGTACAATGACTTGCGAATTTCTGTTCAGAACGCAAGCCAGGTGCGAATCAGATGCGTGCCCATAGAAGATAATGGGCCTGAATTCGCACCTGATCCGTCCCGCACCGCACCAAAGTCGGTGGCGGTTTTTCTGCAATTTTCTGCAAACATGCATCGGACATGTGTGAACGTGCCCCATTGAAAACAATGGGTTTTCAAATGTCCTGCGAATTCGCAGTATTTTGCCCCGCTACGAATTCGCAATAGTGTGAACCCGGGCAGAGCATATATACTCACTGATGCAATGCCATAGAAAACTCTAGTTTTTTTTAGGTGGCTTAGATAATGAGGAATGCCTCCACTTCTTTGCCCCAACCCTTCATCCAATTTCTAATCTAATCAGTGACTCCACCTAGTCTGACCAAAGCATAGCAATGTCTTTCTTTCCACAAAGAAAAACCTGCATACCAATGTCTAATCAGTCCCAACCCCCCACCATGTTTGTGAAATATCCAACGCACATTCGCTGTGCCATCAACGGATGGGTCAAATATCGACGAGCTCTGACTCTGGACCTCTCACGCAATTTGTGACGACGTTGCTGCCTCATCAATAGCAACATCAGGAGCATTTCCTGACATATATTCAATATGTGATCCATTTCCCAAAAAAAAACACAGAAAGAGAGGCAAATGCAAGTGTACAACTGCTCTCTCTCTGATCAAAATGGCAGAAATAGTTAATAATACATGCTTTCTGAGCTTGGGGAGGGTCTATATGATGTTATCTTTACAAATGCGTATAGACGCAAACGCAGCTAAACGCGCGTTTTTAAACGCAGGTTTCTGCTTTTTAAAACACGCGTTCAGCAGAGTTTGCATCTGCGTCTCGTGTGCATGGGTGAAAGTGAAAATGTCTAGATTGGGCCCAAAGTGTCTATATTTTGTGTGGCAAAACCATCTTGGGCATGGAGTTCACCAGAGCTTCACAGGTTGCCACTGGAGTCCTCTTCCACTCCGCCATGACAACATAACGGAGCTGGTGGATGTTAGAGACCTTGCACTCCTCCACCTTCAGTTTAAGGATGCCCCACAGATACTTAATAGGGTTTAGGTCTGGAGACATACTTGGCCAGTCCATCACCTTTACCCTCAGCTTCTTTAGCAAGGCAGTGGTTGTCTTGGGGGGGGGGGGTGTTTGGGGTCGTTATCATGTTGGAATACTGCCTTGTGGCCCAGTCTCCAAAGGGAGGGGGATCATGCTCTGCTTTAGTATGTTGCAGTACATGTTGGCATTCATGGTTCCCTCAATAAACTGTAGCTCCCCAGTGCCGGCAGCACTCATGCAGGCCCAGACCATGACACTCCCATCACAATGCTTAACTGTAAGCAAGACACACTTGCCTTTGTACTCCTCACCTGGTTGCCGCCACACACACTTGACACCATCTGAACCAAATAAGTTTATCTTGGTCTCATCAGACCACAGGACATGGTTCCAGTAATCCATGTCCATAGTCTGCTTGTCTTCAGCAAACTGTTTACGGGCTTTCTTGTGCATCATCTTTAGAAGAGGCTTCCTTCTGGGAGGACAGCCATGCAGACCAGAACTTGATTCAGTGTGCAGCGTATGGTCTGAGCACTGACAGGCTGACCCCCCACCCCTTTAACCTCTGCAGCAATGCTGGCAGCACTCATACGTCTATTTCCCAAAGACAACCTCTGGATGACACTGAGCATGTGCACTCAACTTCTTTAGTCAATATGAAAAAGGACAGTTTTTCCTCTTATGGGATTTTAAAAGGCAGGAGTCTTCAAAAATTATATCGAAAAATGTTTTATTTAGACATTTATTTTCTAAATAAAACATTTTTCAATATAATTTTTGAAGACTCCTGCCTTTTAAAATCCCATAAGAGGAAAAACTGTCCTTTTTCATATAGTCTACTAGGGATGTGGGCAGGTGGTCTTCTTCCACGTAGTTTCTGGCAACACCCATATATACAACTTCTTTGGTCGACCATGGTGAGGCCTGTTCTGAGTGAAACTTGTTCTGTTAAACTGCTGTATGGTCTTAGCTACTGTGCTGCAACTCAGTTTCAGGGTCTTGGCAATCTTCTTATAGCCTAGGCCATCTTTATGTAGAGCAACCATTCTTTTTTTCAGATTCTCAGAGTTCTTTGCCATGAGGTGCCATGTTGAACTTTCAGTGACCAGTATGAGACAGTGAAAGCGATAACACACCTGCTCCCCATTCACACCTAATAACACTAACGAGTCACATGATACCGGGAAGGAAAAATGGCTAATTGGGCCCAATGTGGACATTTTCACTTTGGGGTGTACTCACTTTTATTGCCAGCGGTTTAGACATTAATGGCTGTGTGTTGAGTTATTTTGAGGGGACAACACATTTACTCTGCTATACAAGCTGTACACTCACTACTTTACATTGTAGCAAAGTGTAATTTCTTTAGTGTTGTCACATGAAAAGATATAATAAAATATTTACAAAAATGTGAGGGGTGTACTCACTTTTGTGAGATACTGTATATATATTTTTAAAGCAGAGGCCATAGAGAATAAAATGAAAAGTGTTTTTTGGGAAAAATACACTTTCATGAATTTTAATGTACAAGAACACTATATAATACTGTATTGTTTGGTAAATTTTAAAGACGCTACACAGAGTAAATAGATACCAAACATGTCATGTCACGCTTTAAAATTGCGCATTCCTGTGCAACTGCAACAAACTATGTGCATTTTATTATCCATAGGGGACATTTTAAAAGCCTTTACAGGTTACACTTTAGATTTACACAGGAGGTCTATTGCTAGAATTAGTGCTCTTGGTGTGATGTTCACAGTGATACTATACATGTGTGGTGTGATCGCTGTTTACCTATGCGTGTGGGATTGTTGGATGTGTTTGCCTTTGCCCACGAGCACAGGGGGATGGGGGCACTTTAAAAAAAGTTTTCTACTATTATTTATGTTTATTTTACACTGTCCTTTAAAAAAATATTTTGATAATTTTTATTGTTATCACAGGGAATAAAAATATCTCATATGATAGTAATAGGCAGTGACAGGTACTCTTTACTGAGAGATGTGGGGTCTATTAAACCCCACATCTCTCCTCTGCCCTTAAACGCTTCGGTTCATACCAAGATTGGTATGATCTGATGCTTTCGTCAAACCACTAAGGGCTTGTTTACAACCAGTGAAACCGGAAGTGATGAAATGCTCCATCGCTTCCAGTTTCTCAGACCATGGAGATTATTGGGACTGTTCTGGTCACCGGGCAGCTCTATGATCAGCCAGCAGAATTGTCGGCTGCACACTCGCAGCTGCAGGCTTCATCCTGGGATAACCGAACATAGTCTAGTGACATATCAGTACGTCGCTGGTCTTTAAATGGTTAAAGTTCTGCAACCCATTGATAAGGACATGTTCCACAGCAAGTAAAACACTTTGGGGTTGATTTATTAAATGCAAATAGAATGTGTACTCTACAAGTGCAGTTGCTCCAGAACTGAGTACATGGGGTGAAGCTTCACTTTGCAAAGAATATCCAATCACATGCATGCACATGATTGGATGATGGAAGTCAGCAGAGCTTCCCCTCATTTACTAAGCTCTAGTCTAGAGCAACTGCACAGTTTATTTGCCTTTAGTAAATCAACCCCTGTGTTTGTGTGTGCAGTTTACCTTTGTTGCAAAATCTGCAAAATGCATGACTCGTGTAGCCTAGTAAAGACCACCCCCTTGTTGTGACCCCTTTATTCCAAAAACTCCCTTTTTACTACTCCCCTTAAATAATGGACCACACCGTACTTCTTGTGGAGTAAATGGCCACAACAGCCTTTATTAAACTTAACTCCAAATTTCCAAAATATAAATAACCATATAAAACCGTATAAATAACCATATATAAATAACCATAAATAACCATAAACATTTTATTGTAAACATAAATAACCATCGGTTATACCCTCTTATGTTGGTCAGTGACGGGGCTAACACTTGTAACACAACCATTTTAATTAACCAATATATATATGACTATATATATATCTAACACCAGGGGGCACTGCAGGATTTAACCGAACCAAGTAGGCCTCCATTTTAACCGCCCGGAGACAAAACCCTATCCCGCAGTGCACACAGAGTAATCATCGAACTTCGATGTACTACACCGGAGGGGCCATCTCATGACGAGCCCCCCACACACTCACCAACTACATCACTGCCACCGTCACTGACCAACCTAAACACCGCCACAGACTGAAAGGGTGACCCCTTACCCTTGAAGGCACCTCCACACCCGCAGGGCCGTATGTATCCCCTCCTGTAGCCCCAACGACCACAGGTCGATCCCGACATCCGTCAAGTGAACCCCATCCCTCCTCAAATAGAGGCCCACATTTTTCTCAAGTTCCCTGTGGCGAACCACTAAACCCCCTTGCCATGCCAGGAACCTCCCCACCACCTTATTTACTCGGATCCTCGCCTTGTTAAGGCGATACACTGATCTAGCCATCCTCCAGGATGTTCTAGCGACCATATCTGACCATACCAACAGCGTGTCTGGATACGTCTCGTGCAGGTAGGTCAGATCCCTCTTTATATCGGCAATAAGATCCCTTACTGTCCGCATTCCCAAATCGTTCCCGCCCGCGTGTATGACCAGGACCGCCGGTGGCCTGTCCAACCACGCGAAACGTTCTATTTCGGGCACCACCCTATCCCACAACATTCCCGGCCTGCCCAGCCAACGTATGGTGGCCTCTCTCCTAGACACCCCCAACTGCCTCCCACCTGGTCTGGCATCCCCTCTCCGTGCTCCCCAACACACATATGAGTGCCCCAGGATCCAGACGAGGCGCGGAAGCCCTCCATCTGAAATGACAAACATAGTGTAATTGACCAGCACTATAACTTAACTACTAAGGCCACCATACTAACCATTGCAAACTATAACAACACAGTAAAACTCCCCTTCTTTTTTTTTTTTTTTTATATATATCTATCCCCATTATTCCTGAATCAACAGTGGTCTAACGTAAGTCCGAAATCGCTTCGATTCCCACCTCCCCATTTTTTGCACATCCACCTCATCCAACCCACACCTGGCGGCTTCGGTGGCCGCCCCAATGCGGAAGGAGTGTGAGGCGTAGGCAGAACTTTCTAAACCCATACCATTTAGGCATTTCCGTAGAACCGCCCCAAATTGGAATCGCGACAGGTATGATCCATCACTGTGCACCAACAACGGACCCCCAACCTCCGGTCTCACCCCCATGAACTCCCCTACTGCTTTTACTGGGCATACCGCACAACCTTGTAACCTATGCAACGAAATCAGAACCCCCACTCCTTTTTGATCGGTCTTGGACTTTTTTAAATTCACCAACACCCTGTCACCCAAAACTTCCACGTCCCCCAACATTAAACCACCCCTTTCCTTTTTTGATGGGCTAACCAACTCTCCAATCCGAAATGCCCCGAAAAACGCCAAGGAAAAAGCCGCTGTAAATAATAACCCCTCGTACCCATCCTTGCACACCCCACTCAACTGCTCCCTTAAGGCCAGAACATTGGCAAAAGTAATCGGCCGCCTCTCATCCCTTGTCCTGTTTGCTTTGCGATACCCTTTTACTGCCTGTTTCACCCAAAATTCTTTTGTCCAATCCACAATGCCTTGTAACTTGAACAAAAAGGCCAACCCTGCCAACCGTTTTTCAATGGCGGACACCGACCTGCCTTCCTCCATATTTCTGGACACGTAATACAGCACTAACAGCCTAAATTGTGACACATCCTGCCCCACTCCCGATTCCAGCAGCAACTCACCCCACTCCTTCCAGACCTTCTGGTATGCCAACCAAGACGACATACTCACCGACTTCTGGATACATCCCGCTGCTACCCTAGTGCCAAATCCCAGATCCAGGCCGGGCAAGGAACGCCCTCCTGCTGAGCCTCCGGTGCCAGAGTCCTGAATCTGTCCCACTGGAACCGAGACAAAGAATCAGCCAGCGTGTTCTCTACCCCCGGGATGTGTACCGCATAAAGAAAAATATTCAATTGCATGCAGCGCAACACTAGCTGTCGCATCAGCCGGATGACAGGTTGTGAAGACGCCGACATACTATTGATTATTTGCACTACCCCCATATTATCACAGTTCAATCTAAGCTTTAAATTTTTACAGGCCTTGCCCCACAGCTCCAATGCTACCACCACCGGAAACAATTCCAATAGTGCTAAATTCTTTGTAAACCCCGCCTCCACCCAGGATCGTGGCCATGGCTCCGCACTCCAACACCCTTGGAAGTACGCTCCGTAACCTGTGGATCCTGCGGCATCGGTAACCAGCTCGACATCGAAATTGCTAACTGGACCCGACATCCAAACCGACCTCCCATTAAACTCCTGCAAAAACCGATGCCACACCTCCAGATCATCCCTGTGCTCCCTCCGAAGCCTAATATAATGTGTGGGAGCTTTCGCCCCTGCCGTGGCCGATGAAAATCGTCTACAAAAAATCCTACCCATAGGAATGATCCTGCATGCAAAATTCAACTTTCCCAACAGGGATTGTAGCGTGCGCAACTGCACTTTCTTGCACCCATGAATCTCCCTAATTTCCTTTTGTAAGTCCCTCAACTTCTCTTCTGGTAACCTGCATTCCATAGCCATGGAATCGATCACTATCCCCAAAAAACTCAATTCAGTGCGCGGGCCCTCCGTCTTGTCAGGTGCTAACGGCACCCGAAAACTCTCCGCAATGTGCTGCAACGTGGACAACAGTATCGCACACACATTGGAAGCTGGGGGGCCCACGCAGAGGAAGTCATCCAAGTAATGGATGACGGAATCAATGCCTGTCACATCCCTAACTACCCATTCTAAAAACGAACTGAACGCCTCAAACATGGCGCACGATATGGAACACCCCATAGGCAAACAACGATCGACATAAAATTGGTCTTGCCAACAGCTACCCAGCAAATGAAAACTATCTGGGTGCACCGGCAGCAGTCGAAATGCGGATTCCACATCTGACTTTGCCATCAGTGCCCCTCGGCCATATCGCCGTACCCATCGCACCGCAGCATCGAATGACGTATACGATACCGTGCATGCCTCCGGGTCAATAAAATCATTTACCGATCCCCCTTTTGGGAAAGATAAATGATGTATTAAACGAAACTTGTTGGGTTCCTTTTTGGGAACCACCCCAAGCGGTGACACTACCAAGTCCGTTAACGGCTTAGCCCCGTACGGCCCCGCCATCCTTCCCAACGCAACCTCCTTGGCTAATTTCTCCGACACAACCTCTGGGTGCAACAGTGCTGACCTCAGATTCTTTGCCACCGGAGGAATTTCCGTCAATGTGCACGGGATCCTGAAACCCTCCCTGAACCGCGCACTGAGCAAACCCGCCGCCGCCCTGTCAGGATACCTATTTAGGAAAGGCTGCATTCTTACCCACCTCACCGGCGTCGTCCCTCTTGTTGCCAGGCTCTCCGGCGCGCTTTCCTTTTTTGAAGCATCGCGCCAAAGAGTGTCCCCCCCCCCCGCAACCTGAACACTCGTGCTTAAACTTGCACGTGTTTCCAAATTTGCAGGCTCCCTCGTTGAACTGCCAACATATTCCAAATTTCTTTCCGGCTGGGGATCCCGAGGAGTGGCTACCCCCAGCCCCCCCGTGAAATGTCTGTGCCGGCGTCTTTGCCGAAGCCATCAATCTCATCCATAAGCTAATGTCCTTATGGTCCCATCGCAATGCTGGGCGAACCGCCCTGCGTTGTCTAAACTGCTCGTCATATCGCAGCCAAGCCGTCCCTCCATAGACCCTATACGCCTCCCCTATAGCGTCCATATAGCAGAATAACGCCGAGCAGTGCTCGGGGTTCTTCTCCCCAATTACCCCGGCCAATATGGCGAACGCCTGCAGCCAGTTTGCAAACGTGCGTGGAATTAACCGATACCGCCTCTTCTCCTCCTCAGCTTTTTTGGTGTCATCCGGTTTCACCCTGTCTAAATTGAATTTCTCCAATGGCAACAGGGAAAAAATCTCCACATACTCACCTTTCCAGATTTTTTCCCTCACTTCCTGTTTTAAATGAGCCCCCAGTGGCCCCTCGAAGCAAACGTATACTTCACATTTTGCCGCATCTGCCATCCGTACAATGTCGGCCCTTACCACTTGCTCATCCCCGCTCTTCTCTGGCGTACTCACCTGCTCTCCTGCGCCCACCGAAGTCGATGCCTCTCCAGCTGTTGTGACCGAAGCCCCGCTTGGGGGGTTCGCTACCCCCCCGCCTTCTCAAAACGCCCCACCAGGGCCCTTAGGCCCTCCAGCAACTCCTGTACCTGACCCCCCGATGGAGACTCACTCCTAGCCCGCGGTTGGTCATGGCTTGCCACCAGCGGAGCCGGAGGCCCTAATTCACTCCCCCCCACTGGTACAATTCCCAACAAATTCTGTAAAGCAGTTGTAAAAGAGCTATTACTACTGGACTTACCAGGCCGTCTTGGCACCTCCACCGGGATTACCGGCCTGACATCCACCGATGCTTGTGGGCGGCTGGGCACCTCCTCTTCTTCGGACAGCTCCCCTTCCGACCTGCTGAACTCCTCCTGCTGGGAGAAAGACGCTGTTCCCCTCGGGGAGGGACTCCTGGCCAATTCCCGGCTCCTTCCATTCACCACCCCCGATGTGGACGCACCCCCCACCACCCCGCTACCCTGGATCCCCGAGTCCTGGGCAGACAGGCCGGGCCCGGCACTGCTCCTGCCCACTGTCCTTCTCACTTCTCCTCCTGGTGGCGTCCGCCTACCCTCCGCTGCGTTGGCCCTCCCAGCGGCCCGTTGCGCTGTGCCAGCGGACATGTGTACCCTGCTGTCCTCCCCCCTCGGCTCGTGCAGAGCTGCTGAGGGTATTGATGACACACTCCTCCGGGGTATATTACCCCCCACCCTGGCTGTAGTTGCTGCTTGAGCTGACCGCCCCCCCCTCAACTCGTGCAGAGCTGCTGGGGAGGACGCCGCTGCGGAAGGGGCTGCTGCTCTTCCCCCTTGCCCCCTCCTCCCGGCTCCTGCTCGCTGCGACCTCCTTTCTGTCCCTTGACCCCCCTGGCTGTGCTGAAAAACTGGGGCTGGTGGATCCTGTGCAGGCCTTCCACGTGGCGCTGGTGATGTAGCTCCCTGTAGTCCTGAGGCCCCGCCCCCCGCATTGCGCCCCCGCCGTGTGCTCTTCCTGGGGCCTACTGGGGTCTCCATCTGGGCCCTTTTTGCTGGTGGTGTTGATTGGTCCCCCCTGGGGCTTCTGGCTAGTCTGGACGGGCCTGCCACCCCCCCCGGAGAGTACCTTTCTGGCGCCCTGGCCACCCGGCCCCGTGATCGATCAGATCGTCCATCCGGTCGGTTCGTTCCCCTCCGTCCCGCGCTGACACGCTGGCTAGAATTGTGGCTACCTGTTCCTGCAGCCACTCCGCTCCGTTCGCCGCGGCCCTCAGCCTCTCCACGAGGTCGCGGTCCGCCATCTTGTGAGTGTTGCACAGGAGCAGTGGAAAAACTGCCTCCTCCTGTGTATTCCAGACGACGAATGTTCCCGCTCGGCCACGCCCCCTTTTTATAATGCCGCTCCCCCCGCTTCCTATTGGCTGCCCCCTGCTAACCACTCCCTGCTACATTCCTCTGGTGTGTCACTAGACACACAGTCATGTCCGGCCCTCCCTATCCTCCTTTCACTCGTTCCGTCCGGCCCTCTCTTGGCAATTGGGTTGATTTACTAAAACTGGCAAGTGCAAAATCTGGTACTGCTCTGCATGGAAACCAATCAGCTTCCAGGATTTTTTGTCAAAGCCTAATTGAAACAGCTGAAGCTAGAAGCTGATTGTCTACTATGCACAGCGTCACCAAATTTTGCACTCTCCAGTTTTAGTAAATCATCCCCAATGTGTCCGGTGTGAACGAGTGCATAGTCAAACTGCATTTCCTGATTCAGATTATAGCCTGGTTTGCACTGATGTACAAAGTGTGAGAGATGTATGTCTGGAACCACTCCTGATCTATTACTTCACATTCCCGGAAGAAAAAGTGTAATTACCATTCTTCACCAAAGGACTAATTCTGTGTATTTTTAATTAAGTTGTATGATACTGTTCCCACTGGATTTTTCAAGTCTTTTAAAATATTATAAATGATTAAAAGATTTATAATAGAGGAATATTTTATGGCTTGCTCTTTCTATGTATACTAGCAATTGTATGCCCATTCCAGGAGCAAGGGTGGGTGGTGATAATGGAATGACGGGGGATTTAGACACAGTAATGAGTAGGGTATGCAGGTGCAATGTTGAGGCGCTGATCAGGGTGGATGGGGGATTAGCTGTGCAAATATGTGTAGGAAGGAGTTAAGTGGCCCCTGGCCTTAGTTTTGGCCACTAGAGGCCTCTTTTCCCTTACAGATAGGATATGAACACAGCTGCAGGTTTCTGTGAGAGGATGTTCAGTGTTGGAGGAAGAAAGCAGGATTGGACCCCATGGGAAGACTTGGGACCCTCTTAGGAAAGATGTAGGGTTTCTGCAATTTGGCTTTCAATGGCTGGGGATAGCCATTGATGCCGCCACGTGATGCGATGACGTAACGCGTAGGGGAGAGGAACCAGTGACCTCACGGCACCACTTCCCTGCTGACGTATGTAGTCAATAAAGGGTGGATGAGAGGGGCGGGGAGGAGATGCAGAAACAGGGGAGAGCTGTTATGATGGAGGCACATAAGTTGACCATGCTGTCATGTTTTTCGACTATCTTCTGTTTTTTTGTTATGTAACAAGTCATATTTGCCTGCCTTATGGAGGGTTTTTTTTTCTTGTTGACTGTGTTCATTTGATAGAAGAGAAGGTTTTTTGGGAGGCTGAGATGGACTTTTATGGTACCGTACAAAAGCTTGGGATACACGTGATAAATATAAAAAATATATATACATTTTATTACAACGGTTTAAAATACAGAAATGTTAAAAAAGACAAAAAGAAACAAAACAATAGCTCTATATGGTCACATGTATGGTGACGTTGACAAAATTATACCAGTGTATTATTTGCTCAACATGTTTCGTGGAAGGAATCACCGCTTCTTCAGGAGCTTTTTAATACAGACATACATACAATATTTTGGAGCGATTACCAAAGTCAAACTACAAATAAAAGAAAAAACATATTAGTCATATCAACATAAGAACCTATAAGTGTAAACACAGTATGCAATAAGAGTATATTTCCTGTGTAGTGGTATTCCCCACTGGCCACCTTACACAGGTCGTGACCATGTGCGCAACCCATTGATTAAATTAAATTCAAATGTAATGTTTTAGTGCAATGGTGATGTACTGTAGTCTCTTGGAGAGGGGGAGGATGGAGCTCCGACGACAGCTAGTGATGAGCGAGTATTGGGGGTCACAGATGGAGTGACACTGAGGGTGGGCAAGAGAGAGTGAGGGCTGAAGGGGAGAAACACTGTGATGTGTTTTTTGGACAGTTTTTTTCGCAGTCCAGGAGTAACAGTGTGTGCTTGTAAGATGCGGCAGCCGGCTCCATAGAGCAGAAGAGACTCTGGTGTAGAGGAGAAAAGAGAGAGAGCAGCGCCGCTCTAAGAGTAGTGTGTCTGATTACAGTGGGAACTGTATGTGAAAATAAAAAGAAAGTATGTACTCACACTTTGTTTAAAAATATCAGGCACGTAGCGCTATCTTTATTTTGTCTAAAGTCCTCGGCCGTCCTCCGGTGTCATGGCTATGGTGGGGAAACGCAGGTCCCTTGCGTCTCGTGGTTCCGAGGTGAGTGCGTCCCAGGATAGGCACGTCAGCAGGATTGATGACGTTGGTAGGCGTGGTTGGAAGCGCTCGCGTTCGGAGCATGCATGCTCCTTCATCAGGCGGTGAAGGAGAGCATGATAAGAAAGTAAGGGGGGGGGGGTGTAGGAAGGTGTTAAAGTGGTTGTAAACACTGCTTGGTGATATATACCTACAGGTAAGCCTGTAATAAGGCTTACCTGTAGGTAAAATTAATATTTCCTAAACGTGCACCATTTAGGAGATATTCACCCTGAATGCAGCCAGTTACATCACCTTGCCGGACCTTCAGAGCTTCGTGCCGGAACCGAGTGACGGCATCGTACCTCCGGCCAATTACATAGCCGGAGTACGCCATCTCGGAAGAAAGACAGGGGGAACATGCCCTCTCAGTAGTGACATTACAGCACTGGAGGGCTTTGTTCCAAGGTGAGTATTTCATAATGCAATGCATATTAGCACATTATGCCATTGCAGTTTTTTTTTTTTTCATTTTATTTTGCAACGTCTGCGGCTTACAAATGCTTAAAAGTGTATGTTACCCATAACACTTTTTTTCTATATATGTGTTTATTTATGTGCATTTTATAAATCATAGTCTTTATCATTTTCATTGATCGTGCCAGTCACCCTTTTTCCTGTTAAGAAGATGATCTGTGCTGTGTGGTCAGTTTGCATCCTTAGGATGGCCATTCAGTGGGACAGGACACTCTGCAGACACACAGCATGCCTGTATTGGATAGTTTGTTCAGCCACCATGCCCCTGACCAATCACAGCCTGCTTCTGGCATACACCCCCTCCCAACCCCTTTAAGTGCCCCCTGGTGTAGTTCCAGTTTTGGCCAATAGAGGTCTCCCTCTCCCTACAGATGGGATATGAATACAGCTGTGGGGTTCTGTGTGAAGGAGCTTGGAAAAAGAAGGATTGACACCCATGGAAAGTTTGGTTTCTTGGGAAAGATGTAGGCCATCTGGAATTCTGGCTGGGGATTGCATGAACACCCTCTTCCCTACTGGGATTCAACCAGGGAAGACAGGACTCTTAGGACACCCCAGATGGAGGGCAAGACAAAGGCTTGTAAGCATATAAACACTGTCTGTGCTCAAAACTCACAAAAACAGAGGGAAAAGATCCATAATGTCTGTGTGATAACTAGTAAACATCAGAAAGAAGGTGGATATAAGACTCCGGCAGCTCCTGGAGGATCTGGGATGGATCCCTGCTGTTCTTTTCCTTTCCATGAAAAAAGACACAAGTCCGTCTAGTTCAAGTTAATAGAAACAAACAAATAGAAAACCTCCATATACACCTATCCTATACCCACAGCTGATCCAGCAGAAGGTAAAAACCCCAATAAAGCATGATCCAATTTGCTCCAGTGGGGAAACAATCTTTCTTGATCCCCCAGGAGGCAATCAGATATTCCCTAGATCAACAATCCTTGGTTTTATATATGTAAATGTTATTATCCAGTTGTGTCTTGTGCTTTTAGGAAGGCATCCATCTCCTTTGTAAAACAATCTGCTGAGCTGGATAAAACTAGTTACTTAGGGAGTCTATTTTACATTTTCATAGCTCTGACTGTGAAGAAGCCTTTCCACATGGGGAGCTTAAATCTCTTTTCCTCCAGACATAAAGAGTGCTGCTTTATCCTCTGTAATGGCCGGAACGTGAATAACTCAACAACAAGCTCAACGTATGGACCACTTATGTATTTATTCATGGTGATCATATCCCACCCTTACCAAAACAGAAAGTCAGCAAAGAACGGTAGCTTGCAAAAAGAGTCAATATGTAAAATATCTTGGCGAGTATGCAGTGTCAAAAATGAATTGTACACAAAAGGGTAATTTACTAAAACTGGAGAGTGCAATATTTGCTGCAGCTCTGCGTGGTAGTCAATCAGCTTCTAACTTCAGCTTTTTCAATTAAGCTTTGACAAAAAATCATGGAAGCTGATTGGTTTCTATGCAGAGCTGCACAATATTTTGTACTCTCCAGTTTTAGTAAATCAACCCCAAAATCTTACTATATATGTGCAAAACAGTGCAAATAAATTATTCAAATTCTAAAATACATCCAAACAACTTAAAAAGTCCATTGATTCATTATTAATAAAAATAATTAAAACGTTCCACCAATTCCTGAAAGTGTTTGCGCAAGAAACTTCTACCAATTGATCCGAAGGCTACCAAGTAAATTAGTGACTTTTAGATTGTGAGCAGCTCCGAAGCCTGCTGACGTCACATTGAGCTCATGCGGCGGCCATACTTGTAAGTGCCAACAACTGTTATCTTTCCTTTGCATCATTTTTTAATGTGTGCCTTATGTTGGAATGTACATGAAATGCATTTGGAAATAAAATACTGCACTGGGATCATCTTGTTTCAGTCCAGTTTGTGAGCGCTTTTTATACAGCCACAACATCTGGTTGTTTCCCCCAGTGGTGGAGTTATACAAAGTTGGTTGCTGCCTTAAAGTGGTTGTAAAGCCTAAATATTTTTTACCTTAATGAATGAATTAATAAATATCATTCTCCCCTGATCCTCTGTCTGGACATGTCTGGACAGTGCTGATTGGCCCTGTGCTGATCACATAAACTCTCCCAAAAAAAAAAAAAACTCTCTAGCAATACACACCAAAGTGAGCATCTGCAGCCCGTCCCCTGGCTCTGTTAATATCAGGTTATTTTTTGGAGACAGTGGAAGAAGAGGAGGATCAGAGAGACAGAATCAAACAGCCTTTATACACAATGCAAATAATTAACCCCTTATGTTCCACAGTGAGTATAACAAGCATGCTTTACTGCATTTAGCCCAGGTTCACACTGAGTGCAGGATTGAAATGGCGCGAGTTCAGCTGAACTTGCGCCATTTCATTCCAGATTTCAGACACATCTGTGTGGGTTTCTACACAGATGTCAATAGAAATCGCACCCCGAAATCGCAAAAAGTAGTACAGAGACGACTTTTTTAAATCAATGCAGTGTCGCACTGATTAGGACTGTGCCATTGCCGGCAATTGCCGCCGATTTGACATGCAATTTGACATGTCAAATCGCACCAATGTGAACCATGGCTTACAGACTGATTTTACTGTTGTGGGTTTAGGTTCCTTTCACACTACTGCGACTTCATAGTCGCACGATTTTGCCACGATTTTACTGCAATTTCAGGGAATGCCTGTGTGTAACTCACATCAATGTCGGACCAAAATAGTACAGGGACTACTATGAAGTCGCACAGATATGAATGGTACTCATTGGAAATCATGGGGTACGGCTTGCCATGCGACTTTACAGTCCCAAGTCACAGGACAAGTTGCAGAAGTGTGAAAAGAGCCTAAGTAACACTTTATTGCTTTCCTTACATTAAGGTAAACATGTTTAGGCATCAGCATGCCCCCCCTTTTACTTACCTGAGCCCTCATTCAATCCAGCAGCTGTGCACATCTGCAGATCTTCTCTACCCTCCCTTCAGGGTCTCGCTGGCTTTGCGGGGGCACTGGGAGCCATTGGCTCCCAATGCTGTCTCTCAAAGGCAGTGATGAGGGAGCGGGGGGGGGGCAGGGCCAAGTCCCACTGTCTGTGTCAATGGATGCAGCAGCGGGGCTCCCCCCACTGGAAGCGGCTTCCCATAACTGGACAGAGGGGAGGGGCCAGGAGCGCCGGTGGGGGACCCAAAGAGAGGAGGTTTGCAGCTGATTTGTGCAATTCCATTGCACAGAGCAGGTAAGTATAGACATGTTTGTTATTTAAAAAATAAAATAAAATACCTTTGCAATCACTTTAAAGGGATACTAAACAAAGAAGTGTTGATTGCCAAAATGTATTCTTATAAATCATATACATAATATCACTGTATTTTGTGTAATTACCTTATTCCTGCAGTGCTGTTGTATGATCTTTCCCTGCTCTTTGGCATCTGTAGGGAAAGATCTTGACATGGAGGAGGAGGGAGGAAGGGGGGTGTCATTTACCACTGTGTATATGCCCACATGTGTGACTCTATAGTCATGTGGGCTGCACACATAAGAAAAAGAAGAACATTAAGAGCATATAAAGTAACTGAAATTGAGCATGCTCCGTAGAGGACACCAGCTGGTTTACACAATCTCAGGCTGCAGTGGGGACACAGAGAATATGAGAGGGTTAGCTGAAGGCAGTATCAATCAGGTATATTTCACACTATACAAAATTATAACTTTAGTGGCTTGTGAGTATTAACACTGTTTTATGGCATGTAATAGGAGTTTTTCATAGTCTGGGTTTAATGTCACTTTAAAGGGACCGAAACCCATTGAGAATTGGATTCTGCCCAGGGATATTCATTAACGCTTTAGCTGCTATATATTATGCAGTCATACTCTCTGGTAAAGGTGTGGAGTGTTGGTGATGGGGTCTGGGGGTGCTCGCAATCTGGAAGTCACTCATTTACTTGGTAGCCCATGGATTAATTGGTGGAAGTTTCTTGCACAAACACTTTGTGGATTTTTTCAATTATTCATAATAATGAATCATGGACTTTTTAATAATTTATGGACTTCTTATTAATTGTTGATTGTATTTTAGAATTTGAATAATTTATTTGCACTGTTTTTATCAGTCTTTATCAGTCTTCATTAGGGATGAGCCGAACACCCCCGGGTTCGGTTCGAACCAGAACCTTCGAACCGACCGAAAGTTCGCGCAAATTTTCGAACCCTATACGTTATAATGGACGCGAACGTTCGAAATCAAAAGTGCTAATTACAACGGCCAATATGCATGTTAATGTCATAAAACAGGTTTGGGGACCCGGGTCCTGCCCCAGGGGACATATATCAATGCAAAAAAAACTTTTAAAAACTAACGTTTTTTCGGGAGCAGTCATTTTAATGATGCATAAAGTGAAAAAAAAAAAGTGAAATTTTCCTTTAAATATGGTACCTGGGGGGTGTCTAAAGTATGCCTGTGAAGTGGCATGTGTTTCCCGTGTTTAGAACTGTCCTTGCACAAAATGACATTTGTAAAGGAAAAAAATAAGCCATTTAAAAACACTTGCGGCTTTAATGGCATGTCTTGTCCTGGCCGCCATATGGCTGAAAATCCTTGAGAAAAATGGCATGGCTACCCCATCACCCCCCCCCCCCACCCCAGCCCCTTTGGGTCTTGTATGGATATTAAGGGGGACCCCGCACCCAAAATAAAACCCTATACCTACAACCCTATATACTCTGAACAGCACTATATAGGTGGTGCAAACAAGACACGGACTGTAGGTTTGTTCTTAAGTAGAATCTGAACAGGTACATTATGAAGTGTAGCTCCATCCCAAAAAAATCTATTTTTAAGCTTTTTGGAGAACATAGGGAGGGGTTATCACCCCTGTAATATTTGCTGTCTTTGCACATCTGTTCAGAACATGTCACCTCACTTTCCGTCCCAATGACAAATGTTTTTGGAAAAGTGGGGTTTGAATTGAAACAAGGATTGGTGATAAAGCATCAGTAGAGAGGAGATACCTTTTTTCCCAAATTAAATCTAACAGCATAGAATTTCCCTTCCTAGGGGTAGATTTCCTCTCACTTCCTGTTTTCTCTTTCCGTTTGCAAGGTTGTAATTGCATGCACCTGTTGAACAGGGCAGAAAAATTGGGCCTTTGGTGGTGGTGGTGGTGGTGGTGGACGGTGTTGCCACAAGACTGTAAGCCCTCACAGTTACTCTTGGTGGGCGCAGGAATGGGCCCTGCTGTGAGTTATTAGATCAAGATTTGTAATTGCATGCACCTGTTGAACAGGGCAGAAAAATTGGGCCTTTGGCGGTGGTGGTGGACGGTGTTGCCACAAGACTGTAGGCCCTCATAGTTACTCTTGGTGGGCGCAGGAATGGACCCTGCTGTGAACTAGTAGATCAAGATTTGTAATTACACGCCCCTGTTAAACAGGGGCTGAAAAATTGTGCCTTAGACATTGGTGCTGGTGCCACAACACTGCAACCCCTCACAGATACTGTACTCTTAGCACAGCAATGAGACCTGTTGCAAAGCATTGCCTAAAAATTGTAATTACACGCCCCCAACAGGGGCTGAAAAATTGTGCCTTAGGCACTGGTGCCACAACACTGCAACCCCTCACAGATACTGTACTTGGAGCACAGCAGTCACACGTGTTGCGAAGCATTTTTTAAAAAAATTGTAATTACACGCCCCTGTTAAACAGGGGCTGAAAAATTGTGCCTTAGGCACTGGTGCTGGTGCCACAACACTGCAACCCCTCACAGATACTGTACTTGGAGCACAGCAGTCACACGTGTTGCGAAGCATTTTTTTAAAAAATTGTAATTACACGCCCTGTTAAACAGGGGCTGAAAAATTGTGCCTTAGGCACTGGTGCTGGTGCCACAACACTGCAACCCCTCACAGATACTGTACTTGGAGCACAGCAGTCACACGTGTTGCAAAGCATTTTTTAAAAAAATTGTAATTACACGCCCCTGTTAAACAGGGGCTGAAAAATTGTGCCTTAGGCACTGGTGCTGGTGCCACAACACTGCAACCCCTCACAGATACTGTACTTGGAGCACAGCAGTCACACGTGTTGCGAAGCATTTTTAAAAAAAATTGTAAGTACACGCCCCTGTTATACAGGGGCTGAAAAATTGTGCCTTAGGCACTGGTGTGGTGGCATGGATCATTGAGGAGGAGGAAGAGGATAGTCAGTGAACATAACAGGACAGTCACTCAGCATCAGCATAGGCAGTCTTGAAGGGATGTGACATTATAAATTATTCCGTTATATCCGCTTCAGGTGCCTGGTAGCTGGTGGTGATCCAAGACTGATTCATTTTGATGAAGGTCAGTTGATCAACCGAGTCGGTGGACAGGTGCACCCTATGATCGGTGACAAATCCTCCAGCAGCACTGAATGTGCGTTCGGAAAGAACGCTGGAGGCAGGACAGGCCAGTAGCTCAATTGCATACTGTGCAAGCTCTGGCCAGTGATCCATCCTCAGGACCCAGTAAGCCAGAGGATTTTCGGCGGGAAAGGTGTCCAAGTCTGACCTTGCCCCAAGGTATTCCTGCACCATGTATATCAGACGCTGGCGATGGTTGCTGGAACCGATCATACCTTGGGGCTGCGGACTAAAAAATTGTCTGAACGCATCGGTCAGACGTCCACCTTCCCCACCGCTCCTTCTGCTACTGACCGAAGCCTCAGCAACTCGTCGCCCAGGACCAGGAGTTTGTAACCTCCCAGTTTCTGGGAACGCGTTGCACAGGCCTTTCTGCAAGGCCTCCCTGAGATGTCTCATCCTCTGCTCCCTCTGCGACGGCAAGATAAGGTCCGCAACCTTACCCTTGTACCGTGGATCAAGGAGAGTGGCCAGACAGTAATGGTCCCTCTCCTTGATCCGAAGAACACGAGGATCCTTCCGCAGGCTTTGCAGGATCAGGGAGGCCATGCAGCTTGGTTAGCTGAGGCATTCGGTCCGGAGTCTTCTGGGTCACCGAGGATGACATGATCGCCAGCCACCTCCTCCCAGCCACGTACAAGTCCACTGGTTTGTTGGGACTGTACATCATCCCTAAAAGACTGCTGCTGCTGATGCTGAGTGCCAGGCTCCACCTCCATGATCACACAATCCTCCTCCTCATCCTCTTCCTGTGTGATGGGTGGGACAGAAGGAACACTGTCCGGATAAAGGGGGCCTTGAGAGGCAAGGAAGTCCTCCTCTTCCTGCCTCTGTTCTGCCTCAAGTGCCCTGTCCATTATCCCACGCAGCGTATGCTCCAACAGGTGGACAAGAGGTACAGTGTCACTGATGCATGCACTGTCACTGCTCACCATCCTCGTGGCCTCCTCAAATGGTGAGAGGACAGTGCATGCATCCCTGATCATGCTCCACTGACGTGGGGAAAAAAAAAACAAGCTCCCCTGACCCTGTCCTGGTGCCGTAGTCGCAAAGGTACTCATTGATGGCCCTCTGCTGCGTGTGCAGTCGCTGCAGCATGGCCAACGTTGAGTTCCACCTGGTGGGCATGTCACATATTAGGCGGTTCTTGGGCAGGTTCAGCTCCTTTTGCAGCTCAGTCAGCCGAGCACTGGCATTATAAGATCGGCGGAAATGCACACAGACTTTCCTGGCCTGCCTCAGGACATCCTGTAAGCCTGGGAACCTGCCCAAGAACCGCTGCACCACCAGGTTGAGGACGTGAGCCATACAGGGCACATGGGTGAGCTGCCCCTGTCGCAGGGCGGAGAGGAGGTTGGTGCCATTGTCAGAAACGACCATTCCTGGCTTAAGCTGGCGTGGCGTCAACCACCTCTCGGCCTGCCCCTGCAGAGCTGCCAGAACCTCTGGCCCAGTGTGGCTCCTGTCCCCCAAACACACCAGCGCAAGCACGGCATGGCATCTTTTTGCCTGCGTACTTGCGTAGCCCCTTGTACGCCTACGGAGCACCGCTGGTTCCGAGGACAGAGCACTGGAGGAAGAAGAAGAGGAGGGGGTGGAGGAGAGAGGTGTGTCACAACCAGTAGCAGTAGTAGCATTTTGGAGGCGTGGTGGCGGAACAACCTCCAACACTACTGCACCTTGTCCTGCATCCCTCCCAGCTGCCAATAGAGTGACCCAATGGGCCGTGAAAGAAAGGTAACGTCCCTGTCCATGCCTGCTGGACCATGAGTCAGCGGTAATATGCACCTTACCGCTGACCGCCCTGTCCAGCGAGGCATGGACATTGCCTTCCACATGCCGGTAGAGAGACGGAATCGCCTTCCGTGAGAAAAAGTGGCGTTTGGGAACCTGCCACTGAGGAACCGCACATTGAACAAACTCACGGAAGGGGGCCGAGTCTACCAACTGAAAAGGCAGCAGTTGAAGTGCTAGCAATTTAGCCAAGCTAGCATTCAACCGCTGGGCATGTGGATGGCTAGGAGTGTACTTCTTTCGACGGTCCAGCAGCTGGGGCAGGGAAATTTGCCTGCTACTATCGGACGTCGGTGTACTGCAAGTACTTGGTTGTGACACACCTAATTCTACACCTTCAGTCCTCTCACAGCAGCTTTCAGAGAGGACTGAAGATGTAGTGGGGATGGAGATCCCAGGTGATGAGGAGCAAGGAGAGGTCCGCTTAGTTCTTTGGTGTGGGTCTTTTATGTGTGCCTGCCAACGAGCTGCATGGCAGATCGACATATGTCTGCACATGCTTGTGGTGCCCAAGCGGCTGATGTTTTGGCCACGCGAGATATGCTTGAGACAAATATTGCAAATAGCAGTGGTGCGATCTGATGCACTCGTCTCAAAAAAGGCCCACACCAAAGAACTTTTCTGATAACGTGCAGAGGCAGCGCCCTGCACAGGCGGAGCTCTGCAGTGTTGTACAGTTGCTGTGCTGGCCTCTAGCTGGCCTCCAGGGGGCATCCTGCCTCGTTGGACATGTGACGCCGCATCCTCCTCCTCCTCCTCCTCCTCGTCCTCCTCCTCATCCTCTCTCCCTCCAGGCACCCACGTGGCATCAGTGACCTCATCATCCCCTCCCTCTTCACCACTAGAGCAAACCTGGCAGTAAGCTGCAGCTGGTGGAACAGTACTGGCAGATTGCTGTCCTTCAGCATCCCCTCTCTCTGCGCGCACACTACTGACTTCCTCAAGCTGGGTATCATCATCCGAGCCTTCGAATCGTTGGGCATCCTCCTGGAGCATGTACCCAACACTGTGCTCAAACAGTTCGGGGGACTCCTCAGGAGGACATGGTGGGTCTAGGGAAGGGGTGGCTGATGATGCCATTGAGTACGCGTTGGCAGCTGCTCTGCCAGTACCCTGAGCCTGGGTGAGAGAGGATGAGGAGGATGAGGAGGGCTTGGTCATCCATTCTACCAAGCCTTCAGCATGATGCGGCTCCACATGTCCAGCTGCCGAAAACAAAGACGCGCGTGTCCCATGGTCACGTGCTGATGACGATGCACGACCACGTCCACGGCCACTAGAAACAGAGCCTGCCTGCCCTGTGTTCTTGGCTCTGCATGCTCTGCCTCCCCTTGGCGGTCTTCCAGCCATTGTAGTCGGTAGTCCTGTGGGTGCTGCTGAGAAGAAAATATAGGAGCTCTGTGTGATGCCACTAACACACTAGAAGTCCTATGGGTGCTTCTGCAAAGAAAATATAGGAGCTCTGTGTGATGCCACTAACACACTAGAAGTCCTATGGGTGCTGCTGAGAAGAAAATATAGGAGCTCTGTGTGATGCCACTAACACACTAGAAGCCCTATGGGTGCTTCTGCAAAGAAAATATAGGAGCTCTGTGTGATGCCACTAACACACTAGAAGTCCTATGGGTGCTTCTGGGAAGAAAATATAGGAACTCTGTGTGATGCCACTAACACAGTACAAGTCCTATGGGTGCTTCTGGGAAGAAAATATAGGAACTCTGTGTGATGCCACTAACACAGTACAAGTCCTATGGGTGCTTCTGGGAAGAAAATATAGGAACTCTGTGTGATGCCACTAACACAGTACAAGTCCTATGGGTGCTTCTGGGAAGAAAATATAGGAACTCTGTTTGCTGCCACTAACACACTAGAAGTCCTATGGGTGCTTTTGGGGTGCAGTGCTGTACTAACAGCACTGCGGTTGGTACTACTGAAATACTGTACTAACAGTAAGACACGTACCAGACTAACCCCCAGCAGCAGCTAAAAACACACTAACCAGCAGCAGCAATGGACGATCAATGACAGGTAGCAATGGTTTAGCAAATAAATAGCCAATGGTTTAGCAAAGTAGAGCAAATCTTTCTATATGAATCTAGCAAAGAGTGACACAGAATCAGCCTGATCTGTCCTAAAGCCGGAACTCATGTGACCGGCGCCGACGACGTGGCGGCCTTTTAAATGAGGGGGCGTGTACTAAAGCCCCTGAGCTGTAATTGGCTACAGGCGTCCTGCCTGTAGCCAATTATGGCTCTCCGAGTTTCCGGCGCTGTGATTGGCCAAGCATGCAGGGTCACAGTGCATGCTTGGCCAATCATCAGCCAGCAATGCACTGCGCCGGCCGCGCCGGCCGCAATGCATTGCGGGGCCGCTCGCATCACACGAATGTGATGCGAGCGGCCAAAATAGTTCTGGGCTCGCCGAGCGAGCGAACACCCGGTGCTCGATGCGAACATGGGTTCGCATCGAGCACCGGGCCCATCCCTAGTCTTCATACAGCCCTGTGTTCCTGGCATTCCATTTCCTTCTCCAGCACACTCCTGCAGCTGATGGAGGCCACACCAACACTTCAGCTAAGGTCCATCCCTTCCTGGCAGCAGCTGCTAAACCAGGCGTTAAGCTGAGTGGACTGAGAAGTGGCCTCAGCTGTGTGTGCATGTATGCTGAGAAGAGGCAGTGGAGCTCAGGCACAATGTGGTGCCTCTGGGAGTGGCTCCCCACAGGGACCTGATGTTGCAATCCTTGAGTTGGTCGCAACAATGGTGAAAACCAGGGTGCAGGGTCAGTGGGCAGTTGTGATTAGGTAAGAAAGAGCAGCTGAGAGTCCTGTTGGAAGGAGTATGAAGGATGGCATTGACTTGGCAGTGGCTGTGGGTGGCTTGTTGAGTCAGTGCATCAGAATCAGGCTGTGTGCAGTGTGAAGTTCTCTGCCAAGGCTGAAGTCGCAGAATGAAGAACTTAGTAAGAACAAGTTACTGTGAAGCAGAAGAGGCAGATGACTTATGCGGCGTACACACGAGCGGATTTTCCGTCAGAAAAATCTTGGATGTTTTTTCCGATGGAATTCCGCTCAAGCTTGGCTTGCATACACACGGTCACACAAAAGTTCGCTGAACTTTCGAACCTCATGAACGGGGTGACGTACAACACTACGACAAGCCGAGAAAATTAAGTTCAATGCTTCCGAGCATGCGTCAAATTGTTTCCGAGCATGCGTAGGAATTTTGCGCGTCGGAATTGCTACAGATGATTGGAACTTCCGATCGGAAACTTTTTCCGAACAAAAAATTGAGAACCTGCTCTCAATCTTTTGCTGGCAGAAATTCCGCCAGCAAAAGTCAGATGGAGCATACACACGGTCACATTTTCCGCCCAAAAGCGTTCATCGGTCTTTTGCTGGCCGAATTTCCGATCGTGTGTACGCGGCATAAGGGTCAGACTAATGGTCAGACATGAAGAAGGAAAATTGCTACTGCAATCCCCAGTGGCTAAATGGAAGGACTTACTGTAGCTATTATATTATTAATGTATTGCACAAATGGGATTAGTCTGGTGGTTTAATCCTGAGTTCCATTCCGTGATAGGCACATGGCAGCCAAGCACACAACATTTCCACACACTTGAGTCAGTAAACAGGCTGTGCAGCTTTTTTGTTTTTTGATTTTTGGGTAGAACTTAGATAGGGTGAGCCTAGGGATACTCCAGTAACTGTAAATTTAAAAATGAGGACACTAACTCTGCACTAAGACTGCAGGGTGAAGACACCCTCTTTGAAGTGTACAGGTGAACAGTACAGATCAGGAACTCATCAACAGGAATAGATACAGTACAGTCCTGAGCATACAAAATAGTAACTGCTGATCTCCCAGGAAAGCTAAGGAAAGTCTTTAGAGTCAAAAGGCTGGTACTTACTAGAGATGAGCCCGATGTTCGCCGAACAATATGTGGTGTTCGCGGCAAATTTGAAAGCCACCGGAACACCATTAAAGTCTATGGGACACTAACATGAAAAATCAAAAGTGCTAATTTTAAAGGCTTATATGCAAGTTGTTGTCATAAAAAGTGTTTGGGGACCCGGGTCCTGCCCCAGGGGACATGTATCAATGCAAATTTTTTTTCTAAAAAAGTCAGTTTTTTCGGGGAGCAGTGATTTTTTTAATGCTTAAAGTGAAATATTTTTTTATTTGGTGCAGGGTTCACCTTAATTTCCATTCCAGACCTGAAGGACCTGGTATGGATTTTAGGGGGACCCCCATTTTTTTTAATTTTGGTTCGGGTTCCCCTTAAAATTAATACCAGACCCAAAGTGCTTTGTAATGGATTGGGGGGGGGGGGAGGTGGCCCTTGCACTTTTTTCAATGAGTTCATCTATATTGCCGAGACCCGACAATTCACTACAGCCGCGATCAGTTTTAAATTATTTTTTTGCTTTAGAAATGTCAGTTTGCTGTGGTATTGTTCTAAACATGGGGAAAATGTGCCACTTTGCAGTCATACTATAGACACCCCCCAGGCACGATATTTAAAGGAATATTTCATTTTTATTGTTTCACTTTAAGCATTAAAAAAAAAAAAATCACTGCTCCCCAAAAAAATGTTTGCATTGATAAATGTCCCCTGGGGCAGGACCCAGGTCCCCAAACACTTTTTATGACAATAACTTGCATATAAAATTAGCGCTTTTGATTATTCATGTTCGTGTCCCATAGACTGTAACGGTGTTCATGTGTTCTGCCAAATTCTTTGCCTGATTTACCGTAAATAGGGCCTTTAAACAGCTACAGCACGCTGCATGGTGGGGGACCCGATGCGTGTGGCCGGCAGGTGCGATGTCCGCTGGTCACATGCGATCACGGGCACGAGAGCCAGAACGGGGATTTGTGTCTTCTGACAGAAGAGGAACAGCGATATGCCTCCTCCTCTAGACATTCCCATCCCCCACAGTTAGAAACACACTTGAGGGAACACATTTAAACCCTTGATCGCCCCCTAGTATTAACCATTTCCCTACCAGTGACATTTACACAGTAATCAGTGCATTTTTATAGCACTGATCGCTGTATATGTCAATCGTCCCAAAAATGGGTCAAAAGTGTCTGATCTGACCGCCGCAATGTCACAGACCTGCTAAAAATAGCAAAGCGCTCTCCCGAGGGGTTACCTTGCAGGCGCGCTCCTGAGTCCAGCATTTGGCGTCCATAGAGGCCGAATGCAGGACTCGGCCCTGCTCCCCGGCGCCCGCGTCATTGGATTTGATTGACACCAGCAGGAGCCAATGGCTGCGCTGCTATCAATCTATCCAATCAAGAGCTGAGAACCCTGGGCAGAAAGACAGCACACCCCCGTGGGTCAGGTTCTAGGGCTCAGGTAAGTAAAAATGGGGGGCTGGGGGGATGGTCACTGCCAGGTGTTTTTTCACCTTAATGCATAGGATGCTTTAAGGTGAAAAAACACATAGGTTTACAACCCCTTAAAGTGGTTAAGGGGGCAAATCCTTCCGGGGCTGAAGGGTTAAGGATGTTTATACAGTATGCTGTATGTGTACAGTATATTTAAAGAATATTAGTATATATGAAGAGTTAATGGATGTAAATATTACATATTTAACAGTCCAATCTATACAGATAAGAATATCTGATATAATGTGTTCTGAGATCTTTCTATGAATATATATATATATATATATATATATATACACACTTGTTTTTGTCATGTTTATGTAACAGAATCTATAGATTTCAGATGTTTATTGTTAGATGTTGATGGGATAGACTACACTATACAGTACCCCAGGGGCTGATGGATTTGAGAGAAAAAAAGCTATTTGGCCAAAAGGCTATTATTTACTTAAAAAAAAAAAAAACGTTTTCCCGCATGGTGACTGCTGTCTACAAGGTAATGTATGTTCATAAAATATGCGCAAACATGCCTATGTGCTTCCTGAAGACGGGAGGACCCAGTCACACATAAATATCAAATCTCCAACAGAAAAATCTTTGTTCAGTTTGAATCTGTAAACGGTATTAAAGATTTACATTGCAAAAATCAGTTTGAACTGATTTATATTATACAAAGTATACAGATCTGTGAGCATAGAGGATATCTAATAAGCATGGCCTAAAGAAGAGGTTGCATGCATGATCTAATTTCACCTTTTTGAGTGTGAACTTTTACAGTGAATAGGACAGGTTTGAGGAACATAAAGGGTTAATGGACCTTGTGGTGGTACCAATCACAGGTCTCCAATAAATGAACAAGAAAACATTCTTCATCAAAATATCCTCTATGTGGGACACTGGATGGATAAATATGTAAGACATGGAGAACTGCGTGGTGCCTCCGATGAGGTCCTCCTGAAAAAACAGACAGGTGGATCTGTTAGGAAAGCCCATGTGAAAATAGCCATTAGACTGATCACAAAGCAACTACCAAAAAACCCTACTTATAGGCTGCCATGCCACAGCACAATCAATTTCTCTTCATGAAAGACACAACACAATGGTCTGTGGAAAGCTTACTGCTCTAATAATTGTTATATACCAAAAGTTTAACTTCACTCACAGTTATTACCTTTTGTTTTCCACTTGACCCTCCCTCCTAGATTGTAAGCTCTAACGAGCAGGGCCCTCTGATCCCTCCTGTATTGTAATGCCGTGTACACACGATCGGATTTTCCGCCGTGTGTATGCTACATCAGACTTTTGCTGGCACGCATCGCGGCGATCGTTGTTGCGGTGTGTCCCTCTGACACCCCGCAACACCGATCTAGGTGTCCAATCACGGCTGATCACAATGTAAATAGGAAGAGCCGGTGATCGGCTTTTCCTCACTCGCGTCTGACAGACGCGAGAAAAGGAGAGCCGATCGGCACCTCTCCTGACAGGGGGGGTCTGTGCTGATTGTTTATCAATGCAGCCCCCCCTCGGATCCCGCCCAGGACCACCATCATGCCCCCCAGGACCACCAGGTTGGCCATCCACACTGGACCACCAGTTATGCCCCCCTAGACCCCCAGGGAAATGCACATCTGTGCCCAGGCAGCTGCCAATCAATGCCCAAGCAGCTGCCAGTCAGTGCCCACTGACAATGCCTACCACTGCCAGTGCCACCAGGGATGCCCATCAGTGCCTCATATCAGTGCCCATCAGTGCCACGTATCAATGCCCATCAGTGCTGCCTATCAGTGCCACCTATAAGTTCCCATCTTTTCAGCCTGTCAGTGCCCATCAGTGTCGCCTATCAGTTCCCACCAGTGCCACCCATGATTGCCCACCAGTGCCGCCTATCAATGCCCATCAGTGCTGCATATCAGTGCCGCCTACCAGTGCCCATCGTCAGTGCCGCTCATTGGTGTCACCTCATCGGTGCCGCCTTATCAGTGCCGCCTTATCAGTGCCGCCTTATCAGTGCCCATCAGTGAAAGAGAAAACGTACTTATTTGCAAAATTTTATAACAGAAACAAAAGCAAAACTTTAATTTTTTCCAATTTTTCTGTCTTTTTTTATTTGTTTAGCAAAAAATAAAAAACGCAGAGGTGATCAAATACCACCAAAAGAAAGCTCTATTTGTGGGAACAAATAGATAAAAATTTAGTTTGGGTACAGTGTAGCATGACCGCGCAATTGTCATTCAAATTGCGACAGCACTGAAAGCTCAAAATTGTCCTGGGCAGGAAGGTGTATAAGTGCCCTGTATTGAAGTGGTTAAAAAAACTGGAGAGTGCGAAATCTGGTGCAGCTGTGCATGGTAGCCAATAAGCTTAACTTCAGCTTGTTCAATGGGGCCTGGTTCATACATAGCAGTCTGCATATTTCCAGGTGCATTTTGTTTTTTACAATACACATTTTTGATCCATTGAAGCCTATGGAACCAAAAGCCTTCCATAAAATGCACAGATGTGAATGTGACCCATAGGAAACTATGGTAAATGGACTGTAGTGTGTTTCTGCAAAACTGAAAACGCACAAAAGAATGCATAGGTGTGAATCAGGACTAAAGCCTCGTACACACGATCAGATTTTCCAACGGGAATTGTGTGATGACAGGCTGCGGACAGAAAATCATAAGCAAAGGCATATGACATAATTGGTCACGATTAATAAAGAAACCAATTTTTGGTCCAAGAAATGCTCCTTTCCTGTTCCTGGACTGGACTTGGGTCAAAGCAATAACTCCAAGGCCAATAATAAATAACACATTATCTCCTCCAATTCCGCAACATGTCTGGTTAAAGAACAGCCATTCAGAAACAAACTGAAAAGCACAAAATGAAAAGCGCAAATCAACACCAAACTTCTGCTAACACGAAATTAGCAGAAGGAGCCCAAAGGGTGGTGCCTGACAATTGAACTTCCTCTTTATTGGCTCATAGTACGTCTAGTACGTCACAACGTTTGTGTTTGTTGGCAGACAATTGTGTGCCGTTTGTATGCAAGACAAGTTTTTGGCCAACGCCCTTCAGACAAAAGTCCAAGGCTTTGCCTGCGGAAAATCCAATCGTGTACGAGGCTTAAGGCTTGATTCACATCTACGCATGTTGCTTTTGAGAGTTTCTGCAGTGCTTTTTGCAGTTTTTTACCACGTGGGGGGGTTGAAAAACGCAAATTGCAGCAAATAGCAATAAAAACGCACTACATGCTTTTCTGCAGCTTCTCCATTGAAGTCTATTGAACCAAAAAAAGCACCATTTTGCATTTTAAAAAGTCCCTGACCATTTCCAAAAACGCAGAGGCACAAAAATGCATTGATGTAAACATGATAAAAAAAAATGCCCTGCATTTATGCAAAAAGCTTTTAAAAAAATGCATTAGTGTGAATGGAGCCTTGAAGTAAAACATTTTTTTTTTTTGTTTTGGACAGCGTGCAGGGGGATTGGAGTGCTTGTCAGTTTTTATTGCGGTCTGAATTACATAGGTTCAGAGGCTAATTTAATGCAGGTAAGGCACCAAGTGAGTTTAATTACCACAATAATCAGCCACAGAACCTGTGTAATTAATATGTGTTCGGTTTTACAAGGATGAGATGGCAACCCTCTCTATTTGTCCTATTTTCTATTATCATTGAAAGAAAAAGTAATAGAAAATTAAAATTTTTGGGCTGCCCCCAGAAAAGTAATAGAGGGGAAATTGTCCATTGGGGACACTAGTTCTGGTGACCTGGGGTTCCCCAAGGAATTCCCTTAATTTGTTTGGCTATGGAACAGGAAGTGATGGGAAATCTCCAAAATGGGACGATTGGCAAAAAAATGTCTGACAGGGGTTATAACCCTCCCTTGCTCTATACAAAATGTAAAAAAATAGAAAATTGTATCAAATACTTACCGTAATTTGCAGTGATTTGGGATCGCGGGCAGAATCGTGGCGATTCAGCTCGCAATACGGGACGCCTAGAGGTGAACGAAGCCTAAGTGGTTCTGCATGCCGTGTTTGTGCAAGCGTCACAGCTCATTCATTTGAATGTGCTGCTGTACCTGCAATTCATGCAGGAAAAAGATCCCTGAACCTTTTTTCAAACTAAAGGCCCATACACATGATCAGACTTTTTGACAACCAACATGCAAATTAGCTGTTTTGGACCAACATCCGACCGTGTGTACGCTCCATCGGACCAACTTTTTCCAGGTTTCATCTGACTTTTGTTGGCTGTGCGAACGGACCAACTTTCTGCCAACAAAAGTCCAATGGACCAAAGTCCGACCGTGTGTACACAAAACCAACGGACTTTTGTACAAACCAATGCAGAACCAATGCAAAAGATCAGACAACAATACAGAAGTTGACCAAAGGTGGCGGTAAAGAGAAGAAAAACCAAGTGATTTGGTGAAAGTTGGTTGAAAAAAGTTCTGCCGTGTGTATGCAATACCAACTTGGGGCCAACGCCCTTTGGACAAAAATCCACAGGAAAGTTGGTCCGCGGTCCGATCGTGTGTATGAGGCTTTAGCTGCACAGAATCTGCATGGTGCTTTGGCACTTTGGCACAATGCGTTTCTGTGTGCGGTAAACAGCACTGCATTTTTCCCTGCAGGGGGTGCAATTGAGAGTTAAGAGATGACTGCACTAAGATACATCCCCATATAACCATATAAAAAATGGGGGGTGGAGACGGGAACCATTGGGTAAGGGAGGAGGGGGGGTTAAGAAATGGAGTATGGGTAGAGAAGAACTGGAGTGAGACTGGGGATATTCTGGTCTGTATAGGGATAAAGAAAAAAGGAGGAGGATTTGTGATAGAATGAGGGAAGGGGGTGAGGCATATAGATGGGGGTGGAGGGGACTGGAGAGGGATGGTCAGGGATGGGCATGGGGAATACTGTTGGCTGGTGAGGAACAGCCACAGTATAATAAAAGCAAATAGGTTGTCTGTCAGGGAGGGGCAGAGGGTGAGATTCCATTAAAGCGGAGTTCCACCCAAAAATGGAACTTCCGCTTTTCGGGAAACCCTTCCCCCCCCGGTGTCACCTTTCAGGGGGGAGGAGGGAGCGGATACCTGTCCAATCCAGGTATTTGCTCCCACTTCCAGGCATAGATAGCCACAGTATCCGCGGCAAACTATGCCATGTCCGGCCCCTCCGTTGTCTTCTGGGAGACACACAGGTCCCAGAAGACAGCAGGGACCTGTGGGATCGCACAGCGCTACTTGTGCATGCGCAGTAGGGAACCAGGAAGTGAAGCCGCAAAGCTTCACTTCCTGATTCCCTTACTGAAGGTGGCCGCGCCTGCACCCGGAGCTGAGGGACAGATCAGGTTCAGGTGAGGATATTACAGGCTCCCTGGACAGGTAAATGTCCATATATTAAAAATTAGCAGCTGCAGTATTTGTAGCTGCTGACTTTTGGAAAAAAAATAAAAAATTTGGCGGAGCTCCACTTTAACTAGTAAAGATTCAGTGTTGGGGTGTGCAGGGTGGGGATTCCTGCCAGGTATAGTGTTTGTGTATGAGGGGGGGGGGCACACACCTGTGTGAAGTTGGGGGGCACACAACTGTGTGAAGGTGGGGGGGGCACAAACCTGTGTGAAGGTGGGGGGACCTGTGTGAAGGTGGGGGGGGGGCACAAACCTGTGTGAAGGTGGGGGGGGCACAAACCTGTGTGAAGGTGGGGGGGGCACAAACCTGTGTGAAGGTGGGGGGGACCTGTGTGAAGGTGGGGGGGGGGGCACAAACCTGTGTGAAGGTGGGGGGGACCTGTGTGAAGGTGGGGGGGGCACAAACCTGTGTGAAGGTGGGGGGACCTGTGTGAAGGTGGGGAACCTGTGTGAAGGTGGGGAACCTGTGTGAAGGTGGGGGGGCACACACCTGTGTGATGGTGGGGGGGCCTGTGTGAAGGTGGGGAACCTGTGTGAAGGTGGGGGGCACACACCTGTGTGATGGTGGGGGGGCCTGTGTGATGGTGGAGGGACCTGTGTGAAGGTGGGGGGGCACACACCTGTGTGATGGTGGGGGGGCCTGTGTGAAGGTGGGGAGGCACACACCTGTGTGAAGGTGGGAGACCTGTGTGAAGGTGGGGGGGGGGGGGCACACACCTGTGTGATGGTGGGGGGGCCTGTGTGAAGGTGGGAGGCCTGTGTGAAGGGGGGGGGGGGGGGCTGTGTGAAGGTGGGGGGGGGGGGCACACACCTGTGTGAAGGTGAAGTGTCTGCAGAGAAGACTGTGAGGGGGGAGGGGAGTGAGGGACTATTGTTTGTAAAGTGTCAGGAAAAGAATGTCTGGATGGCTAAAGAAGAGGCTGGAAATTAGCAAGGAGCAAGCAGCGAGGGTTAACATCTGGGAGAAGAGCAGTGTGACAGGCAGAGATGGATGGGTCTGTGTAGGGATGAAAGGAAAGCAGGACCAGATAGAGGCAGGGAGGGAGGAAGATGCCAGGGAGGGAGAGAGACATTAGGATAGCTGGACACAAGGTAGTTACATTACAGAACTGACCTGTAGGAAAAGAGCCGGACAAAGTGAGGGGAACTTTTACCAGAGTACTGCAGTGTTTCTTTTAATTGCAGATCTCCGGCACACAGTCTTCTATCTGCCTCCGCCCACTCCCCTCCTTCCCTTCCCTGCTGAATTGGCCGACCGACCTGAAAAAAAAAAAAAGTACCGGTGCAACAGCCTAAGCAAACTGAGGACAGCAGTATGGGCTGTCCCCCTCTGCCTCAGCTCACAGCCTTACATCCACCTGTCACTCAGCCACAGACAGAGCGGCCATACTCCATTCGGGCTGCTCTGTCTGTCGGGTGGCCGAGTGACAGGCACAGCCGGGAGATCTCCCTGCACTCGCGGGTGTCCGGGAGCCCGCAGCCAAATGCGGGAGACTCCCGCCGTTTGCTGGAGACTTGAGATGTCTGTAATACTATACACTGTCACTGTACTGATGACACTGGCTGGGAAGGGGTTAACATCTAGGAGCAATCAATGGGGTTAATTGTGTGCCTAACTATGTGTAATATGTGCTGCTTTTTACTACAGACCGATTTGTTTATTTTCCCTACTCTGAAGGGTAAAGAAACAAAGTGATCATTCCCTCTGTATAGAGCCCTGCGTTGGTTGTCAATGCAGGGCTCTGGGCTGAGATTGCACACAGCCAATCAGCAGGTCTCAGCCATGAATCATTGGCCGGGATCTGTTGACAAACGCCCGCTGTGTCAAACCACGGGGGGGAGCAGGCAGGCAGAGGGGTGCACACCCAAAAGCCAGAGACAGACAGCGATGTACAGGTACATAATGATGCCTTTAGGAGCCGCCCGTCGCAGTATATGTGATGCGGCGGGTCGGCAAGTGATTAAAGTATACCTAAACCTAAGAAATAAAATAGAATGTATTGCAGCCTACCTTTCCTTAGATGTGGTGGCTAAATTGTTTTCCATTTTCGCACTTTTTATTTTCACGTGATGATCCAGCCAGGAACACATTTCCTGTTCTAGGGGGACAATTGTTCCATATCTAGGAGGCGTAGGGTTGCCACCCTAAGCCCTCGTACACACGGTCGGAAATTCCTACCACAAAATCCGTCCGTTTTTTTCCAACAAATTTTGTCCGAAACTGGTGTTGCATATACACGGTCGGACAAAGTTGTCGGAAAATCTGATCGTTCTGAATGTGGTGACGTTCGTTGCGTACTATGGAACTACGTGGAGGCTAGTAGCCAATAGCTTTGGTCTCGTAATTTGACCTGAGCATGCGTGGCACTTTGTCCGTCGGAATTCCCTACACACGATCGGAAAAAGTCCGATCGGATTTTGTTGTCGGAAAATTTGAGATCCTGCTCTCCGACGGAAAAAGCCCGCTAGAGCCCACACACGATCAGATTTTCCGACAACATAATCCGATCGGACTTTTTCCATCGGAATATCCGACCGTGTGTACGGGGCATAAGAAGTGAGTGAGTTAGGATTAAATAACACCTTACTTATTCTCCAAAAAGAATTCATACTTATCCACTACCTAATGACACTGTCATTTATTATTGCATAAAAACATTTCTAATGCCCTGTACACACAATAGGATTTTCCGACAACAAGCTCACATCCAACATTTGTTGTCAGAAAATCCAATCGTGTGTACGGGGCATAACTGTTTTTTTCTGCCTCCATATGCTCCTGAACCTCTCCTTTTCCCCCTCACTGCTGTTGGTTTGGAACAAGCAGTGCACATTAGTTGTCATGTGAACTGCTCTGTGCACACTACAAATCCAATAATCCAAAGTCCCTTGTCTATCATCCATCTCAGGCGTGAGCAAGAAAGGGTGACCATTTTCCTACATACAGTGGGATCATGGAGAACGAACATAACCACCCTCTAACAGAAAGTCCAATCACAGCAGCAAAAAAAAGAAGGAATTTGGAGAAGGTACTTTTCTGAGGTAAAGTGGTTGTAAAGGCAGAAGTTTTTTTTACCTTTTATACATTTTATGCATGAAGGTAAAAAAAGTTCCATCTTGATCCAGCGATGTGCACGAGAGCAGCAGCTTTTCTGGGTCTCTTCCTCCTCATTGGCTGAAACAGCATTGACTACTGCTACTGTCAATCACAGCCAGTGAGTCAATGAGGAGAGAGTGGGGCAGGGCCAAGCCATGCTTCAGGTGTGAATAGACACACAGAGCAGTGGCTAGGGAGCAAGCCTTCTGGGATGCCCCCATAGCAAGCTGCAGGAGGGAGGGGCCAGGAGCCTCAGCGAGGAACCCGAGAAGAGGAGGATTGGGGGTGCTCTGTGCAAAACCATAGCACAAAGCAAGTAAGTATGCTGTGTTAGGTATTTAAAAAAAAAAATCTTTAATATCATTTTAAGACCCTGCGCTTTAGCGCTGTTTAAGCAGCACTTTTCAGCCGCTAGCGGGTCGCTTTTAACCCCAAAGAATGGGTTAAGAGCTCCCGTGTTGCTGGGCTTCCGAAGAGCTTTTAAGTCGCTTCAGAAGCGATGCCCATTTCAGAAGTGACGCCCGCCGCGAGCTCCGTGAGTAGGATTGTGGGTCCCGCAGACTGAATGTCTGCAAGGATACCCGCGATCGTCTCACGGAGAGGAAGAATGGGGAAATGTTAATGTAAACAAGCATTTCCCCATTCTGCCTAGTGACAGTGTCACTGATCACAGATCCCTGTAATCAGAAGCGGTGATCAGTGATGTTTGGCACACAGCCCCTCCCCCCCACAGTTAGAATCACTCCCTAGGACACACTTAACCCCTACAGCGCCACCTAGTGTTAACCCCTTCACTGCCAGTCACATTTACACAGTAATCAATGCAATTTTAATCGCACTGATCGCTGTATAAATGTGAATGGTCCCAAAAATGTGTCAAAATTGTCCGATGTGTCCGCCATAATGTCTCGGTCACGCTAAAAATAGTTGATCGCCGCCATTACTAGTAAAAAAAAAAAAAAAATATTAATAAAAATGCCATAAAACTATCCCCTATTTTGTAAACGCTATAACTTTTGCGCAAACTAATCAATAAACACTTATTGCAATTTTGTTTACCAAAAATATGTAGAAGAATACGTATCGGCCTGAACTGAGGAAAAAAATATTCTTACGATTTTTATAAATTTTTTTGGACATATTTATTATAGCAAAAAGTAAAAAATAATCCTTTTTTTTCAAAATTGACGCTCTTTTTTTGTATATAGCGCAAAAAATAAAAACCGCAGAGGTGATCAAATTCCACCAAAAGAAAGCTCTATTTGTGGGAAATAAAGTACGTCAATTTTGTTTGGAAGCCACGTCGCACGACCGCGCAATTGTCAGTTAAAGCGACGCAGCGCCGAATCGCAAAAGTGCTTTGGTCTTTGGCCCGCCAAATGGTCCAGGGCTGAAGGGGTTAACCAGGGCCTAATGAAAAAAGACCGAAAATTTTGAAAGGAAAAAAAAACAATTAAAACAAAACATATCCAATAAAAAAAATAGTAAAAATCTAATTTCTTTGATTTTGGCCAAAATATATCCTGCTGTACTGCTAAAAAAAAATCCCAATTAGTGTATATTGATTGGTTTGCGTGAAAGTTATAGCGTCTACAAACTATGGTATATATACTGGAATTTGTATTTTTTTAATACTACTAATGATGGGAAAGAACGACTTAAAATGGGACTGCGATATTGTGGCAAAAACAGTTTGGCTTCAATTTGTAAGTGCATCTAAATCTGCTAATACACTTAACACTGCCCCCCCCCCCCGACAGTTAATGCTGCTGTCTGCTGTGCCTCCTGTGCTCATTCATCCAGAAATGTATCTTTCTCATACAGGAAATATGTTACTGGCCAGGCAGGGGCGTACCTAGTGCATTTGGCACCCGGGGCGGATCCTATATCTGGCACCCCCCCCCCCCACCTTAAAACGTAAAAACACCCCACTGTGCTCCCTGCATACCTCTGCATCCTTAAATATCTCTTTGTCACTACTGTGTACATTACACAGCACCCTGCACCTCTAGACCCCTTTACATTACACAGCACCCCTTTACATTACACAGCACCCTGCACCTCTGGAGCCCTTTACATTACACAGCACCATGCACCTCTAGACCCCTTTACATTACACAGCACCTCTGGACCCCTTTACATTACAAAGCACCTCTGGACCCCTTTACATTACAAAGCACCTCTAGACCCCTTTACATTACACAGCACCCTGCACCTCTAGACCCCTTTACATTACACAGCACCCTGCACCTCTAGACACCTGTATGTTACACAGACACCCCCCCCCCCCCCTAGCAGCTCTGGACCCCCTGCATGTTACACAGACCCGCCTACAATACAGACCCCCCCTACAATACAGACCCCCACCCCTGCACAACCCCCTACAGTGCAGACCCCCCCTTCAGTACAGACCCCCCTACAGTGGAGACGCCCCCTACAATGCAGAGCCCCCCCCTTTAGTACAGACCCCCCCTACAATGCAGACCCCCTTCAGTACAGAGTGACCCCCCCCCCTTCAGTACAAACCCCCCCTTCAGTACAGACCCCCCTACTACAATGCAGACCCCCCCCTTCAGTACAAACCCCCCCTTCAGTACAGACCCCCCCCCTACTACAATGCAGACCCCCGTGCAGTACAGAGTGACCCCATCCTTCAGTACAGAATGACCCCCCCTACAACCCATAATGTACCTACCTCCTCCCTCAGGTCAGGAGTGTCAGCGCGGGACACACAGCACTACAAGGAGGAGGGGGAGGCGGAGCCGGCGGCATCACTCTGCTCGGCTGAGATCAGAGCCACGGAGAGCCGCGGAGCGCGCCGAACACCCTCCCCCTCCTCTCACCTCACCTGCGCAGCCTGTCACTCACCGCGCCGCTGCGCCGCTGAGCCGCTGATGTGTTATATCAGCGCTGGGCGGCGGCGCGCTGTCACCGCTTCCATCGCGGAGGGGGGCGCCGGCCTGGCACCCCCCCAGTGTGTGGCACCCGGTGCGGCCCGCCCCCCCCCGCACCCCCCTTAGTACGCCACTGCTATCAATCTATCCAATCAAGACCCGGGACCCTGTGGAGAGAGGGACAGCACGTCCCCACTGAACAGATAAAGGGGCTCAGGTAAGTAAAACGGGGGGGGGGGGGGGGGGGGGGGGCCGGTGACTGCCAGGTGTTTTTTCACCTTAATGCATAGGATGCATTAAGGTGAAAAAACACAAGGGTTTACAACCCCTTTAAGCTCCAATACACTTCAAGCGATTGTAAAGCCTAATTTTTCTTGTGTGAAATAACAAACAATTTATACTTACCTGCTCTGTGCATTGGTATTGCACAGAGCGGCCCTGAACTTCCTCTTCTAGGGTCCCCTGTGGGGGCTCTAGGCTTCTCCTCTTCTCAATGCACCACCACAGGAAACTGCTTCCTATGGGGGCGCACCAGCGGGCTTGCTCCTGAGCCAGGCTGTGTTCATCTACAGACACACACAGAGCGGCTCCCTCCTCATAGGATTTGACTGACAGCAGGGGGAGCAAAAAACTTTTTATCTTTAGAACCACTTTATTTTGCTGAGATCAGTTCACTGCCTCCTATGACCCAAACTTTGCCCGGTTCGCTCATTCCTTATGATCACCAGTCCCTATCTGGGTACCACCAAAGCCAAGTGAAATATAAAGTAGTTTTAAAGGCTCCTTCCTGGAAGCAGACTGTCTACTTACTCTGCTTACTGGTGTAGATTCTGTGGAAGAGTACATCACACCAGGGGCGTACCTAGTGCATTTGGCACCCGGGGCGGATCCTATATCTGGCACCCCCCCCCCACCTTAAAACGTAAAAACACCCCACTGTGCTCCCTGCATACCTCTGCATCCTTAAATATCTCTTTGTCACTACTGTGTACATTACACAGCACCCTGCACCTCTAGACCCCTTTACATTACACAGCACCCCTTTACATTACACAGCACCCTGCACCTCTGGAGCCCTTTACATTACACAGCACCATGCACCTCTAGACCCCTTTACATTACACAGCACCTCTGGACCCCTTTACATTACAAAGCACCTCTGGACCCCTTTACATTACAAAGCACCTCTGGACCCCTTTACATTACAAAGCACCTCTGGACCCCTTTACATTACACAGCACCCTGCACCTCTAGACCCCTTTACATTACACAGCACCCTGCACCTCTAGACACCTGTATGTTACACAGACACCCCCCCCCCCTAGCAGCTCTGGACCCCCTGCATGTTACACAGACCCGCCTACAATACAGACCCCCCCCTACAATACAGACCCCCACCCCTGCACAACCCCCCTACAGTGCAGACCCCCCCTTCAGTACAGACCCCCCTACAGTGGAGACGCCCCCTACAATGCAGAGCCCCCCCCTTTAGTACAGACCCCCCCTACAATGCAGACCCCCCCTACTACAATTCAGACCCCCCTTCAGTACAGAGTGACCCCCCCCCCCCTTCAGTACAAACCCCCCCTTCAGTACAGACCCCCCTACTACAATGCAGACCCCCCCCTTCAGTACAGACCCCCCCCCCCCTACTACAATGCAGACCCCCGTGCAGTACAGAGTGACCCCATCCTTCAGTACAGAATGACCCCCCCTACAACCCATAATGTACCTACCTCCTCCCTCAGGTCAGGAGTGTCAGCGCGGGACACACAGCACTACAAGGAGGAGGGGGAGGCGGAGCCGGCGGCATCACTCTGCTCGGCTGAGATCAGAGCCACGGAGAGCCGCGGAGCGCGCCGAACACCCTCCCCCTCCTCTCACCTCACCTGCGCAGCCTGTCACTCACCGCGCCGCTGCGCCGTTGAGCCGCTGATGTGTTATATCAGCGCTCGGCGGCGGCGCGCTGTCACCGCTTCCATCGCGGAGGGGGGCGCCGGCCTGGCACCCCCCCAGTGTGTGGCACCCGGTGCGGCCCGCCCCCCCCGCGCCCCCCTTAGTACGCCACTGTGGCCAGGTCAGCAGGTGAAAATAGAGGGGAATAAAGAGCATTGATGCAGCCACTACATTTAATTCTTGGTAAGCAGCAATATAATACATTTATCCCTCGTTCACATTAAATGCGGCTTTGAAATCGTGCGACTTCATTTGAATTTCCACGATTTCAAAGCTACATGTCAGTGCGACTTCAGGTGCGACTTGGAAAACATCTGTGCGGCTTTATATACAGATGTCTATGCAAGTAAATTAAACCCACTGAGTCCCAAACTGCAAAAATCAACTGCATGAATCAAGATCAAAGGATGCGATTTTCTGAGGACAATTAAGCTCTTGTTCACATTGACTGCGGCTTTGAAATCACACGGCTTCATCTGAAATCATACGATTTCAAAGCTGCATGTCATTGCGACTTGGAAGACATCTGTGCGGCTTCATGCACAGATGTCTATGCAAGTAAATTAAACCCACTGAGTCCCAAACTGCAAAAATCAACTGCATAAATCAAGATCAAAGGCTGCGATTTTCTGAGGTCAATTAAGCGCTCGTTCACATTGACTGCGTCTTTGTCTGAAATCGCACAATTTCAAAGCCACATGTCAGTGCGACTTCGGGTGCGACGTGGAAGGCGGTTTCATACACAGATGTCTATGCAAGTAAATTAAACCCACTGAGTCCCAAACTGCAAAAATCAACTGCATGAATCAAGATCAAAGGCTGCGATTTCTGAGGACAATTAAGCCCTCGTTCACATTGACTGCGGCTTTGAAATCGCACGACTTCATCAAAAATCATACGATTTAAAATCTGCATGTCAGTGCGACTTGGGGGACATATGTGCGGCTTCATGCACAGATGTCTATGGAAGTAAAATTAAGCGCTTGTTCACATTGACTGCGTCTTTGTCTGAAATCGCACAATTTTTAAAGCCACATGTCAGTGCGACTTCGGGTGCAACGTGGAAGGCGGCTTCATACACAGATGTCTATGCAAGTAAATTAAACCCACTGAGTCCCAAACTGCAAAAATCAATTGCATGAATCAAGATTAAAGGCTGCGATTTCTGAGGACAATTAAGCCCTCGTTCACATTGACTGCGGCTTTGAAATTGCGCGGCTTCATCTGAAATCATACGATTTCAAAGCCACATGTCAGTGCGACTTCGGGTGCGACGTGGAAGGCGGCTTCATGCACAGATGTTTATACCAGCCGCACCCAAAATCGCCAAAAGTAGTGCAGGAACTACTTTTTCAAATCGATGTGGCACTGCAAAGTCGGCGTTGCACTGATTTAAAGTGGAGCTCCACCCCCCAAAAAACTGAATTTATTAATGTGTTTAAAAAAAATGGAGTCTGCCTCCTTCGGCGCCTGGGCTCCTGACGTCACTTCCCTCGGCGCAGAAAGGGAGATCGCCTCTCCCCCCCCCCCTCTTGTCAATCATCTGGGACACGTGACTGGTGGGTGCCCGGCTGTGACGGCACAGCTGGGCGCCCACAGTTAACCGCTTCCCGACCGACCACTGCATATATACGTCAGCAGAATGGCACGGGCAGGCAGAATCACGTACCTGTACGTGATCGTGCATGTGCCTGCCCGTAGGTCGCGCTCGCGACCCGGTCGGGAGCTCCGTGACCCCGGCCGCGGGACCAGCGGACCCGATCGCCGCTGGTATCCCGCGATCGGGTTACGGAGCGGAAGAACGGGGAGAGGTCTATGTAAACAAACCTCTCCCCGCGCTTCCTACACTGACTGTCAGTGATCGGCGGTTCCCTGTCATCGGGAACGCCGATCAATGACGTCAGACGTACAGCCACGCCCCCCTACAGTAAACACAACACATCACGTCACACTGACTCCTCCCCGCCCCCTTGTGGTTAACCCCCTAACTACAACTGTCATTTACATAGGAATCAGTGCTATTTAAATAGCACTGATTTCTGTATAAATGACAAATGTCCCAAAAAATGTGTCAAAAATGTCCGATGTGTCCGCCAAAATGTCGCAGTCACAATAAAAATCGCTGATCGCCGCCATTACTAATAAAAAAAAAAATATTAATAAAAATGCTATAAAACTATCCCCTATTTTGTAAACGCTATAACTTTTGCGCAAACTAATCAATAATCGCTAATTGCGATTTTTTTTTACCAAAAATATGTAGAAGAATACGTATCGGCCTAAACTGAGGAAAAAAAATGTTTTTTTATATATTTTTTGGGGATATTTATTATAGCAAAAAGTAAAAAATTTGCATTTTTTTCAAAATTGTCGCTCTATTTTTGTTTATAGCGCAAAAAATAAAAACCGCAGGGGCGATCAAATACCACCAAAAGAAAGCTCTATTTGTGGGAAAAAAAGGACGCCAATTTTGTTTTGGAGCCACGTCGCATGACCGCGCAATTGTTAGTTAAAGCGACGCAGTGCCGAATTGCAAAAAGGGGCCTGGTCCTTTGGCTGCCAATTGGTCCGGGGCTGAAGTGGTTAAAATGCCAGCGCCGCCGAGCAGAGGGGGGGGGGGCGAGCGGGGCTTTGATCCCCCGCATCGCTGGACCCTGGGACAGGTAAGTGTCCGATTATTAAAAGTCAGCAGCTGCAGTATTTGTAGCTGCTGACTTTTATTTTATTTTTTTTTAAGTGGCTTTAAACAATGCCATCGCCGACAATGGGGTGCGAACTGTCACGCGCATGACAAGTTGCCGCGGTGTGAACAGGGGCTCATGGTTTGGGTCTATTACCGCTTTGAGCTGAAATTGCTGCAGAATGTGTAGACGCTACAAATGAAATAAGTTGTCTAGTAATATTATTCCTATACATTGGATAGATTTCCATATAAAATGATAAAAAAATGGAAAATAAATCAGCATTGTTTCATTGATCACAGATCATTTGATGTGAACATAAGACAATATTACTTTCAGTAGCTGCTCAAAATTTCAAAGCGCCCAATGAGATGTTGGGGGTGGATCCCCTGTGGAAGCTTTCTTCTTTTCTCTGCTTGGGAGGACCCTTTCACTGCCTCCTTCCAGTTGATTGTGTGGCAGCAAAGCGTGTGTTTAATGTGACCCCCCCATCCCTCCATGTGAAGGCACATCCAGGGGACTGATGGAGACATTGTATAGGATGGACAGCTGGCCTGCATGCACAGGGATCTGACATGTAACAGGTATGTAACAGAGAGCACTGAGCTCAGCCTGGATGGCTGTCATGGAGCTGCAGTGTTTCAGCACTTTAGCGCATGGACAGCTCCCATCTGCAGTGTTCAGCAGCACAGCCGCTCTCCTCCTGGATGCTGAGCTCTGCCTCCCAGGGAACAATGCTCCCTACAATGCTCCCTACAATGCTCCCTACACACACACACACACAGGGTGGCTGCAGGGACCACAGGTCCTGGACAGGCTGTGACTCAGCAAAAGGATGCACAATCCATGCTAACCTGTGCCATTGCTAATACAATACAGGCAGAAAAACCTTCACAGCATTGAGATTTCATTAACACTGATGAGTTCAGCATCTAGCAAACAATATCCTGTTTTTTTTTTTATCAGATAATAATGGAGAGAATTTTTACCAGTAAATGAGCAGAAGGGGTTAAGTGATGTGAAGGTGGGCAGGAAGCGTGATGGGGGACTGCTGCCTGCGATTACAAGATGTGGAATTGTTAAAGGATGATTGGCGTGGGCTGGAGAAGTGGTGGGGTAACGTAGGCTGAAAATGAGGTAATAGGGGGACAAAGCAGGTAGACCTTCAAGATCTAAAGGTGGCCATTCAGGTAAAGATTTTATTTATGATTATTTTGTCAATCGATTTACCCGTCCGATAGCAAAATACAATCAAAAAGATTGTTCGATGTTCCATAGACCTAGTGATCATATTGATCTATCTGCTTTCCTACAATTGGATTTCCGTCCAGAATAATTTCAATGAAATGGATCAGTTTTGCTCAGAATTGATTGATGACACAGTATGTGACTTTTATTGATAACTCATAGATGTAATCGGATTCTATGAAGAACCATTCGATCAGATCGTTATGTGTATGGCCACTATACGTATTTTGTGTGCAAGTGGATACAACACCTTTCTTGCTTTTTTCATCCAGACCAATCAGAATAATTTAAATGAAATGGATCAGTTTTGCTTGGAATTGATTGACTTTTTTTTAATAACTCATAAGTTTAATCTGATTCTGTGAAGAATCATTCGATCAGATCGCTACGTGTATGGCCACCATAAGTATCTTGTGTGCAAGGGGACACAATACCTTTCTTGCTTTTTCCATCCAGACCAATCAGAATCATTTATATGAAATGGATCAGTTTTGCTTAGAATTGATTGATGACACAATATGTGACTTTTTTCGATAACTCATTGATGCAATCTGATTCTGTGAAGAACCATTCGATCAGATCGTTATGTGTATGGCCACTATACGTATTTTGTGTGCAAGTGGATACAACACCTTTCTTGCTTTTTTCATCCAGACCAATCAGAATAATTTCAATGAAATGGATCAGTTTTGCTTAGAATTGATTGATGGCACAATATGTGACTTTTTTTCGATAACTCATTGATGCAATCTGATTCTGTGAAGAACCATTCGATCAGATCGTTATGTGTATGGCCACTATACGTATTTTGTGTGCAAGTGGATACAACACCTTTCTTGCTTTTTTCATCCAGACCAATTAGAATAATTTATATGAAATGGATAAGTTTTGCTTAGAATTGATTGATGACACAATATGTGACTTTTTTTTCGATAACTCATTGATGCAATCTGATTCTGTGAAGAACCATTCGATCAGATCGTTATGTGTATGGCCACTATACGTATTTTGTGTGCAAGTGGATACAACACCTTTCTTGCTTTTTTCATCCAGACCAATCAGAATAATTTTAATGAAATGGATCAGTTTTGCTCGGAATTGATTGACTTTTTTTTAATAACTCATAGGCTCAATCTGATTCTGTGAAGAATCATTCGATCAGATCGTTACGTGTATGGCCACCATAAGTATCTTGTGTGTAAGGGGATACAACACCTTTCTTGTATTTTCCATCCAGACAAATCATATGAAATTGATCAGCTTCAAGGTTTTTTTTTTTTTTTGTAAAAGCTTAATTGAAAAAGCTGAAGTTAGAAGCTGATTGGCCACCATGCACAGCTGCATCAGATTTTGCACTCTCCAGTTTTAGTAAATCAACCCCAATATGTGACTTTTTTGATAACTCAGATTGAATTATATTGTCTAACTGATCAAAATCATTTGATGTGATCGTTGCATGTATGGCTACCAAGTGTCTTGGGTGCAAGGGGATACAAAAGCTTTCTTGCTTTACCCATCCAGACAAATCTGAATAATTCCAATGAAATAAATCAATTTTGCTCAAAAATTTGTCAAAGGCACAGTGGGGGAGATTAACTAAAACAGGAGCACACAGAATCTGGTGCAGCTGTGCATAGTAACCAATCAGATTCTAGGTTTGATTGTCAAAGCTTAATTGAACAAGCTGAAGTTAGAAGCTGATTGGTTACTATAGACAGCTGCACCGGATTCTGTGTGCACCAGTTTTAGTAACACCCTCCCCATTATATGTCGTTTGTATTACTCATAGATTCAATCATATTGTTAGGTTCTGTGGAGAATCGTTCGATCAGATCTTTACATGTATGGCCACCATAAAACTGCAAGCTGCTGGGGGATACAATGCCTGTCATGCATTTCCAATGTAGACCAATCATTTTGAATAAATCAATCAGTTTTGATCAAAACTGGTTGACTCAGTATGTGTCTTTTTTCTAATCCATCGATTTGATCAGATTGTCTAATTCTGTTAATAATCATTTAATCAGATTGTTACGTGTATGGCCATCATAGGACTGGTGGTGTAAGGGGATACAATACCTGTCATGCATTATCTAGTACTGATACTTCTCAAAACAGGCCATACACAGGATTTAAAAGACATTCACTGATTTCACTCTGAAAAATTACATCCTCACAACTTCTATACAGGCATTTATAGATCAGGTCTTACAATGTATGGCACCAATGATCATAATAGGCAACAGAATACAAGTTGATTGGCTGAAGTTATTTTACTCCTTGATCTCCTTTGAGTGTACAGATAATCAAGAGACAAATTCCCAGCCTGAATAGTGTGCAAATTTTCTATACATTGGGGGATCGAAAATGAATTAGGTAATCGCAAAGCTGCCTATCGCAACAGCTCTATGCATTCGGAAATGGAAAATTAGTTTGTACGATTCTTGCACATTTTAGTATAGTTCCTATTGGCCAGTTAGCATTTTGGGTCTTGAAGGGCGATCCATATATTATATATTGTTACCTTTCTTTAACAATGAAGCTTGTGTCCTGCATGGCCATTGGCCAAGGTTGCTGTATGGATATTGTGTGTTTTTTGTTCATAGGAAAGATTTATTTTATAATATTTTCTGGTGCACAAGCAAAATGTCATCTTATCCAGAGTACTTGTTCTATACTGAGGTCATTCATGTTTACAGGAAATTATCTCCTTTTCTGTGACAATTCAATACTTACGCTGCTTTCTTGTGTCTGTCTTTATTAACTATGGGGATTTAAAATGTATCAAATGCTGGCATTGTACCAATCTGCACAACAAAAAAAGAAGCATATTAACACTGGTCTATGCAATAATATAAAAATCTTTCTTGGCTACAGGATAAGCACCTGGATGGACACAGAGCCTACAAACTGATGTTGATTAGGGATGAGCTCAGGCGTGTTCGCATGGTCCACGTGCAGAGCCCGCCAGGAAGTCGGCGCAGCGCTGCGCTAATCACAGGCAGTGAGACATTGCCCCGATGCGCGGCTGCAGAGATCAGGCAATGTCTCACTGCCTGTGATTAGCGATGCGCCGACTTCCTGGCGGGCTCTGCACGTGGACCATGCGAACATGCCTGAGCTCATCCCTAATGTTGATGTTTTATTTGCTAGATGCAACGTTTGTTTGACATCACCCTAAGCTGTACTAGATGATATGGCTAATATGTTTTACTAAAATTAGTTTTACACATGCAAAAAATGATTTTAGCTGTGACTTCTCAGGCAGAACATCCACCAGGCTTTGGTCTATGAGTAAATAAATCAAATCTGTCAGTTTACTTATGACAACTTCTGCTACTGTCAAGACAAATTAAAAGGAAAAATATAAGATCCCTGAGATCACAGTGGCTCAAAGGCTCATACAGACAGTAGAGTAGCTATTAGAAGGTTATGTGATGGCAGCATGGCAGAAGAGTACTAAAAGCATTAGCCTTGAATTGCTCTTTGCAAAAAGACATGCAACTGTTTTCCATCATAGCTTGCACGCCAGTCAGAAGATTCACTTAGCAACACGCCTCCTGCATACCACCAGCTTACAAAGTGTCAGCGGTTTATTTAACACTTTGTGATTTCTTTTGGATTAGGCCTCTTTCACATGAACGATCCGTTTGTGCGGACCTGAACGGATGCTCCATAGACCTCTATGGAGCGTTGGATGTCAGCGGTGACAGGTCCGATGAGATCCGACCCGAAAAAGTTTGACGGAGGAAAAACCTACTTTTCCATCCGTCTGTGGATCATATCGGGTGACGACGGACTCTACGGTCCGTCGTCATCCGATCTCCCATAGGGGAGAGCGGCACTCTGACAGGTCCGTCCCTGCACAGAGTGCAGAGACAGACCTGTCATCTGCCTGCTTAGCGGGGGATCGACGGAGCGATCCCCAATGAGCAAGCGGGGATTCACGGGGCGGATCATCACGGATCCGTCCCGTGTGAAAGAGGCCTTAGGAATATGGATTATTCTAATTATTTTATGCATTCATTTATACAGCAGCACTCTCTAGACCAGGGTTTCTAAACTAGGGTTCCCCCAGAGGTTGCTAGGGGTTCCTTGAGAAATAAGCCATGTCTGCCTATCAGATAAGCTCCCACTGATATCTTTTAGGCAATTCTCGATGACCACAGCTGTAAGGAACATTCTTCGCACTGACCATCAAATTATTGAGTTGTAGATATAGTCAATTTTAGCAGGGGTTCCCTGAAACCTGAAAGTTATTTTAAGGGTTCCTTTGTTAAAAAGGTTGAGAAAGTATGCAGAAGAGCATGGGTATTACACTCAATTTAATCACAGGCTGCACCTGTATTATGGTTGCTCTCAAAGGGCTGGTTATATGTGTAAAATTAGATGTCTAGGGCACCCCCATTCCCCCTCACATCAGATGTCAAGAGCCTGCCTACCATCAGAAGACAAAAATCTCCCACCATCTCGTACATCATTTTGCACCCCCTTACCTCGTGCTAATGCCAGAAAGAAGCTGGAGGTGGAGCTGGGAAGAAGAAGAAAGTACAGGGTCTGGAGGAGGACTAGAGGAGAGCTGGAGTCTGCTGAATGCTGAGACCAGGGGAGGTGGAGACGAGGGGGTGCTGCAGCTGGATGGAGAAATGCAGGATCTTTTTGAGGAGTTCTCGCATCCTCTGTGCTGCTGACTGCTGAGACAAGGTGGGGGAGAAAACTAGGGGGGTTCTGCAGCTGCAGGAGAGGTGCAAGGACCACATGAAATGGCCTGGCAGGCCGAATTCGTTCCGCAGCCTTGTGTTTGACACATGTGCTCTAGACCACCCATTCTCAACAAGGGGTTCTCCAGAATTTTCTAGGGGTTCCTTAAGATGCTGTTGATTGACCTCTCATCTGATGGTGCCTACCTAGTTTACGGCCAATGCCACTTGGCAGAACCACTGATGTTTTCTTCAAGTGTCTGTAAAGGGTAGGTTCTGACTACCACTGTTATGCCCTGTACACACGATAGGATTTTCCGACAACAAAATCCATGGGATTTTTTCCAACGGATGCTGGCTCAAACTTGTCTTGCATACACACAGTCACACAAAGTTGGTTGGAAATTCTGAACGTCAAGAACACAGTGACGTTCAACACGTACGACGAGCCGAGAAAAATGAAGTTCAATAGCCAGTGCTGCTCTTTTGCTTGATTCCAAGCATGCGTGGCACTTTGTGCGTCGGAATTGTGTGCACACGATCGGAATTTCTGACAACGCAAAATTTGAGAACCAGATCTCAAATTTTGTGTGATGGAAAATCCTATGGAAAATGTGTGATGGAGCCTACACACGGTCGGAATTTCCGACAACAAGGTCCTATCACACATTTTCCATCCGAAAATCCTACCATGTGTACAGGGCATAAGGGGGCATGCTTCCAACTGATCTTAGATAAATTCATTTTAGTAGGTGTTCCTTGAAATAGGAACATTTTTCGAAGGGGGTATGAGATACGCAATTAAAACATTATAGGTACAGCATCCAAACATATCAACTATACAGCAATACAAAAATACACGTAAAAAGAACATGCAGTAATGTCAAAACAAATGAAGTCTAGTGCAAGTCCCACATTGTGAGATGATCCTAAATCATGCAGCTCAAGTTTATAGCAACAATATCTAACTTATAGGTTTGAACTTTGACAAAAAGACACACCTTTTAACAAGATTTATGTAAAATATACATAGAGCTATGTGTCAGTGCATTGAAATATTGGAGATTTTCCCAAATGCTAAATAAAAAAAGATCAACATGCATCTGCAGCATATTCGATAATACATGATAATTTGACTCTTTAACAGCCTTTCTGCTGAACAACTCTAATCTTCATTCAAGCGTTCATATTCTACACCCTCCCCCACTAGCTAAATCTCTCTAGTTGTAGATATCCCTATGTCCATGCAGGTCAGTAGGTCCGTGTGCATCACCCCATGCTTGCTTCTGCCTTTAGTAGACATTGCAGCATGAGAGGGAGGCTGCACAAGACAAATCCATGGGTCTCATCAGAAAGATCAGATGTATGAAAGTGGTGTATCTGTTGCCCATCGCATTTACTACAAGGTATCCCTTCTGGCATACAGATGTGTATATAGTAATAACAACCTCATACATATGTCAGGCTCCTTGTACCGCTACAGTGTAATGAAAAAACTTTTAGTTTATTTGGTTCTTTACCCTTTTTGCTGTGTGATTCAATAGTTGACAAGACACATTTGCAACATAACATTTATCTTTATTAAAAGGACAACATTGAAGATCTTAATAATAATATCCATTATCTAGAACAGTGTTTCTCAAACTTTTCTCAGTCCATTAACCACTTGCCATCTAGGCTATTTCTGGCACTTCCCTCCTACATGTAAAAATCTTCTTTTTTTGCTAGAAAATTACATTTGTTTTTTTTTTTTTAACTTAGCAGTGACCCTATAGAATAAAATGTTGGGTGTTGCAATTTTTAATGTCACATGGTATTTGTACAGCAGTTTTTCAAACTTTTTTTGGAATAAAAAAAAAAAACACTAAAGTTAGCCCAATTTTTTTTCATAATTTAAAAGACTAAATAAAAGACTAAATAGATACCTAACATGTCACGTTTTAAAATTGCGTCTGCTCGTGGAATGGTGGCAAACTACGGTACTTAAAATTTTCCATATGCAACGCTTTAAACGCTTTTACAGATTACCAGTTCAGAGTTGCACAGGAGGTCTGGTGCTAGTATTATTGCTCTCGCTCTGACGTTCGTGACAATACCTCACATGTGTTGTTCGATCGCCCTTTACATATGTGTGCGGGAGTAAGGTATGTGTTTGCATTTGTGCTTAAGCACGATGGGACAGGGGTGCTTTAAACTTTTTTATTATTATTATTATTTTAATTTTTTTTTTTTTTACACTTTTTTTTTGTACTAACTTTATTGCTATGACAAGGGATGAACAACATCCCTTGTGATAGCCTGGGGCATGACAGGTCCTCTTTATGGAGAGATTTGGGGTCTATTAGACCCCCCCCCATCTCTCCTCTGGCATCCCATGTAGCCGATCAGACACAGATCGTTCTGATCGGCTACTTACCTGGCCATTGCTGGCCAGGTAAATAAAGGGGCGAGAAGGAAGTGACAAACTGCTCGTCGCTCCTGGTTTCCAGGGTTACAGAGAGAGGGGAACAATGGCAGTTCCTCTCTCTCTGTACAGGGCAGCCATTGCCGCCAGTCACATTGCTCCCAGCCTCCGCGATGGGACCGGAGAGCCTGAAAAAGGCAGTGGCGGTGGGAGGGGGGTGGGACCCCCTTCCGCCACCCACAGAAGTGATTGAGTGGCTAATCACTTCTGCCTTGAAGAGAATCACCGGCTGAAAAGATCCATACTGGGTTGATGCCTGTAGGTGCAAGCATCATCCTGGTATAACCACTGAAACAGGAGGACGTTCATGTATGCCCTCCGGGTGGTAAAATCCTGCACAATCTTGAGGCACCCCATTCTTAAATGTAAAAAACTAAACTAAAAGGTTAACATTCACACATGTAGAACACCCAACATTACAGGTGATGTATTCTTCCAAGGGAAACACACCTTTGCACCAGTGGCAGCTGGTGCTCAAAATTTGTGGGGGGGGCGCAAAGAAAATAAAAGATACTGAACCCCCCCCCCCCCCCCAATCAATTGCAGCCTCACTGTTCCCATCAAATGCAGCCATTGTGCCCATCAAATGCAGCAACTGTGCCCATCAACTGCAGCCATTGTTCCCAACAAACGCAACCACTGTGCCCATCATATGCAGCCACTTGTGCCCCATCATATGCAGCCACTTGTGCCCCATCATATGCAGCCACTTGTGCCCAGTTTATGCAGCCACTTGTGCCGATCAAATGCAGCCAGGCGCTGGCCTTTTTTTTTGTGGGGAACCTGCAAGGTAAAGGCATAATGTGCTAGTATGCATCGCATACTAGCACATTATTTTAAACTTACCTTAAAACGAAGCCCTCTGGTGCTGAGAAGTCATCGCTGCAGGGGCTCCTATCTTCACCCGTCTTGCTTCCGGGTTCTCGGAGCCGCGATGACGTCACTCCCGTGCATGCACGTGGGAGCCGCCGTTCACGGCACAGGGCTCTGAAGGAACGTCATGGGTGGCCGTTTCTTCAGAGCGCATGCGCCAGTGATGTCACTGGCTGCATGTAATGTAAATATCTCCTAAATGGTGTACAGTTGGAGATATTTACACTACCTATAGGTAAGCCTTATTATAGGCTTACCTATAAGTAAAAGCAAAAGATGGAAGTTTACTTCCTCTTTAAGTGTCAAGTTGACCCATTTTTCGAAAGATTTTACTACTGCCCTGGCCTTTACAGCACTGGGCAGTTTTGCAGATTGTGTGGAGCTGGATGCCCCATCTGTATTGCACAGGTATAGTTCAGGACTATAGACAGGTGACTGTTGGATCTCAAGACAATCTACAAATACTGCATGGAACCACTGAGACATGGGTGGTGAGAAGCAGGTCCATGCTGCACCTAGGGCCTGTCTGCAAATGAGTATTTTTTATAATGGGGGATGGGAGAAGGCACATCAAGGATTTTATTTCTTTATTAAAGCGGAAGTAAACCCATCGATTTAACAGCTTCAAAAATAAGTGACGTTCCCGGCATGCCGTAGAATGCCAGCTGTCACATTGGTTGTGCTCTCAACCAAACTGTCAAACCATCCAATGGCTGGTGTCATAACTGATCACATGTGCAGCATCATGGCAGTTGAAGATTAGACAGAGACCAAGATGGCAGCTTCCTTGGCTGAAAATGATAGGAGGGTTTACTTCCACTTTAAACAAACAACTACACCTAATAAATATTAAGATGGGGAACTTGAAGTGTATACAGATAAAAATGAATGGCTTTCCTGGTCTTTATTCCTGTTGGTCCGAAGCCAAGAAACTAGGAGGTTAGAAATAGCTGTCTTTTTATCACTTTCATAACAAACAAAAAAAACCTTTGCAATGGGATACCCCTTCGCTGAAGAGTTAAATGCTCTTTCTGTCTAGGGGGTAGAAGAAAAGTCTGTAATACTTACCAGCACTCTTTTCCTCTGATGGTTTGGTTATGGGCTGGCTCTCAGCATCCTCACATACAATACAGGACTACTGGTCCTGCATTATACCTAAAGTGGATGTAAACCCTCACATATACCCAGTGAACTGAACAGCCTCTGATGATACACAGAGATTAAACAAATCTTCCTACATAAGTTTTACATGTATATCTGATGTCTTCAGCTTTATATGTTTTTTAGTGCACATCATGTTAGAAATGTTTCTTCCTGTTTCAGCAGTGGCAAGGGAGTCTTGGCATACACTGTGTAAGAGCTGATTGGAGAAAAGGCACACACACCCCCTCCACATAGGCAGAGGAACGAAGAAACTTGCAGAGCTGTGCTGTGAATAGACAAGCTCTCTGTTAATCTATCTCTATGCACCCTTCTCGACACAAATTTTCAGCTGCTGTTATCTCCTGTGTCGGAGAACTTGAGAGAAGATTTCATGCTGATAAGGAAGGAATGGAGCAGAAGAAAGACACAGGACTTAGGGCTTAGGAGAGAGATAAGTAAACACTACAGATGTTTGTGCCCAGGACAGATTTCATGAATGGGGTTTCCATCCACTTTAAAGTGACTACTGGCTGGAATGATTTAGAGATTAGGCTTCAGGGGACCAGTCACACAGATAGAGGGGGCTGCTGGAACAAGAAATAAGGTAAGTATTACAACGTATTCCTCTACCCCTAGACTTCAAGAATATGTAAACCCAACATTTCATATTCCTGATATGTGGCTGCTGTACCATGTACTTGTATGAAAAAGTATCCTGTTCTCTTTGTATTGCTACCTTTGTGTGAAATACCTGGAGTTCCTGACAGTGCCTCTGCTTTCCTATTACAAACCGACCATACTAGGCATGAGAGCACAGTCAGTTCTGTGCTGGAAATTCAGCCTGCTCTCTTCCAATGATTAGATTTGTCTTGACATGCCCCTCCCCATGCCCAGCCATTCACTAGGAAGACCAATGCACTGATGTTTCCTCCCCTCCTCCCCCAGCTCTCTGAGTTCCTTATGCAGTCAAGAACAGAGGGTATGTGATCACTTATAAAAAAGGGGATAAAAGTTGTTTAGAATGGTTTTTATATCTATACACACGTGTTTTGCCTTTCATTTCTATTTTAAACTGAAGGGGTTGATTTACCAGGTGATGGTTCACATATACTTTAACAAGCATTTTAGCCTTGCAGTGACAGAAGGCCCCACTGTAATGTTTATTTATTTTTCTACCTGGAGTGGGGCTTTAGCTGTCTAAAAGCAGCCTAAGGTTTTATTCTAGGATCAGAAGGGCCCTGTCCTCTCGTTATGCTTTATAAATCTATAGCCTCTTGTTATTTATATCCAATCATTACTCTTTAACCCAGCCATTTCAACCAGTGTGCCCAGGCATCCTGGGGTGCCTTTAGGTTTCTTCATTGATGCCTTGGCAAAATGCATGGCATGGCATTCTCAATTCCTTGGATATCTTGTTATATCCCTTTCCTGTTTTATACAGTTCAACTACCTTTTCCAGCAGATTTTTTGACAGTTCTTTTGCTTTCCCCATGACTCTGAATCCAGAAATGTCAGTGCAGCACTGGATGGAAGATGCAAGGGTCTGTCAGGAGCCCAGAAACTCGTTGTCCTTTTATACACACACTAATTACAAGTAAACAGATCACAGGTCAGGATAGTTACCTTTAATAGCCATTCAAATCCCTTTGTTTCAACTTTGTCTGTATGTTATCAGGCCAAAATCACCAGGGTATGTAAACTTTTGATCAGGGTCATTTGGGTAGTTTCTGTTGTCTTTATGATTTAAAAAGAGTAAACGCAGTTGATTGATAATAAATGGCTTCAGCCAAACACTAACCATGAGTGAAAGAAAAGTTTTTGTGTTATCATTCATATTCTCTGAAAAATGGCCAAGAAATCATAAATTCTGCCAGGGTAGGTAAACTTATGAGCACAACTATATATATATATATATATATATATATATATATATATATATATATATATATATATATATATATATATATATATTTTTTTTTTATTTATTAATACATGAATATATACATTTTTTATATCTGCTTGGAGTTCAGATTTAACCCTTTTACACAAAGCAGCTAGATTTGATGTTTGCATGACGTGCACTAAAGCCCCATACACACGGTCGGATTTTCCGATGGATTCTGTCCTATCGGACAATGTTGTCGGAAATTCCGACTGTGTGTAGGCACCATCGGACAGTTTCCATCGGATTGTCCGACGGACAAAGTCCTATCTCCTGCTGGATAGATTTTTTGACAACAAAGTCCGATCACACCAAATCCGATCGTGTGTAGCGAATTCCGACGGACAAAGTGCTACGCATGCTCAGATCACATTACAAGACCAAAGCTATTGGCTACTAGCCTCTACGTAGTCCCGTCGTAGGCAACAAACGTCACCACGTTCAGAATGATCGGATTTTCCGACAACTTTGTCCGACCGTGTGTACGCAAAACCAACATTGGACAAAGTACGACGGACATGATCCGACGGACCTGGTCCTCGGATAATCTGAGCGTGTGTATGGGGCTTTAGACTGCCACATCTATAATTCTCAGCATGTTTTAAATGTCTGACAACATTTTAGAAATGTGTGGAGTTGTAGATGCACAGTTATATATTTGGTGCATCATGACATACATATGGGACAAATATAACAATTACCAACCATTTGTTGTCAGCAGAAACACTAGTTCATACACCAATGTGTTCCATTTAGCAGCGATTCTATTAATTCCTAGCAAAATTATAGATTAAAAAGAATTCAGATCGCAACATTGCTGGTTTGATTATGCGTTATAATTATCTAAATAATAATAGCGGCATAATTACTCCATGTTTTAATATATAAATGCATAACAAAGAATCTAGTTTTATTTCACACAATAATCCCCCTTTTGTGCTGTGTTGAATTCTGATGTTTTTTTCTTGTCCTTTTTAATAAATATTTTTTCTTCTCCATATTGCCCCTAGCGAAGCTAAATCTCAGCTGTGAAGCTGTGATTGTAAAAAATGAAAGTGCTGAAATTTAATAAGACACATAATTAGAGAGGGAAGCAGATGCCTGATTTTGGTTCATGGCCTTTTTAATAGAGGTAATGCTAAGGACAATTTGGAGGCATGTTTTCATTGACTATTAGGAATTTGCTAGACGGTGACAGATGGAAGGCACACAAAGAAAGAACTTGAAAAGAAGCAGGGTGTAAATGGAAATGTGCCATGATAACAATTACCTAACATTGATTAACTTGCACTTCTTATTGAGAATTCGATTTAAAAATCAAGCACTGTACAGTTATTGCCTCTACTTTGTAATTTGTACAGTTAGTCTTTAAAGTTTAAAGAAGAACACTGCTAAGCACTGTTCTTTTATAAAATACATCAGCAAAATCATTGCAATAATGCAAAAGTGTGCCCTCTCTTTTCGGATTTAGAAAATATTGGCATTTCACCTTGCTGTAACATAGGAATACTGGAAAAATGTAGATAGACTAGACCATATTTGCATAAATGCTTATTTCAGACAGAAAGTACAAATTGATGAGATCTAGTTACAGTAAAAAAACTGATTGTGCTAGGTTATTATAATTATTGTTAACAAATATTAAAAATGAGTAAGGGAATTGCCCTGATCAGCCTTATACATTGGCAAAAAGTAGACAAAGGCAAAAATAATCATAAACATGATCCATACTATAAGATCCATGAAAGTCCCATAAACCTGTGGACTAACTAAAAAAAAAAAAATAAATAAATAAATATATATATATATATATTATAATGACCATCAAGCCCTGTCAGCATGTACTAGCTGAAAAAACTTGATTTTAGCTTATCAAGATGACATGGAAAGTTTGGGCATAGATGCAAAGTTTTTCACAGTGTCAGGTCCTTGACTTCAGATTGTCAGCAACAAAAGATAGAAACCTGAAGCATAGACTTAACAAACACATTCTAAAGATAACCAATAAAAAATATGAAGGAATCAACAGGTTATAAACCATATTCCACAAAAAATCACAAGTTTAATGATGTGGCATATGTAATCAAAGCATATTTAAAAACCATGATAAAAATGAAAATTCCAGCATCACAGATATACTGTATATAACCCCCCCTATAATCCAATGACATTCAAAATGAATGTGCAGTGCTTGTCAGAATCATGTATGTTGGGAACAAGGGCTCCAGTAAAAGTCATGTATCATAGATTAATCCATGAGTAGTTGCAGGTGTATACATCAATAGTTCAACACCCTACAGCTGAAAATAATTAGACAACTAAGAAATAAAATATGGAGTCTAAACTTGAATACATACAAAATATAGGCCATGTGAGATGTATAGAAATTATTAAACACTTCCAGGAAACGGTTCAGGTGAGCAATAGGAGTGGGTATTTGCCGATAAGTGTCCTTATGTGACTCAAAATGTACCACAGGGACAAACTGGGACATGGCAGACAAGCCACCTCGGTACCTACCCATTGGTGGGGACTAAAATAAAGAGTATGGCAGTTGTATTTGATGCCTGCTAGATTGTTCTCAATAATCATACCAAAGTGACTAATCACTGTTTAACGTAAGAATGTGCTAACAGGACAATCCTCAATTAGGAATGTGTTACGGCAGTCATACACCACCTACTGAACTACCTACAGCAACGTCTCCTGCTATGTAAGACAAAAAAACATTTGCCAGTATCACTAAAAAAGAAGATATGTATAGCCAAATAGAACAGTTAGTTAAAGTGGCAAACTAGTGCCTACACCTGCAAACTGTACAATGGTACAAGACAGGGCAATAGAACCTAATAAACCTATATGCATGTTAAGCATCTTGTGACATAATGCATTGCCCTGTAGTCAATGTCAAACTGTAGTCTATGCAATCCAAAAAATTATGTAATTTCCAAAGGATATATCCAAGTGGGGTGCAGGGTGTATGTAATGGGGCTCATAGTGAGGTAAGTATCCAGGTTATGACCTCATCTCAATGTAGAGATGGTAATCCACATCATGTCCTGTACACAAGCAGTAGCATTCAATTGTTGTTTCAAACGTTGTATCAAATGTGTGATCTACTAAACATGTTTAATGATGTCATCCAGATAAGAATTTTTCCAAAAGTCCAAATATCCACAATGAATCATTGTAATTTAAAAATTGTCCCAATGTCCATAAGTGTCCACAGCAAATAATATTGCAAAGGAGATGCAAAAAGATGTGCGTGTGGGATCTAACCGGCCCGCACACGTCAGCATGCACTAGCTGTTCTGAACTCCATAGAAGCTCATCAAGTTGACATGGAAAGGGTGGGCACAGATGCAAAGTTTTTCATAGTGCCAGGTCCTGGACTTCATATTAGCAGCTATTGCATTGTAAGAAAAGGTGGTAATGGTAAAATTTTATTTGACAGTCTATAAGTTTAATGATAAAACCTGTGTGCACTCTGTATAAAGCCAGAACACATTTGACAACCAGAAAACACAACAGTCAAGGGTACTTTTTGTATTTTCCATATACAGTACAACCTTTCCCAAACAAGCCTGAAAAAAGCCACCATGATAACCAGTTAGCACAATAACAGAAAAGTCAGTAGCCCTGCTTTTGCTAAGGATACAATCTTATGTGAATTTGTGTGTGTTTCCCCCAACTTTCCCTAGCTGCCACCCCTAAGATATAGTAATATTCTTCCACCCAAACTTGGCAGTGCCTATGTATTTTTGTCTGATTCAGATATTAGCGTCTGGGCATCTTCCGTAGCAGTGACCGATGTAATAGATCTACATTCTCTATTTTCTGGTGCTATATAGATGACTATAAAATACCATTTGGAACCCACAATAAAGTCTAGTAAAAAAAAAAAATCGAATTAATATATCTTAACACATGAATCAAAAAACAATCCTAGATTAAATAGTTCAAATTCTATCCACTTATTTGCATATGATGAACATAATTAGAGATGAAGCATGTAGAAAATTTCATCTCAAGTAACTTTTTCCCAGAGAAGTTGTGAGGTTCTAAGCCTTTATTCTTGCTTCAACCCAGGCCTGTCTCCATCGTATTTACTTCCTCCCTGTACTGCTTCTCTAATACTCTACTGGCTTCATAATTAGATGAGAACCTTCCATCACTCCCTGATATGCATAGCAATAGAGAAAGTCACTTGGTGCCATATGGCATACTTGGGGAAGAGGGGGGTGGGTAACAGCAAAGGCATAATTAACTTTCTTGCAATGTAAACGTATACTTCTTTTTACAATATTGTATTTTTGCAGAGTCATAAAATGAGGGATAGAAGCAGCTGAATGAATATGTAAATTTTGACTTCATATAAATGACAGGCTTAGTAATTTCTCCCTCATCCCCCAAGCCACCCTGTTGGCCCATTGTGTGATGGGTTATCTCAGTGATCAGTAGAGAGGGTTAGGAGTTTGAAATTGAAAGGCAAGTTTCCTCTATATGGAAGTTTGAAATGGGCAGCACTTTGGATCTTTGGGTCCACTGTTCAATTTGGCATGCTGTTTTCACCGATGGTAACCTCCCATCTGAAGAGAAGAATTTCAGCTGAACACGCTTACATAAACATGCAGATAGATATGTGTATAAAGCTTAGAAAGTTGTAAGTTAGAGGACATGTCATAAAATCCAATCTCAAGTTCACATTGGCATCATTCCATAAATGAATATGGTATTTTTGAAAACAAAAGTAGTGGAACTTTAAATATGCCAAATGAGAACAAAGTCAGAATAAAATATCTATATAAATTTTATTACACATAAAACATTGTCATAAACCCAATATTAAAAACATAGATATGCATAAAGTAACTTTGTGATAAATACAAAAATATATAAATCTGATAGATACATGTACTTGTAACTGGTCTACACGTTATGCAGGATTCCTCGCTTTTTCAGGACCATAGATATATTGCATGTGTGTTATATACAGAGTTTCTTACTCAATATCATAAATAAACAAAACAACAGAGGAGAGGAATACAGGACCTGTTACAGATGTTTTTCCTACTGGCCCATAGGATATAGTCTGGACCTATTAAGACAGAAGTAAACATAAATATCCAAAAGGGGGAATTAAATATGCAGTGTATAGTAGAGCTGCACGATTCTGAAAATCACAATTATTTTGCTTAGAAGATAGATCACGATTCTCGAGGCATAACATTATCTTTCACATTAAAACAAAAAAAATTGGGCTAACATTACTATTTATTTATTTTTTTTATTCATTGAAGTGTATTTTTTCCCAAAAAATTGCATTTGAAAGACCGCTGGGCAAATACAGTGTGAGATAAAATATTACAGCAATTGACATTTTTATTCCCTAGGGTCTCTGCTGAAATATATAAAATGTTTGGGGGTTCCAAGTAATTTTCTAGCAAAAAATATTGATTTTAACTTAAACAAGTGTCAGAAAAAGATTTAGACTTTAAGTGGTTAAACTTCCTGCATTTATACGTTTACAAACTTTTAAAGATTTTTTTTTATTACACACAGAATTTTTTCCTTTGATCTAAGAAGGAAGTTAGTTACAATGTTTCATTTTAAAAACTTGGCAGACTGCCCGGATGTTTTCTTTTGACAGCTGAGTGAGGCAGATAAGTCTCTCCACTTGTTATATGAAAGAATCGGCAAACTTTGCAATAGAGATCATCAGGGGGGTTGAATCAAGATCACGATTTTTTAACAATTAATTGTACAGCTCTAGTGTATAGCAATATACGCCAAATGATGTGACTCTCAATATCGATTTAAGACAGAGGGTATAAATCCAAAATACCAAGAAAACCAGGCATCTCTGTGACGATCACATATGCTGGTATTGTGGTAGGTACATATCTACCTCTCCTCTGGAAAAACATCTGAGACAGATCCTGTATTCCTCTCCTCCTGTTGTTTTGATGATTTATGATATTGAGTAGGAAACTCTGTATATAACACACTTGCAATATATGTATGGTCCTGAATAAGCGGGGAATCCCGTGTAATGCGTAGACCATTTACAAGTACATGTATCTATCAGATTTACATATTTTTGTATTTATCGCAAAATTTCTTTATGCATATCTATGTTTTTAATATTGTGTTTATGACAATGTTTTATGTGTAATAAAATTTTATATAGATTTTTATTCTGATTTTGTTCTCATTTGGCATATTTAAAGTCCCACTACTTTTGTTTTCAAAAATATAAAAAGCTTCTCCCTAGAGCACTGCAAATTGGTTTGTTCCACAAAGGTGCACAAGAATGAAAACTTTGGAAATAACATTCATTTTTTAAATCTTATATTTTATATTGTATTTATCGGGTTTGGATCTACTTTAATACCTTGTTTGCATACTTACCTCTCCTGTGTTGGGATCTTCTGTACCAAAGATCAACTTTCCTGCACCAAAATATAACAGTGTAAAATATCTGCCGTTGGAATCTTTTGCTTAAAGAAATACAGATTAAATTTGCATAAATTTAAACATTACACACAAGTACAAAACAACTTATGTATTAAAATATATGCAATGTTATTGAGATATCTCCCCCAAGCACTTGCTAGTAGCATATTATTCACAATTCTGTAACAATACTTTTTTATTGTACTTTTCAATAAACTAGCTTGAGTTGTTATGCACAGGATAGTAATTTCCATACACAACACTGAAGTAGTTGGGGATATTATGTATATTCTAACAGAGTATTAGCATATGTGCACACATTCTTCTCAATGAAACATCTGCTCCATTGTAAAGCACACACATTCTTCCTTAGATGCAAAGCAAATCTTCAGGAGTCTTTGTATAGCAAAGCTTAGTGCAGCTGAGTGCTGGCTTGAACTCGTACTTACAAAGGACCCTAGATTAAGCAACCATAATCATATAAATGTATGTATTAAATCATTTTGACTAAGATAGAAATGCACACACATCAATTATTTTTTGTATTTTTGGTAAAAGTGATTAAAGTGTATGATATAGATATGTACAAATGTCAGGAGTTTTTTATATTTATTTTTATTTACAGATATGGAGAATACTCCTATAGCACTCCTTATATTGTTGGCTAACATACTTTTTATTCAACAGTAAAGTTTATTAAACTGCTTGTAAAAAAAATTCCAAACATAACAAATGCATACAGTAAAACCAAAAAAAAAAGAACAATGTAAGGGGCAGTTGAAGAGTAGTCCTAGCTACCCGAGGGGTACTACCTGCCCAAATAAAAGAGGCAGTAATTTGGTCTAGGTACTGGGGTATGTTGGAACACATAAAAAAAAGAATTGGGGAGAAAGGTAATTTTTATAAGATTAAGCCTACCCACTGGCGTTAAGGGCAAGGATTTCCACACAGCGCACTTCTGAGTCAGTTGGAACAGCACTGGTTGCAGGTTCAGAGGTAAGTAAGCAGGTAGCTCCCTTTGAATTCTGATCCCTAAGTATTAAAATTCAGTGACCCATTGGAGAGGAGTAGATGGGGGTAGAGACCCAAGGAAAAAAGGACTGATGTGTTCCAAATCATTCTAATGCCAGAAAAATGCCCAAACATATTAATCAGTTGCCGGGCTGTAGCAAAGGACGAGGAGGCATCAGAAGGTATAGTGGAGTATCGTCTGTATAAAGTGAGTCTTTTTTCTCCAAAGGGCCCATGGTTATCCCTCTAACTTTCTCCGTGGCTCGAAGTAGGATGGCCAAGGGTTCTATCGCAAAAGCAAGTAGGCCCAGGGACAATGGGCAGCCCTGTCTGGTACCACGATAAAGACTAATCTCCTGGGAGAGTTGTTCCCCAATACATATCTGGGCCTTAGGATTAGCATAAAGGATTTGCAGCCAGGAAAAAAAACAAGGACCAAACCCAAATTGTCTCAAAACTTCCCACAGATAGGGCTATTCCACTGAATCAAAGGCCTTATTTGCATCCAACAAAGCAATTACCCCAGTAGGGCATGTGGATGCAGAGGAGGTTAATACAGTAAATAACCTACAAAGATTAATGTCTGTATGCTTACCTGGCATAAAACCCAATTTGCCACTGTGGATCAGGGACAGAATAATCTTATGAAGGCGGGTAGCCAAGATTTTACTTAAGATTTCAGTACCCATGTTCAATAGAGCTATAGGGTGATAGGAAGAGCAGAACTAAGGTTTTTTTCCTGGCTTGGGGAGCACTATGATAATTGCCCGCAACATAGAATTTGGGAGACTGCTGTCTTTCGAGACTGCGAGGTAGAGTTCATGTAATTTAGGGGCCAGTACTTCAACATGAGATTTATAGAATTCAGAAGGATGGCTAATATACTTTTAACAGAATAGGTAATTGGACAAATAATCAGACATTATAGACGGAGTCACTGTAATTTGCAGTTTATTAATCATGTGCAAGCAGTAACACTAAATAGATTATGAAAGTTGCACAAGCATGGACTCTTCACAGCAATGTCTCTTTGGCTCAATCAGGGTATGTGGATGCATAACATCATTTTTATATCACTCTATAACAGCCTTTCTCAACCTTTTTATCCCAGAGGAACCAATTGAATAATATAATCAGGTCCCAGGGAATGACTCATCCACATCAGTGCATGACCTCACAAATGCGCTTCTGGAAGAATGGTCAAATATTCCCATAGACATACTCCTAAACCTTGTGGACATCCTTCCCAGAAGAGTTGAAGCTGTTATAGCTGCAAAGGGTGGGCCAACTCAATATCGAACCCTACGGACTAAGACTGGGATGCCATTAAAGTTTATGTGCGTGTTAAGGCAGGCGTCCCAATACGCTTGGTAATATATTGTGTGTGTGTGTGTATATGTATGTGTATGTGTGTGTGTATATATGTGTGTGTGTGTGTGTGTATATATATATATATATATATATATATATATATATATATATATATATATATATATATATATATATATAAATTTTGTCAGGTAAAAATTTAAAATATACTAGCAGCATTTGCAGATCCAGTCTCCTGCTCACATGTTTGGGCCTAGCTGCTTTATTGAAAAAAAGCATGTTTTTTCACAGAGCTACAGCTCAAACATAGCCCCGTTCCTTCCTGCTTTGTGCAGACTGTTTTTTATGAACATTCACTTACACATAGGCAGTCACAAAGGAAAACGCTACTACCATACCTTTTCTTTTTAAAACCTAAAAAGCTCTGAAAATCTAGTGTGATGGGCCTAAAAAAGATTATATGTAACCACTTGAGTGCCAGCCTTTACAATGTACACTACTCCAAAAAATGAAGGGAAAACTTTTTAATCAGAGTATAGCATCATGTAATTTAAACTCCTGGGATATTGATCTGGTCAGTTAAGTAGGAAAGGGGGTTGTTAATCAGTTTCAGCTGCTTTGGTGTTAATGAAATTAACAGGTGCACTAGATGGGCAATAATGAGACAACCTCCAAAACAGGAATGGCTTTACAGGTGGAGGCCAATGACATGTTTTCCCTACTCATCTTTTCATCTACTCACCGTTTTTTTCTAGTTTTGCATTTGACTAGGGTTAGTGTCACTACTGATAACATGAGGTGATACCTGGACCCTATAGAGCAGAGGTGTCCAAACTTTTTTCAAAGAGGGCCAGATTTGATGAAGTGAACATGCGTGAGGGCCGACCATTTTGCCTGACATTTTTTAAACCAATAAAATTTGGTCTAAGTGTGTTTGTTCGAGCGCTAATACATTGCCCAACAAGAATTCTCTTGCCTTTGTCGCACTCGCTCCTGACACACAGACGAATGCTGTGCTCTTTAGGGGTACCGTTAATTATAAATGGTACCCCACACATTGGAAAACGTGGGGTGCTTTTGGTGCAGTGCAATTAAAAAAAAAAAAAGGTTGGGGACTTCTTTCCCTGCAGTTTTGTGGGTAGGGAAGCCCATTGAAATGAATGGGCTGATCTACACGCAGCACGCAGCCACACAGATGTGAACCAAGAGCTTGTTCACATGTCAGGTTGGAGGGGCAGTAAAACCACATGGTTAAGCTGTTTTTACCACCCCCAACTTCTCCCCCTTTAGCTGCAGAGGGAGCAGCTGGGGGTATAAACATGCTGTGGCTGCAGCTGGAGGTACACCCAGGGTGAATGGGGCTGCACTGCAACTACCCGCAACTGTGTGCATTGCACAGTTGCGGCATAGAGTGATGCTGGATTTTATAGGCTTAAAACAGGTGGTGAGGAGGCAAAATAATGCCTCTTTACCGCCTGTCAAATGCCTCTGAAAAGCAATCTGTGCATGGATTGCTTTTCAGAGGAGCAGCAGTCCTGGCTGATATCACAAACAAGACCTACAAATGCAGTTCTGATGGTACAGGAATGGGGGGGGGGGGTCCGGATTAAAAGAAACATACACACATACACACATACACACACACACACACATACAGACACATGCATACACACACAGACACATGGACATGGACACATACAGACACATGCATACAGACACATGTACATGGACACACATGCATACAGACGCATGTACATGGACACACATACAGACACATGTACATGGACACACATACAGGCACATGTACATGGACACACATACAGACACATGTACATGGACACACATACAGACACATGTACATGGACACACATACAGACACATGTACATGGACACACATTCAGACACATGTACATGGACACACATTCAGACACATGTACATGGACACACATTCAGACACATGTACATGGACACACATACAGACACATGTACATGGACACACATACAGACACATGTACATGGACACACATACAGGCACATGCACATGGACACACATACAGACACATGTACATGGACACACATACAGACACATGTACATGGACACACATACAGACACATGTACATGGACACATGCATACAGACACATGTACATGGACACACATACAGACACATGCATACACATACATACAGACACATGTACATGGACACACATACAGACACATGTACATGGACACACATACAGACACATTCATACACATACATACAGACACATGTACATGGACACACATACAGACACATGCATACAGACACATGTACATGGACACACATACAGACACATGCATACACATACATACATACATACATACACATGTACATGGATACACATACAGACACATGTACATGGACACACATACAGACACATGCATACACATACATACAGACACATGTACATGGACGCACATACAGACACATGCATACAGACACATGTACATGGACACACATACAGACACATGCATACACATACATACAGACACATGTACATGGACACACATACAGACACATGCATACAGACACATGTACATGGACACACATACAGACACATGTACATGGACACACATACAGACACATGTACATGGACACACATACAGACATGCATACAGACACATGTACATGGACACACATACAGACACATGCATACAGACACATGTACATGGACACACATACAGACACATGCATACAGACACATGTACATGGACACACATACAGACACATGTACATGGACACACATACAGACACATGCATACAGACACATGTACATGGACACACATACAGACACATGTACATGGACACACATACAGACACATGCATACACATACATACAGACACATGTACATGGACACACATACAGACACATGCATACAGACACATGTACATGGACACACATACAGACACATGCATACACATACATACAGACACATGTACATGGACACACATACAGACATGCATACAGACACATGTACATGGACACACATACAGACACATGCATACACGTACATACAGACACATGTACATGGACACACATACAGACACATGCATACAGACACATGTACATGGACACACATACAGACACATGCATACACATACATACAGACACATGTACATGGACACACATACAGACACATGCATACAGACACATGTACATGGACACACATACAGACACATGCATATACATACAGACACATGGACACACATACAGACATGCATACAGACACATGTACATGGACACACATACAGACACATGCACACACATACATACATACAAACACACATGCACAGACAGACACATGAATAAAGCCATTTTAAAACAAATCTAGCTTCTAGCATAGTACTGTACCTTTCCAGCTTCCTCATTCAGCCGGGTACTGCACTCTAGGGGGAAGCAGAGAGCACAGCACACTCCTCTGCACTTTACTTTCACTTTTGAGGCTGACGGAGCTTCTCACACAGTGCTGATGTTCGGCAGGGGATCGCTCATCTGACAGCCCTGATCCCGCAGCACACTAGTTGTGAGAGGCTTGGATAACCAGGCGGGCCGTTCAAAACCGGACCGCGGGCCGCGATTGGCCCGCGGGCCGGACTTTGGACATGCCTGCTATAGAGGTTGCACAGGCAGTCCAACTCCTCCAGGATGGCACATCAATACGTGTATCAGGGTTGGGCTCAGCCCTTCCTTTTCAGAGCTCTGTGCTCATCTGTCGGTTAATTGCCAGCACTCTTAATTCCACAGTGATTCACCTGGTCTTAATTTCCTGCTTGTCAGATAGTTCTGCTAGCTATTTAAACTGCATGGATAAGATTTCCTGTACCTTTGCCTTGGTCAACATATCTGTACTCTCTATGCTGTGTTTTCCTGTGAAAGACTTTTGCTTGGCTGACTTCCCTTCTGGTTCCTGATCCTGTTTGCTGCACCTGACTTCTCTGATCTCTGGACTCCCATTTGTGGCTTCTTGTAAAAAAAATATTTGACGTTCCCGCACGCTCCACTTCTGTTGCCAAGAGCCACATGTCCATCAAACAGAGTACGAGAACTGTTGCTGATTACACCATTGAATTCCATACTCTGGCAGCAGAGGTTGCTTGGAGCAATGCTTTTTCTCATGGTCTCTTGGATACCATCAAAGAAGAGATAGCAGCCCGAGACATACCCACTGAGCTGGAGAGGTTGATCACGTTTGCTGTTCTCATTGACTCCAAACTCCGAGAGAGACCTTCCTTTAAGGAGCACTTGCGGAAGCCTCCTGTACGTTTTGCTAAGCTTTACAGTCCCACCTGTGCATCCTTCACCTCCCATACCTCCTGGTACCGAGTCTGCCAGCGAGGTAGAACCCATGCAATTGGGCTTCCCACGTCTCTCTGCAGATGAAAGGGCCTTTAGGAGGAGGGAGAGATTGTGCCTTTATTGTGGCCAGGCAGGTAACTTCCTAAAGTCTTGTCCTACCCGTCCGGGAGAACGCTTGCACCTGAGGTCCTGTAGGGGACAGACCTTAGGTGGCATTGTTTTGTCCCCAGTTATCCAGAAGGATAAGCTCTGGTTCCGGTGACCCTTTTTTGGTCTGAATCGTCCATCGAGATACAGGCTCTAATCGACTCTGGGGCTGCAGGCCTGTTCATTGATGGTGCCTTTGTGTCTAAGCACTCAATTCCGCTGCAGCTTTGTGCCACTCCGCTTGCCATTGAGGCTATTGATGGGAGACCTCTACAGCCTGCCCATGTGACTCATTAAACTGCTCCATTGACCATGACCTTGGGGGCTCTTCACCATGAGATAATCCAATTTCAAGTAATTTCCTCACCTCATTTCCCGGTGGTTATTGGTTATCCTTGGTTTCAGAGGCACAACCCCTCTTTTGATTGGCTTCGTGCTGAGGTTCTTTCCTGATTGCCACAATGCAGGAAGACATGCTTTCAGGAAGTGACTAAGGTCTTGTGCACCTCTTCACTCTCCTCCCTGCCAGAGGAGTACCGTGAACTTAGCGATGCCTTTGACAAAGGTCAAGCCAGTAGTTTGCCTCCACACCGGTTATATGATTGCCCAATTGACGCACTTTCTCGAGGATTCATTCGTGAATCCTCGTCTCTTGCTGGTGCTGGTTTCTTCTTTGTGAAAAAAGAGTGGTGAACTGTCCTCTAGTGGGCCCTGTGCTCACTGCCTGGCACCGTGGAACTTGATTGGCATTTGCCATTGAACACCAAAATTTTAACAGATATCTCAACCCAAGCTAAACAGCGAGAAACAATGAATCTCCCCTGCCGGCTACTGAATGTTGACACAGTCAGCCCTGTGCTTTTCACAGATGAGAGCAGGTTCACCCTGAGCACCTGTGACAGATGTGAAAGGGTCTGGAGAAGCCATGGAGAATGTTATGCTGCCTGTAACATTGTTCAGCATGACCAGTTTGGTAGTGGGTCAGTGATGGTTTGGGGAGGCATATCCATGGATGGATGCACAGACCTTTACAGGCTAGGCAATGGCAACCTGACTGCCATTAGGTATCGGGATGAAATTTTTGGACACATTGTCAGACCCTAAGCTGGTGCAGTGGGTCCTGGGTTCCTCCTGGTGCATGACAATGCCCGGCCTCATGTTGTAAGAGAATGCAGCCAGTTCCTAGAGAATGAAGGAATTGATACCATTGAATGGCCTACACGCTCACCTGATCTAAATACAATAGAACACCTTTGGGACATTATGTTTCGGTCCATCTGATGGCACCAGGTTGCACCTCAGTCTGTTCAGGAGCTCAGTGATGCCCTGGTCCAGATCTGGAAGGAAATACCCCAAGACACCATCCGTCGTCTCATTAGGAGCGTGCACCAACATTGTCAGGCCTACAAGCAAGTGGGGGCCCAACAGACTACTGAGTAACATTTTGAGTTGCTGCAATGAAATTTCAGCAAAATGGACTAGTTTGCTGCATAATATTTTCACTTTGAATGTGTGTGTGTGTGTGTATGTGTATATATATATATATATATATATATATATATATATATATATATATATATATATATATATATATATATATATATATATATATAAAGACAGATATAGCTTTCTTTTGTTTTTTTTGTCTACCTCGTTTGTATTTTTTTACTTTGTACTGTTTTAATTAAAGGTAACAAGGCCAAAAATGTTGGAAAAAAAGAAAAGCTTGTTCTACTTTTTGTTATAAAATACCATTATGAGAAAACAGACACCCCAAGGTGATCTAATTTTTTTGCCACAATCTTTTGAAGAATTAAGAATCATGCTGGTATTTAGGGGGTTAAACTCATAGATACCTCACGAGAGTTTTCTGATGGTTTTTCCCTTTAAAAGGTATTAACAGTTTTCTAGGCCTGGAAAAGTCTTAAAATGGTGATTACCTGGTGAGATAATTGTGCTAGCTTTTTAGTTTAAACACCTGCCTAGACAGCTGTATACAAAAATGTAATTTACACAGTTGCAAATAGCTGGAGGCGGTGCTCGACTAGACGATGCAGTCATTTGATTACACTTGTACACAATAAATACTGAATAATGCACAGCCATTTTATGGAGAAAGAAAAAAGAATTGTTACAAACAAGCAAAAACTTGCATGTGTCTGGCGCCCAATAACTTTAACTACTCTGCACCCACCATGCCTCACAACCCACTACATACAGAAGGATGTCATTTATCCCTGACCCTGGAGGTTCTCATTAGATCGAAGGAGGCCTGGGACCGTGCTACAATGATGATGACAGCTTTGTCACAGAAGAGGAAATGCCCAAGAGGGACAAAAGCAACAACAAAATGCTGACTAAGGACTCTTGCGTCCCTGTTAAGCTGTCCATTATTGGATCAAAATGTGGCCAGTTTAGCAGGGACTGGCCGAATTTCGATCTGTGTGTGGCCACTGTGGTTGAACAGAGTGAGTCTGCCAACTATCTTCTGTTCAATCACCCTGTCAGTATATTCTCGTTCGATCAGCACCACTAGAAATAGGCTGCAGTGCTGATCTGTGTATTCTGATGGTGGATGGAGTCTCCCCGCCAAATACAATGACACAGCGGGGAGGATTCCTGCATCCTCATCAAATGTGTAGATGAGGGAATCAGGTCGTTTTTTTTTTTTTTTTTTTTCATTCAACCCCCTGGTGGAATGAAAAAACTGACCCATGTATGGCCAGCTTTAGACATTCTCCTTCCTTACTGTCCCCATGACAGTGTTATGACTAAACAGGAATTGTAGGGGAATCTCCCCCAAATGGGTTACAAACTGAAATCTGACAGATGTTCCTCTCCCCAACCTACTCAAAACCCAAAAAAATTTTTCATTGAAGTTCTGCATTCACTATATATCACTCTGGAGCAAAATGGGCTTCATGAATTAGAGTGTAACATAACAACATGTAGGTGTAGCTTAACCACTTGCCTACTGTGCACTTAAACACCCTTCCTGCCCAGACCAATTTTCAGCTTTCAGCGCTCGCGCACTTTCAGTGACAATTGCGCGGTCATGCAATGCTGTAACCAAATGAATTTTTTATCATTTTGTTCGCACAAATAGAGCTTTAGTTTGGTGGTATTTATTCGCGACTCCGTTTTTTATTTTTTGCGATATAAGCGAAAACATAGCGGAAATTTTGAAAAAAAACAATATTTTCTCCTTTCTTTTTTAAAAGAAATCCAATAAAATCAAATTTTGTCATACATTTAAGCCAAAATGTATTCTGCTAAAAATTCCGTTAAGTGTATAATAATTGGTTCGCGTGATCACGGACATATGTACGCAAATGATCATGTAAAAGGGGTGTGCAGGTGATCACGGACATATGTGTGCAGATAATCATTGGCACATGTGATTTTAGTGGGACATATGTGAGGGACATGTGTTTTTATTGTTTGGGGACATGTGTGTTTTGGGGACATGTGTGTTTTGGGGACATGTGTGTTTTACTGTGGGGACATGTGTGTCTTACTGTGGGGACATGTGTGTTTTACTGTGGGGACGTGTGTTTTACTATGGGGGACCCTAGACTGGTGATCAGTGAGTAAAAAAACATCTCATACTCACTGATCACCAGCCGGCTGCAGCGATCCGCTCTCCTCTCCTCACCGACGACTTCCGTGTGAGGAGAGGAGGGCCGATTGCCTAGCAACCGGCTGTTTGTTTACATCACATGACAGCCGTGATTCGTCACGGCCGTCATGTGATCAGGAGGGCCAATCACCGTGCCCTCCTGCCGATTCGAGATGCGCCGTGTCCGGGTGACACGGCCGCATCGGGATCGCGCCGCTGCGCGGGCACGCGCGCGCGCGCGATCCCTCTACTTCTGAAGGACGTTCCTGAACGTCCTATCAGAAGTAGACGGCTCCCACCCGGCCGTATATCTACATTGGCCGGGTGGGAAGTGGTTAATAGCTAAAAATCCTCTCTTTCATTTCCTAGCTTACCCTAGCACCAGAGGTTTGTACTGTGTTAGCCATTAACAAAAGTAGAAGTTTGGATGAGAAATGAGCTTGGACATGTTCAGTTGCCCTTCTGAAACAACGTGGCTGCAAAATTCAGGAAACTGTCACCTGTAATGGGTCAATCATTTGAGTCCGAGGCATTCCCTGCCCCGAAGCCGTACTTTTGCATCCCCCTTGCAGAGCAGGAAATGCCTCGGCTGCAAAGGATTGGCCTATTACAGGTGACAGCTACTTGGGAGGCCCAGCCATGTTGATTCAGAACTGCATGTAAACATGCCGAAGCTCATCCCTAGTTTAGATATGGCATTAGTACATTCCAGAACAACATGCACCGCTTTAACTCTCCACTGCTCTCCCTTCCCAGAGGTACCTCTAGGCAGAGACTTTCCGCAGGTCAATTCTGGCAGTATGCAGAGTGATGTCATCCATGTACAGCCTTCTGTTAAACTTTTAGATTTAGGGTGATACTACTTATTGGCCAACTAAATAAACTGCAGTGCAAGCTTTTAAGGCACTACTCTAGTCTAATCTAGAAACAGACATATTGAACCTAATTGTTTAAACAGTTTTTACTAATACAGTCTTTTCCAGGCTCACTTTTATACATGTTTCAAGCACATGACAAGTGTCCTGAGATCCCACAAGGCTTCCACACAATGCCTATTTTGAGTACAGTTTACACTGTTTCTGAATTTAGCTGTAATGGATTCCCACAGTCCAAGAAATAGGTTAATGTGTGTCTGGATGACAGAATTGTAGCTATCAGTTGCTGAGGGCTTATTCAGGAAATGAGGCAGGTCTAGTAACATCACTGCACATAAAAAGATAATGGCATTACATATAATGTTACAATGTCATAGCATAATGTGCACTAAACTGTAGCAATGACAGGGTCGTTACTGAGTACAGAAACAAAGCAAAGTTTGGGGACCATAGAAACCAAGCAGTGCATTTCTCAGATTTAACGTCAGTTTAGAGCTATACACATTGTTCCTATTATCGTTGCTATTGATATATTGATCATTGTGGTTATTATATTTTAGCAGAGGCATTGTGCTGCGGCTTGGGGATTGATTATTGTTTTTCTTGATGGAGGATTTCCATTATTGTTGCATACATAGATTTGATTAGATATAATTGTTTTGATTATTGTACTTTGTCTAACCATCCGCCTTGTCGCAGATTCTATTTTCTTAAAATGGTTAAATCCTGTTTTTAAAGGAAACCTCTACTGAGGAAATATGGAGGCTGCAATTGCTGACCTCTTCTTTCAAAAAAAATCTACTTGCCTTGTTGTGAGGCAGTATCTTCTGGGGCACTGTCCCAGAAAGGGTATGCCGTGCAGTATTGAGCTCACTTTTACTTTTACTGGTCTTCCTGCTTGTTCCAAGTCAGTGACTCAGAAGTAAGCCATTGGATGGGATAAGCTTGTTAGCCAGGCAACTGGAAGAAGTCCCATTTAATATCCTAGAGCTGACTTCAGCTATCTAAAGCCTGAGTGGTTGCCGTACTTTGCTTACCTTTGTGTCAAATATTCAGTTTTTGCACTAATTATTAAGTAAGCATGATACTAAGAATATTATTTTCTATGTAATATGAGCAAACCACCATACATACATGTTACATATAGTAATAGGTATTAAACATTTTACCTAGGTATGGCATCTGTCCTTAAAAAATTAAAAAAATATTTATTTTATGATGTCTTAATTAGAAATGCTGCAAAGAGCTGTTAGCAGTTGCCAACAATTCAAAGGATTCAAAAGTCTGAGCTGAGAACCTTATAATTGAATCATTGTTTTCTTGGGTTTATTCTGTGCTACAGTGCTAAAATCAGCAAAGTTGTAGTGACCCATTACAGCCAAATTATAATAACTCTAATTGGTTGCTTTTGGATACAAGTGCATTGCACAATGTTCTTTGGCTTATCAGGTCAGCTCAACAATGTTATTTAATTTTATTTTCTTCCTTAAATTGTTTATTTTCCCTTACAGAGTTCCAGACTGTGGAAGGTTTAAAGGGTCCCTCTTTTCTGAAATACCAAGGGGAATTTGAAGACGTTTTATTGGATGGGATCTGTATCTCGTCAAATAATTACTATATTGAGACTGGTAAACTCTACAGGTTATAAAGATGACTCACTTACAAGCGGGATTCAGTCAAGAGACGATAGAAAAAGCCAGATTGGAATTAAATGAGAATCCAGACACTTTACATCAGGATATCCAACAGGTTAGAGACATGATAATCACTAGACCAGATATTGGTTTTCTACGGACAGATGATGCATTCATCTTAAGGTTTTTAAGAGCTAGGAAGTTCAACCAGATGGAAGCATTCCGACTTCTTGCCCAGTATTTCCAGTATCGCCAACTTAACTTGGACATGTTCAAAAACCTTAAAGCAGATGATCCCGGGATTAAAAGAGCTCTTATGGATGGCTTTCCAGGTGTGCTTGACACTCGTGACCACTATGGACGGAAGATTCTTCTACTTTTTGCAGCCAACTGGGACCAGAGTAGGTAAATGTAGTGTTTAAATATTTTCTTCTAATTTATTTGTTAAAGGGCAGATGGTAAATATTGATAACAAGATATATATATATATATATATATAATGTATATGATATATACATTAACTTAAAAAAACATTAACACAAGTTGACAAGCTGCTAATAATTTGAAAGTATCCCCCTGTAACATTGGGGCCTATAGCATATTGTGCTATCTCTACCAGCCCTCAAGTCAAATAGAAAATAGCACAGTTAACATTCACATATGGGGACTGTTAACCCCCCTGGGATTTGTAACTCTGTTAAGCTAGTTTTCTGATCCTGGGAAACCAGTAGGAGAGCAAAGAGAGATTCTGCACTCTTTGAGACCTCTCTGCAGACTGTACTGCACCTCAGCAATACAGCTTGGCTCAGGACCTGTCCCAGCCTTTAATTGGAATTGATAGGAACAGACGCACACTAATAAGATCATTACTCTGCTTGCTCTTCCTTTCAGTATATTCTTGGTATTAGATGGTCAGCATTGTACAATGAATCGAGATGCCTCTCTCACTCCTAGTTTGAGTGCTGCTGTATAGAAACTACAGAACACTCATTAAATTCAATTGTTTCTATGTAAAAAAAACATGTAATGACTTTTTTGGTAATTTCCTGACTTGTTTACATGTATTTAATAGTTGCATGTTCTGCTTCAACGGCTAAGTGATATAGTGTAATACTATGCCCGGTATTTTTGCTATGTGGCTTTGCTTACCAATAATGAATCCATGAGTCATTATTGAATGCTAATATTAAATGACTCAAATGTTGTGGCTTGGGTTTGAAAACTCTTACTGAATCCTGGCTTTATTAAATGTGAATGATTCCTGTAACAGTTGCATTCCTAGAAGGCCTGGGAGCTGATCACATTATATGCAGTGATTGCTCTCTTGGTACCTGCCTCATATAGCATAATGGTTGACAGTATCCCTCCTCCCATCCTGCATCACAGATATACTGCTTGCTTACTATTGCGCAGAGTATTGAAATGATGTACTGGAAGCTTCTTGTTTGCAGCAATAGCGTTGCTTTTATGGAGAAATATGGGAACATGTCTTTTCATTATGATGACAGGAAAAGGAACTGAATAACAAACAAGTACACACAGAGAAAAACAGTACTTCCTCCCATTTCATCATATCATGGATACACACTATAATACTGCAACGCCACCTGCTGGTATAGACAGGTATAATGCACATGTATAGTTTACAGTATATAAAGCTACTATGCTGTTGTTCTTTCAACACTTACTGGGCTATAGTATCAAGTAACAGACCTAAATGATTCAAGAGGGTCTTTGCATCACCAAAGTGATAACATGTGTGCTGGCAGAACTCAGTGTGTGGGGTGCCCCTACAAGTACCTCTAGGGCCAATGTCTTTGGGCTTTTGTTCACTTTAAAACTGCTTTTTTTTCCTGCATTAAAGTCTATGGGAATGTGAAAGCAGGACAAATACACCAGCAAAAAATATCCCTAGACTTGAACAGGAAGAAAAGTTAATTTGTGCTTAATTCCAACACGTTCTTCAAGACTCTAGTGCTGTTCCTTGCACACCATAATAAAGCATGATCAGTCTTTTATCATACTGTATGGGTATTTTTTGCTCTAGCATATTTTGCAACATAGATAAAAACACCCTTTTGATATAAGAAAAAGGAAACCCTTTTAGTATAACGTGTAAAGGAAAATGACACAGCCCTGTGATGCAGACCATGAACAATTGACACACAAACAATGATTGATTAAAGCATATCGCCAACTTTGCTCCAATTGACCCAAATAAACAATTTTCTAATACATTTTCACACTCCTAGCGCTGTATAAAATGGTAGAGGCACTTCCCATTTGCTACTGGAATCAAATCAGGCCAATTGCTGCTCAGCCATTCACAGGAAGCTTTGTATTGTATGAACGAATACAAGGCTTCCTCCAAATGGCGGAGATAGAGATTGTGACATGCACTTGCCTCTACACCTTGGCCAATCAGAGTAAGCTTTGTATTCATTCATAAAAGTACAATGCTTCCTGTTACTCAATTTTGTCCCAGGAATGGAAAGGGAAGCCCCTAGACCACTGTTGCAGCACAGCGTTGTATACTGTATGTAGCTGAAGTATGTATTAATAAAGGAAATAGTTTATCTAGGCCAGCCTGGCCCCAACAAACTATTTATAGAGATTGCAAAGCTGGAGTTAGGATTTAAACTAACAAGTTTTATTTTTGTTGCACTACTTTTCCTTATTCTGGGTTTTCATAAAGCAAATTAATTAATATAGCTGCCCCCGATGACATCAGTTGTGATGAAACGCATAGGGTGGAGTTCACGCACGTGACATCACTATGCATGCTGAAACCACGAGGTGGTTGGATTGGATTCCTGAACCAGTATTTTTACATACATGCTTGTTTTTAGCATTAACATTGTGAGTAATTAGTACTTCCTTGCTTTTAATACATTTTCCATACAGTTTCACACTATGTGGATATCTTTAATTTGTTTTCTCTACATGATATGATGGAGCAATTCCCACCATTACTTGGGATATCGCACTAACCAAGAAATCAGTGAATGAGTTCTATCCCAAGTAATATTTCATTCATATAACGCTTATGACTCATTATATTTTATTGATTGTTAGCGTGGCAAACCTAATCCATAGTTGCCAACATTGCAATAAAAATTTGCGAGACACTTTTTTGGCTGTAGGCGGAGCCGTATTATAATTAGGGGACGGGGCATGCGTTTGTAGGCGTGGCATAGCAAAAAAAGAAAACTGCGCCCCGCGAAGTGCGCCACTGCGAAAAATGGGCGTGGTTTACGTGAGGCATGGCTTGAATGGGCGTGGCTCAAAGGGTGTGTGGTTAGAGTCTGAGATGAATGAGGGATGGAGAGGGAAAGAGGGAGAGAGGAATGAAGGGACAGCAGCCCCAGATCCTACACAACAATAGAAATATGTGTATTCTATTAACAATCAGCAGATAAAGATACTCCAAACACCCCCGGAAGTGTGCCACTGCGAAAAATCTCCTCCTGTATAAAGCTAACCCCCTCTCCTGTATATAGTTTACCCCCCCTCCTGTATATAGTTAACCCCCCCTCCTCCTGTACATTAAAGTTAAATTGCTGCACTGAGACAAGAGCAGAAGGAACATGGCATGAGCAGCCGGCGCCGTGTGTTCAGTGGAGAGGGGCCGATCTGTGCAGCTAACCCCGGCTTCAGTATTGTGAGAGGAGAAGCCGATTCATTGGCTGCACGGATCGAGCCCCCTTCCTCTCTCCACTGAACACAAGGAGGAATGATCTAGTGGCGGCGCCGGCGGCCATTTTGTTGAAGCCAGCTGCTCCAAAAATGCAAAAGCAAACATTTCTGATTTCCCTGGGTAAAATCCCAAATTGGGACAGCCTCCGATCGGGACGAGGGTCCCAAAATCGGGATTGTCCCGGGAAAATCGGGACTGTTGGCAACTATGCCTAATCTTATACAAATTATTTACTGGGTGAATGTACAGTGTACTGGAGTATAACACATCTGTTAAATATAGAGAACATTTCTCTCAAGAAGTCAATACATCAGACCAAAAAAAAGGGACAAATGAGGAGGAAATAAGGACTGAGGGATTTGGTTTCAAAAGAGGGACAGTCACTTCAAATCAGGACAGTCGGGAGCTATGACCATCTGAAAGAATAGCATCAGAAAACGTGCTTCAAAATTTCTCTCTTATCATGCACAAATGCATGTTTAATGACACTTTTATTAGCAGCCCAATGTAGCAGAGTATCAGTAAAGATGAAGATAATTAGCATCTCTAATACAAATAGCATTATGCATGATGGCCAGCTTTAGGCTTCATCACACCTATTTTTAGCTTGATTTCCAGCAAAACAAACCGTCTGTAGAGATGAATGGCAAAGCAGAAAAATGCAGAGGTGTCAGTGTAGCCCCAGAGTAAGAGATTACTTACATGCTGGGCTTTTTTTTAAGTCGGAAAAAAAAAACAGGGTCTCCCCCTTCCCCCTACATTGCAGCAGCTCAGCAGAGATTTTATTGGGGGAATGCTGTTCTCTATTCTAGGAGAGTAGAACAGTGACGTTACACACAGCCTTTCTTAAAGCTAATTGCTCTCTTACACAATTGTGTGGCAGAAGGAGTTCAATCACCATTTGTCCCTATGATCAACTGCTGGTGATTGGGTTGTGGGATGGCAGCTGACACTGTCCATTGTCCTATCAAAAGAGAGTGCAGCATATCAAGGCGCCTTTGTGACCTTACCCTAAATCTGTAATAACAAAGAAGTGAACCTTAGCCCATACGTAGCAATGGCATCATCTGGTCTTAAATAGTTTAATATAATTCTGTAAATCTTTCCTCAGCTGTAGTCTTTATATTATGAGAATGTGTAATCCCGATAATGCCTGCTGGTTAATTTTAGACATTTTTTCATTCTGGTGTTTCTACCTAGTTATGAGGTCCTTTGGTGGGTATTTTTTTTGTGTTAATGTGCCTGCCCGTGGTTGCTGGCAAAAAAATGTCCTTATGTTATGAAATGACAAATAAATAGTATAGGAAATTACAATACATCTCCCCCACTCACACTATCGATCAATTAGTAACAGAGCAATAAAATGATGACACGTTAGTGTAAATTGTTCTGCTTCCACAATCTAAGTGTAGCGGGGTCGTACCCCTTTTACTGGGAAAGACTACATCCCCCATAATCCCCCAGGCTCCCGGGCTGCTTGTTTCCGCCCGAGAGGCTGCTGGGGGAGGTTATAAAAAGGAAGAGCGGAGACCGCCTCTTCCTCTTGGGACACTTCCTCTTCTGAGGCCTGACAGGACTGGCCTGCCTCTGCTGACAGAGCTTGTGACGCGGAGACTGCAGCCAGCGGAGACACCTGTGCGGACCGGAGCTGAAGGCCTGAAGCCAGGGCCTTGCAGCAGATGGAGTGAGACTTTCATACCTCAGAGTCAGCAGCAGCGGAGCGGAGACTCTTCCCTACGGGGCTGTGACTGAGGAGACCAGAGCCGCCATTAGAGGGACCGGAGCGGAGGACGGTACCCCAGGATTGGTGAGAGAGCCGGAAGGCTCATCCTGCATTGATACACACGTTTTATGCCTACTGAACTGCCTAGGCGCAATTTACCTCAGAGCAGCAATGTTACTTTCTGTGGATTACAAAGACACCATTTAAAGCTACATGTGCACCACCTCTACAGATTCATTGCCGGTGAAGAACACTGTACTAGTACAAGGACTGAGCTCTATTACTAGGGATCAGGCCTGGTCCGTTAGGTAGGCGCAGATAGATTTATTGCACCTCAGGGGTGCATAGCAGACGGTCGCCACACTTGGCGCTCCGTTTCCCCATTGCTAGTTGATACATATATGTGTACATGTTTAAGTGCATATTGCAGGGACCTGCTAAAGTATTGTAAGTCATATGTTTAAATGCATGTTACTATTTCTTTTCCTTACTGACAAAGTAAAGCCAGTTATTCTTATCTCAGCAGTCTGCTTGTGAGTTCATACCCATTACGCTTAGAGTATAAGCTATTTTTATGTGCATAGATTCATACCCCTTGACTAACTGTGCCAGAGCGGGTAGAGCAAATTGCCGGGGGTTGGTGGAGCTGTACTCAGGGACCCAAAACAAACCAGCGGCTCTCTTAACTGGGGGTAGCGCTACACGTGGGGGCTCGTATTCCGGGATCCTGAGTCAGCGGGAAAAGCCGCCAGAAGGTGCCGGCATGGACCCAATAGAAGTGGGACGGTGGTCCGCAACATGGGCCGCTGACCCAGCCGCAGCAGCAGTCATTGAACTGCCAGGGATGTGGCAGAGAGAGGCAGTCAAGCAGCTCATAATGTCATTATCCCCATGCCAGAAGTCATGGATAATGGACATGAGAAATGATGCTGGGTACACATACGCCTTAATAGAATGGAAGGAAGAGACTCCAGAGCAGTTCAGGAGCCAAAGCATACAGGCACCGAATGGTCAGGCCTACCAATTGCTGCATGCGCTGCCGCGCAAGGGAGAAGGTTCTCCTATGAAAGCCATTCTATCCCCAAAGAAGGAAGAGCAGAAGGGCGCGGAAAGTCCCGCACCCGCACAGACTACTCTTAGTGCAGAACTGTGTGCTGTCCTAGGGGAGATTGTGACCCAGTGCAGAAGAGACCCCGGGGATTACCCAATGTCGGGATACAGGAAACTCCGGATGTTTTCTGGGAGGACACCTGTACCCTCGGGAGAAGAGGGATTTGAAGAGTGGTTAGATGGTGCCACGCAGGCCCTAGAAGAATGGGAGGTCTCAGAAGGCAGAAAGAAGCAAAGGATTGTTGAGAGCCTAAAAGGGCCTGCCCTAGAGGCCATACGCAATCTGAAGACAAGCAAAAAGGATTGCACTGCCCAGGACTACATAGACATCCTGGAAAGTGTGTTTGGTGGGACAGAAAAAGTCACAGAACTTACCTATCAACTGGAACACTGTTACCAGAAGACAGGGGAGAAGCTGTCAGAGTACATGGGACGCATAGACAAGATCCTGCATAGGATTATCCTGAAGAAGGGGATAGATCCAGGGAAGGTAGATGAAGCCCGTGCCCAGCAGGTGATGAGGGGAGCCCAACCCTTGGACCCTGTCGCACTAATTCTACGCACCCGGCAGGATGGGAAGAGCCTGGACTACCCTGACCTCATCCGAATGGTCAGAGAAGAAGAGGCCATGTTGGAAGAGAAAAGGGAAAAGCAAGTGATGGGGTCTACAAAACTTCCAGTGGCCACGGTCAGGTCGGCCTTAACCCCTGAAAGAGACACAGAGGTAGATGCCCTGAAGTTGCAGATGTCCCAGATGATGGAGATACTGACGTCTCTTGTGGCGAAAGAGACGCCCAGTCCCAAGAAAGAAACAAGCAGGAGGGAATTGTTTCCAGCTGTCCCAGCACCAGCATCCCCACCTGACTACGGTGAGATGATTTGCTTTAATTGTGGAGGAATTGGTCATATTGCAGCTGTATGTTCCAGTCCCAAGAAGAAGAAGGCAGAAAGCCGCCAGCCGGCGGGAAACGCCAAAGGGCCCCGGTGAAGGAGTCAACCGGGTGCCCATCACCTTCAGTGAGCTCCAAGAAGCACAACAGGAAGAGAAAGCGAGGAGACCAAACCCCTCAAAAGGGGCCCAGGGATCCTCAACCAAGGTGCACTCCAGAGAAAGGGGGCAAGACCCCTCAGAAGGGGCCCAGTACTCCCAAGCGAGAACCCTTAAAAGTGAGAGATAACAATGTCCCTCAACGGGTTCACACTCCCACTAAGAGGGAGAAAATCAATGCATATCAGGCTCAAGAAAGGAGCAAGCGCAAATCCAGTGAGAAGGAAAAGAGTCCAAAGAAGAGGACAGCATCAACTCAGCCTTACCCAGAAGAGCTAGTTGGTCCATCTCCTACTGTACCCATCCAAGTGGAAGGAGTGTACACAAAGGCCCTCCTAGATACTGGAGCCCAAGTGACCCTGTTGTACAGGGACTTCTATGACAGATACCTGAGTCATCTGCCAATACAGAAGATAGAAGAGTTGGAGATAAGGGGATTGGGAACTCAGAGTTTCCCCTATGATGGATACTTACCCATCAGATTGACGTTTGACCCATCCGTAGCTGGGAAGTCTGAAGTGTTCGACACCTTAGCAGTGGTGTGTCCCCGCCCACCAGGAACCAGCAAGACTTCCCTGATCATAGGGACGAACACGGACCTAGTCAGAAGGCTTCTGACCCCCCTGGTGAAGAAAGAGAATCTTTCAACTCCCAAGATCCATCCCATTCTGAAGGCGGCCTACCAGCGGTTGGTCCTAGAGCAGAAGACCCCAAGTGAGGGGATAGGAAGGGTATGGAGGCTTGGAAAAGAAGGAGCAGTGTTGCAGCCCGGAGAGGTGACCTGCATGAGAGCCACGGTGAAACTTACCTGGGAGCAGCCTGGCCCCTTTGTAATGCTGGAACCCGACCCAATGGAGGGTCACTCAGGTCTGGAAGTGATACCAGAAGTAATCTCATTGAAGGACCTGAAGAAGGCTAGAGGAAGAGTTCCTGTCAGTGTGAGGAACCCCACGGAGCAGCCTGTGGAGATCCCTGCCAGGATGCTTCTGGGACAGGTGAGTCCCGCTGTCCCAGTTGGCTGGTCAGAAGTGAAGGGGACGGGTGAAGGAGAAGATGTTTGGAAGAAACTCTCCATGGAAAACCCAAACCTACCTGGAGCTTGGAAAGAGAGAGCCAAGGCCCAGCTGACCAGATGGGAGAAGATTTTCTCTAAAGATGAGTTTGATGTGGGGTGTGCGAGGAGTGCCACCCTTCGAATCCGCATGCAAGAGGACAAGCCATTCAGAGAAAGAGTGAGGCGAGTCCCGCTAGCAGATCTGGAGGATCTGAGGGAGCAGCTTGCGGAACTGAAGAAGACGGGAGTGATTAGGGAGTCCAGAAGCCCCTACGCCTCCCCAATTGTGGTAGTCAGGAAGAAGAATGGGTCATTGAGGCTCTGCATTGACTACAGAACTCTCAACAGGAGGACCATTCCTGACCAGTACACCACGCCAAGGATAGAAGATGCCTTGCAGAGTTTATCTGGAGCTAAGTGGTTCAGTGTGATGGACCTCAAGAGTGGGTACTACCAAATCCCCATGCATCCAGAAGATAGAGAAAAGACTGCCTTCATAACCCCAGTAGGATTCTTTGAGTTCAACAGGATGCCCCAGGGCCTATCTGGAGCTCCTGCTACGTTTCAACGCCTAATGGAAAGGACAGTTGGAGACATGAACCTCATAGAAGTCCTTGTGTACCTGGACGATGTCATTGTCTTTGGAAAGACTTTGGAAGAACATGAAGCCAGGTTGGAGAAAGTACTGAAGAGGCTCAGTGAAGAGGGACTTAAACTTTCTCCAGAGAAGTGTCGGTTCTATCAGTCCTCTGTGAACTATCTGGGACACATAGTGTCTGAAAAAGGAGTGGCTACAGACCCTGAGAAGTTGGAGGCAGTTACTTCGTGGCCAAGGCCCACAACAGTTACAGAACTTCGGTCTTTCTTGGGGTTCTGCTCCTACTACCGCAGGTTTGTGGATGGGTTTGCCCGCATTGCCAAACCCCTCAACGAGCTGCTGAAGACAGAAGGAGAGGAAGATGGAATGGGGCCTAGGAGGTCCAGTGAGTCGGTCCAAGACCAGTGGAACTCAAGGTGTGAAGAGGCTTTCAGAACCTTGAAGAGAAGTCTCACCACAGCCCCAGTTTTGGCCTACGCTGATCCCACTAGACCCTATGAGCTACATGTTGATGCCAGCCATGAGGGCCTAGGTGGAGTACTCTACCAGGAGTATGAAGACCAGCTACGACCAGTGGCCTATGTGAGCCGGAGCCTGACCCCCTCCGAGAAGAACTATCCCACCCACAAGTTGGAGTTCTTAGCCCTCAAATGGGCAGTTGTTGACAAACTGAGAGACTATCTGTATGGGGCCGAGTTTACTGTAAAGACAGATAACAACCCCTTGACCTATCTATTCACCACCGCCAAGCTGGATGCAACTGGACACAGATGGTTGGCGGCGTTGTCTGGATTCAATTTCAGTCTCAAGTACAGGCCAGGGGCTGGAAATAGGGATGCAGATGCCCTGTCCCGAAGATACCATGTCATGGTCGATGACTGGGAAGACTGGACCCAAGTGGCACCAGATGGAGTGCGAGCCCTCTGCCAGGGGGCTGAACTCCAAGCCAGAGGAGGATCCAGAGCTGAAGAGGTAGGAGTTACCACAGTGGGAGTCCCAAAGTGTTACTGTGGGGTAACTCAACTGGCAGAGGAGTGCCTACTGAAGCTGTCCAAGAAGGAGCTAAGGTGTGACCAATTGGAAGACCCCATGGGGAGATTGGTCCTGGAAGCCCTGGAAGACAAGAGTCCAGAGGGACTTCGCCTTCACCCTTCTAAAGAAGCTCGCCTACTGAGGAGAGAGTTGGACAAGTTACAGGTGCATCAGGGGGTAGTCTACCGAAGGGGCCCCTCTGATGGCCCAGAAGACAAGTGGCAGTTGTTTCTCCCAGAGAAGCATCGAGAGACTGTGCTGATTGCCTTACATGACCAGCATGGTCACTTGGGAGCAGAGAGAACCTTCCAACTTGTCAGAGACCGGTTTTATTGGCCCTGCATGAGGGCCGAAGTGGAGGAGTATTGCCATTCCTGTGCAAGATGCATTCAGAGAAAGACTTTACCCCATCAAGCTGCCCCAATGGGCCACCTACAGAGTCAAGGCCCATTGGATCTGGTATGCATTGATTTTCTCTGCCTTGAACCCGATTTGAGTGGATTGGGAAATGTTCTGGTGGTAACCGACCATTTCACTCGTTATGCTCAGGCTTTCCCAACCAAGGACCAGAAGGCCTCTACAGTAGCCAAGGTACTTCTGGAGAAGTACTTTGTTCACTATGGACTGCCACAGAGAATCCATTCAGACCAAGGAAGGGACTTTGAGAGTCGCCTGATCAGGAAGCTACTAGATTCTCTGGGAGTAGAGAAGACTAGAACCACGCCCTATCACCCTCAAGGTGATGCCCAGCCTGAAAGGTTCAACAGGACCCTATTGAACATGTTGGGAACTTTGGAAACAGAGAAGAAGCAACATTGGAGTCAACACATATCAGCTCTAGTGCATGCTTACAATTGCACCACAAGTGATGTGACAGGTTTCTCCCCTTACCGACTTATGTTTGGGAGAGAAGCAAGATTGCCAGTGGATTTGGCTTTCGGCATTTCCTTAGACCATGCCTCTGCTGCCTCCCACAAAGGATATGTGGACAGACTGAGGCACAGTTTGAAGATAGCTTATGAGAAAGCTCAAGCGGCCTCCGACCAGAGGGGGGCCCGAAATAAGAGGAACTTTGATTTGAAAGTTAGAGTACAGGACCTACAGCCTGGGGACCGTGTACTGCTACGCAATCTAGGGATCCCTGGAAAACACAAGATTGCTGATAGATGGAGATCAGAACCATATATCATCTGTAGAAAACTTCCAGGATTGCCTGTCTACAAGTTGAAGCCAGAAGGAAGAGTGGGGCCTTTGAAGACCTGGCATAGGAATCACTTGCTCCCACTCACTGAAGCAGTCAGAATACCTCCAGCGAGAGACTTACCTGAATCTGTTTCCATTCTGGATACCCCCAGGCCTAATACTAGGTCTCAGACATCCCAAGTTAGGGGTGGTGAGGACCCCCAACCTGAGGAAGAAAGAGGAGAACTTGAATGGCTATGGCCTTCCTCAACCCCGGGAAATTCTGCCATAGATCTTCCACCTACTGAAGATGCGGAAGATATCCCTGGTCTCTACCCAGAAGAAGAAGTAGATGTTCCAGAACCAGAGATGTTGCCAGAATGTGTTCCTGAAGAAGTTCCAAGAGAACAGAGAGCTCGCAGAGTTGTGAAGCCTCCCAAGAAGTTAACTTACCCCAAGATGGGAGAAAGTTCAGAGGACTCTGTTACCACAGCAAGGAGAAGTGCTGAAAGCCCTGACCCATCCACTGTTTGTTTGGTGGAGGGCAACCCCAGCTCACTCTCTGGCACAGTTAAACAGGTCGCCCACACTGAAGTGACCTGTAGACAGGACAGCTCCCCATCTTATGCTAATTGGTGGGAGGCTCCCCTGTCCAAATTATGTGAAAGTGTTGTTCCCGAGAAAGTTTGTAATTTGAGCACTGTCTTTGGGGACCAAAGATTCAAAGTGGGGGGAGTGTGTAGCGGGGTCGTACCCCTTTTACTGGGAAAGACTACATCCCCCATAATCCCCCAGGCTCCCGGGCTGCTTGTTTCCGCCCGAGAGGCTGCTGGGGGAGGTTATAAAAAGGAAGAGCGGAGACCGCCTCTTCCTCTTGGGACACTTCCTCTTCTGAGGCCTGACAGGACTGGCCTGCCTCTGCTGACAGAGCTTGTGACGCGGAGACTGCAGCCAGCGGAGACACCTGTGCGGACCGGAGCTGAAGGCCTGAAGCCAGGGCCTTGCAGCAGATGGAGTGAGACTTTCATACCTCAGAGTCAGCAGCAGCGGAGCGGAGACTCTTCCCTACAGACGGTCGGTCGGAGCTGAGGACCGGAGCGCAGGGGCTGTGACTGAGGAGACCAGAGCCGCCATTAGAGGGACCGGAGCGGAGGACGGTACCCCAGGATTGGTGAGAGAGCCGGAAGGCTCATCCTGCATTGATACACACGTTTTATGCCTACTGAACTGCCTAGGCGCAATTTACCTCAGAGCAGCAATGTTACTTTCTGTGGATTACAAAGACACCATTTAAAGCTACATGTGCACCACCTCTACAGATTCATTGCCGGTGAAGAACACTGTACTAGTACAAGGACTGAGCTCTATTACTAGGGATCAGGCCTGGTCCGTTAGGTAGGCGCAGATAGATTTATTGCACCTCAGGGGTGCATAGCAGACGGTCGCCACACTTGGCGCTCCGTTTCCCCATTGCTAGTTGATACATATATGTGTACATGTTTAAGTGCATATTGCAGGGACCTGCTAAAGTATTGTAAGTCATATGTTTAAATGCATGTTACTATTTCTTTTCCTTACTGACAAAGTAAAGCCAGTTATTCTTATCTCAGCAGTCTGCTTGTGAGTTCATACCCATTACGCTTAGAGTATAAGCTATTTTTATGTGCATAGATTCATACCCCTTGACTAACTGTGCCAGAGCGGGTAGAGCAAATTGCCGGGGGTTGGTGGAGCTGTACTCAGGGACCCAAAACAAACCAGCGGCTCTCTTAACTGGGGGTAGCGCTACATAAGCAACCAAACATGTGATCTCTATAACTGATCCAGTTGTGTGAGATAGCTTAAACAGGTGTATCCCTTAAAAAAAAGAAAAAAAAAATGAAAAGTCAGCAGCTACAAATACTGCAGATGCTGACTTTTAATAATCGGACACTTACCTGTTCCAGGGTCCAGCGATGCGGGGGGTCGAAGCTCCCCGATCCGCTCGGCGGCGCCAGCATTGAAACTGTGGGCACCTGGCTGTGGGTTCACAGCCGGGCACCCACTGCGCATGCGCGAGCGGCACCGCGCGCCGTGATTGGCCGCACAGTCATCTGGGACACGTGACAGGTCCCAGATGACTGGAGAGCCCTTCCTGTGCCGAGGGGAAGTGATATCACCAGCCTAGGCTAGGCAGAAGGCAGACTACAAGGGACCTCCTAGCAACAGGCATTTAGAGGTATGTAAAAAAAAATGCTTTTTCCAATTATTTTATTTTTTTTAAGGATTTTAAAGCCTTTTTTGTTTTTTAGGGGGAAACACCTCTTTAACTTACAGTCTCAGTAGCTTGGCAGACAGTGAAGTGATCCAAATTACATTTTGCATAACATAGAAAGCTTTAACCCAAAACGTACGCAGATCACAACAGATGACCATCAGATAGGTCAAAAAGCTGCGTTTTAGCTCCAGCAGAGTGCATTGCATGTGATGAATGGGGACTAAACCATGAAGAAGGGTGGTACTAACTATATAGAGCATCCCCTAACTATGATGATGCTATGATCTAAATCACTCCAGTGTATATATCAACACTATCAATACGCTTGTGTAATCTAATGCAAATCTGTGCAAAGAAACAAAAATAATGACGATAATAATAAAGTGCTATAATGCAAAAAAGTTTGTGATATTACATAGTTACATAGTTAATCTGGTTGAAAGGACAAGCCCATCCAGTTCAACCAACACAGATTACTTGAAATTGTGATTAAAACAATCATCTGCAATCTTCATATTACAATTTGTTATCCTTTATAAATCAAGTGCAGCAAGGTGAATTTCTCTGGAATGAGATTCACCTTTTAGTTCAAACTTAAAATAATGCTGCGTACACACGACCAGACTTTCTGGCAGACTAGGTCCGACGGACTTTTGACGGAGTTCCGACGGACTTCCGAACCAACGGACTTGCCTAGTTTTGAACGTGATGGCATAAGACAGGACTAAAAAAGGAAGTTCAATAGCCAGTAGCCAATAGCTGCCTTTGCGTCCGTATTTGGTCCGTCGGACCAGCATACAGACAAATGGTTTTCCAAGATAGAGTCCGTCGGACAGATTTGAAACATGTTCTATTTCTAGGTCCGTCTGATTTTTTTTTTTATAAAAACAATTGCATTATCCCACACACGTTAGGAATGTCCGACGGACTGATCCCGTCGGACCTAGTCTGCCGGAAAGTCCTGTCGCGTTTACGTGCCATAATAGTAAAATTAAAAACATTTTTTACCTTTAATGCATTCCTAGCAGAATGCAATGATTTGCAAATCTCATAAACCCATATTTCATTCACAAAAGAAAATGGAAAACATATCAAATGTTTAAACTGATAAAATTTATAATTTTAACAAAAAAAAGGAAACTTTGAAATTGATGGCAGTACCGTCTCAAATAGGTTGGGACAGGGCATCACAAAACTGGCAAGGTAAATGGTACTAACAAGGAAGAGCTGGAAATTTTTTTTGCAACTGATTAGGTTATTTGGCAAACAGATCAGTAACATGATAGGGTATAAAAAGAGCAACTTAAGGGCTGTACACACACGCAGCATCGGCAGGTTCAATAGAACATTCCATGTGTTCAGTAGCTAATCTGACAGAAGCCGCCCATTTGGCCAGTTTCTGTCAGAGGAGTATGACTGAAAAAGGTCTGCTGATTGGCATTCTGAGCAGCGTTTTGAGCCAATGTGTGTCAGAACCCAATAGCTCAGCGGGGGAGATTGCGATACTAACATTGCAGAGTTAGTACAGCGGCTCCTCCCCGAGCTCTTCATTTTTTTTTCCGTTTAGCCTGCTGAACTAGGCTTTAGAGTGTCAGAATGTCTCAGAAGTAAAGATGGGCAGATTCAGATTACTTTATTAATCCCAAAGGAAAATTATAAGGATGCAGTTACAGTCAAAGAAGACAACACAAAATCACAATAACAAATGGAAACAAAACACAATAACAATGAATACCAGCAATTAATACCAAATAAAACTAAATTATTATTATTATACTGTAATAAACCACACCATCCTGTTAAAAAAAAACTACATAGAATGAATAACAATAACAACTATTAAAAAATAACAGAATGTCAAACTACCAAAATGCAAATATTACACCACTTTCTCTAATATTACCCAAAAATCATTACACATAGTTAACCTAATACCAACCCGTTCCACAAAAAACACCCATTTGGCCATTTTCTGTCAAAGGACATCACCCAACAACATCACAGGCCTTGTGAATCAGTTTATTGAGCCTCTTGGTGTTGGCCACATCTAAGCTTCCTTCCCTAGCATGCAACTGTATACAGGAGAGCACTGGCCACCACAGACCCATAAAACATAAAAATGTTAAAAGACTTCAGCTCTCTAAAAAAATTGCGGCGGGCCTAGCCCTTCCTATAGAGCACTTCAGTGTTTTTGCTCCAGTCCAACTTATTATCTATGTGCACCCCAGATACTTGTAATTCTTTACTACATCCACATTCGCTCCTGGGATGGAGACAGGGGTCACCGGTGCCTTCCTACAACTCAATTCCACAACCGGCTCTTTTGTCTTAGTGACATTATACATATATATATATATATATATATATATATATATACAGTTGTGCTTATACGTTTACATACCTTGGCAGAATTTATGATTTCTAGGCAATTTTCTGAGACTATGAATTATAACACAAAAAACATTTTTTTTCAATCATGGTTATTGTTTGGCTGAAGCCATTTATTATCAATCAACTGTGTTTTACCCTTTTTAAATCATAATGACAACAAAAACTACCCAAATTACCCTGATCAAAAGTTTACATACCCTGGTGATTTTGGCCTGATAATGCACACAAGTTGACACAAAGGGGTTTGAATGGCTATTAAAGGTAACCATCCTCACCTGTGATCTGTTTGCTTGTAATTAGTGTGTGTGTGTATAAAAGGTCAATGAGTTTCTGGACTCTTGACAGACCCTTGCATCTTTCATCCAGTGCTGCACTGACATTTCTGGATTCTGAGTGATGGGGAAAGCAAAAGAATTGTCAAAGGATCTGTGCCATGTAAACTTAAGCGGTTCTGCACCCATCCCATAATCTTACTTTCTATCTCTTCTCTAGCATGTTTGATGACAGAATTGATGGTTCAACTCTGCATCTTTTAAGCCTACCTTGAATGCTGGCTTTATCTTTGTTGTTCTCCCTGCGGGGGTGGGCGGGGTCTGTGCGGAAATCCTCATCATTTCCTTTGAGTGCCGCACTGTCTCCTGGGATCTGGTGTCATTCATCCCAGGAGTCAGTGCGGACATCCGACCCGAAATCTTGCGAGATTTGCAGACATCGACCCGAAATCTCGCGAGATTTGCGGATATCCGACTCGAAATCTTGCGAGATTTTAAGGACGTGAAGTGTTTACACAGCTCGGCGCTGTTACCCGTGCGCATGTGCGGGAACCAACGAAAGGGAACAAGAAAGTGACTGCTTGTGGGCTTCAAATGCCCACAAGCAAAATGACAATGCTGTTCTTTTTATTTTAAAAGTGCATTTTCTTCTGAAAAAACGGACATGGATACCGGACGGACACCTAACAAGTGAGTTTATTGTTAGACTCTTACTATTTTTAACATGAGAAGAAAAAAATAATAATTAGTGAGTGTCAGAACCGCTTTATGAGCACAACTGTATATATAGATGATAATCTTCACACCATGTGACAAGGTTTTCCCCACAGTCCTTTACACAGTCTCTTCCCCATCCCTGATACATCCCACTACCGCAGAGTCATCAGAAAACTTCTGAAGATGGCGAGACTCTGTCTGGTATCTGAAATCAGTGGTATAGACAGTAAAGAGAAAGGGAGAGAGAACTCCTCCCCTGTGGAACCCTAATATTGCTGACCACTCTATCTGATATACGGTCTTACAAATACACATATTGTGGTGTTCCAATCAGGTAGTCTACAATCCATGACACAAGGGTGACTTCAATCTGCATTGCTGTTAGCTTTTCACCCATTAGAGCAAGCCTGATTGAAGATGGCGATCAGAGGCCACCTTACCTTAGGAGGCAGATGAGGAGGATCCAGGGTAGGGCTGCTGCTCCTCGTTTCAGCTACTTCTCGCTCCGGGGCCGTTGCTTCTCCCAGCCAAACAAGAAGTCGGTCCTGAGACCCGATTGGGCGGGAGTCCTAAGACTCCCTGGCCAATCAGATCTCAGGACCCGCTCCCTCACAATCAAGAAGACAATGGTGAATATTAATTTGCTACTGTCACACAACTATTGGAATCCATGCGTCCGGTGCCCTGCATGTAGATTTGAGGACAGGCGCATGGATTAGGGGGGCGGCGCCTCTACGCCCCTTATGGATGGGCCATCGCTTTACAAATATTTACTAACCATGGGCTGTAAGTGAGGTAAAACGAGTCTCTCCATGATGTAGGATGTCAAAGCCACTGGTCTGTAATCCTTGGAGCCACAGGGACAAAATATTGTAGGCACATGAACATGGCAAGATGTCTTCCACAGCACAGGGGACCGTTCTTAGACTAGGGCTCAGGATAAAGACTCATTGAAGGACACCCTCAGCTGGTCTGCACATGCTTTAAGCACCTAATGCCATCAGGGCCTGCTGATTTTCCTAGCTTAAGTCTCCTTAACTGGTCAGCTGTAAAACACATGGATGTACTTTCCCGTGAAGGAGGAGTAGATTTGTTCTTATAAGAAGAAAGCATCTAGTAGGGGGGAAGTAGAGCACACACTAAAGGAGGAAGGACATCTAGTATGAGAAGTGCAAGGTACTTGCCTCAACTCTGCTTGTCTACAACTTTGTGTTACATCTGAGGGAGTAAAAGCCAGGGCCACAGAATCCAACCTGTTAAAAAACGGTTCCGTTCACATCTCCCCCAGTGCCTCTACCAACTGGCTTGAGACCTATAGTGGTTCTCATGCCACTCCAAATCTCTCTCACCTAACCTTCATCCTAAGGTCCCTCTAAATCATTTTAACTACTCCCTATTACCTACTCCAAAAGCCATGTTCTTGGAGTTAAGAATATCCCTAATTTTGCTTATTACCCGTGGTTTATTATTTGAATAACAATGAACAATTATTGTTGGAACAATAGAATCTACATCAATTATTATAATTTAATTGTGCACTCAGCACTCAGTAAGCCCATCAATGCCCCTTCCATGTGGCTCACAGAGTGCATTCCAATCGTCCTCTCAAAACAGCCCTGCAATAATTCAAAGAACTCCTCATCTTTTCACCAATCTAGTGGTTACAGGTTATCTGTGGCTAGATGGAGTGAAATTTTAAATTCTTTTTGAAAACCATGGGTTCTACTTCCTCCAAACTAAAGAGAAGAAGGACTTTCCGCCTTGCTATCAGCGCTCAGCTCAAAAGCCTGCATCTCTGATGGTATGGGAGTGCATTAGTGTGTATAGAATGGGCAGCTTGCACATATGGATAGGCACCATCAATGCTTAACCGCTGAAGCCATTTTAACCGCTTTGTCTGGCCAAAGACCAGAGCACTTTCTGCGATTCGGCACTGCGTTCCTTTAACTGACAATTGCGCGGTCATGTGACGTGGCTCCCAAACAAAATTGACGTCCTTTTTTTCCCACAAATAGAGCTTTTTTTTGGTGGTATTTGATCACCTCTGCCATTATTATTTTTTTGCGCTATAAACAAAAAAATAGCAACAATTTTTAAAAAAAAAAACATTATTTTTTACTTTTTGCTATAATAAATATCCCCCAAAAATATATAAAAACATTTATTTTTCCTCAGCTAAGGCCGATACGTATTCTTCTACATATTTTGGGTAAAAAAAATTGCAGTAAGCGTATATTGATTGGTTTGCGCAAAAGTTATAGCTTCTACAAAATAGGGGATAGTTTTATGGCATTTTTATTAATATTTTGTTTACTAGTAATGGCGGCGATCAGCGATTTTTATCGTGAATGACATTATGGCGGACACGTCGGACAATTTTGACACATTTTTGGGATCATTGGCATTAATACAGTGATCAGTGCGATTAAAAATGCATTGTTTACTGTAAAAATGTCACTGGCAGTGAAGGGGTTAACACTAGGGGGCAGTGAAGGGGTTAATGTGTGTCCAAGTTTGTGTTCTAACTGAAGGGGGATGGGGACTGTGCAGGGAAACTAACAGTTTGCTTTTCATACTCTGTATGAACAGACGATCTGTCAGTTCTCTGCTCAGAGAACCAGAAACTGTGTGCAATTGCGGGAGCCCCACAGTGATCGAGACTGTCGGGCACTCACATTGGCTTGGGGAGCGAGCAGGGGGCACGCGCCTCCTAGTGGCCACAGGGCGAAGCCGCGTTACATAACGTTGTTTTGCCCATCCGTGCCATTCTGCCGCAGTACAACTGCGGCGGCTGGTTGGCATGTGGTTAAAGATATATCCAGTTTTTAAAGCAGCATATGCTTCCATCCAGGTGATATCTTTTTAAGAGAAGGCCTTGCATATTTCAGCAAGACAATGCTGAACCACATACTGCATCTATGGCAACAGCATGGCTTCGTAGCCTGCAGTCCAAAACTTTCACCAATTGAAAATATATGGCACATCTTGAAATGAAAAATACAGCAAAAAAGACCCAGGACTGTTCAGCAGTTAGAATCCTATATCAGGCAAGAATGGGACAACATTGCTCTCCCAGAATTCAAGGAACTGGTCCTCTCAGTTCCCAGATGTATACAGAGTGTTGTTAAAAGAAGAGGGGATGCTGCACTGTGGCCCTGTCCCAACTTTTTTGAGACTTTCTGCTGCCATCAATTATCTTATTTTTTTATCTTAAAATTGTACATTTTCCCATTTTAAACATTTGATATGTTTTCTATTTTCTATTGTGAATAATATACGGGTTTATGAGATTTGCAAGTCGTTGCATTCTGTTTTTCTGTAGATTTTACACACTGTCCCAACTTTTGTTTCTTTGCAAATCAAACAGCATCTACCCTTCTTCACATAAACTGGCAGTCAGAGGTAAAGAGATACAAACAAGGAAAACCATAACACTTTTTATTAAAACAATAATAAAAACAGATTACAAATTAAAGTGGTTGTAAACCCTTACAAACCACTTTGACCTACAGGTAACCCTAGATTAAGGCTTACCTGTAGGTCCAAGAAATATCTCCTAAACCTACACGGGAGGAGATATTTGCCAAAAGACAGGCACCACTGTTCACGGCGGAATGCCACGAGTGGCGGCTCCCGTGCGCATGCGCGGGAGTGACGTCATCGCGGCTCCGTCGAATGACAGCGCTGGAGCAGCGAGGCCCACCAAGAAAATGGAGGCTCCGTACACAAGGGGACAGCGGTGACTTCGCTGGCTCCTGTGTCAGGTAAGTGACACATAATGGGCTATAATGCGATGCATAGTAGTCCATTATGCTTTACCTTTGCAGGGAAACAAAGAGGGTTTAGGGTTTACTTCCTCTTTAAGTGCACTGTGATCTGTGCACAAGGAAACCATGTCAGTAGAGTAGAGGAGTGTGGAGCACTACTGATCTCATCACTTCAGGCTGTTCACAGTGATTTAGGACGAGTGGATATCAAGGATTTACGCAAATTTAAGAAGATTTACAGTATGTTTAATGCACTTGATATATAGAGAATAACAAATTGGAGTAGGAAGACTGTGGAAGAGAATTTTGTTTTCAACCACAGTTTCAAGTAATATCACAAACTTTGTAGCGCTATAGAACTTTATTATTATCATTAGGCCCTGCGCAAACTGTTGGTGCTATATAAATCCTGTATAATAATAATAATAGTTTTTGTTGTTTGCTTGCACAGATTGGCATTTGGTTGCACAAGCATATTTATGGTGTGGTTGTATACATTTGAGTGTTATAATTTTATGGCTCTGTACATAATTGACCAGTAATGTAGGTGGGAAATATTTTTTGTAATTAAGTGTTCTTGCATAGCAAGACCACTTACTGTTATCTCACATATATATTATTATTCTTATTATAGCCAAATTTACCACCCTAACTCCTCCCACACCTTTTACACTACATAGACAGTAATATACCGAAACGCGCAGATTGTTCCCGATTGGTGTGCTATTACTTTGTGGAACATTTCGCCGAATGGTTCACGAAATATCGTTGTTTTTGCAGTGAAATTTGTCCCATAGGAATGAATGGCGAAATGTTCAAAACTAGAGTGGGAGGTGACAAAAGCTGACAACCCCCATGATCAGCCAAAACATTATAACCCCCCCATGATCAGCCAAAACAGTATGACCCCCCCATGATCAGCCAAAACAGTATGACCCCCCCCCCCCATGATCAGCCAAAACATTATGACCCATCCCCCATGATCAGCCAAAACATTATGACCCCCCATGATCAGCCAAAACATTATAACCCCCCCATGATCAGCCAAAACATTATGACCCCCATGATCAGCCAAAACATTATGACCCCCCATGATCAGCCAAAACATTATGACCCCCCATGATCAGCCAAAACATTATAACCCCCCCATGATCAGCCAAAACATTATGCCCCCCCATGATCAGCCAAAACATTATGACCCCCCATGATCAGCCAAAACATTATAACCCCCCCATGATCAGCCAAAACATTATGACCCCCCATGATCAGCCAAAACATTATGACCCCCCCATGATCAGCCAAAACATTATGACCACCCCATGATCAGCCAAAACATTATGAACACCCCATGATCAGCCAAAACATTATGACCCCCTCCCCCCCCCCCATGATTAGCCAAAATATTATGACCACAACATGATTAGCCAAAACATTATGACCACAACATGATCAGCCAAAACATTATGACCACAACATGATCAGCCAAAACATTATGATCACAACACGATCAGCCAAAACATTATGAACCCCCCATGATCAGCCAAAACATTATGACCCCCATGATCAGCCAAAGCATTATGACCCCCCCCCCATGATCAGCCAAAACATTATGACCCCCCCATGATCAGCCAAAACATTATGACCCCCCCCATAATCAGCCAAAACATTATGACCCCCCCCATGATCAGCCAAAACATTATGACCCCCTCATAATCAGCCAAAACATTATGACCCCCTATGATCAGCCAAAACATTATGACCCCCTATGATCAGCCAAAACATTATGACCCCCCATGATCAGCCAAAACATTATGACCCCCCCATGATCAGCCAAAACATTATGACCCCCCATGATCAGCCAAAACATTATGTCCCCCCATGATCAGCCAAAACATTATGTCCCCCCATGATCAGCCAAAACATTATGTCCCCCCATGATCAGCCAAATAATTTATGACTCCCCCATTATCAGCCAAACCATTATGACCACAACACGATCAGCCAAAACATTATGACCACCCCATTAAAAAAATAAAATAATAATTAAAAAATATATACAGTATATAGTTTTGAAAAAAAAAAATCTTAAACTTTTTTACTACTATTTATAATTTTTTAAATATTAAGCTTTTTAACACTTTTCACAGTTACTCCAGCCACTCCAACCACACAACAGTTACTCAAGCCACTCCACCCAGTTACTCCGCCCACTCCAGTAGGTGGAGGCAAGAACACTTCACACAATTTCCCCAGAAATTGGAGCTTTTCTAGTTCCTTATACTATTCTTTGTTTGGAGTGCTGCAGTTAATTTCTTTAAAAAAAAAAAATAATTTTATTATTGTAACATAGGGAGTGTGAGAAATGATTCTATAGAGATATTGAGCATGTCTTATGTTGCTGTTAGTATTTTTACTGGATTTGATTAGAATTGTATTTTTCTAAATGTGATGTTGGATAGTATTTGATATGAAGAAGCATATGGAAAGTGTCAAGCAGCCCAGTCTGCGCTTGTGTGGGCAGTTAAAGATTAGGTGTAATGTGAGCTAATATGTGGCCTGTGTAAGACTACCCTAAGACATTTGTAGACACCTCTGCTGATGGATTACTACTGCTGCTTGCATGTTCTACAGTCCAAATAGAATACACAAGCAGTAGAACCAGAAAGGTTTTTTTTTTTTACTTCATGTTGAGATTGCTTTTAATCTATCTGAGTTAGATATTGAAGTACTGCATATTCAATAAACAAATTAGGATTTGCATTTTATCACAGAGTGAATAAAACCTATGTATAACCATAATAATGCATATTGTAAAGAATATGTAGAGAGTATCAGTAATAATTTATACAAATATCAGAAATAGAACTTACGATATGTTGCACCCTCTAGTTAGGTAGGTGCTAGAGTGAGGATTTTTGTTGGCAGAGTATGTACATTTAGACTGGCCTGGCTGAATGCTAGGCCTGTTTGTTTTCATTCTGTGCTGGGAGTGGCTCAGGGTAGCAGTTGGCGACTCACAAGCAGCATCACTTCACTGTCACCTCCCTCTTCCTTCTAGAAAGTGCAAGAAGGAGAGAAGGGGAAGAGAGGTGGAGCTGCCTGGGGTATCATAAGGAGCCTTGACCAATCCCCAACTTGGATTGGCAGGGGGCAGGCCTCCTTAAATACCTGGGGTCAGCCCACAAGGAGCTCCCCAGTCTGGGGGGGTGACCCTGGGCTAGGGCTTGGGTGCATCCAGGGGGAGTGATGAGATCCTGGAAGGAGAGGCACATGAGAGATGAGAGAGCAAGCAGAGGACCGCAGGAGAGAACACTTCTAAGAGTACTAAAGGGAGGACTACTGGTCGCAGCCGGGAGGGCTGGTGAGTGAGCACAGTCGGGAGGACTGGGGAGACACGCCAGAGAGAACTGGGAAATTGCAGTTAAGATTGGTGCAGAACCAGAAGAGAGGACTGTGGAGAAGGCAGTGGAAAAAGTTCATTGCAGCCAGGCTGGCTGGCAAGGCCTGAAGAAAGTTATGTGGGAGTGGTTGCTAATTAGAGGATAGCTAGCACTGGAATTTTTTCTACACCACAGGGCCAGGGGTCCTTGCCCACAAAAGGCAGTTCATTGGGACCTGTCTGAAGCAGTGTCAGGCCTACCCATGTGGTGCTAGCTAGCTTGAAGGAGGAACAGTCAGCAGCAAGTGAAGTGCTGGAGGAGGAATAGTCTGCAAGAAAGTGCTTGAGGAGACTAAAGTAGTAATATGTACATGGAGTGTGCATAGTGTGTCCCAATTGATTTTTCTAAAATTCACCAATTGGTTGTTCTAAAATACCTGGGCGTCCCATAATTCCCAAATCCCCATCCAATTTGAATCCCCTTATTAAAAACAAAACAAAACAAAGCTATGGACTGGTCTATGTCTTTGAAAGACTGAGATATGGATGATTGGGCTGGGCAGGGTGACAAGTGAACCACAACATTCAGCAACCCCTACAGGGGGCATGGCTACACGATATATGAAGAATCAGGGTCTACAGTAGAGTTTGCCATAAAATGTTGTCAGCAGCACAACAAGTAAGGATAAATCTCTCTAATGGAGCCCCTAATAGCCATAAAAACTCAACAGGAGGTCTAATTCCTCCAACTCTACAAAAATAAAAACAGTTTAGGCCTGACTAACTGCACACATTAAAACGTTGGGGATGGGGGTTCTATACCTTTGGATATCCTGGAAATAGCATCATGAAATGTTGACACTCTAGGGTTGCATGCCTGAAACATCTATTTTCATGATCACTAAGTTAGTAGAACGAATTAGGTAGATTTTTTTCTCATAGACTCTGCGTTGTTGTTCACCAGATGGGGTTACCATAGCAATTCAGCTTGAAAGATAAGCATCTCTATCCTAATCAAATACACATACAGTATTTAGCCTGAGGGATTAATGTCCATGGCACATAATTAGAATTCTTCAAAGGATCACTTATACATATACAGTACAGTTCTACTGATAAAAAGCTTTTCTGCAAACAAGCCCAAATTCCATAAGATGAGGACATACATTGGAAGTGTTACCCTAAATTATATTTTTATTGATTAATAGAGCTGATGTACTTTGTACTAAGTGTCTTATCAGTGAGATAGTGTAAGTGTTTTATAAATCAATTATTGGAGTTTCATATAAATGCTTCACAGTATGTGTCAACTTTAACAAGAATCAATGTATGTTTTTATAGTGGAGATGATTCTGCACAAATCAGAGACAAGACATTCAAAAAGAAACAGCCTTGGGTAGCAGTATTATTTTAAAGTGATGAGGGGTATCAACAAACGCTCGTTTAAATTGGTAGGATTTTTTGGCTATAAAATAAACATATATTGTTTTTTCCTGCGCCATCATAAATTCAAAGTCTTCTAATAGGGGTTACAAAAACAGCCATCATCACCTATTGAAGCACCTTGTATCATGTTGTCTTTATAAAAATATGTGATAAAAAAAATGTAGAAATGATGAACTGATGTTCTGTTTGTTTCAGTTCTTAAAATAGAACTAAAAGGCAAAAACAAATTGTTTTATTTGGGAAAGAGAGTTATAACCCCGATCAGTTTATTTTTGCCACTTTGGCCCATTGGGGAGATTTCCCTTTACTTCCTGTCCCATAGCCAAACTAGTATGTGAGAGCAAATTCCTCCAAAGTGAGGCAATCCCTGGCTGTTACCAGAACGATTGTCTTATTTGGATTATTTACCCTCTATTGCTGGTCTGATTTCCACTTTCGATGATAATAGTGAAGAGAACATATAAAGAAGAAACATGATGTTTCTAATTTATAGGAGACCTCCATAAAGAATTACTTATACCAGGAAGAATAGAGGAAATTCAGTGGGAGTGGAGGAAAAGCCTATTTTGCAAAGGCTTATGGGGGGCTCTGTAATTGACAAGGCAGGTTGTCTTCTTTTCATATTTTTGATACCCCATCCTGTAATCGGCCTGTTTAGTCAATATACATTCTCCACAGGCATTAATGTAACAGAAAATGAAAGGGCTGGTTCACCTTTAAAAAAAAAATACCCTATGTAGTCCATGAACACCATTCCATAATGCCAAACTAATCAGATTTTAGAAATATGCATTTATGCTGTTACCATGCCTTTAGGCCATTTGTTAACAGAGTAAAGCCTGCCCCAAACACTTCTGATAGTTTTCACAGTTCTGTCCTGTCCTCTTCTCTAGTACAGACCAGTCGTTAGGACGAGACCCCCCTAGTGGTACAAGAGCGAGTGCCATCCTTCTGATACCTTTACATGCACATCTCTTGTCCCTGCAGATGACCACAGTGACTACAGCAGATGTAATTCTCCCTCTCCTGTTGCAGCTACTAAGCTTATCTTCTCATTGGAGAGCACAGTGCGTATGTGAAAAGCTCCGTGCACAAATTGCCTTGCTGCATGGGAGGAGCATAAATGCATACATTTAAAATTGGATTTATTTAGAATTATGGAATGGTGTGTGTTCATGGACTACGTAGGTTTTTTTTTTGTTTATAACAGTGAACTAACCCTTTAAGCATTTGCAAAATAACTGAATGCACTATATATATATATATATATATATATATATATATAAAAAAAAATATTGCAGTAGAGTATAGACATGTGCATGCCGAAAAAATGTGTTTTGTTTAGATTAGTTAATCTAGTTATTTTGTTTCCTTAAATTCGGTTGTTCAATTCGTGTTCGGAATTTATATTTGGAATCCGTATTCAGAATTAGTTTTATGTCTTTTTTTGAATTCTCTTTGAAATTAACTATTTTTTTAGATTTGAAATGTTCGAATCGATAAATTTAAAATTGGCCGAATCGAAAACGTTAGATTTTTTTTTAATTTTAACGATTCGAATGTGGCAAAGTGAAAAAACAAAAGAAAAATCTTCATCAAATGATTACAGTGATTTTTTTTATTACCTTTGGCTTAACTAAAACAGCATTATTTTGAAATGGTACTCTAATAACCCACACAGTCTTTGAATTCAGAAACAAGTTTACAGTTCAAATTCGACTAGAATTCGATGTAAAATTAGATTTAAATTTCAATTCGAATTTTGGAGATTCTGACAAATTTTGTTTTATTATTCGAAAGCATTCGGTAAACTTTGTTTATACCTTAATTCGGGTATTCGGATATATCTGAATCTCTGAATGATGAAAGATTTGTCTGAATATTTATATGGAACGAAACAAACCACACATGTCTGGTAGAGTATGGTTGACCCTTTGGCTCAAGCAATAAGTGTTTAAGCTCCACAAGTTTTTGGCTGTTCTTTTAGCTGAGATTATTGGGAGCAGAGCTAATTTTTTTCTTTTGTCATTAAAGGAAGATGTACACCAGTGTTTCAGAGCTGAAAGGGCACAGCATAGATCAGCCTTTGAGTGACAATACTACAGAGAGAGCAATTGTCATAGGAGTAGCTCTGGTCAATTAATTTCCACCAGTTGGGAAATGTACCCATGCTTGTGGTCCCCAGTCATTGGTGATCCCTTAGAGGTATAAGTAGGGTAGAATACAATCAGATTGACCTACCAGATCTGTGTTGCTGTGAAGAAGTAAATAAAATCCAATTGAGAGACAATTACCTGGGTGTGGTGTGTGCCATCTAAACAGGTTGCTCATGTCTGGGAAGCTGGGGTTATAATAATGCAGAGGCCAAGGACTGTGCAATAGGATGCCAAAACCAGAACTGAGGAAAAGAGCAGTGCCAAGTATGTCAAGCTATGAAGTCCCTGTTTAGGACCCCCGTATGTTACAATCCTTTCACACTTCCTTTATGGGCCAATCTGATCTATAACCTCATGTAGTAAAGGTTCCCAAGTGACTGTGAGTACATGGAAACTGATAATATATTCAAAGCATTTTAAGGTCAGGTTTTGAAAGTTCAGTTGTTGTGTATAACATTTTCTGGTCCTTCCAAAGGTCAAATATGACACATTCCCCTTCTTAATAGAAGCTTTTTTCTATACTAGGTATTGTGAATAAAAGTGTATGATATATTTAACTTGCCCTGGAACACACAGTTTTAACAGAATATAAACAAAATACAATTATATATCAAAAGGGTAAAGCCTTTGAGAACCTTGTATTGCTAGGTGGGTGGGAAGCAACATATTCAATTGTATGTTAGGCCAAAATATATTTTTTTTCTTTTTATTACTGTTTGTTTCCCATCCGAGGAAATAAAAGGATGTCTCTTCAAAGTGAGGTAATAGCCCTATGTAGACATTTGTTCAAGATTTCCACATTGACATATTTTCATTTACCTCCTGTTCCTGTGAGAACTCAAAACATTTGGATTTCCCATCACATCACCAGAAAAGGTTATAACTTTTCCCTACTCTACCCTCTATCCAAAATTAAAAAGTAGTTTAGGCTTTACATACAGTACACTTTAAAACCTATGCTAGTTTATTGTTTACTCTTGAGATACCATCATGTGGTCAGAGCTTAGGGCGCCCTAGTGGAGACACTGTGAAACTGCGCTTGCTAATGCCTGAATCACAGGCAGGAGCTGTGGCCATGTGAAATCAACATTAGGGCAGGGCTCCAAACTTTAGAAGCGAGCAGCAACTTGCACAGTTTGTAACTCTTTGTAATCCTTGGCCATAATTCTTACACTGTTAACACTAAGAACTTTGGACACAACTTCTGTTAGAGAACACCTCTCCCCAGGTGTACATAATTTCTGAGCCGGTACTGTGGAGAACGTACCAGTCTCCAGCAACTCGGTAGTCCCGTCATCTGACTCCCTGGGACAATGCCCTGAATGTTAAAGTTGGACACAGGAAACACAACTTAATGCTTGTTTTTCTCCCAAGGTCTCATTCCACAACTCTTGTGACTCCCAGGATGGGTCCCTAGGTACTCTGTGTCACAAACCTGGTTCCAGTATGTGGGAACCCAGTTGCTAGTAAAGGGGACAAGCATAACACTCCTTCACTAACAGAGTAACCATCATCTTTGCCATGTCACCCTTTTCCAGGCTGGTTGGTTGCTTGGCAAGTAAAACATATACGGTAGTCATTAGAAACGGCAATATAGCTTAGTCTGGACAGCCCTCTGCTCCTTAATCTCTGTACTGTATTTTCTCTAACCTCTAATGCTGCGTACACACGATCGGAATTCTCGTCGGAAAAAACTCTGATGGTTTTTCCGACGGAATTCCGCTCAAGCTGTGTTGCCTTCACACGATCACACCAAATTCCGACGGTCAATAACACGGCGGCATAAAACACGTTCGACAGCACTATAAAAGGGAAGTTTAATGTTTCCGAGCATGCGTCGAATTGTTTCCGAGCATGCGTCAGAATTTTGCGTGTCGGAATTGCATACACACGATCGGAAAATCCGATAGAAAGGTTTTCCTTTGGAAAAATTGAGAACAGGTTCTCAATTTAAAGTCCGTCGGAAATTCCAACAGAAAAAGACCGTTGGGCATACACACGGTCGGAAAATCCGATGAGAAGCTCCCATCGGACTGTTTCCATCGGAAATTCCGACCGTGTGTACGCCGCATTAGTCTCCTGATGTAAGCCCTATTCTTTTGATATGCCATGTGTGCACCCTTATAGAGACTTAAGACCAGGAAATTTAGATGAACAAATAAAGATATTTTACTGAAGTAGTTGCAGGTAACAATTAACAGTTCTCAAAGTAATCTTCCACACACTTTCATATACAAAACTCTCTAGTGCTCCATAAGGTGACTTTACCTTAGGCAGATGTCAATATCTATAGAGTCCTTCTCAAGGCAAAATTTCACATTTGGCCAAAAATCCACAAGAGGTAGCAAGTAATCCATGATTTTGTAATGATCCACAAAAGGCAGTAGGTCCATGACTTACAGCTCTAAGTCCATCTAGATCCACAGGCTCCAGACCCCACTGGAAACTTACACTAGGATCCACTCCGGCAGAGTAACAGCTACATTTTGGCAGACTTTCCCCAACAACCTTCCTGAGGCACTTAGTGAGCCCTATTTACAGTGGTGTGAAAAAGTGTTTGCCCCCTTCCTCATTTCCTGTTCCTTTGCATGTTTGTCACACTTAAGTGTTTCGGAACATCAAACCAATTTAAACAATAGTCAAGGACAACACAAGTAAACACAAAATGCAATTTGTAAATGAAGGTGTTTATTATTAAAGGTGAAAAAAAATCCAAACCATCATGGCCCTGTGTGAAAAAGTGATTGCCCCCCTTGTTAAAACATACTATAACTGTGGTTGTCCACACCTGAGTTCAATTTCTCTAGCCACACCCAGGCCTGATTATTGCCACACCTGTTCACAATCAAGGCATCACTTAAATAGGAGCTGCTTGACACAGTAAGGTCCACCAGAAGATCCTTAAAAGCTACACATCATGCCGAGACCCAAAGAAATTCAGGAACAATTGAGAAAGAAAGTAATTGAGATCTATCAGTCTGGAAAGGGTTATAAAGCCATTTCCAAAGCTTTGGGAATCCAGCGAACCACAGTGAGAGCCATTATCCACAAATGGCGAAGACATGGAACAGTGGTGAACCTTCCCAGGAGTGGCCGGCCGCCCAAAATTACCCCAAGAGCGCAGCGACGACTCATCCAAGAGGTCACAAAAGACCCCACAACAACGTCCAAGGAACTGCAGGCCTCACTTGCCTCAGTTAAGGTCAGCGTTCATGCCTCCACCATCAGGAAAAGACTGGGCAAAAATGGCCTGCATGGCAGAGTTCCAAGGAGAAAACCACTGCTGAGCAAAAAGAACATCAAAGCTCGTCTCAATTTCTCCACAACACATCTTGATGATCCCCAAGACTTTTGGGACAACATTCTGTGGACCGATGAGACAAAAGTGGAACTCTTTGGAAGGTGTGTGTCCAAGTATATCTGGCGTAGAAGGAACACTGCATTTCAGAAAAAGAACATTATACCAACAGTAAAATATGGTGGTGGTAGTGTGATGGTCTGGGGCTGTTTTGCTGCTTCAGGACCTGGAAGACTTGCCGTGATAAAAGGAACTATGAATTCTGCTGTCTACCAAGAGATCCTGAAGGAGAATGTCCGACCATCTGTTCGTGTACTCAAGCTGAAACGAACTTGGGTTCTGCAGCAGGACAATGATCCTAAACACACCAGCAAGTCCACCACCGAATGGCTGAAGAAAAACAAAATGAAGACTTTGGAGTGGCCTAGCCAAAGTCCTGACCTGAATCCTATTGAGATGTTGTGGTATGACCTTAAAAAGGCCGTTCATGCTCGAAAACCCTCTAATGTAACTGAATTAGGACAATTCTGCAAAGATGAGTGGGCCAAAATTCCTCCAGGACGCTGTAAAAGCCTCATTGCACATTATCGCAAACGCTTGGTTGCAGTTGTTGCTGCTAAGGGTGGCCCAACCAGTTATTAGGTTTAGGGGGCAATCACTTTTTCACACAGGGCCATGATGGTTTGGATTTTTTTTCACCTTTAATAATAAACACCTTCATTTACAAATTGCATTTTGTGTTTACTTGTGTTGTCCTTGACTATTGTTTAAATTGGTTTGATGTTCCGAAACACTTAAGTGTGACAAACATGCAAAGGAACAGGAAATGAGGAAGGGGGCAAACACTTTTTCAAACCACTGTATATGTTATGATCTGCAGGGGATGATGACCTTCTGAAAAAGAGCGGGAGAACCTGGGGAGCAATGTTAACGTACCATTTCCGATATTACCAGATCAGCAGGTCAACCTATAGACATTGTGACAATTTTGAACATGGTTGACCTAGTAAACCTGAGGGCATGAACACAGAAAAGGAAAACTGTCAACCCTTTAGAACCCTCTTGGAAGCACCTGCTTACAAGCTTACAAGCAACAGACTCCATTTTTTGGAGTCACTAGACTGCTCCAAAGCTGTAGTTATTTGTATCATGTGTGGCTTAAGCCTGCAATATGTAATAATGTAATCTTCATGGATTCTGCTCTCATCCTTGAATAACTGTAGCAAGTAACTTTCGCCAAATGGTCAAGAACCCATTGCTTCAGCTTCCATTTTAGTTGTTTCTGAAATTCTGAAGAATAAGGCAGTTTTATCTAATTTGGGGATATGATCAGCTACTTGCTTTGCTTTTAAGCCTTGATTGGTAAAACTGAACAAAATATTACCTTTACCTAAAAGGTCTACAAATTAGAGCTGCACAATTAATCGTTAAAAAATCGTGATCTCGATTCACCCCCTCTGATGATCTCTCCTGCTGAGTTTGCCGATTTTTCATATCAACAAGTAGAGAGATTATCTGCTCACCCTGCTGTCAAAAGACGCTGGCAGTCTCCCAAGTTTAGAACTTGAAACATTGTAACTAACGCTTCCTTCTTAGATCAAATGGATAGAATTTCTGTGTAAACAAATAATCAGGGCAATCTGCCAATTTTTCAACAACGTGTAAATGCAGGAAGTTTAACCACTTAAAGTCTAAATCTTTTTCTGACACACCTTTCTTAAGTTAAAATCAATATTTTTTGGTAGAAAATTACTTGGAACCCCCAAACATTATATATATTATATATATATATATATATATATATTAGCAGAGACCCTAGGGAATAAAATGGCAATAGCTGCAATATTTTATGTCACACTGTATTTGTCCAGCAGTCTTTCAAATGCAATTTTTTGGGAAAAAATACACTTCAATGAATATAAAAAAAAAACAGTAAAGTTAGCCCAATTTTTTTGTTTTAATGTGAAAGATGATGTTACCCACGAGAATCGTGAGAGAATCGTGATCTATCTTCTAAGCAAAAAAATTGTGATTCTCATTTTAGCCAGAATTGTGCAGCTCTACTACAAATCCAGTGTCTACAAATCCATAGTGTTTGGCTTTACCTTTATAAGAAAATATCTGCACAAAACTGTTATCCTGTAAAAATACATTTTCTTTGGATTGCAGTAGTGTTTAAATGAAAGTAGCACTTCTCCCATGGCGTTTGCTTTGGGATTGTCATGTATTATATGCGTAGTGTTATACAAAGGCTGTTTCTGATTCTCTGGGTATTTACAAGTGCAGGCAGGAATAGCTCTAGTTTTTGTTCTTATCTCTTCCAGTTTTCTCTGAGGTTTACAGAAAATATCAAAAGATTTGGGGGTTTAAAATGATCAGTTTTTTCCAGCACTCTAAAGTTTCCTTTCTGGCAAACACATTGCAAATGTGTGGCTGCAGATTGAAGACAACTTCTGAAGCAATATGAAATACTCACGTCATTGTCTCTACATTTATTCTTCCACCAAAGACTGTAAATTTAGTGTTGTGCGGCTTTATCTTTTATAGTGTTCTTTTGAATTATGGCATGGATGTCTTTGCTAGTGCTGACAATGGTTCAGTCTAATTTCCAACCTTGTGCCCTTGTTGTATGCAGTGCACACCTTCTACGCCAAAGGCATAAAAAAGTGAGTTCTTGGCCTTCTACTGCACATCTTGTCTGTATCAGAGTATTTTCTTTTGCCGTTCTGTAGGAGATTGACCTCCAGGGCTGATTTTTCAGGGGGGAAAGCAAAGATATAACCATTTGCCATAAAGAATTTACATTTTATTTTTTCTTTTGCATTATTCAATTTTTTATAAGGCTGAGGTTATTTAAGATAAATGTAATAAATATATGGTTAAACAAAAATAGCATTCAAAATTCAGAGTCGGATAAGATAGATAATAATTTCAGAGGTGACCTTGTATACCTTACATCGGGAATTCAGCCTTGAGCAATGATAATGCAGAGCCATGTAAGCACCTTGAAGCCAATATGCACAGAGATCTCTATGGCAACCCCATATTACATCCGAACCTCTAGTGTGGCTTGATGAATATCAGTCTATTCTAAACAAGTAAGACCCGTGAATTGTTTTTCACATTTGCAATGATCGAAACCAAATATTTTACTTCCCTTTACTCTGTGCTGTGTCCTCTAACAATCCCTCATTCCTGCGCTTCCTCAACAAGGATTAGTGTTGTCATTCAAACATTCACACACTTATGCTGGCAATACACATATAGATTTTCATTTGACAATTTTCATTTTAAGAATGTTTGTTCGATTCTAATTAATAGTGGGGTCAAATCGATGTTCATTTTCGGCCGCGGTGACGATAAAATTTGAAGGTGCAGGATGGAAAATTTTTCTCGAAGGAACGGATTTTTTCGTACAGTATACATGGTTTTTGTTGGGAATTACATTTATTCTAAGACCGAATGTTAAAAGAAAGTGACATTTTCGAATGACATTTGTCCAGTCATCGAATATAGAAAGAATTTTTGTATGAATGTTCATACGAATATTCTTGTCCGAAAATCTACTAGTGTATTGCCAGCATATCTTCTGAAACAATTATAGACATTCCCAGTTAGAATTGAGTGGGCATCTTAAAATCTATTCCAGCAAGCATGTACCCCCTGATTCACCACATTTCTTTGGATGAACTACATAAACATGTATCTTTTATCAACCTATATATTTATGATGTTGTAGCACCCTCTAGTTAGTGAGGTGCTTGAGTGAGGTTTTTCTCTGGCAGTGTAGGTACATTTAGGCAGGCTTAGCTGGTTGCTAGGCCTGTTTGTTTTCATTCTGGGCTGGGAGTGGCTCAGAGTAGTAGCTGATGACTCTCAGGCAGTGTCACTTCTCGGTTACTCCCTCTTCCTTCTAGCATTTTCTAGAAGGAGAAGAGGGGAAGAGAGATGGAGCTGCCCGTGGTATCTTAAGGAGCCCTGACCAATCCCCAACTTGGATTGGCAGGGGACAGGACTCCTTAAATACCTGGGGTCAGCCCAGCTAGGGAGGAGTTGTCGGGTGGAAGAGATGGAGTGAGAGATGTGTGAAGGCTGTCGGGGGCCCACAGGGAGCTCTCCAGTCTAGTGGGGGTGACCCTGGGCTGGGGCTCGGATGCACCCATGTGGAGTGTTGAGATCCTGGAAGGATAGGCACATGAGAGAGCAAGTAGAGGACAGCGGGAGAGAACACTTCTAAGAGTCTCCATTGAGGACTACTGGTCACAGCCGGGAGGGCTGGTGAGTGAGCACAGCCGGGAGGACTGGGAAGGCACGCCTGAGAGAACTGGGAGATTGCAGTTTGAGAGATGGGTGCAGAACCAGTGGAGAGAGGACTGTGAAGAAGGGCAGTGGAAAGGGGTCTTTGCAGCCAGGTGGGCTGGCAGGGCCTGAAGACAGCTATCTGGGAGTGGTAACTGAGCAGAGGACAGCTAGCACCTAAACTATTCTACACCACAGGGGCACGAGGTCCCTGCCCGCAAAAGGCAGTTAGGCCTGACTGAAGCAGTGTCAGGCCTACCCATGTGGTGCTAGCTAGTCTAGAGGAGTGACACTCTGCAGCAAGGGAGATGCTGGTGGAGGAACAGTCTGCAGCAAGTGAAGTGCTTGAGTAGGAAATGGTGAGCAGCAAGTGTTTGTGCTGGAGAGAGAAGAGTGAAGTGTATATAGGTGTCCTAGGCAACTTTGCACTAAATCTTCCTGGGTATCCCATAATTCCCAAATCCCCATCCAAGTTTAACAGATTTAACCAGTTTAATGGACTGTTTTTTGTCTCTGAGTGACTGGGATGGATGTCTGGCTGGGCAGGGTGACAGGTGAACCACGACACACAGCAACCCCTACGGGGGCTTGGCTACAATGTATTTAAACCAAGAACAAATATAATATATTGCAGCTAACCAGTCTTTAGTAGGGATGAGTGAACTGAGCAAAGTTCAGTTTGCTGGACTCTACCGAACCCAGCAGGAAATCCGCAAAGATTGAACATAGTGCCCAAATCACATTAGGCTGGGTTCACACTGAAGCACGGGGTGGCTCACAGCAGGGGTCCGGTGCGTCCCCGTTCACCGCTTCAGGTCCGATTTCAGACCAAATTTTGGGCTGAATTTGGACCTGAAATGAACCAGAAGACGCACAGGACGCCTGTGCAATTCGCACTGGAGCCCTGTCCGGAGATGTGTGAACCGGCTCCATTGACAGCCGGTCACAATCTCCTGACATGTGAATTGGAAGTGGGGAAACCCTCATCCAATTCGCACTAGTGTGAACCCAGGCTTAAAGTTAATGGGAGCTGTTCTTTCTTTCCTTTTTTTTTTTTCATGGCTAATTTGCAGATGTTGTAAAAAAAAAATAGACCTGCAAGGCAATAGCATAATGTGCTAGTATGCATCACATACTAGCACAATATGAAATGCTCACCTTGGAACAAAGCCCTCCAGTGCTCCACTGTCACTGCTGAGACGGCTGACATGTTCCCCTGGTCTATCTTCTGGGTTCGCACTTTCCGGCTATGTGATAGGTCAGAGCCACAATGACATCACTCCCAAGCATGCGCACGTAGCTCTGAAGTTCCTTCAAGGTCCTTCAGAGCGCAATGCGCCAGTGATGTCACTAGTTGCATGCAATGTGAATATCTTCTAAATGGTGCACATTTAGGAGATATTCATTTTACCTACAGATAAGCCTTTTTATATTTACTATTACTTTATATGTGGAGGTTGCATTTTTTTGGGGGCTTTTTGGCTCTTTTTAGCTGTTTAATTTCCACACCGATCAGTTACAGTGGATTTTGTTTGGGCCTTTATCTGTGTGTTTTTAATTCTGTAAGCATTCGAGAAAGGGCAAAATACACCTGAAAGAATTCATTGTCTTATACTGTGATAGAAAATAATTAGCATAATGCTGCAGTGCAGAGACCTAGGAAATTGTTTATCTGCATGTAAGTTTCACTTCAGTTGTAGACCACCAAGTACAAGGATATTTTTGTTAAAATTGTGCATTGCTTTTCATAATGCAGATTAGTTTTTTTATCAGTGCTCTAATTTTTTCATCCTTCTTTGAAATGCAGCCCCTGACCACATTCCAGACATTAATGCCACGTACACACGAGCGCAATTTCCGTCGGAAAAATCTTGGATGGTTTTCCCGATGGAATTCCGCTCAAGCTTGGCTTGCATACACACGGTCACACAAAAGTTTGCTGATCTTTCGACCGTCAAGAACGCGGTGACATACAACACTACGACGAGCTGAGAAAATAAAGTTCAATGCTTGCGAGCATGCGTCGATTGTTTCCGAGCATGCGTATGAAATGTGCGCGTTGGAATTGGTACAGACGATCGGAATTTCCGATCTGAACTTTTTCCGACCGAAAAATTGAGAACATGCTCTCAATCTTTTGCTGGCTGGAATTCCGCCAGCAAAAGTCCGATGGAGCATACACACGGTAGCATTTACGGACCAAAAGCTCACATCGGACTTTTACTGGTGGAATTTCTGCTCGTGTGTACGTGGCATAAGAGTTTTTATTCAGCTCCTTATTAGGGATGAGCTTCGAGTTCAAGTCGAACTCATGTTCGACTTGAACATTGCCTGTTCGCCTGTTCAGCGAACAGCGAACAATTTGGGGTGTTCGCGGCAAATTCGAAAAGCCGCGAACACCCTGTAAAAGTCTATGGGAGAAATCTCAAGTGCTAAAGCCTATATGCAAGTTATTGTCATAAAAAGTGTTTGGGGACCGGGGTCCTGCCCCAGGGGACATGTATCAATGCCAATTTTAAAAAAAAAAAACTCCCGTTTTTTCAGGAGCAGTGATTTTAATAATGCTTAAAGTGAAACAATAAAAGTGTAATATTCCTTTAAATTTCGTACCTCGGGGGTGTGTATAGTATGCCTGTTAAGGGGCGCATGTTTCCCATGCTTAGAACTGTCCCTGCACAAAGTGTCATTTTTGCAGGAAAAAAAGCTATTAAAAATCACTTGTGGCTAATGAATTGCCGGGTCCCGTAAAACAGAGAACAGTCATTCATTGAAAGTCATTGATAAAAAAAAGTAATTGATAAAAAAAAAAGCCTGGGGGTTCCCCCAAATTCAATTACCAGGCCCTTCAGATCTGCTATGGATATTAAGGGGAACCCCGCTTCAAATTTTAAAAAAATTCGTGGGGGTACCCCTAAATAGCCATACCAGACCCTTCTGGTACAAAAAAAATGGCGTGGGGTCCCCCTCAAAATCCATACCAGACCCTTATCCGAGTGCCCCCCCCTCCTGAACCGTACCAGGTCTGTGACCCCTCAAAGCACCATGTTCCCATGTTGATGGGGACAAGGGCCTCTTCCCCACAACCCTGGCCATTGGTTGTGGGGGTCTGCGGGCGGGGGGCTTATCGGAATCTGGAAGCCCCCTTTAACACAGAGAAGCCCCCCCCCCTGTGTGAAATGGTAAGGGGGTACAAAAGTACCCCTACCATTTCACCAAAAAAGTGACAAAAATGTTAAAAATGACAGGAGACGGTCTTTGACAATTCCTTTATTAAAATCTTCTTTCATCTTCTTTCTTCTGGTCTTCCTTCTTCCTTTCTTCATCCTTCGGTTTCTTCATCTTCTTCCATCTTCTTCTTCCATTTTCTTCTTCTTCCTCCGATCCGCTTCTACTTGCTCTGGTCTTCTCGTCCGGCATCTTCTTCTACGGCGTCTGCGTCTCTTCTTGGGCCACTCCGCGCAATGGGAGGCTCCCGCTGTGTGAGGCTTTGCTGCGTCTGACAGCTCTTTTATAACGGAGGGCGGGGCCACCTGGTGACACCGCCCCCCTCTGACGCACCGGGACGTCATGGGGATTTCCCTATGGCTTTCCCCATGATGTCAGAGGGGGGAGGGGGACGGCCAGGGTTGTAACCTACATGTCTGTCTCCTCATCTCCTCTTCCCCTTTCCAAAGGAGTTCCCCAAGACTGTCCTCTGAGACATACTATCCTCTACACCTCATCCCTTGGTAAGCTGTTAGCCTTGCATAAATTTCAATACAATCTGTATGTTGATGACACTTAAATCTTTGGGGTTTATTTAAATAGGTTGTTCACTTTAAAAAAGCACATTCCAAGGGGATTTTCCCCAGAGTTTAGTAAATGTTTTAAAGTTTTACCTTGCAAAAAATATCTAATCATGTGCTAAGAAAATAAAAAAAACAAAATGTTTACTCACATACTGTATATTTAAATGATGGAAGTGTTAGGAGCATGTGCATTCCTGCTCCATCTTAGCTGCTGGTTCCAGCATCCTGGTTTTAGCTATGATGCATTTTCCCTGTCTGTCCACCTGCAAGGTGATTGCTATAGTCAGTCTTTGGGTGGAGGCCAAACTTTATTTAAGCCAGCCAAGCGGGCAGTCTCATGCTTGTGATATTGCATTTGTAACATGTGCTCCAATCTCTCTGTTTATCAGCCCTGTTCTGTTTTTTGTATTCCCTCGTTGACGATCTCTGATAGGATATCAACTACTCTCTGAACTCTGCCTGCCTTTTGACTTCAGATTTGACCCTGACTATTCTTAACCTTTCCTGCCTTTTACATGGACTGTGGTTGAAGCACTCTGCTGTGCTCAGTTCATGCCTGCCCCGCTGTGGTAGCCAGGCACTATAGCATTGTGTATAATTTCTGGGGCCAACCAAGTACTGGTAGACCTGTTTGCCTTATGGGAAAGGGGACTGCTATAGGTGAAGAACACAGAAGCTAGCTTTAGTGCCTGACCACCTGCATTAAGGATAAGCATGATAGGAAGTCAGCACAGCTTCATAACAACATTCACTACACTCTGGGGCAACTTCACTTGTAAAATGTAACTTCCCCTCCAAAGTGAACAGCCTGTTTGACTTTAGTAAACAAACCACTGTCTCTCTATTCCTCAGCTCACCCCTTCAGTCTCCTTGCACATCACTTATTTACTAACTGACATATCAGTATGGATTTTACATCGCATCCTACAATTCAGGAAAACCAATCTCATAATATCAACCCAATCCCTCTTGTTCCCCCGCTCCCCCAACTTTTCTATTAAGATCAATAGCACAACTATCTGTCCCTCCCATAATGCTGGGTGTAATCCTAGACTCTTACCTGTTTTAAGCCCCACATCCAATTATTGTCCAAGTCTTGCCACCATCACCTCCAGACCAATTCTAAAGTACACCCCTTATTATCAATGATACCAGCATGCTACTCCCTTGTCATCTCTTGTCTTGGCTATTGTAAATACTAGACATGTGCACACTGAAATATTTTGTTTCGGAATTTAGTTTTCGTCCGAAAAATACATTTATTTAGTTACTCCCAAGATTCGTTTTAATTTGTTTTGTTTCGTTAAAAAATGCATTCGTCCGAAAATCCGAAATAATTAAGGTCAAATCTGTCATTGAAGGGTTATGGTGTCTGTCGAATGTTCTAAAAAAGATTAGATGGAATAGCATGTAGGCGGAAGATTCGACAGAGCAGCTAAACTGTACGACGCTGCAACCGTACATTTCCGGTCGAATGTTCCACCTGCAAGCTAGTAGAATTCTAATGTTGTATGACACTAGTAATAATTATATTTATTAATCAGTCAACCAACATTAGAATTCTTCTATAGCCTATAAGCGGAGCATTTGACCATAAATGTCCACTCGCAGCGACTGCTTCAACGAATCTTCATATCGAATCTTCATGTCGAATCTTTTGTCTATGTCGAATAATCTTGGACTAAAAGAGTTAGGTTAGGCACATTCGACCTTTTTTGCTATAATCTCTATAATGTCGAATCTTTTCTCTCTATGTAGAACCTTTTCTCTCTATGTAGAATAATCTTGGACTAATAGAGTTAGGTTAGGCACATTCGACCTTTTTTGCTATAATCTCTATAATGTCGAATCTTTTCTCTCTATGTAGAACCTTTTCTCTCTATGTAGAATAATCTTGGACTAATAGAGCTAAGGTTAGGCACATTCGACCACAGGTTCAATGGACACAGATTGCTATTGTCAGCGTCATGTCGAATCTCCTATCTATATCGAACTGTTGTCACAACGAAAATGAAAATAAAGCATTTGTTTATGTCAGATCTTTCGGTTTTCGAAATCTGCACGTTCGTTATTGTTTGTTAAAACGATTACGAAAATATGCATTTGGACGAAAACGAATGCACGTGTCTAGTAAATACCTCCTTGTTGACCTACCTCCACACAGGCTATTCCCCCTACAGTCTATCAACAATGCTGCTGCCAGACTCACCCACCTTACCAATAGCATGGTGTGTGCAAGCCCTCTCTGCCATCCCTCCACTGATTTCAAATCGCCCAACAAATAAAATTCAAAATACTAACAACAACATACAACTCTGCCGCAGCTTTAACGCTAAACCCATCTCAAAAATCACTCAAACCATTCTGTTTGCTCCTTCCAAGACCTCTTGCTCTCTTGCCCCCTCATCACCTCCTCCCGTGCTTGTCTATAGGACTCCTCCAAAACCTCTTTCATCCTCTGGAACTACACCAACTTGTATGCCTATCTCCTACTCTGCCTGCCTGTTTGCCCTGAAAACTCAGCTCCTCAGGGAAGCCTATCACTTGTCTACCTAACAGCTGAATTTTTGTGTTTCCAGCAACTCATCCCTACACAGTCATTACCTTTTGTATCACTTGCCTTTTAGATTGTTATCTCGCATGAGCAGGGCCCTCATAACTCCCTTGTCTTGAATTGTATTGTAAAAATACTATCTCTCTTTATATTGTAAAACATTGCACAAACTGCTTTCACAATATAAATCATGTATAACAATAGTTAATAATTATTAGCGTATATTTTCATAATACAGCAATACCTCGGTTTGTGAGTAACGCAGTATATGAGCGCTTTGAAAAACGTATATTTTTTTAATATTTTGACTTGATATACGAGCAGTACAAGGATCACAGTTTTAATGTAAAACTAAAAAAGTGGAATTACACTCACAATGTATATCCCGCGTTAAGGAGTCTGGTGCTCATTCATGTAATAAAGCCGCTGGTGTATACAGTAAAGCCATTGGTGTATATATTACAGTATGTGTCCAGAGGTGGCTCCCAGCACTTCCTGGAGTACTCTGAGATGCTCAGAGACAGGGTGTAAGGGTGTAACGTGCCTCAGAGCACCCGGAAGTGTCAACAGTTCCTGAGTGTCTCTGAGTTCTCCAGGAAGCGATGGGAGCCACCAGCGCCCCCACACCTCTGGTCACATACAGTACTGCTTACACAAGCTCCCCTGCACCTCTGGCCACATACAGTACAGCATACACCAGCAGTGGGTGTGGAAAGAATCATCTGCGTTTCCGTTATTTCTTATGGGGAAACTCGCTTTTATATACGAGTGCTTTGGATTACAAGCATGCTTCTGGAACTAATTATGCTCATAATCCAAGGTATTACTGTACCTAGCTCCTTTAAGATCTCTTTGCAGCCAGCCTGACAAAATAGCCCAAAGCACTGAAATCTCCAAAAACTCGCTTCCCTGCTAAGTTTTCTGCTGCGCTATGATTTGTGGTCTTAGCAAAATGTAGCAAGCCTAGTTTTTTTTTTTTTACAGAATTGCAATAAATTTGCAACAGTAACATCCTCACAAATGAGATAAGTAAGCATAGGGATAGAATGCACACTACAAGCTACATCCTGGAACTTTTGTAAGGATTACGTTCTGAAGTGATGTAGTATGTTATGTTATAGTATGTTATGTTATAAGGGTTTCCCTTTTTTTTCTGCATTTGCCTGCAAATATTTTAACCATTTTAATAATTTTAAAAGAAAGTCTTAAACTCACAACAGTAAAATCAGTCTGTATATTCAGTAAAGCATGCTTGTTATACTCACTGTGGAAACTAAGAGACCAGATATAGTAAATGCAGGGACCTGGGTTTAGTAACACTTTAAAATTTTTTGATTTATTGTTTAGATTTACAAGCATATCTAAATATACTGTATATATAATTATAACCATACATATTATATTTAGTAGGAAAGCCTAATGGTGAACCTGCCTCCATTACTAGGTTCGGGTTTTGGATATTAGGCTGAAGTATCCAGGGACTTGTGTCGTATTTTTTATTTAAAATTTGTCTATTGTTAAGGTTTTCTTTGATAAATACTTCTCAAATGATTTTATTCTACAAAGGACACATCCTAATTCAAATACAATTTATTTGTTAAAGGAACTCCTTTGTGGACATCTTACGCGCCATTCTCCTCTCACTAGAAGTTCTTATTGAAGATCCTGAGCTTCAGGTTAATGGATTTATTCTAATCATAGACTGGAGCAATTTTTCCTTCAAGCAAGCCTCCAAGCTCACCCCTTCGATTCTCAGGCTGGCCATCGAAGGCTTGCAGGTATGAAGAGACTGAAATGTTTTTCATTTGATTGTGAATACATTTACAGGGAAGTATATAAAGTAGCTACTCCTTGATAGTGATATGTAAGTACAGATGGCAAACCATGCATGCCCAAACGATGCAAGAAGGTAAGGGGAGGCATAGAATAGTAGGGTAATTTAGTGAGCAAACAAGGGGAATGAGGGTAAAAATAACAGGATTGAACAGTAAAATCAGCTTTGTTTTTTCATCATTCCTGATATGTGTTTGCAGTTGTGCTCATAATGTCTGTATCCAAGTAAAGGAGCTGATCCAGTAGGAAACAAAGTCTCAACATCTATTATTGACCTCAAGTGGTATTTGTTGGTGTATGCCTCCACAGAAAGATGTATCTTGTTATTGGAAATATCATTGGCAAACCATAGGGTGTTTGACCATGGTTGGACAATAATTCGGGTTGTACAGATACTTTATTGTGTTAAGAGGTAGCGGATATTTTTAAATGTCACAGTGTTCCGCAAAAAGCTTGTTCTGACTACCAAGTGATATTTCAGGAAGGCAGTATAATTGGTATTGTCTCTGTTGCAGTGCAAGGAGTCGGTTGTGAATAAACACCACCTCTTAAAAACTTTTTGTTTTGGTTATCTTTATTTAGTTTGGCATCAAACCATTCTCTCCACATTAATGTTTTATTGGCAATGAAAAGGTTTATGAAGTACATGACAGCCAGTTAGCCATTGTTTCTTTCTGGGTCAATAGGAGACAAGTATAAGTCCAATCTGTCCTTACCCTGTTGAGATGTGCTGGAAGAAACAAACAACTAAACAAACAACTCCAGGTGTCTTTTAAAAAAAACAAAATCTATAGCATGTATGTAATTTAAAAAAATTGTATAGTTACATTACATCCAAAAAGCATGATACATTAAGGCAATCCTATAATTAATGTGCCAAAGGTGCTGCCACCAGGCCACATTTTGGACAGTGTAAGGTTGAATTATGTTAGTTTAGTAAATAAGCAGCTGGCCCAGACAGGGGGAAAGGGTTAATTGTTGTGAGCTCAGATCCCAAGCTTTTTGGTCCTAGCCAGCCCACTCGCTATAAAAAGAGGAAGGCTGAGGTCCAGCCGTTTGGTTGGTTCTGTTCCTGCTCACTGCTGAAGGTACTGGGACTGCTGCGCCTTGTAGTCTGCTGAAAGCACCAGGATTTTCGGACACATCCAAGCCATAGAGAATTGCAAGATGGACTCTCACCTCACGGAGGTATGCCTGGGCAGCCACTCTACAATAGTTAGTTAAAGTGACACTAAAGGTTTGAATATTTTTTTTTTTAAATAACAAACATGTCATACTTACCTCCACTGTGCAGCTCGTTTTGCACAGAGTGGCCCCGATCCTCGTCTTCTGGGGTCCCTTGGCGGCTGTCTCGGCTCCTCCCCACTTCTTATAACCCCCTCTGGGAAGCGTTCTCCCAAGGGGGTTACCTTGCGGGTGCGCTCCCGAGACATGTATTCAGCGTCCATAGCCACCGACTACAGGACTCGGCCCCGCCCCCGGCCCTTGCGTCATTGGAGTTGATTGACAGCACAAGCCAATGGCTGTGCTGCTATCAATCTATCCAATGAAGAGCCGAGAAGAGCCAAGAAGACCGAGCAAAGGAAGAGCGCGTTCGCGACGTGGGACTTTCCAGGGCTCAGGTAAGTAAAACGGAGGGCCAGTGATCGTAAGATGTTTTTTCACCTTAATGCATAGGATGCATTAAGGTGAAAAAACATGGACCTTTGCAACCCCTTTAAGGCAGAAGGACATTGTTCATATTGAACTGTTATGCAGCAACTTTTTCTGTAAAGTTTCATTAACCGTTCTAAGCCTGGTCTGAATGTATTCAAAGGGTTGCATGTTGGTTTTGGTGTATCAGAAGAACCAGAGTCTGTATAGCACTGAAAATGAATGCTCAAGGGTTAATTTGGTAAGACAAGGAAGCGAAGTATAGTTGCTAAGAGCAACCAAGGACAAGTTTAAGACACCAAGCAAGTCGTTAGGCTTGGTACCTGGTAAAGGTGACAGGTCCTCTGGTAGCGAGGGGGTTGATGTTCTGGCTCCCTCCTTAGCGGTCGGTATCTATTAGCAACCGGGTCCAAACTTTCATTACAGAGATCTATGGCCTGGTCGCGAGGTACAGGAATGAAGGAGTTAACAAGTGCAAGAATGAGGTCAGTGCTATGTGCACGGCGGGACCCCATAAACCTTGTGTTCCTGTCCTTGGGGGTCATGAAGTATGCCATGAAGTTTTGCATACTTGCTTTAACATTGTGATATTGCTTGGTTTTAAAAATAAATGTATAGTTTTTTAAAGATTTAGGAGTCTGGGAAGCTGCTCATCTTTATTAGATATAAGAAGGGTCTTTTTGGGACTGAGTGAGGCACAAGACGCGTGGTAGGAGAAACTGTAAAATTGTTTAATAGACATATAAACAAAGCATACCTCATAAATATTTTATCTGTATACAAGGTGATGGCTTACAAAAAGAGGAATTCATATATATACATGCATGCATCAAAAAATCACATAGTATCCCATGGAAGTAACTAGTATAAAAAGCCAAATGCTTGTTGAGTAATGCATACAAATGGGTTATAGGATGCAAATGAATCACAGTTGAGGTCAAGCTATGTGTTGGGAACATGATGACATCGATAGGCTTGACGCTTTTCGTGTCCAGATGCCACTCATCAGGAGAAAACATATAGCATATGTATAAATTGTTCTGAATAAGCAGTGTTGCGAGTCAGGATCTGTGAGGCAAGTCTATCCCGGGAGCTGAGGGAATGAACCCAATGAAGAAGTGATCACACCAACACACTTCAGGAGCACCCTCCAAACGTAATATGCAAGGGTGAAAGAATACAAATATGTCTGGTGCCCTGTGATCATGATCATGTCTCAGAGCATGTCTCTGTGCAATGTCACCAGACATATTTGAATTTTTTCACCCTTGCCTAATATGTTTAGAGGGTGCTCCGGGGATGTGTTGGTGCGCTCGCTTCTTCCTTGGGTTGCCCAGGTATAATTTCCTTATAATTTTGATAAGAGAAGTTTGTAGTTTAAGAAAAGGTTATTCTACACATCTTAATACATCTTAATACCAAGGTAGGTGATGTGGTCACTGACTACTGAGTAACCCAACCAAGACAGCAATAAGACATCACATTTTCTACATTAGTTTTGTAGCCTGAAATGTCCTCTATTCATCCAAGTTGTTTCTCAGCTTGGTTAGGTCCTGATCTACCTTTGATGTAAACACCAAGAGTTCATCAGGTAATAAAGCTGTCTCCTATTAATGAGAGATAACTACATAAGGGCTCCATCGCAAGGTTGAAAAGCAGCAAAGCTAAGGAACATCCCTGGCAGTGCCCTCCTGAAGTTGTGTATGGGGAAACAGAAAACTGGGAGTATGCATTCTGGTGTTTAGAGATTTATACATTCTGGATAGGAAGTGGTACACAAATTCCCAGTCGTTCTGGGACCCTGAAGAGCCAACCATAAAATACATTGTCAAAAGGTTATTCTATGTCTAATGAAAAAAATGCCTTTCAGGGTGCTGGATATGCCTTTCAGGGTGCTGTTGTGTTCCAACACTGCCAGAACTTTTCTAATATACATTTGCCTTATAGAAGGGATCCATAGAAGGGAACTTTCTAAACAAAGGGCCAGTTTACTGTCATTTAGACTTAAGGGGGGCCGGACTGTTGCCATTGGGAGTAGAAAAGGTCCCAACACCTTCCTCTGGTCCTCCAATACCCCTAGATTGAGCTGGGGCAGATTGACCACTCCGAAAAAGTTGGGTGGGTTAGGCCTCCCGGATATCCGAAAATACCACTGGGCTTGCCACCTCACTAGAATAGTGGATTGGCATGTACATGCTCATACTAAAGCATGGGTTCGTCTTAAAAGTGCCTATGGTCCAATGCCAACTTCTCACCTACCTTGGATCCCCCGTAGATTCATTCCTACTACCTACTCTACACACCCACTCATTGGTCCCACTATTCAGATCTTTCATCTGGCCAGTAAAGCGCTAGATATAGCCCCCCCTCCTGGACCCATGACCCCCCTGATCCAGAACCCAGACTTTCCGCCAGGCTTATACACTCAGAATCGACTAGCACCCCTCTTGACTGCACCACTCAGAGTCCGTCAACTCTTCCACAATGGGTCTCTTCACCCACACTCAGACTTCCCATTAATTCTACCGGAGCTTCGTATACCCCTTTTTAATTACCTCCAGATCAGACACTTCATCCACCACACACAACCACCTGCCCGCTGGTGCAGAGAACTTACCCCCTTCAAAGATATATATAATAGCTCGGAACCCCAAAAACACCTTGTATCGGAAGTATACAAGCTTCTCTTTTCTAAAGAAAACCCGAACAGAATCCAACAACACCAATGGGAATCCGAACTAGCCATAGATATTTCCGAACGTGAATGGGGTAATATCTTTGAACACATGCACAAGGGATCCGTGAACGTTTCCGCACAGGAAAATAGATACAAATTATACTCCAAATGGTACAGGACCCCTGACATATTGCATAAATGCTTTCCAGGTATCCCTTCCGTGTGCTGGAGATGTAACAATGCCACTGGTTCGCTGCTCCATATCTGGTGGGATTGCCCCTTGATACAATTCTTTTGGACAGCCATACACAAATTAATTACCGACATTACGACTTATTCCCCTGACTTCTCCCCAGCTCAATATTTACTTCACCACACCCCCATACCGCAATCCTCATATAGAAAGTCCCTTGCCCTACACCTCATCAATGCCGCCACCATGTGTATTCCAACTCACTGGCGAACTACTACAATTCCTACCGTCACCGAATGGATTGATAGAGTAGACAGGGTCGCAGATATGGAAAGACTCATCCATCAGGCCAAAGAAATCCCAAACAAATACCACACTACATGGGCTTGCTGGTCGCATTTTAGAAACCCTGTGGGAGGTGGTACCTCTCACACCACTGGAGTCACTTGAACGATCACCTCTGGAAGGTATTTCACTACACTACTGGTTCGTGAAACAGTTCCACCCCTCTCCCCTCAGTCTCCCTCTCAATGTATAAGAATCTGTCCACTTCTGCATCACTATTCTGATATACCACACCACGTATTTTACGCTTCGGCACGTTATACCTGCCACTCTAGGGGTATGCCGCCATCCTGACCAACCCCGGTACTATCAACGACACCCCAGACCTGAGTCGCTGTTTCACTCACAGGGGCACTAAGGTCGCAACTCATTGACAAACCGTAGATACAATGCATATCACCCAACTCCTTTCAGTCACCACACCCGTGCACAGCTAGTTCCCCCACAGGGTGCACGGTTGTTGTGACAATGCATCACGGTTAGTTTCTATACACAATTACCTACGACGCCCTTTCCTCCCGACTCGATTCCTCTACAACTGCCAGCTATCCCCTGCCTTTTCTGAACCCTGGCTACACTGAATTGTCTTCATTTGTTATTTTTCCACTCTTCTTAATTTTTGCACCTAATTAACCTATAGGTAGCCATTGATCGAACCGCAGCAATGACAGTAAATTTCTGGGTCATGCAAAATTTGTTTCCAATGTTTTTGTACTGTTGTACACTTTATTCTTACTATTACTCACTGCTACTTATACTGCAGTTGATGGATTTTGTAAGCCTTCGTTTCTGTATTGTATACAAACTTCAATAAAATCTTATTGTGAAAAAAAAAGAAAAGGTCCCAACGTCAGTGGCCCAGTCCTTGATGCCATTAAAAACAATTGTGCCCCATCATTTGTTGTCATTGGGAGGAATTGTGCCCTATCATTGGTGTCATTGGGCCCTATTTTTGGTGTCATTGGGCCCCATTGTTGGTGTCATTGGGAGGAACAGTGCCCCCTCTTTGGTGTCATTGTGAGGACTTCTGCCCCTTCATTGATGTCAGTGGGGAGAATTATACCCCATTGTTGGTATCAGTGGATGAAAACAGTGCCCCAAGGGCCAGATAGGAGCAAGCAAAGGGCTGCAGTTTGGAGACCACTGCCTTATAGGAAGCGTTTACATGTTTTTTTTTTCATTACTGCTGAAATCCTAATTGCAGGTAGAATATTATTTGCTTGGCGGTATGGATTTGGAGATTTGCAGCTTATTTCTCTTGTAATGTTTTAAAATCATATTACAGCTCTATTGTAACAGCTGTTTGTAGCACAAACACACTAATATTACATGTTAAATCACAGCTACAATATCTCCTAAGTTACCAGGTTTCCCTATGAGCTCCAGTGGTCATATTTGAGCAGGGCAGAGCTAATCCAGTCCTGTCCTGTCACCCACTATGCCAACAGATGACTATTATAGGAATCTCTTGATTGCCAATATAAGTGCAAGTTAGATTATGTTAATTGATCTGTTGATGTCAAAAGGTGTAGGCAGATACTGTTGCCTTTTGCCTCGAGGGAGGAGAGTAGTATGGTAAATCCAAAAAACACCTTCTTCTTCCACCAGTAAAATAAACAACGTTGTCAAAAGTCACCCCATAACATGCAGTCTTTTATTCTACTGCCCCCTTCTGTCGCTAAATGAAATCTTTAACATTGAAATATTTTGCCTCTGTGCTACTGTAGGAGGTTAATGAAGGTGGGTTATGAGTGGTGGTCTGATCTGTGTGTTTTGGGGTGACTTTTAATAAAGTTGTCGGTTTTTTGGTTGAGGGAAATGTGTTTTTTGTATTTACATTTATATATATATATATATATATATATATATATATATATATATATATATATATATATATATATTTGAATACAACTAGCTAAACCACATGGGACACCATGGTAACAGATCCTCAATATTACAGGCAACCCTGGTATAATAGCTATTAACAACTTTGGGGGTACTTGAACACACTGTTTGTATTTGAGAGGGCAAAACAGCATCTGATAAAGGGGGTTGGCTGGTAGGCAGTACAGGCGCCTTTAGTAACCAGGTACCAGGTCCTCATTCCAACTCTAGTGTTCCCAGATGGCGGAGCCAGGTGTAGTGTCTCTGCACTACCCTCCTCGATCAGAATCCCTCCCTAGCGCTAAGCACACTGTCCCTAGCCGGCGGGGATCTTGTCCCTACACTATTCACTTTGCAAATGCATGCCAACTGCAGTGGGGCAGTTTTATTTATTAGAATTACCCTCACTAAAGATGGCCATGGTGGTCATTCAGTGCAGCAGCATCCAAATGGACAGCTACTCCCCTAATGACACCTACAGAGGACTCAGAAGAACAAAAGCTCCTCTCAACCTCTATGCCCTCTGCACAGCGGCTGCCAGAACATCGCTGCCTACAGAGGGGAGAATGAACAGCCCCTGCCTACATGTTGCTGCATATTTTTCTGCAATAAGAGAACTGAAACATTTGTAATACATATTTAAAATAAAAAAAAATACCTAATAATTTCTAACCTGCAGTATAGCAAGCAGGCCTTGCTTTTCTAGGCCTTGTTTCTAGTGAGAGCACAAGGTTTCCTGCAACGAATGTGACTGTTTTCTAGAGGCTATAAAAGCCACATTACACAGTTAGAGAATTACATGCTGGTAATCAAATGCCTCATTGCTAGAACAATGCTGACATTTTACACACAACGATTTTCTTTACTGCATTCTAGATTCTTTTTATTGCAGTAGTTTCACTCAATTGATCCTCTACTTAGCTGCACAGAATGTGATTTGGCACATGCATGCACATTATTACTGAGGTAGGCCATCATACACCACAAACCGCATTACATTGCAGTGTCCAGTTAATGGCTGGTACACACAGGGGTTGATTTAGGTGCAGCCGTGCATAGAAACCAATCAGCTTCCAGGTTTTATTGTCAAAGCTTAATTGGACAAGCTGAAGTTAGAAGCTTGTTGGCTATCATGCACAGCTGCACCAGATTCTGATTGCTCCAGTTTTCGTAAATCAACCCCATTGTGTTTTGGGGATTTCCTTTCTCCTAGATATGCACAAAATTCCGCTTTGGAAGACATCCAAAGGTACCAGTGCATAGACAAGAAGTAATTAGGTCAAGAGCTATATCCTACTTTGCAGGGTTGCGACTTACTTTTTACCATGTGAAATGATAAGTTAGGTTAGGTCAGTAGTTCTGTCACCTATGAGCCTATTTAGCATCTTCTGGACAATAGTACACTGCACATTGTGCAGGGTGCATAATATGGAAAATGAAAGATAGGAATTGCCATGGAGTTTTACAGACAGCTCTTCTTTCAGGCATTTGATAAATTAGCTTCTCTATGTCCTGGGATTGTAAGCCTTTTCCTGTTGCTTTCTGTAGAAGGAGCATACTTCTACAAGGTTACATTACATCATTATTAGAACAGTTCAAATCATGATATGTCTTTAGAGGCAAAATGTTTTTGTTTCCAATTGCCCATACAGTCAACTCCACCAATCAAGATTCTTGTCAGAGAATGTGACCGGCTGACCAGGTGAAATGCTCTGCTGCACTGGTGGAGGATTAACCTGAGGCTGCGGAAGCTGGAAACTAGAAAACAGCGTTTTAAAAGACTGAAAGGTGCTAGAAACCTCCTTGACGGACCCTGCCAAGTCTGTACCCTGTTCTGCTGAGTGCTCTTCACGAAGCTCGCAATGCATTCTTTCCAAAGCACTTTGGTCCAGGAATCCCCCGATGGTGGACCTGCATGAGGGGCACTTCTTTCTGGAGCTGTGTGGGGACATGGATTTCTCTGTGGCCTTGCCCTGAAACGGAAGGACCCCAACAAAAGAAAACATAAATGCCTGTCTGCCAGCGCTATCACAGAACACCTCCAGGAGTGCACCCCCCCAGGACCGACCACCACCAAGGTCTCAGAAGCACCCCCCCCTCTGACCACCAAAAAGTGGGACACACCCATGGAGATATCGGGAATATGGTAAGGGAACCCCATCCCAGGGTTCCTCTTACCTTAGAGTGGCTGGTGCTGCCATCACCAGGAACTGATCAGGATGCCTCTGCCTCCAACATCTCCTGCCCAGGAACAATGGTCCACTGCCTTGAGACGTATTGCTGTCACTACATTAATGCAGGGCTTGCACCAGCCCTACAAACTGCCCACTTTCAGGTCCCGCAGCCAGAACTGGAAGCCGCGGGTCCAGTGGAAGTGCCCGCCCTCGCCGGAAATTACGTCGCCGGTCATCCGACCCAGCCTCAAGCTCCACATTCCCTGAGGCGAATGTATATGTTGAAAAGCACTGGCGACAAGGGTGATCCTTGAGGGACTCCACAAGAGATTGCCCGGTTTTCAGAGGTGAAAGCGCCTAGTTTCACTGTCCGAGAACGATTTCCTAAGAAGGATGCGAACCGTTGTAGATCTGAGTCTGTGACTCCTGCTACTTCTGTGAGGCAGATGAGTAGTAGAGTATTGTGGTCCACAGTATCAAACGCTGCACTGAGGTCCAACAGTACCAGGAGACATGATTCCCCATCATATGCTGCTTCTAGGGCGTCGTCCCATATCTTCAGGAGTGCTGTACCATGCCTGTGGTATGCCCCTAGAAGCTGGAAATTATTTTAGTAGTGATCACTGCTAGCTTTGGGAACCTGTACCAAGCATTTTTCTCCTGCCTAGTGAACATAGGAGGTTGCTTGCTCGGCATGGGCACCATTCAGAGAATGTTTTGTATTTTCTCAATGCATGCAAAGCATTCTGACTGGGCTAAGGTGGAAAGGCAGGGCGGTAATGTCAGTCTCCACACTGTCCAATTAGAGAATGCTTTGCCTTAAATGAGAAAATGAAAAGCATTCTCTAAATGGTGCCTGTGCCGAATAAGCAACCTACTGTGTTCACTACCCAGGAGGAAAATGCTTGCCACAGGTTCCAGAAGCTAGTGGAGATTGCTAGTAAGCATTGCTTACTACAGTGATTTCCAACTACCAAGGAGATCAGTCAAGTATGATATATGCATAGTTACATTGGTCCAAGCTGGTCAAACGTGACTGTAAAAATATTGATACCTGGAGATCATCTTTAAGGTTAGATCCAGTGTATATTAGGCCATGTGGCTCGATTCACCTTTCCAGGCTGGGTGTTGGGAAATGTTCAGCAGAAGTCAAGAACCTGCCTGAAATCTTCTTCTGATACCTGTGTACGCTTTACAATGAATACAACCTTTAGTGTTAGTAAGATAAGAGAGTGGCTACATGCACTTATATTTTTCTAAGAATTTGTCAATGCTTCTAATCCTTTCTTCTGCTATGGAGCAAAGTATAGTGTGAGCATTGCTGTCACCACTGGGAAAATATCGCAGCAGGTCCCAGTGCTCAATCAACAGACAGATAACTCCCCACTGTTAAATTCCCAGTGGGAAACAAGCCCATTTCTAGCCTATATATAGACATACAATAACAATTGCTCAGACTGGTGATGATCTAATGTCTGTGGCCTTCATAGATGCTACTGGCTTGCTGTTATCAGGTTCAGGATGGATTGTGCAGGTTAGAAAACCTGTATGGATTGCTATTGTTCTTCTCAGGATAAACACCATTGGCTGTGTCTTCCTGTACTGCTCTCCTCCTCTCTCCTCTTCCCTCACATCAACATCTGAGATTAGCATATCCAATCTGGCAAGTTTATAAAGACCTCTGAGCACTCTTTGGATTGCCTGCACTGAAGGTGACCAAATGCCTTGATGCTAACCATCCTCTTATGTCAATGGACAGCCTAAGTCAACTGGTCTGATATTGCAGATTGTGACCTAAAAAACACATGATTCCAGGCTATTGTCCGCTCAGAATAGGAAGATTAACAGACATGTTGGTAAATTCAGTCGGAAGATGATAACTATTATCCGTCTGTGTGAGCAATCATTTTCCAATTGTATTAACAGTCCCCAGAGACACCAGGATCAATACTCACTACTTGTTGGTCCAAACTGGTTTTTAATCTTGTCACTTGGTGCTTAGGAAGTCATATTAACCCATTGTGTCCAAACAAGATACTTGAATACAAGTACAGAGGTGTGTTATGAAACAACGGCTTAGACTGAGAACTAAAAATAGAGATGCATATACATTGACCAACAAATAGCCAGAAAAAAAATATGCCAACACATTAATGCAAAACCCAATTTTCTTTTTAATGCAAACACTATGAAATTGCAAGTTAAAAATTATGCAAGCATACTTTCAAATCAGTTTCATATCCATATTTCATATTATCAATGTATTATCCATGCCTAGTTTATCCCTCCACACTATTGGGTGGTAGTGAAGGGGTGCTACCATCAGAGGAAAGTGATATAGTCATTACCACACAGGAAGTTCTATGTAGGAATTATTTTCCCAGAAATGGGTTGTGTAATAGGGCAGTTCTATCCCAACTCAATTTTCCCTCTCCTTTGTTCTTATTTTAAAAACTGCCGCTGTCAACAAATGACACCAGAATCCATACTAGTTGTAGGGCTAAATCTTGTCATTTGGTGCTCAGGAAGTTGTATTAACACATTTCTGGCCAAGCGGCATCCTTGAGTACATATACAGAGGTGTGGTTTAAAAGAATGGCATAAACCAAGAACTGCAAATAGAGATATGTGTACGTTGACCTATACAAAAAAGTAGGAAGAGAGAGCACCAATACAGGAGACAATTCCATAAAAGATCTGTTTGTGGTAATTAGATCATTACCTTATAAATGGTAATGAGTGCTTTTAAACACTAGAGTATGTGAAAATATTTTACACTGGGGGTAAAATGTCTGCCAAGATGGTGGTGGGGGGGGGGGGATATCTCAAAAGGTTCCGGAGCACGTGCTAAATGTTCAGCCTGCAATTAAAACTGCCTAATTTTAAACGATTACCTGTTACATTCAATCTACCATTCCATCATTCCACCATTCACTGCTTCTTTGTACTTCTGTTCCCTCACTGGCATCATCCCAGCTGACATTTGTTTATTTCTGTGATGTTAGCAGAGGACTGGTACTATGCCACAGCTGCTGAATTATTTAATGGTCTTTTGCTGAAGTTGACCTTTTATTAATTCCACCCACCACGCTGAGTGCTACCCATCTGGTATTAGTGATTCTGATCAACCCAGTGAGAGAAAAGGTTTAGTGAATATCACAAGAGCCTCAGATTGTCCACAATGAGCATTAGTGGAGATTTACTAAAACGGGTGCACACAGAATATGGTGCAGCTCTGCATAGTAACCAATCAGCTTCTAGGTTTTAACGGTTTAATTGAACAAGCTGATGTTAGAAGCTGATTGGTTACTATGCACAGTTGCACCAAATTCTGTGTGCACCAGTTTTAGTAAATCTCCCCCATAGTGTCTAATTTACAACACTTATAAAGTATTGAATTTAAATATTTTACTGATGATTTAGTGCATTTATACTTTTATACTACTCCAGGCAAAGTGACAGGTTCACTTGACCATCCCTCCCTTTTGCTGATACCTTGCTTGCACTCCCTGCTGTCCCATTTGCTTGCCAGAGTCAAATAAGGTACCTGATACTTCCAGGTGTAGGGGAGCATGTAACTATCCACCCTTTCTCCCACAATGCAGTACTGGGTGCCTGAGCAGCCAAGTGCCAGCAGTCAACAGTCCTGAGCACTATCACTCGGGGGGACAGGTCCTTTGCTTTGTGCAACCGCTTGGTGAGCCTGGGCTTGGCTCTTGGCTCTGGCAACTACATGGGGAAGTAGGATAGTGCAGAGAAGGAGGATATCAGCAAAAGGATGTGTTATAAAATTAACCTGTTACTTTGATTGAATATTTTAAGTCTTACCATAAGCCTTGCACAATTGTTCCAACAGTGTGCATTTGAAAGCGCAGCAAGTCCGATAAAGCCCATTTTTGCATTTAAAAACTGCAGCAAAACTTGTGACTAAAAAATGCTGAAAGCTTGAAAAGAAACCCAAGCTTTTTTTTATTTAATTTTTTATACTTTAAATCTTTATTTAATTTCAAAGAAGCAAAGGAAAAAACAAAGAAGATAAGAAAATACATTCTCAAAACATATCTAGGTATACAGAGCATATTTCTCAGAGAGCAAACAAACATATATCTCAAAATGTCCATGCGTGTAAGCTGTCGGTCTGTATATGCGATAGCTATTAGGGGAAACAAACTGAAGGGTAACGGTGCAGTTCCTATATTTAAAAGAGAAGTATGGGGTTTGCGTTTTATTTAAGAATCATACTAACTGGATGCAGCATCGGTCCGATGATAAATCTGTCCCTCGCCGGGTCTAACACTGAGAACCGAGCGATAAAACACTGCAGATCGCTCGGTGCTCACAGCTCCCTGAGCAAGCAAAGAGCTGGTGACTGTCAGTCACCAGCTCTCTGCCCCCCCCCCACGCTCACCAGAGCACTGGGCTGTGGAGAGGGTGGAAGTGGCCGGTTTAGGCTTTCAGTGGCTCGCTAAGAGGCTGAGCCGGGCTGGGGCTGTACTACTCCTTTAAGTCTAAAGCCCCATACACACGGTCGGATTTTCCGACGGAAAATGTCCTATCGGACAATGTTGTCGGAAATTCCGACCGTGTGTAGGCTCCATCGGACATTTTCCATCGGATTTTCCGACGGACAAAGTTTTATCTCCTGCTCTCAAATTTTCCGACAACAAAGTCCTATCGGACTGTTTCCGATCGTGTGTAGCGAATTCCGACGGACAAAGTGCCACGCATGCTCAGATCACATTACAAGACCAAAGCTATTGGCTACTAGCCTCTACGTAGTCCCGTCGTAGGCAACAAACGTCACCACGTTCAGAATGATCGGATTTTCCGACAACTTTGTCCGACCGTGTGTATGCAACACCAGTGTCGGACTAAATCCGTCGGAAAAAATCTGATGGATTTTGTGGTCGGATTTTCCGACCGTGTGTACGGGGCATTAGTCTAAATTCAGAAGATAACCAGAACCAGTGGATTTGTTGCACTCGTAGATCAGATCTGTCAATCAGTATAACTTAAGGTACAGGGTTGATAGTGGGGTATAAAAGACCAGTATACTAAGAAATGAGAATAGATGTTTGGAGAGTGCTTTAGGGCTTAGGATCAAGTCTATCAATTGCAGTTCTAGGATCCTTGAGCCATAGTTCCCAGTCCACGTAAAATTGTTCGTTAGAGAGTTTGGCTTTGGAAAATAAGTATTCCATTTTAAGATGGTTGTTTATGATCATGGTCAAGTCCTAGAGGGACAGAGAGTGTGAAGATTTCCATTTTGCCACGTGTGCAGAACATGCATATGCGTGGTGCCCTACATACTGTGAATAGGGTCTAATATTTGCACATTGATTTTTGCATTCGGAGGAATCCCAAGAGCCTGCCCACTGCTTGTATTAGGGCTGAGGACTATTGATGGAGTACTGAGGCAGGGTTCTGTAATGTTTTCAAGAAACTATGTGCAAACCCTCCCAGCATCCATGAACTGCCTGCACAGAAAAGCACAGAGACCCAGTAATGACCTCACTGGTCTGAAATAATGTATGTAACAGGTTTGAATTTTAATATAATAATAATACCTCCCAACTTTCTGAGATGGGAATGGGGGACACCTATTAGCAAAAGTATGTAGGCATAGGACACACCACCTGTCACCCCCCCCCCCCCCCCCAAAGGGGAAATGTACAAAAAATTATAAGTTAAAGACACAAGTGCTTTTTTTACCACTTTTATTTCTTTATAATGGCTTTTGGAATGTACAAGTGCAGTAAGTTAGAAGTTGGATGAAAGGCTTAGCATTGGGCAAAACTTTTTTCTAGATAAGTAGTGCATTTTATTTACAACTATATAGATCAGACCAAAATGAGGGTCAAATGAGGAGGCAAGAGGGACTTGTTCTGAATGAGGGCAAGTCCCTCCAAATCAGGGACATTTGGGAGCTATGATATTGGTCTGGAAGAGTGGGAGTTTCTAGGCAGACATTTGCAAGCAGATCACCCTAGTAATGTCCACATGTGAGATGCTCAGAGAGGTTATGCTCAGTATAGGAGAGGAGCATGCACAACTGTGCAAAACTAAAAGTAAGGTTGGAGTTGAATTTACACCTGACGACTGGGCCCTCGGGCACTGAACAATGCATTGTGGGAAGCAGGCGTTTGACTGTTCCCCCATCCCTAGAAGCACCATATTTGGACAGGCTAAGGTAATTCCTCATGGAACCTGGTATTAAGCTTACCTGTTAGTTTGCATGTTCAAGGCCAAGTGCAATTTCCTTACTATGAAATTTGCATTTTTTTAAACAGACTTTAAAGCTGCATTCTGTTGTTTTTTATGATGTGCCTGTACTTTCTGGACAATTTGCGACCTTGATCCAACACTGCAGTAGAAATATAATAGCTTAGTGTAACTATGAACTGACTAATTACCTCAGTGGCTTTATTCACTCATGTTTAAATATCTCACTAAAGCACAGGCTTTTCAGAAGCAAATAATATGTTAATATTTAATTATCTCTTATTTCTGCTTAGCATCTTTGTTTATTCAGTGGGAATTAATGTCCACAGTTCATTATATGCAGGCATTCATTGTGCTCTAAACAGATACGTTCAGTTGGTTTTACCAAAGTCTCGAGGGATTATGTGGGTGAGAAAAATCTGCATTTCAGGAGCCATTGGGATGTCTTCGCCATTGTATGCACATTCTTTAGATCATAATGAAGCCTTAAAATGTGTAACTTAATAAGAATTTTACATTTTTCTATTAACAATGGCAGATAAGGGAACCAAGATGTTTTATTATTCTAGAAAAATGTATTTAGTGCTGTATTAAATAGAATGAGAATCCTAATGAGATGAGAATCCTAAAATGGAATCTGCTATTTTCGGACTCCTGGGTTGTGTGCTGGTTTTGTTCAAAATTCAAATGCCCATACAGTTTCTTGCCTGGTTTCTCTGGTTTGCCAATTCTAGTCACCATGACAGAGTGACCGTCCTTCTCCTATTGCAGTCGGGCTTGGGACCATCCTTAGCAGAGCTTACATTGATGGAATCCAAATCGAGCAGGTTCAAGAATTCAACCCGGGGTCGTTAGTGCAGGAGAAGAAGGTGGCATCCACTCTGAAGTCCTCAGCAGGATTGACCAAGTAATATAATATAGTATAGCCCTTTCATACTGTGACAGACCTGGCTGGGACAGGGGCTGTTGGAGGGGACTGAATGCGAGCCTATTGCCTTGCGATTATGGGCCCTGGCATTTGGGGGAACAGTGCTCTTTGAGCTGCAAGCCTGGGACCCCAGAGCTGGTGTTACTTGGATTCAGGTCCATGCTGGCCCCCCAATACACATAGAATCTGTATGTGTATTTGGCATATTAGCAAGACATGCTAATGTCATGAACTCCAGACAGCCTGTCTGTTATGTAATTGAGTATAGTCTGGCTTGTAGAAGCTTTTCACCTATTGTTGTGTGTGCTAATTAACCCTGCAATTGAATGAAGGAGTCCAGTGTTGATTAAGATAATTAGCTCATGCTAATTAGGTTAGGTGTGAGTCCTCTGGCTGTATATATGTGTGACATGTCAAATAAAGAGTCATTCCTGATGTACCCTACACTGGTGTTGTCTGGTGACTGGGTGAGCTAATGGGTCTTGGATTGTGTGGTACCGGACGGAGGAAGCATTTACGGCGGACATCTTGAGTACGAGGTCCGTCACACATACCACCCCCAGAACTGAGGGTCTTGCAGACTGGTATCATCATGCCAGGGGACTGTATATTCAATCAACACTTGCCATGGGTATACCAGCTGGCATGCCTGGTGTGGTGGTTGTCCCTATTTTTTTTTTTATTAAGCAAAAACAAAAAGTAAATTTGGCTTAGAAGTGCTGAAAGTTTTGTTAAACAGAGGTTTGGCACTCTATTGCTCTGGTGCCCAACCTTGGTTTCCGCAATTTTTGGGCAACCCTTGAGGCCTCTGCAGACATTAATCCATGTGTCACTATTGACATTTTATAGCAGTGATTTCTAGCAGTCTCATGTACAGTGCCCTGAAAAAGTATTCATACCCCTTGAAATTATCCACATTTTGTCATGTTACAACCAAAAAAGTTATTTTTTATTTTGTGATAGACCAACACAAAGTGGCACATCATTGTGAAGTGGAAGGAAAATGATAAATGGTTTTCCACATTTTTTACAAATAAATATGTGAAAAGTGTGGCATGCATTTGTATTCAGCCCCCCGAGTCAATACTTTGTAGAACCACCTTTCAATGCAATTACAGCTGCAAGTCTTTTTGGGTATGTCTTTACAAGCTTTGCACATCTAGAGAGTGACATTTTTGCCCATTCTCCTTTGCAAAATAGCTCAAGCTCTGTCAGATTGAATGGAGAGCATCAGTGAACAACAATTTTCAAGTCTTGCCACAGATTCTCAACTGGATTTAGGTCTGTACTTTGACTGGGCCATTCTAACACATGGATATGCTTTGATCTAAACCATTCCATTGTAGCTCTGGTTGTATGTTTCGGGTTGTTGTCCTGCTGGAAGGTGAACCTCCGTCCCAGTCTCAAGTCTTTTGCAGACTCTAACAGGTTTTCTTCTAAGATTGCCCTGTATTTGGCTCCATCCATCTTCCCATCAAGTCGGACCAGCTTCCCTGTCCCTGCTGAAGAAAAGCATCCCCACAACATGATGCTACCACCCCACCACCATGTTTCACAGTGATGTGCAGTGTTAGTTTTTGGCCACATTTTTGCTTTTAGGCCAAAAAATTCAATTTTGGTCTCATCTGACCAGAGCACCTTCTTCCACATGTTTGCTGTGTCCCCCACATGGCTTCTCGCTAACTACAAACAGGACTTCTTATGGCTTTTTTTCAACAATGGCTTTCTTCTTGCTATTCTTCCATAAAGACCAGATTTGTGGAGTGCACAACTAATAGTTGTCCTGTAAACAGATTCTCCCACCTGAGCTGTGGATCTCTGCAGATCCTCCAGAGTTACCATGGACCTCTTGGCTTCTTCTGATTATTGCTCTCCTTGCCCAGCCTGTCAGTTTGGGTGGACGGCCATGCTTGGTAGGTTTGCAGGTGTGCCATACTCGTTCCATTTTCAGATGATGGATTGAACAGTGCTCTGTGTGATGTTCAAACCTAACCCTGCTTTAAATTTCTCCACAACTTTATCCCTGACCTGTCTGGTGTGTTCCTTGGCCTTCGTGATGCTGTTTGTTCACTAAGGTTCTCTAACTTACCTCTGACGACTTCACAGAACAGCTGTATTAATACTGAGATTACATTACACACAGGTGGACTCTATTTACTAATTAGGTGACATCTGAAGGCAATCGGTTCCACTAAATTTTAGTTAGGAGTATTAGAGTATAGGGGGCTGAATACAAATGCACGCCACACTTTTCAGACATTTATTTGTAAAAGATTTTGAAAACCATTGATCATTTCCCTTCCACTTCACAATTATGTACCACTTTGTGTTGGTCCATCAGATAAAATCCCAATAAAATACATTTATGTTTTTTGGTTGTAACATGACAAAATGTGGACATTTTCAAGGGGTATGAATACTTTTCCAAGGCACTGTAATATGTCTCCAGTCTATGACTGTCTCCTGAAGTATATCCCCAGTATCCAAGAACTCCTATAGCATGCTCACAGACTCTGAAGTCTCCTGCAACTTGTCTGCAGTCTCTGACCATCTCTTGTGTCATGTCTCCAGTCTCTAGCCATCTCTAGTATTATATTCACACTCTACAACCATCTCTTTTTTTTTTTTTTAGGTCTGTGGTCTCTGACCATCTCCTGTACCATGTCCGCAGTCTCTGACCATATCTTGTATCATGTCTGCAGTCTCTGAACATCCCTTCTATCAAGTCTGCAGTCTCTGACCTTCCCTTGTATCATGTCTGCAGTCTCTGACCATCCCTTGTATCATGTCTGTAGTCTCTGACCATCTCTTGTATATTGTCCGCAGCCTCTGACCATCTCTTGTCTGCTGTTCTAAGGCTCTGACCCTCTCCTGTATTAGGCCCACAGTATTTGACCATCTCGTGTATCATGTCCATAGTCTTTTTGACTTTATCCTGTTGTGTATCTGCTGTCGTTAATAATGAATAGTCACTGAATTGTAAGTGCAGCTCTTTGATCGGGGGCTATACTTGAGGCCCCCTATATCAAGAAAGTTGATCAACACAGCTCTATAGGCAATAATATTTTCATTATGCAGTGATTTCACATCTGTTGAATTTTAGTTCCAATTTGTGCAATCCAATGTGTGCAGTGAATGTGCAAAGAAGGTAACACTTATGCCGCGTACACACGACCGGACTTTCCGGCAAACTAGGTCCGACAGGATTAGTCGTCGGACAATCCGATCATGTGTGGGCTAATCCGTTCGTTTTTCAGGGATAAAATCTGGCGGACCTAGAAATAGAACATGTTTCAAATCTACCTGACAGACTCAATTCCGACGGACTAGAATCGGGAAAACCATTTGTCTGTGTGCTGGTCCGATGGACCAAATACGACGCAAGGGCAGCTATTGGCTACTGGCTTATGAACTTCCTTTTTTAGTCCCATTTATGTCACCATGTTCAAAACGAACATGTGGGCAAGTCCGTTCGTTAGGAAAGTCCGTCGGAACTCCACCAAAAGTCCGTCAAAAAGACCGTCGGACCTAGTTTGCCGGAAAGTCCGGTCGTGTGTACGCGGCATTTCCCTTTTATCACCAAAATGGATGTTACAGTAAGTACTTTTATTCATGCAAGAAAAGGTGAATAAATGTCAGGGAATGTTGGGCAAATGTACATAGAAATGTGCGATATAAATATGTTTGTCGAGTGAATTTTGAGTAAACATTGAACAAATATATTGTGAATGTCCTAGAATCCTTATAAAATATACCTTGATGATTTTGACATCAAGATTGCAGTTATAAAACGTGAAATAAAAAAAGAATTCATATACTAAATACAATCTTTACAGATGCTAACCACAATACAATATTTTTGGCTAAAGTGTGCCTTTAATGTCCAATTAAATTTAGTGGTTGCAATTGCCATTCAATTTGGTGGTACAATTGTGTTATTGTCATGTCACATGTATAATGGATTGCCTTTGTAACCAACTGGCACAGAGGTATTATGTCCAGTAATGAGCTCCTGTATTTCTCTTTTCTTTCTAGGACAGTTTTCCAGCCCGTTTCGGAGGCGTTCATTTTGTCAATCAGCCTTGGTACATCCATGCTTTGTATACAATAATTAAGCCGTTCCTTAAAGACAAGACCCGGAAAAGGGTAAGGCTCGTGAACATATGTAAGGCCGGCTTTCCTAGGTTGCCTTTAAATCCCTACAGACTCTAGTTAACCTGATTTTCCCGGTGACCTCTGAGATGAAGTCACATGACATGCTGTGGTCACAGCTGTAGGCAGCAGATTGTCTGCTTCTGATCAATAAAGCTGTGACAATGGATTATTTTCAGTGGGAGTCACTGTGCTATGGGTATCTTTGATCTTCAGAGAGAACAGGAATGAACCAGTTGGAATCTCATTTCTTATATGATAAAGGGAAAATATATTAAAACTCCTGACAGAGCCAGGAATCTGTAATTACATGCAATGGAAGGAAGGCTCGGCTGCTGTGAATAATCGTGTATATCTGTTTACAGCACAAGGTGTTCCATTTCATAATTTCATTATCTTCTGCTACCTGGATCTATTGAGCCCAAAGCTTTTCTTTTCAATGTGCCAACGCTCAGATTCACATTCTTTCTTTATCAAGAGAATGGAACATATTTTTCTTTTCTTTTACATCATTTTATTGTTCTCATAGCTTCAACTCCATTGCTTGATAAATGAAAAAGCATTACTGTTTGATGCCATTTAAAGATGCTAGTGAATCTATATACAAATAATAATACATCTATACACCCTACATTTTAGGGTTCTTTCAGACAGGTGGTCAATTTTCCCCTTGAAAAGCAATCTGGTGGAGGGTAGTAAAGCAGTGGCAGACTGACAAATGTTCAGGGTTTTTGGGTAATGTGGTCTGCAGCCCCCATTCAATGTCCTGTATATCGCTTCTTGGTGACTACATGTCCCATGATCCACTGCGGCAGCATGCACAAGTTCCTCTCCCAATAGGCTCCCTGCTGCTGTCAGGACAGAGGAGGGTTGGTGGGGGATTTCACATACAGCCTGCTCCAGCAGAACAATGGTGATGAGGGGAGAAAAAGAGAGGTGGCAAAAAAATGCAAAGCCTGCTCCTTCAGCCGGTAGACAGCACCCGGCTACATAGGTTTTGTGTATCCCTCAACCTGTAACTGGACAGTGAAAGGAGAAGCGACACACTGTTGAGCTCATTTTCCTGTCACTTTGCTCTCTCCTTCCATCTGCATTCCCCTTGCACTTGGTATTATGCTGCTTGCATAAAATAAAAATAAAAATTTCAAGCGGAGCTCCAGGCTCCTTCAGAAAAAAATAAAAGTCAACAGCTACAAATACTGTAGCGGCTGACTTTTAATATTAGGACACTTACCTGTCCTGGAATCCAGTGGTGTTTTCATCCCAGCTGATTTTTCAATCAGCTATCAGGTGCTTCCGCTGCCATTTCTTGTAAGAGAAGCCTTGCGGCTTCACAGCCAGCTCCCTACTGCGCATGCGCAAAGCGTGCTGCGCTTTGTGAATAGCCCGGTTTCGGGGAATGGAGGAGGGGGGCCAAACTTGCGCAGCAAAGTCACCTGAAAGTGGTAGCAGGTACCTGTCAAAACCATGTACCCGCTCCCCCTTCCCCCCTGAAAGGTGTCAACTGTGGCAGCAGAGGGGGGGGGGGGGAAGCAAACAAGCAGAGCTCCCCCTTTTGGGTGGATCGCCGCTTTAAGTATCCATTAATGAATACAGAGCTGCAATAATTTGTGTCTTTTTTATCTCGGCCTGAAGTTCCGCCTTAAATTGCAGCAATGTGTTGCAAAGCAGCATACCTGAAAAGTAAAATGGTACAAAGAGAATGCAATTGAGCTACTAAAATGTATTAGCATTACAAGTGTTGAAAAATCCAACATGCCTATTTTTTTTCCTCTATTGGTGCATAATTTCTATGTATTTGAATGATGTCCTTCAAAGTTAGCACACTTTTTTTTTTCCCAGTGCATCTTAAAGCGGAGTTCCACCCGTTTTTTAGTTTATTAAAACTCAGCAGCTACAAAAAGCATAGCTGCTGACTTTCAATAAACCGACACTTACCTGCCCCATGGTCCAGCTATGTAGCCACCTGGAGGCTAGCTCCTCTCCCCCTCCTCTCCTCTGCACCGTTATGGTAACTGTGGGCACCCGGCCCTGACAGCTTACGGCTTCACGGCCGGGTGCGCACTGCGCATGCGAGAGTCGCACTGCGCTCTCCTATTGGCCAGCTGATCTTCTGGGACCTGAGTTGTGTCCCAGAAGATTTCTGGCAGAAAGGGGCCACCTAGGGCAAGAGGAGGAGTCGCCTAGGTGGCCAAAGATAGGAAGCAGGAAGTGGGACAGGAAGTCACACGAAAAAAAAGGCACCCCCCCCCCCTCCCAAAAAAATTACATGGCAAATGTGGTATAGCAGGGGGCGAGAAGTGCTTAAAACGGAAGATCCACTTTTGGGTGGAACTCCGCTTTAAGTCCAAACAGCAATTAAGAGTAACAAATCAAAAAGGACTTCTGAGCACCAAAATCTAGCTGATAAAGGCTGGCTCTGACAGGTTAAAGTGTAACTAAAGTCATGAAGTTAAAAATTGCTAGGAGGTAGTGTTTTTTTTTTTTTTTGGAGGTGAAATGCAAAGTCTCTTTTGCAAAAAACGTTTTTCCCAGATCCCTAGCAATTTTTTATTTTGTGTAAACTGCCTATAGCACATGTGCAGTGCGGTGTACGCTCTCATCACATTCATGCAATCTGTAAGATGCTGATAATGGAATCGAGGTGGTGGGACAATGTAAATACAACAGGCATGAGTAGCAGGTAAATCACCCTATAGCAGACAACCAGTAGAACATCATCAGTTGTAGGTGAAGGAACGAAGGGGAGCATGGACGTGACATCGCTGGAGGAAGTCACTCCAAAGGGTAGGTGTGCTGTATCATACAAGTATGCCAAGTCTTATGGCAAGAGTCCACCCACCCTGCAGACAGTAAACTTCCACTTTCGTTAAAAAAAAATCACTATTAAATATATGTTCATGAATATCATTCACTGTCCATAATTCATTGTTTTTTTTATTTCTGCCAGATTTTTCTTCATGGGAACAATCTGAACAGTCTGCACCAGTTAATCCACCCAGAATGTTTGCCATCTGAATTTGGCGGAACCCTTCCACCTTATGACATGGGCACCTGGGCTAGGACATTGCTTGGTTCTGATTACAATGATGACAATGAGTACACTCACACATCGTACAACGCTATGCACGTGAAGTATGCACCTACCAATATACAAACAGAGTGTTCTCCAAAATACATGAAAAGGTAATCATTTCTTATCTAGCTATTGAGTAACTACTCTGCTAAAACTGACTCTTAAGCTGCTCAAATGTTTGTACAAAAAATCTCATCAGCAATTTCGATAATACCATCAGAGACGTCATGAATGGTGTTCAAAAGTACTCCTAAACTCTGTTGGCTTTTATCATTCAATTTTGAAATCAATGGAACTTACAGAATGAAAACCATATTTGCTGTTTTAATTTAATTTGCTTGGGAAAAAATTTCCATCCTGCTCTTTTCTCTTTTTTCATCACTATTGTTAAAAATAATCGTCGATTTGATCCCAATAACTATTAAAAAAAATCGAAAAAACTTTCCGAAACAAGCATTTTCTAATTAAATTCTACTGGTGTATGGCCAGCTCAATTCTCCAAAGCTATTTACATAATGACATTATTGTTTTTGATAATGGTTTTGAAATTACAGTATTTGTCTCATGTGTTATACTTAATGAGGAACTACAGTAGTTTAAAAAAAATAAAAGTCAGTAGCTACAAATACTGTAGCTGCCGAGTTTAAAAAAATAAACACTCACTAGTCGAGTGATCCAGCTCTGTCATCACCCTGGCTGGTTCTCTGCAAATTTTTTGGGTTCCTGGCGTCACCATTTTGGATGTGGGAAGCCAGCTGTGACTTCCTGTGTCCTCACAGTCAGCTCCCCACTGCTCATGTGCAAGTTGCACAATGCTTTGTGAATGGACCAGCAGCCTCCTGGGACCTGTGATGTGCCCCAGGAGTTTGCAGGCAGGTGTGTGTGTGTGAGGGGGAGGGGTTGATGATAAACTTTCAATGGGTGATCAGAGCAGAAGTAGGAGCAGCCACCTGTCAAAAAGTTTCCAAAATTGGAAGATAAGGGGGAGGAGGAAAGGTGGAATTTCCCTTTTTAGGTGAAGTTCCACTTCAATTTAGGCTCAAGTTATCATACATTTTTATGTAACCACACTAAATACCATTAAATGAGTAAAAACATTGTAAGTTGTAACATAAACATGTTTTATGTTTGTAGCACCCTCTAGTGTGCTTGGTTTGTTAGGAAAATTTAGCTGGCTCGGGGCTAAGCCTGAGCTGTAAATCTGGGTCAGGGTTCAGTGTCTCAGGGCTGGATGACTCATCCTTAACAGACTCTCTGATGCCCCCCCCCCTGTTTTTTGGGACACTGGAGAATGTTCTAGACATAGTGGGTTGAGGTTAGGCGGAGCTGCTTGGAATATGTATGAGGGAATCAGCCAATCCCCAGTAAAGGGCTGGCAGGGGGAAGCTACCTCATTAATAGGCATGAGTCTTTCCAGCAGGGGGCATATGTAGTGGAAGATGGAGATGGAGTGCTAAGGAGGCTGTCAGTGGCCCTTGAGGGTGTGGTGTGTGTGTGTGGGGGGGGGGGGGACGTGACCTTGGGCAGGGCTTGGGCACCGGTAGGATCCTGCCAAAAACACATGGAGGAAGCCCTTCCTGGAGGCACGGGAGCAAGGAGAAAGGAGCATTTAAGCACTACTTGACAGTCAGCCAGATGGGCTGGTGAGTGTCAGTCCGAAGGACTGTGGTGAGAAGTTAGCCTGGAGGGCCAGTGAAAGGGGCAGCTGCAGCCAGGTGGGTTGGCAGGGCCTGGAGAGGTGGTGCTGGGATCAGTAGCCACAGGAGGATGAGTTCAAGCTGGACACTGTAATACTTTGCTAAATAACCAAGGGGCCTCGGTTTCCTTCCTGTAATGGGCAATTGCATTTAATCTGATTGAGTGACTGTCAGATCTTCACACAGTGTTCCAGCTAGGTTCTGCAAGCAAGTGTGTGCTGGAGGAAGTAGTGGAGCTGTATATAGAGACTGTGTATAGGAAGAGTTGTCCCTGAAATTGTTCAAGTCAAGTAGGCATCCCATAACCTTCCATCCCTATCCAAGTTATTACCCTCAATAAATAACAAAAAACAAAGTCACCGACTGTTCTTTGACTCTGGAGTGCCTGTAAAAATGTTGTGTGCCTGGCTGTGCAGGGTGAGGAATTCCAGTTAAACTGTCACTCCTTAGGGGTTGCGCTACATGTTGTTTTTTGTGCCTATACTTTTTAAGACAAAAATCTAGGGTTAGATAACAGTATACAAAAAGGGTAGTTTTGGATGGAGATTAGTAGACATGTGCAATTCGTTTAGTTTTTTATCGTTTTTTTCGTTCATTCGTTTTCGTACGAATGAACGAATCGTTCGAATCGAACGAATCCGAATAACGAATCGTTCGAATTGTACGAATCCGATTAACGAATCGTTCGAGTCGAACGAATCCGAAAAGCAACGAAAATCCGAAAAACCAAACAACGAAAGTCCGAAAAACGAAAAAAGGAACAACGAAAATGAACAAAAAAATTCGTACATTCGTAACTTTTTTTTTTGTTGAATTGGTAATTTTCCATGTCCCTTACAATGGTGCTGCTTAACGTGCTTCGAATGGATTGAACAAAAAAATTCGTACATTCGTAACTTTTTTTTTTCGATTCGTAACTTTTTTTTTTTTTCGATTCGTAAATTATTAAAATGTAATAATAGCATACACATTACATAAAATTATGAATTATGCTCCGATTACGAATGTTACGAATGTACGAATAACTACGAATGCGTCCGAATTTCGAATAAACGAATGAACGAAAATTAAACTAACGAAAAAACAAATCAACGAAAAAATAACTCTTACAAATGTACGAATCGCTACGAATACGAACAACGACGACTTACGAATGTACGAATCGTTACGAATACGAACGACAACTTACGAATGTACGAATCAACGGAAACGAAAACAACGAAAGGAAAAAAAACGATTTTTTTTCGGAAACGAAAAAAACAAAACGAAAATAAACAAATTTTTTTGTTGTGCACATGTCTAGAGATTAGCAAGGTTTGATCCTTCCACAAATTCTGTTTTACTGCATGAGACCCCAGCAAGGCAGTCTTTCTCAAACCTTTCACTGCTTTGAGAGGACAGGCGTGGATTTTCAGCCAAGCAATCATCGTCACGCGCCTAGGTAAGGCTACTTTCACACTGGAAAGAGAATGGAAGGAAAGGCGTGGCCTGATGCATGAATCCTTTTAAAACATTTATTTAAAACAAAATGGAATATACAGAAAATACTACGTAGTCATACAGTGGATGAATTACAATATTAATACCACTTATTTGAACAGTATTGAATATTAAAATGAAGCCCATATAGGGGATAAAAGATGAATGATCGGCAAACACGTTCAGAGGATTTTCCTCTTCCTCAGAGCCTTAGGATACCAGGTCTGGTCTGCATGATAGAATGTAGAGGACTGGATGAGTGGTATATCATTGGGTGAGTAGTCAACCCTTACTGGTGGATTATCTTTTGCTGTAGGGATGTTCCTTCTACATCACAACGTTCTACATTAAACAAACACCAAACAGATATAGATATAGATAGAATTGCAGACTCTATTCCAAATACTAAAAGGCATATAATATAAAAATAATAAATATATATATTAAAACAATGCTAAGCTAAGCAGGGCAATAACTTCTCCGCAGGATGTGGAAACCAAAAAGATCTGAACAAATTAATGAGGTGGGCAACTACATGGCAAATGAGGTTCAATGTAGAAAAATGTAAAATAATGCATTTGGGTGGCAAAAATATGAATGCAATCTATACACTGGGGGGAGAACCTCTGGGGAATCTAGGATGGAAAAGGACCTGGGGGTCCTAGTAGATTATAGGCTCAGCAATGGCATGCAATGCCAAGCTGCTGCTAACAAAGCAAACAGAATTTTGGCATGCATTAAAAAGGGGATCAACTCTAGAGATAAAACGATAATTCTCCCGCTCTACAGGACTCTGCTCTGGCCACACCTGGAGTATGCTGTCCAGTTCTGGGCACCAGTCCTCAGGAAGTATGTACAGGCAGTCCCCGACTTACAAACAACTCCTGCTTACGAACGGCCTCAATGTAGGCTACTTGTGCTCCACGCTGGTCCTGGATACCTCCGAGCAGATATCTTGCCACATTCCACACTGCAGTACTTCATGTGCTGCATGGCCAGAAGAGCCCCAGAAGCGCCCAGAACATCCCACATCCCTGCACAGGCGGAAGTTACACTTACAAGCAGTGTTCCGACTTACGAACAAATTCCACTTACCAACAAACCTACAGTCTTTAATGGGTTCGTAACCCGGGACTGCCTGTACTGGAAATGGAGCGAGTACAAAGAAACAAAGCTAATAAAGGGTTTGGAGGATATTAGTTATGAGGAAAAGTTGCAAACACTGAACTTATTCTCTCTGGAGAAGAGACGCTTGAGAGGGGATATGATTTCAATATACAAATACCATACTGGTGACCCCACAATAGTAATAAAACTTTTCCGCAGAAGGGAGTTTAACAAGACTTGTGGCCACTCAATAAAATTAGAAGAAAAGAGGTTTAACCTAAAACTACGTAGAGGGTTCTTTACTGTAAGAGTGGTAAGGATGTGGAATTCCCTTCCACAAGTGGTGGTCTCAGCGGGGGGGGGGGGCATTGATAATTTCAAGAAACTATTACATAAGCACCTGAACGACCGCAACATACAGGGATATACAATGTAATACTGACATATAATCACACACAGGTTGGACTTGTGTCTTTTTTCAACCTCACCTACTATGTAACTATGTAACTATGTAGGTATGTATATATGAGAAAAATGATTATTGTTAATTGATCACATACATTATTGTGAACATGAACCACTATAGCATTATGTTCGCAATAATGTATGTTATCAATTAACATTAAATAATTTTTCTTGAACTTCCCCCAATCGTCCAAGGCAGCGGAGTATGCGTGCATGATTGATTATACACTGACACCTCCACAAAAATACTACCATTTACATTAAGGCCCTCCGCACAAGCGCAGGATAGAATTTTTTCTGTTTTACTTTCCCACTGGGGCGGGGGGGCGTTAGTTTTAGTTTTTTGTTTTAACGCTGTTATAACGGGGGCTAAAAGCGCCCCGCTAGTGGCCGCATAAAGGGTTAAAAGCGCCTCTGCCGAATGGCCTTGCAAGCGCTTTGGCAGCACAGCCCATTGATTTCAATCGCAAGGGCGGTGGAGGAGCAGTGTATACAGCGCTCCCGCACCGCCCCAATGATGCTGCTTGCAAGTCTTTTTTCCCTGTCTTGCAAGCCCACCGCCCCAATCTGAAAGTACTCAGGCTTTCACACCGGGGTGACTTGAGAGGCGCTTTTCAGGCGCTTTATAGGCGCTATTTTTATCGCTAATACGCCTGAAAAGCGCCCCAGTGTGAAAGGGGTCTTAATGATTTCGATAATTAGAAGGATTGGGGGGGCCTGGTGATGCATGTTGGGAGAATTGTTAAAGACTTCAGATGCTTCTTGTTAACTTTCCACGTGGGATTCTGCCCTGTGTGGATGTCACTGTGAACAATCTGTTCGTCTTCCCTGGCCTTTGGACCTAGGGGTTGGAAAGAAGAAGCAATGGTCCTCCTTTTGAGAGGTATTTCTGAAGATGTTGGCTGCTGGAGGCTAAGGGGTGCTGACCTAGAGGAAGCAAAACTGTCCCCCACAAGAGATGTAGTGAGTGACTGGTTGAGTGAAGAGTATACACGGGAACCCACCCAGCTGTCCTACCTTGAAATACCAGGATTAAGATACCACTATTAAGAACCTTAACCTTCAAGGAGCCAAGTATTGTATGTATCCATCTAGCATATTCTGTACTTAGACGGTACAGAGAGACTTTTTCAGAGATGAGAGACTTAAAAGGGTTTAGAACCCTAGTCTGGTGTTTAAAGGAGTTGTAAAGGCAGAAGGTTTTTTATCTTAATGCATTCTATGCATTAAAGTAAAAAAACCTTCTATGTGTAGCAGCCTCACCAACAACCACCAATTACCTACCTGCCCAGTTTTGGAGCCGGCCAAGAGTTCCTGATGATCTGGGGGGGCATGGGCTCTCTGTAGCAGACAAGAAAAGTGCTGGTGTAAAGTATGTGTTTGTACAATGTGTCTGTATAGCGTGTGTGTATATGATCATTACTATATATATTTGATTATTTATTTGCTTGACAGAGAAATTGAGTGATAGAGCAAAGCATAGAGTGATGGGATGATGAAGAGAGAGAGAGCAAGGGAATAGAGGGGTGGAGTTATGGAAAGAGAGGGAGAGACAGAATAATAGAGGGATGAAAGTGATGAAGAATAGAAAGGATGGGGATATAGGGCACAAGGATTGTTGAATGGACAGTATGGTGGAGGGATGGAGTAAGAGATAAAAGGATGATGTGATGGAGTTATGGAGGGAGGAATATAGTAACAGAGGGATGAGAGTGATGGAGAGTGAAGAGGTTGAAGGGGCCTACAAAAGAGGGATGGTAGGATGGAAAGTTAGAGGGAGACAGGAGGTGAAGGAGTGATGGAGACAGGAGGTGATGGAGTGATAGAGACATGAGGTGAAAGAGGGATGGAGTGATGGAGACAGGAGGTGAAGTAGGAATGGAGACAGGAGGTGATGGAGGGATGGAGACATGAGGTGATGGAGGGATGGAGACAGGAGGTGAGGAAAGGATGGAGACAGGAGGTGATGGAGACAGGAGGTGATGGGGGGATGGAGTGATGGAGACAGGAGGTGAAGGAGGTATGGAGTGATGGAGACAGAAGGTGAAGGAGGGATGGAGTGATGGAGACAGGAGGTGATGGAGGGATGGAGACAGGAGGTGATGGAGGGATGGAGACAGGAGGTGATGGAGGGATGGAGACAGGAGGTGACGGAAGGATGGAGACAGGAGGTGATGGGGGATGGAGTGATGGAGACAGGAGGTGAAGGAGGGATGGAGTGATGGAGACCAGAAGGTGAAGGAGGGATGGAGTGATGGAGACAGGAGGTGATGGAGGGATGGAGACAGGAGGTGATGCAGGGATGGAGAAAATAGGTGTTGGAGGGATGGAGACAGAAGGTGTTGGAGGGATGGAGACAGGAGGTGAAGTAGGGATGGAGACAGGAGGTGAAGTAGGGATGGAGACAGGAGGTGAAGTAGGGATGGAGACAGGAGGTGAAGTAGGGATGGAGACAGGAGGTGAAGTAGGGATGGAGACAGGAGGTGAAGGAGGGATGGAGACAGGAGGTGAAGGAGGGATGGAGACAGGAGGTGATGGAGGGATGGAGACAGGAGGTGATGGAGGGATGGAGAAAAGAGGTGTTGGAGGGATGGAGACAGGAGGTGTTGGAGGGAAGGAGACAGGAGGTGTTGGGGGGATGGAGACAGGAGGTGAAGTAGGGATGGAGACAGGAGGTGATGGAGGGATGGAGACAGGAGGTGATGGAGGGATGGAGACAGGAGGTGAAGTAGGGATGGAGACAGGAGGTGATGGAGGGATGGAGACAGGAGGTGATGGAGGGATGGAGACAGGAGGTGATGGAGGGATGGAGACAGGAGGTGATGGAAGGATGGAGACAGGAGGTGATGGAGGGATGGAGATAGGAGGTGACGAAAGGATGGAGACAGGAGGTGATGGAGACAGGAGGTGATGGGGGGATGGAGTGATGGAGGGATGGAGTGATGGAGACAGAAGGTGAAGGAGGGATGGAGACAGGAGGTGATGGAGGGATGGAGACAGGAGGTGATGGAGGGATGGAGACAGGAGGTGATGGAGGGATGGAGACAGGAGGTGATGGAAGGATGGAGACAGGAGGTGATGGAGGGATGGAGATAGGAGGTGACGAAAGGATGGAGACAGGAGGTGATGGAGACAGGAGGTGATGGGGGGATGGAGTGATGGAGGGATGGAGTGATGGAGACAGAAGGTGAAGGAGGGATGGAGACAGGAGGTGATGGAGGGATGGAGACAGGAGGTGATGGAGGGATGGAGACAGGAGGTGATGGAGGGATGGAGACAGGAGGTGATGGATGGATGGAGACAGGAGGTAATGGAGGGATGGAGACAGGAGGTAATGGAGGGATGGAGACAGGAGGTGATGGAGGGATGGACTGATGGAGACAGGAGGGGCGGGGGGGGGGGGGGGGGGGGGGTGATGGAGACAGGAGGTGATGGAGGGATGGAGACCGGAGGTGATGGAGACAGGAGGTGATGGAGACAGGAGGTGATGGAGGGATGGCGACAGGAGGTGACGGAAGGATGGAGACAGGAGGTGATGGGGGGATGGAGTGATGGAGACAGAAGGTGAAGGAGGGATGGAGTAATGGAGACAGGAGGTGATGGAGGGATGGAGACAGGAGGTGATGCAGGGATGGAGAAAAGAGGTGTTGGAGGGATGGAGACAGGAGGTAGTAGAGACAGGATGTGAAGGAGGGATGGAGTGATGGAGACAGGAGGTGTTAGAGACAGGAGGTGATGGAGGGATGGAGTGATAGAGACAGTAGGTGATGGAGGGATGCTAAGTATGGAGCTCATGATGTTAAGGGGGGACTCCTGATGTAAAGTTGGGGTGCTGTTGCATGTAAATCTGACTTTCTAATAAATGTAAGTTTAGTTTTAATTATCATGATATAAAATAATGGATGTGGGGGCCTTTTAGTGGGCGTGATTTTTTTTCTTGGGGGGGGGGGGCAGCATTTCATTCTTGGACCCAGGCAGCACAATATCTTGGGCCAGCCCTGTATGGAAGTCAAATCTTTTTGAAGATTTGTACCAGTAGCACTTCACTAGCATACAAATAAGGATTGTTGCTCTATAGTTACATAGATCAATAGGTCATTCTATGAGATCTTTTGTGTACTGTTGGAACTTCAGTTTATTAGGTCAGTTATATATTGTACTTTGCAAAGGGTCTTAGCAAACTTTGTTGAAGAGTCATTAATGCTTCTGTTCAGGCTGGGACTGGGATAGAAAATAGGCCTGGGCATTTTACACTCAGCAACCAAAGTTTCCAGGGACTGGGGGGGGGGGGGGGTCCAGGTGTTCACAGGGGCATTTGGTAAAAGGATATTCATAGAGTCGGTCCTCGGTCCTGTAATGTAAAGGGGCACTGTAATATACAGGGGACTGCAGTGCCCATAGCAACCACAGCCCCCCCTCAAAGTGACCCTTGCAGTCATACCCCCCCCCCACCTTTTCTCTCTAATCACAGTGTCCCCTTTTACTCTCTGCCTCCTCTGCAAAGTCCTACCTTCCACAGGGCAGAGGCAGGATTCAGCCTGTGTGCCCTCTCCAAGGTCTCCCGCTCTGCTGACAATGTCATCCTATCAGCAGAGCAGGGGGTGGGAGGAGCTGCAGATCTGGGTCATATTAAGCGGGTGATTACCTGCTTGTTAATATGAAAAGATTCCCACTCTTTGAGCAGATCTCCAGCCGGGAGACACAGGCATGACCGCATACGACAAGTGAGCTGCGACCGTGGTCTGTGTTGGCACTGTCCAGATCGTGGTTGCCACTTACCTCCCACTGTGCAGCCAGGACATGTGGCCCGATGTGCCCTGTGGCCAGTCCAGACCTGCTTCTGTTCTTCAAATACAGTAATTTTGCAGTGAGCTTTCCAAGTGGATGCTAAAATGGCCTTTGGGGCAGCTCCCCAGTGTGGTGGTGGGGGGACCTTGGGCTTGGGTGCCGACTGGACCTTCCCAAAACCATGGACGTGTCCTGACCAGGAGGCACTGGGAGCAAGGAGTGGACAGCGGGAGAACACTGCCAGGTAAGTCTCCAGGAGCAACAGGAACAGCCAGTGCTGGTGACACACAGTCAGGAGGACTGGGAGGCACGCCTAAGTGGCCTGGGATTGAGCAGTCTGGAATGGGTGTAGAGCCAGTCAGGAGGACTGTGGTGGCACGGGCAGTGGAAAGGAAAAGCTGCAGTCAGGAGGGCTGGCAGTGCCTAAAGAGGTGGTACTGGGAGCAGTAGCCACATGTAGGACAGCTAGCACCAAGGACTTCTATTCTGCTACTCCATAGGGGCTTGTTGTCCCTCTCTGTAAAGGGCATTCCATCAGACCCAGCTGAGATTGTGCTGAGCCTGAAACCTGTGCTAGCTGGTCCTGGGAGTGATAGTCTGCAAGCAAATGTATGTGTTGGAGGTTGAGGAGAAAAGATCGTATATACTAGAGTATATAGTTAAATTCCCACCAAGTTTCTTCAATCAAGTGGGCATCCCATATGTACCCTATCCCCATCCAAGTTCTATTCTCTTAATAAAACAAAAAAAAAAGAAAAGTGCAAGGAAATTCATGCGCCTGGCTGTGCAGGTCGGGAGATGAACCACATTCACCAGTGACCAGTGCTACACAGATATCTCCCAAAGATGACATTTTTTCTCAATGTCTATGCAGACTTCATAAACCAACTACATGAGCAGGGAGAATTCTGTGATCCCATGTACAGAGAATACCGTTGTTATGAATGCATGTGGTAAAGCAAAATTTACAATTTTGGCTGTTTTTGAAACTCGTGACTGGCTGCAGATTAACATGGAAAGACAATTTGAGAAAAATAACAGACATCTTAAAGAGTAATAGGTCTTTTTTGTCAGCTACAAATAGTATCGTACTAACTAGTGTCTGATGGTCCAGCGCTGTCTTCCCACAGTGACTTCTCTTACTGCTGTGAGCCCCGGTGCTGCTATTTTGGATGCCCCACTGAGCATGTGCAAAATCGTGGGGTTGCTGTGGGACTGGTTGTGCAATCTCCTGGGATGTGTGATGTGTCCCAGGAGGTTGTGGGCATGGGTAGGGGTGCGTGCCTAGGTGCATGTTATCTCACCTAGGCTAGAATTAAGGAAGTGGAAGCGGGTGCGTATTAAAAAATGTACCCACTCCATGTGAAAAAACAAAAAAAACATGTCAAAAGTGTTAGGGCATGGGGTAGGGAGTTGAGTTTCACTTTCACTTTTCAATGAAGGTCCAATTTAGGTAGCAGTTGTGTTTTTCTAAAATGTTTGATGTGCACTGCAGGTAGATATAAGATAAAAAGAACAATGACAGAAGTGCCTGCAATCAGTGCCGGGACAAGGTCGTCTAGAGCCCAGGGCGAACATAAAAAAAAAAATGCTTACAGTCTTAAGCCCCATACACACGGTCGGAAAATCCGACCACCAAATCCATCGGATTTGGTCCGACGGATTTAGTCCGACACTGGTGTTGCATATGGTGTTGCATACACGCGGTCGGACAAAGTTGTCGGAAAATCCGATCATTCTGAACGTGGTGACGTTTGTTGCCTACGACAGGACTACATAGAGGCTAGTAGCCAATAGCTTTGGTCTTGTAATGTGATCTGAGCATGCGTAGCACTTTGTCCGTCGGAATTCGCTACACACGATCGGATTTGGTGTGATCGGACTTTGTTGTCAAAAAATCAGCAGGAGATAGGACTTGGTCCGTCGGACAATCCGATGGAAACTGTCCGATGGTACCTACACACGGTCGGAAATTTCCGACAACATTGTCCGATAGGACAGAATCCATCGGAAAATCCGACCATGTGTATGGGGCTTAAGCAGAAGTTCCCCCTCCTACCAGCACAAATCCGCCCCCCTGCTGAAAGCACAAATCTTTGCCCCCCCCCATCCCCCTCACCTCACATCCTCTCTCAGTATGCCCCCAGCACAAATACCCCACCACCTGCCCATAAAATGCCCCCCCCCCTCCTAGCACAAATCTTCTACCCCTCAAATTTCCCCTTCAAGCACAAATCCTCTCCTCCTAACTCCAGATTCCCCCTTCCCAGCACAAATTCCACTCCCCCATCCTAGCACAAAATTCCCCCAAATCCCCATTCCTAGCACACCTCTCCTAATCCCCCTACCAACCCCCAAATTGGCTCTCCCAACATAAATGCCCTCCCCCAATCTCCTTGTGGTGCCCCCCACCTCTCATGATACCACGGTGCCCAGGGCAGCTGCCCACCCCTTGTCCTGGCCCTTAGCTGCGCACATTTACCAATCCTTTAGCAGCAATCTCAGTTCACATATGTTTTTCATCTGGTTTTGTGAAATTCCGCTTTAACAAAAGTGGTGCGATACACACTCAATGTATTGGTTTAAATTTTATTATATTTATTACACCAATTTCTAAAAGATAGATTGCTATTAGGTTGGCTTCAGAGTCAGGGGAAGCTGCAATGGGGCATAGCAGATGAGAATATCAGATTTAGAACCTGCTATCCTACACAATATATCTATAGTTCAGTCTAGAAGAAATAATAGAAGTTATTGCCGTGTGATAACATCTTATTTTCAAGGATATTGTGCTGAATTTATCAATAAAAATGGCATTTGGTTCTAGATATAAATTATATTGCTAGAATCACTGCAATGCTTTAAAATCCCAGTGTAAATAATTTCTATTGCTTGGAATTGCACTTTAGTCTGGCACGGTCAACTGCTAAAACATTCATTCAGATAATTGTATGGCTATGGTTGTATCTTACACATCTATAGCCCATTATCTTTCAAATGACTTCAAGTTGTATTAAGCCTGCAGTGTTTTATAGCCTAACACATTGAGCACAATAAAATAAACATTTCCCAGTAAACTGTTTAAAATTTTTATCCCAGCACTTGCAGTTCACAGCATTCAGTGCTGCTTGCTCCCGCTCTCTCGGTACTGCCTCCCTGAACTTTTGATCATTACAGGAAAAGAGGTAACAGTGGATAGTGCAGTCTGAAGAGAGTCTGTTAGCTTTGAGAAGGGAGGGGGGAGCAGGAAAGTACCTTGCTATCCTAGGCTATGGGGTTGTGTGCACATTGTAGGGAGACCCAGTATCTGCATGCAAGGGTGACTCCATAGGATGCTGCAAGAGAAAGGAGCCACCCTAAAACAGGAAACCAGATAAAGATTACAAGATAAAGAAGCTGTATACTAAATAAGTAAATAAGCTGCTGAAAGTGCTTAAAAAATCTGAAGGTTTAATATCATTTTAATACAACTCTGCTACAAATTTAACCACTTCAGCCCCGGACCAATTGGCAGCCAAAGGACCAGGCCCCTTTTTGCGATTCGGAACTGCGTCGCTTTAACTGACAATTGCGCGGTCGTGCGACGTGGCTCCAAAACAAAAATTTTTTTCCCACAAATAGAGCTTTCTTTTGGTGGTATTTGATCGCCCCTGCGGTTTTTATTTTTTGCGCTATAAACAAAAATAGAGCGACAATTTTGAAAACAATGCAATATTTTTTGCTTTTTGCTATAATAAATATCCCCAAAAAATATATAAAAAAACGTTTTTTTCCCTCAGTTTAGGCCGATACGTATTCTTCTACATATTTTTGGTAAAAAAAATCGCAATTAGCGATTATTGATTGGTTTTTCGCAAAAGTTATAGCGTTTACAAAATAGGGGATAGTTTTATAGCATTTTTATTAATATTTTTTTTTTTACTAGTAATGGCGGCGATCAGTGATTTTTATTGTGACTGCGACATTATGGCGGACACATCAGACATTTTTGACAAATTTTTGGGACCATTGTCATTTATACAGCAATCAATGCTATTTAAATGCATTGATTCCTGTATAAATTACAGTTGTATTGAAAGAGTTAACCACTAGGGGGAGGGAAGGGGCTATGGGCTGTGACGTGTGTGTGTTTTTTTTTACATTAGGGGGCGGGGCTGACGTCTGACGTCATTGATCGGCTTTCCCGATGACCGGGAACAGCCAATCAATGACAGGCAGAGTAGGAAGCGCGGGGAGAGGTTTGTTTACACATACCTCTCCCCGTTCTTCAGCTCCGTGACCCGATCGCGGGACACCAGCGGCGATCGGGTCTGCTGGTCCCGCGGCCGGGGTCACGGAGCTCCCGACCGGGTCGCGAGCGCGCCGCTGTCGGCGCGCGCGCGACCCACAGGCAGGCAAATGCAAAATCACGTTTATATACAGGATTTTGCCTGCCCGTGCCATTCTGCCGCAGTATATCTGCGGGAGGCGGTCGGGAAGCGGTTAATAATCTTTTTATTTCTTCTATGTGTTACTATAGTCTAAAGCAGGGGTCTCTAAACTTTTCAAACAAAGGGCCACTTTATTGTCCTTCAGACTTTAGGAGGGCCAGATTGTGGCCAGCAGGGGCAGAAAATGTCACGGGCCCAGCATCGGTGAGAATAACTATGGTGTCAGGGTTGGTTGTCAATAGGAGGAGTATTCCCCCTATTAGTAGGAGGAATAGTATTCCATCATTGGTATCGGTGGAAGATATAGTGCCCCATTGTTGGTGTCAGTGAGAGGAATAGTGCCTCATATCAGTGTAAGGAGTTGTGCCCCAAGGGCCACATAAAGGCTAGCCACATCTGGCCCTCGGGCCACAGTTTGGAGACCCCTGGTCTAAAGCAGTGGTCTCCAAACTGTGGCCCTCTGCTTGCCTTTATGCAGCCCTTGAGGCATTATTTTTGCCACTGACACAAACAATGGGGCACTATTCCTTCCACTGACACCAACAATGGGGCACTATTCCTCCCACTGACACCAAGAATGGAGCACTATTCCTCCCACTGACACCAGCTATTTTTTCCCCCTGATCCCCAAGATCAGGCATTGTTTACTCCCACTGGGCAAAGTCCGGCCCCCCCAATGTCTAATGGACAATAAACTGGCCCTTTCTTAAGAGAGTTTGAAGACCCCGGGTCTAAAGCATATGTACTGTGCAGTGTGCTTTTAGGATAGCGTTCTTAAAAAAAATATTTGCACTATTCACTTTGTGTCTGCAGCCATTGTACTCCTTTCTGTCCAGGATATATATTTTTTTATTTTAGAGATGCATCAATTTAGTGTTAAATCATTGCCATTCTAGTACAGGAAGATTGTTAGGACTACGGAACACCTTCCCCTCTCCTCATCTCAGCAACATAGAGGGATATGTGTTGTAGTCCCCGCAGAGAATAGGGAACAATATTAGCTAATTACAGTTGGCACAGGCAGAGAACACAGGCTTAACTGATTTAACAAAACACGTTCAATGGTATATTTGACCAAATGCAATAGGAAAAGTCCATTGTTAAGGCAGCCATACACAACACATTCTACCTGTGGGATGAATGAGAGAAAGTCATGCATGCTAACAGCGTGGAGTCTTCAATGCCGGCTATTGTATTTGGGTGGCTGCAACACCCATGGCTGTCTGAGTGTGCTTCTGAACAGCAACTGCATTTTATAGGATGCAGTTGCTCTACAGTTAAAAGGGAAGTATGAGAATATTTTTTTTTTTTTTTAAAACATACTTACCTAGGTGGATGCAGCATTGGTCTGATGCGGCATCTGTCCCCTGCTGGCTCTAAAGCTGAGAACCGAGCGACTAAACACAGTCGATCGCTCAGTTCTCAGTGCTCCCTGACCAGAGAGTTGGTGATTGTCAGTCACTGTCTCTCTGCTCTGCCCCCCTGAGCTTATTGGAGCCCTGGGCTGTGGAGAGGGCAGGTGAAGCCAGCTCAAGCTATCAGCGGCTTGCTGAGAGTCGGGTGTCGATCCAGGCATGTGGGCGGATCCTGACCATATGGTCACGATCTTTCCAGAGCCTGGAGCTGCTCTGTGACATCATCCGACAGCGGGCTTCACTGCATAGCGGATGACAGCCCAACGGAAGGCTTAAGCTTAAGCGGCCTGGGACTGTTGTATGTGAAGCTGACAGGGGACTCTAACTTTGGGAGTGATTTGGAGTGGCGGTTGGACGAAATCATGGATTTCACAGAAGGGCTACTGAACGTCTTGGAAGTGCACTGGGCACTGGAAGATATAGAGTTTCTGGCCGTTCAGGAATGGGAGCTGGAGATCACCTACAGACGGCTGCTAGACTCTGCTCAGTGCCAGGGCTGGGCTCCCCTTGCCTGGGACTATAAGGAAATACCAGTGCACAACTCTGAAATCCTGGCTGAAGAGTCAGCAATGTGGCAGAGTAACAGTGTGCTTTGCCAACCTGCCCCTGCAATTATGGACGCGGAGGTCTTATGGCAGATGCAGCAAGTGCTGACTGACCTTCATGATCCTGTTTCTGCATGGGATGATCTTGGATGGAGGAATGTGCCTGTCCAGCAGCATGCCAGAGAATCGGCAGTGGAAAATCTGGAGATTGCCATCCCCAAAGCTGAGGTGCCGACAACAGGGCAGAGCTCTGCTAACCTCTGCCCAGCACTGATAGCATCTTCTGGGTTCCAGAGACAGGGGATTTAATAGACTTTTCTGCTGAGGAAGAAGAACCTGATGAGCCTCCAGCAGAAGAGCTGGTATTAGGGCCAAACTTAACTGTGCTCTGCCCAGCACCAACAGCAGTATCTGTGAAGTTACAAGGAACTTCCCCAGCTGAAGCGCTGGTCACCGGACAGAGGGTCCAAGACTTCTGCCCCACACCTGTGGCAGTTGTGGAGGCTCAGGGTGAGAAGGTGGCGATCACTTCCCAGCAGCAGATACAGGGGGAGAAGGGAGAGGAGGTGTTTGTTGTCCCTCCTTAACAGTCGGCCAGGGTGGAGAAAGCGCTCTTTCCTCCCCAGCAAAGATCCGTGCACCTGGACATGTTGTCCCAGCAGCCAGATGAGGGAATGGAAAAGGAAGCAGCCGGCTCCCCTTCCCAATGGCAGCTACACAATTTGGGAGTGGAGGAAGCCAGCCTCCTGCCCCAACGGTTAACCGGACCGGAGGGTGTGGAGTCCCCAGCAGAAGTGCTGGCAACAGGGCAGAGTGCTACCCACCTCTGCCCAGCACCAGCAACAAATGTGGAGTTCCAGGGAGCCTGGGGTAGTCGGCCCCTCTCTCCAGCGACAAGCTGAGGTAGTAAAGCTGCTACTCCCAGCCGAATCACTGGCAACAGGGCAGAGCGCCGCTGGCCTCTGCCTAGCACCTACAATGTCTCTACAGCTATAGGAAGCTGGGGCAATCGGTCACACTGTCCAGCAGCAGACGGCGCCCCAGAATGATGACACCAACAATATGTACATAATATATTGTATTCCCTGGGAGGTATGTCTGCACTATTATAACAATTATAAAGCAGAGATCTTGATTATCTCACATGCACTTGGTTATGGGTTCTCTTTAATTAGAAGGAAATAAAGAGGAAAAAAAAATTCTACCAATTATTATAAGTGCTTGATATATATACACCGGACACTTTATTAGGTACACCTGTTCAATTGCTTGGTAACACAAATTGCTAATCAGCCAATCACATGGCAGCAACTCAATGCATTTAGACGTGGCGAAGATGACTTGCCGACATTCAAACCAAGCATCGGAGTGGGGAAGAAAGAGGATTTAAGTCACTTTGAATGTGGCATGGTCTTTGGTGCCAGACGGGCTGGTCTGAATATTTCAAAAACTGCTGATCTACTGAGATTTTGACACACAACCATCTCTAGGGTTTACAGAGAATGGTCCGAAAAAGAGAAAATACCCAGTGAGCGGTAGTTGCATGGACGAAAAATGGCTTGTTGATGTCAGAGGAGAATGGGCAGACTGGTTTGAGATGATAGAAAGGCAACAGTAACTCAAATAACCACTCATTACAGCGAGGGTAAGCAGAATACCATCTCTGAACTCACAACACATCGAACCTTGAAGCAGATGGGCTACAGCACCAGAAGACCACACTGGGTGCCACTCCTGTCAGCTAAGAACAGGAAACTGAGGCTACAATTCACACAGGCTCACCACAATTGGACAATAGAAGATTGAAAAAACATTGCCTGGTCTGAGGAGTCTCGATTTCAGCTGCGACATTCAGAGGGTAGGGTCAGAATTTGGTGTAAACATGAAAGCATGGATCCATCCTGCCTTGTATCAATGGTTGAGGCTGGTGGGGGTGTGAAATGGTGTGGGGGATATTTTCTTGCCACAATTTGGGCTTCTTAGTACCAATTGAGCATCATTTAAACATCACGGCCTACCTGAGTATTGTTGCTGACCATATCCATCCCTTTATGACTACAGTGTACCCATCTTCTGATGGTGACTTCCAGCAGGATAATGCACCATGTCACAAAGCTCAAATCATCTCACCACTGGTTTCTTGAACATGACAATGAGTTCACTGTACTCCGATAGCCTCCACAGTCACCAGATCTCATTCAATAGAGCACCTTTGGGATGTGGTAGAACGGGAGATTCACATCATGGATGTGCAGCCGACAAATCTGCAGCAACTGCGTGATGCTATCATGTCAATATGGACCAAAATCTCTGGGGAACATTTCCAACACCTTGTTGAATCTATGCTACAAAGAATTAAAGTGATTGTAAAGTCTAATATTTTTTTTTAAATAAAAATAAACATGTTATACTTACCTGCTCTACTGCAGTGGTTTTGCTTAGAGCAGCCCTGACCCCCCTCTTCTCGTGTCCCTCTTTGCTGCTCCTGGCTTATTCCTGTCAGGTGCCCCCACAGCAAGCGGCTTGCTATGGGGGCACCCGAGCCGAGTCACAGCTCCCTGTGTCCATTCAGACACAGAGGCCCAACCCGACCCCACCCCCCCTCTCTTCTGATTGGCTAACTGACTTTGATTGACATCCGTGGGAACCAATGGCGCCACTGCTGTGTCTCAGCCAATCAGGAGGTGGGTCCCAGGCGGCTAAGACACTTGTGGACATCGCTGGAAAGAGATGGGACTCAGGTAAGTAATTAGGGGGTGCTGGGGAGGCTGCTGCACACAGAAGGCTTTTTTTATCTTAATGCATAGAATGCATTAGGATAAAAAACCTTCTGCCTTTACAACTCCTTTAAGGTAAGGCAGTTCTGAAGGCAAAAGGGGGTCCAACCTGGTACTAGCAAGGTGTACCTAATAAAGTAGCCAGTGAGTGTATGTAGCATATTACATATATAGCATATATACTAGATTACTAGTATAGTCTAGATACTAGACTAGATTTACTTCCTATTACAACATAAGGCTATCACAATACTACATACGTGCACAAAGAAGCATAATGAAGCGGTGAAGGCCAAAGGTCCCCCTTTCATTTAGGAGAGCCTTTTTTTTTCTTCAATAGGACATCACAGCACTAATAAGAATACGCATAAATTATCGGTGAAGGCAAGATTGAGGCAGATGTGGGGAGACAGGAATGGAGATGATGATGCCTATTTCATAGGTGTGCGATCACAAAATGTAGAATGCCATTGGGCATTCTTGCGTGAGTATCTGACATGCTTACAAATGCATTAGTGTCATCCAGAATGGTCAGTGAGTTACTATGCTTCGCAGCGACCTGGGGAAGGGGTTCTTTAATGATTTATTAATATTCTTTTTGTAGGTGCTGACTCTTAAAATATTAACAGTTTTTCCTGCCAACAGATTTCGGTTCAGCCAGCCTTGTACAAATTTCTGCAATACTACATAGCAAGGAAGATGAGTCTACGATTTTCTTGTTCAGCCTTAAAACGATTAAGGTCAGAGCAGACAGATTACAATGGAAGGTACAAAGCTGAACAAAGAAATACAAGAGTCCTCTCCTTTGCAGTGTTGAGAAGTGTGCATCACAAGACTGGCTGAACAGAATTACAAAGCCATTTGCAGGCAATACAGTTTACATACAGTATATGCATGTGCAGATAGGTCTGATCCAGTCCCCTTTTGTACCTCTATTGCACCAGGTTATTTACACACAAAAATCAGCACCCGCTGCTCACAGTAAGGGTTGGTTCACACTGAGGCAGCACGACTTGCAGCGCGACTGCCTCAGGCGGCCTGCATCCGACTTCAGTGGCGGCTTGCAAAATGGCTTCTGTATAGAAGTCAATGCAAGTCTCCTGAAGTCGCCCCAAAAGTAGTACAGGAACCCTTTTCTAAGTCGGAGCGACTTGTGTCGCTCCTATTAGAACGGTTCCATTGTACAGAATGGAGCGCGACTTGTCAGGCGGCTAAGTTGCCCCAGTGTGAACCGTTCTGAATGGTTATTTACAAATGACTACTAAACAAATCGCCTACTATAATGTACAAAGGTCTCTTAGTCCCGTTTCACACATATGCGATGCGGGAACAGCGCGATTCCTGTGCGGATTCCCGCATCACATGTCACTCTCAGGCAGTTCACACTGCTCTCTGTGAACCACTGCGAGGTCAATAGAACGTTAATGAGACCCCCAGATCAGTTCACAGATCGCAGTGCGAACTGTCAAATGGATTCAAGTGTCATGAATTCAAGCCACTCATTGTTCTCAGTCAAAAAGGTAAATCTCATATCTTCAATGTAACCCACTAGGTAATTTGACTGGCCAATTACCATGGGATGCTGTTTTGCATCCAAGCCACTCGTTTCAGTAAAAAAAAAAGCTCTCATGACTACATAGAAAACAGCTTGTTCACCAACCTAATAAACCATTCGACCCTGTGACACACCAAAGTATGAAAAAATAGGTGCACAAAACACCTTATTCTCTTACCAAATGAGCTTCAGGATTATATACAAAAGGTAAATCCTCTCAGAACATGAGGGCCCTTAGTGATATACTGTATATTATTCCAACTGGCCATAGCTATTCAAAATGTAATATTTGATTGAAGTGCACATGGGGTTAAATGAACCAATATCCCTAGGCCTGGAGAATATCAGGCTGCGCGCGATTGGTTCGTCAACTCCATGATTATTGATATTTCATCCTTCTTCCAGAAGATGGAGTGAGGATTAATCGATTTCCAATTGATATTTAGGACAAATATGACTCAACACTTCTCAGATAGTCTGTTAGATGGCGCTGTGGCTAACAGATAAAATAGCAATTTATTTGTTGGGCTTGTGCAAATGCCAATGCTCGATCGCTTGATGATACAATTGTGCAAAGACATCACACGCAGCATGACGTCACTGCACGGGGATGCATGGCGGCTATTTTGCTCATAATTGTATAAATACAGCATGACCAAACAATTGGATGCCATTTCCTGTCACCACCATGGATCTTATATGTTTGTTTGTCCCATTATTTTGTCTGAAGCGCATTTAGTGAGTGAAACATGTAAAGATAAGGTATTTTTTGCACCTATTTTTTCGTACGTTGGTGTGTCACAGGGGTCACATGTTTTATTAGGATGGTGAACAAGCTGTTTTCTTTGTAGTCATGAGAGCTCTTTTTGACTTAGACCAACGAGTGGCTTGGATGCAAGACACCATTCCATGGTAATTGGCCAGTCAAATTGCTTAGTGGGTTACATTGAAGATATGAGATTTACCTTTTTTGACTGAGACCAACAAGTGGCTTGACTTCATGACACCATACCACGGTAATTGGCCAGTCAAATGGTTTGAGGAGGCCTCCATGTAGATATAAACCACCTATCTGATACTCCTATATCATAGGGACAGGCTAAAAAAGAATCGCAGATCAGCAATACTGGGGTATCTTTTTATATTCAGCTTTCCTACAGAATCAATATGCTTCCCATCCTATCAGTATATACATACACTCATTTTCTGCTTCTTTCTTTTCATGATACACTTTACAAGAAACAAAGATTGATTCCCTCTTATTGGCCATTGGTGCATAGGCTTGCGCACCCCCATTTCTTGTTTTTTTAGTACGTATATTTACAAGACAAAAGTTAGGGCCCATTGACATCAGCAGCTGTGTTATAATGCGGCCTCTGTGTGCTGTGCAAATAACAATGCCAATGAATGAATGCAATCACATTGCACAGTTTACATTTTATTTTGTATAACTTTATTGAAATGTCAAAATTACATTTTATTTATCTTTTTTCTCTGCAGCATGTTTCGATGCATTGGTGAAATAAAGTAGTGCATTACCTTGTCTGTGTAGTGGGCTGCCTTGGGCAAAGGCTGCCCAACTCGGAACAATACATTTTGGTATTACTGGGGTCCTTACAATTAGGATCAGAAAGTCATTAGCATACGCAAAGACCCAAATGGCAACAGTTTACAGGGATCGGGTCACACAAAAGTTCACTGAACTTTCGACCGTCAAGAACGCAGTGACGTACAACACTACGACGAGCCGAGAAAATTAAGTTCAATGCTTCCGAGCATGCGTTGAATTGTTTCTGAGCATGCACAGGAATTTTACGCATCGGAATTGCTACAGACGATTAGAATTTCCGATCGGAACTTTTTCCGACCGAAAAATTGAGAACATGCTCTCAATCTTTTGTTGGCGGAAATTCCGCCAGCAAAAGTCCGATGGAGCCTACATACGGTCGCATTTTCCGACCAAAAACTCAGATCGGTCTTTTGCTTGCAGAATTTCCGATGGTGTGTACGCGGCATTACAAGCCTAAGGGAAGGTGGAGGGGCAGTTTGGCATCTTTGCCCTGGGTGCTGGATGACATTGTCCTTCAACTGGTAGGACCTGACCAAACATAAACATTTTACATAAATTACACACTCACAGCACGCACAAAATTAATTACAAGAGACATTAATTTCTGCTCTCGGAACTCCTTATCAGCTTGACCTCTAGACTCCCAATTAACTCACTCTATATCAAGGAATACAACTGTCTCTATGTTCCATAACAAGACATTCCAATAATATAGAGGACAACAATTCGTTTTAATAATCTCTTTGAGAAAATGAATTCTAGCAAGTGAACATGTTATTACAGAAGAACCTAACATTAGCATACCGTATACGCACTTAGTAATGTCATTAATCTTTAGTGAAATACTTAACAATTAATTTTCTTTAACACACTATTGATCACAACAGGTAATAGATCACTATAAAGCTACCACATTGTACAATCCACTAAGATTCCATATCATTGTGTATGTATTTAAAGTAGAGATTTTGCAGATTATCCAGCAGAAAGAGGGTAAAATTGTCACTAAAATTACTGATTTTCCCTTTATTTAGAAGGAGTGGGTTTTTTTGGGAGGTGTATTTAGTGTAGTTTAGTTTAAATAATTAAGTTTTTGTTGTATTTGAATGTTGTTACAATTAACTATTTTAAAAAGGAGCAGGTAAATCCTAAAGTCTAGTACACACCACTAGTTTTTTTTTTTCATTCAACCCAACTGACAGCTCAGATCATAGCCGATGTACTAACAATCCGATGTTAGTACATCAATCTCCCCTGCTGAGCTATTGTGTTCTGACAGGGGGGCGGCCCCAGCCAGAACACTCCGGTCAGCGCTCTCAGTTATTGGCTGAGACCGCTGATCAGGAGCCGATCAGCACACCTTTTTTGATCATGAGCCTGTGAGACTGGCTGCCATACACGCAGGCCGAGTGTTGGCTGATTTCTGCTGACACACAGCAAACATTCAGCTCGTGTGCACTAGGCTTAACTCTGAGCTGAATTTTTAAATAAATCCCACAGGGGCTACATAAAAAAAGCTCTGGTTGCAATAGTCATGGTTAATCTGGAGCAGCTATGCTGTTCTGTTTTAAATGCAGGGTGTCGGGAGTTAGAACAAACAAATCCTTTGTGGGGTGTTATGCATTGCATACATTTAATGATTGGCAATTAAAAAAAAAAAAAAAAAAAAAAAACGGACCACCATTTAATGATACCAGAATTTTTATTTCTTATGGGTTGTTTCTGTTATAGGACTGGATAAGCAATCACCATAAACCTTTTTAATTTCTTTTTTTCTGGGTGAGCTGCTAGTTTAATATTTCCATGGCTTGCTAACACCATTAATGAGCAGGAAGTGAATAATGCACGAGATGCACCTATTGTGGAAATAATGAGAGCCGAGATGAGGCTGATGTATAAGAAGCTTAATTTAATCTGCACTCATGTGTTTATATGTAATTAAACAGGGGACAGCTTGCATGTTTGGAGGTAACGAGAAAACTGATAAAATAAATGTATTTTGCTGTGATTTCATAGTATGAGCTGAACATAAATAATATTGTAAATTACCTTAAGACATCAGTTCAATGATTTCATCTGAATTACTGCAGCAGCAAAGCAGAAAAAGCCAGGACATCCTACTGCCATTAAAAATGTGCCTAAAGCCGCGTTTTTTTCAAACGCATTTAGATGTTGTGACGGACCCCGTACTCAAGATGTCCGCCGTAAATGCTTCCTCCGTCCGGTACCACACAATCCAAGACCCTTTAGCCTACCCAGTCACCAGACAACACCAGTGTAGGGTACATCAGGAATTAATCTTTATTTGACATGTCACACATATATACAGCCAGATGACTCACACTTAACCTAATTAGCATGAGCTAATTATCTTAATCAACACTGGACTCCTTCATTCAATTGCTGGGTTAATTAGCACACACAACAATAGGTGAAACACTCCTACAAGCCAGACTATACTCAATTACATAACAGACAGGCTGTCTGGAGTTCATGACATTAGCATCTCTTGCTAATATGCCAAATACACATACAGAGTCTGTGTCCTGGGGCCAGCATGGACCCGAAACCAAGTAACACCAGCTCTGGGGTCCCCAGGCATGCAGCCCAAAGAGCACCGTTCCCCCAAATGCCAGGGCCCATAATCGCAAAGCAATAGGCTCGCATTCAGTCCCCTCCAACAGCCCCTGTCCCGGCCAGGTCTGTCACATTTCTCCCCTTTCGGCAGGAGACTAACACAGGAGGAGACCCCAGACGGGTTGACTCCGAAGTTAGTCCATAGTTCCAGTCCTCTACTGCCTGTACCCACACAGTACCCCAAACAAATTGTTCCAAACAGAGTATTACTCTCCCAGCCAACCTCTGCCTCTCTCATAGAACATATCCGCCGCTGGGGAGAGGCCTGGACTGGCCCTTCTCCCTGGAGTCTTTTCAGCCGCTGGAGAGAAGACAGGGTGACTGGGCTCACTCCATCATGCTGTTGGGGATCTGGGCCGACCGCCCAGCATCCTTGGGGTATACCAGTGGAGACTGAAGTCCCATCCACCAATATCAGCTCAAGCTGCAGTTGTGAAGGGCAGATTGCATTCTCTCCTTGGGTCCTGATCTGCTGCTCAGGAGTGACCACCATCTCCTCACCCTGGGCCTCCAGAACTGCCACAGGTGTGGGGCAGAAGTCTTGGACCCTCTGTCCAGTTGCCAGCACTTTAGCTGGGTTGGTGTCATCATTCTGGGGCGCTGTCTGCTGCTGGACAGTGTGACCAATTGCCCCAGCTTCCTGAAGCTGTGGAGACATCGTAAGTGCTAGGCAGAGGCTAGCAGCGCTCTGCCCTGTTGCCAGTGATTCGGCTGGGAGTAGCAGCTTTACTACCTTAGCTTGTCGCTGGAGAGAGGGGCCAACTACCCCGGCTCCCTGGAACTCCACAGTTGTTGCTGGTGCTGGACAGAGGTGGGTAGCACTCTGCCCTGTTGCCAGCACTTCTGCTGGGGACTCCACATCCTCCGCTCTGGCAAACCGTTGGGGCAGGAGGCTGGCTTCCTTTTCCATTCCCTCATCTGGCTTCTGGGACAACATGTCTCTGGTACTGTCTCCCAGGTGCACAAATCTTTGCTGGGGAGGAAAGATCGCTTTCTCCACCCTGGCAAACTGTTGGGGAGGGACGACAAACACCTCCTCTCCCTTCTCCCCCTGTATCTGCTGCTGGGAAGTGATTGCCACCTTCTCACCCTGAGCCTCCATAACTGCCACCGGTGTGGGGCAGAGGTCTTGGACCCTCTGTCCGGTGACCTGCGCTTCAGCTGGGGAAGTTCCTTGTAACTCCACGGATACTGCTGTTGGTGCTGGGCAGAGCTCAGTGAAGTTTGGCCCTAATACCAGCTCTTCTGATGGAGGCTCATCAGGTTGTTTTTCCTCAGCAGAAAAGTCTATTAAATCCCCAGTCTCTACAACTGATGGCTGGGGATAGAGGTTCACCATCTGTCCGTGGAACCTAGAAGATGCCATCGGTGCTGGGCAGAGGTTAGCAGAGCTCTGCCCTGTTGTCAGCACTTCCGCTTTGGGGATGGCAATCTCCAGATTTTCCACTGCCGATTCTCTTGCATGCTGCTGGACAGGCATATTCCTCCATCCAACCTCATCTTGTGCAGTAACAGGTTAGTCAAGGTCAGTCAGCACTTGCTGCATCCGCCATAAGACCTCCGCGTCCATAGCTGCGGGGGCAGGTGGGCAAAGCACTCTGTTACTATGCCACATTGCTGAGTCTTCAGCCAGGATTTCAGAGCTGTCTGCTGGTATTTCCTGATAGTCCCAGGCAAAGGGAGCCCCACCCTGCTGCTGAACAGAGTCTAGCAGCTGTATGTAGGCGATCTCCAGCTCCCATTCCTGAGCGGCCAGGAACTCCAAATCTTCCTGTGCCCAGAGCACTTCCGAGACGTTCAATCTTTGCTCTCTGTGCTCCATTATTTCCTCCAAACGCCACTCCAGATCACTCCCAAAGTCGGGGTCCTCGGACAGCCTCCAGTACAACAATCCCAGGCCATTATAATCAAAGCCTTCCGTGGGCCTGTCATCCGCTGTCCACGGGCACACTTGGGCTACATACCACCGGAGGTCTCTGTAGCTCTCGTCCAAATGCATTTCTGCCCGGATCAGCCTGCTTAACTCAGCTGTCCACTCCTGCTTCGGTTGTTCCCCCAATAACAGCATTCGTACTTCATACTGCGACCAGTACCTTACATGGATGGAGGGGAGAACTTTTCCCTGGTGTCGCTGCTCACAGGCTAGCGCTTCTTTCCAGAGTTGTAGGCGGACAGAATCATACCATCCCAGCAGGACCTGCACCGATACTGATCCTCTGTGCTGTATCCGCATCTCTCGCAACCTCCTTCCGAATTCCTCTTCCATGACGACGTATCTGTACCTCTGCTATCCGGGCCTTGGATCCAGGTGATGGTTTGGATGTGTTCACGACAAGGAAGCACAATCCCACCGCTGCCAGCCAATTGTGACGGACCCCGTACTCAAGATGTCCCCCGTAAATGCTTCCTCCGTCTGGTACCACACAATCCAAGACCCTTTAGCCCTTTAGCCTGACATTAGCATCTCTTGCTAATATGCCAAATACACATACAGAGTCTGTGTCCTGGGGCCAGCATGGACCCGAATCCAAGTAACACCAGCTCTGGGGTCCCCAGGCATGCAGCCCAAAGAGCACCGTTCCCCCAAATGCCAGGGCCCATAATCGCAAGGCAATAGGCTCTCATTCAGTCCCCTCCAACAGCCCCTGTCCGGGCCAGGTCTGTCACAGATGTAGTCAGGCACATCAAGTGTTTTAGCGCTCATTCATTTCATTGGCCAAATATTAATTTATTCTGGCCATTAAAATCAATGCACACTCAAACACTAACTGCGCCCAATGCAAATTCAGACGCGTTTAGGCACGTACATTGTTTTTTGTAGCAAAGCGCTACTCTCCTACACACACTGGCCCTGGATAATTTTTTTTCTGCTTCTGAACGCCCCTGCTTCTAAATGCCCGTAAAGGCCTATGTGTGCATGGACAAATAAACTAGCACGGAGGGGTGTTTAGAGGCAGAAAGAAAAAAATGACCCTTAAAAGCTGCATTTTTGATGCCCAGTTTGCATGAGGCCTTGCACTGAATAAACCAGCTCTTATCTCTCCTTTCTCTGTATCTAAACCTCTGTTAGTTTTATTGAAAGAGAATAGACTAGATGACTGTGGAAGCTCTAGTTTCTAGGTCATGGTACAGTATATCTAATACTGTAGTAGTTAGTCACATTGAACTGGATTCGTTTACCAAAGCCACTTCTGCAGGTCGAAATCAGGAAGATACCACAGCATTTATTTCCTGACAGGTAGAACCTTAAATACCATGGAAAGGCAGATACTATTATACCACGATCGGAATTTAGGCCAGCAAAAGACAGATGAGAGCTTTTCATTGGAAAATGCATCTGTGTGCCGGCTCCATCGGAATTTAGCTGGCCGAATTTCCGCCAGCAAAAAATTGAGAGCATGTTCTCAATTTTTCCGACGGAAAAGGTTTCTATCGGAAATTCCGATCATCTGTAGCAATTCCGACGCGCAAAATTCCTAAGCATGCTCGGAAACAATTTGATGCGTGCTCGGAAGCATTGAACTTCATTTTTTCTCGTCTCGTCGTAGTGTTGTACGTCACCGCGTTCTTGACAGTCGGAATTTGGTGTGACCGTGTGTAGGCAAGACAGTTGCTGTCGGGGAAAACCATCAGAGCTTTTTCCGACGAGAATTCCGATCGTGTGTACGCGGCATTAGTGTTATTGACAACAATTCACCATTTCAACCATGTAAATCCAAGGATTAACACCTGTAGTGCCACCCCCGTGAGGGCCGCATAAAGATGATTGACCCCAAGGATTTCCCTGACCCTACAAGTCCCCCGACACCTCTGATACCCTGGGTTTGGGCATTTCTGAGTAACAATGCAATTATACAGACACCAGATTGTAACGCAGTAATCCTTTGCACTTCACTCTACATTCAGGATATGATACTGTAAGGTCTAAACTGAGCGCTGGAGGGAACCGCCTTACTGTCGCTAATGTTGTAGAGTTTCCCCTCTAATGACGCAGGCACCTGGCTACACACCTATGAAGCCTTTTTGGCACCAAATATTGGAATATGTAACTAGAACAGGGCAGTTCCACAATTATTACATTGCCCATCCATTACTTGGACCATGATATCTGCCTTTTCGTGGTGATTGGATCACGGTGGTGGTGCTACCAAGATATACTGTAGCCTAATTGTCCTGTTCTTAGCTGGCAGGAGTGGAACCTTGTATAGCATTCTGGTCCAGGCTTTGCATACTCTCCAAGGTCAGACTATTTCCCCTTCTGCTCACCACAGTTATAACAAAAAAGGTTGTTATGGGATGTGATAGTAATGTTCCCTTGGACCATACTTTAGATAAGTCCAAACCCACTAAATCAATATTAAAAACATACTCCCAAACAAAGTCACAAGATAGTGAAATTACTTCATCATTATGATCTTATATGCAGGTTTATTATATAATGTGCTACTATGAACTGCATAATAGCACATTCTGACAAACTTACCTGTAAATGTAGCCCTCCAGCTAGGAGATATTCATTGTACCTGCAGGTAAGCCTTATTGTAAGCTTACCTTTAGGTACAAGTTAAAAAAGAGTTTGCTACCGCTTTAAAGCTCTTAACCCGTCAAAAGCCACAGATGGCTTTTTTTGGGGCCAGTATTGCAAGTAATACGAGTTACTAGCCCCCCACTTATGCTCATTCTTCAATGGGATACGGAGGGGCCTTTGTTTATCTCCACATGATAATATGGATTTCATACATGTAATCCCCAAGAACCATGGAGACTGCATCAACTCTTTGCCTATTTACTTAATTATAGTCGCCCTTAAGATAATGACCAAACTTTTACAAACCAAACTTAATTTCTTTCTCCCTCACTACATTTATCCTGATCAGGTGGGCTTTGTTCCCCACAGACATGCATCAGACCAAACGTGAAGAATAATTGACTTAATCTCAGCTATCCATTCCGATTGGGATGCAAAAGGAGAAAGACAGAGCATGCTTCTCTCCTTAGATTTACAAAAAGGGTTTGACTCTGTATCATGGGATTACTGGTTTTACACTCTGACCAGATATGGCTTTGGCCCATATTTTTTAAGAATATTACATATGTTGTATAAAAGACCGGTAGACCTCGCCAACAGTGAAAGGTTATAGATCCCAATGTCTTCATATATGAATATTTATATAAGCCAGGGGTGCCCAACCTTTTGAAGAGCGAGGGCCACTTAAGCTACTTGGTAACCGGTCGCGGGCCACAATGAGCGGAGCGGGCTGATGGCAGGTCCGCGTCTGCTCTGTATATGCAGAGCGGACACAGCCCACTAATGCCCTTTTTTTTCCGGATTGGATTGGAGGTAGGACACAAGTTAGTTTACATTTGCTACTCCTTAGAGGTGAATGGAGGGTCCAATTGGGTCAGACTGACTGTGTGAAAGGGGCCCAAGGCTGCTTTCACACAGATGCGCTGCAGTTTACCTGCACCGCTGGTGCAGCGCAGTGTACCTTTGGCTTTCCTGCAGTTTGCAATAGACTTCTATTATATTCTGCAGGTTTGGTGCACTTTCAGAAAGCTCACCAAACTCGCAGGTAATAACAGAAGTCTATGGCTCAGTGCAGGTAACACGCAGGTGCACTGCTCTGTACCTGCGGATCAGTTTGAAAGCAGCCCAGTAACCACTGCAGAATAGATATGCCCATATATACCCAGTGATTTTATTAATAAAACTGACCTTTAATAACAGTACTCTATTCTAATTTATCCCAGAGCAGGAGGTCGCGGGCCACATCAGAGGGCTCCGCGGGCCACATTTGGCCCCCGGGCCACTGGTTGGGCACCCCTGATATAAGCGCTTCCAGTGCACTGTTAAAGCGACATGTGCTAAATAAATTATTCTAAAAATAAATTAATAAATATAATCATAAACATATAATATCCCGCACAAGTACACCTCTCACATGTTTGTAAATATTTTATTATATCTTTTCATGTGACAACACTGAAGAAATTACACTTTGCTACAATGTAAAGTAGTGAGTGTACAGCTTGTATAACAGTGTCAATTTGCTGTCCCCTCAAAATAACACACAGCCATTATTGTCCGCTGGCAACAAAAGTGAGTACACCCCTAAGTCAAAATGTCCAAATTGGGCCCAAAGTGTCAAAATTTTGTGTGCCCACCAATATTTTCCAGCACTGCTTTAACCCTCTTGGGCATGGAGTTCACCAGAGCTTCACAGGTTGCCACTAGAGTCCTCTTCCACTCCTCCATGACAACATCACCGAGCTTGGTGGATGTTAGAGACCTTGAGCTCATCCACCTTCAGTTTAAGGATGCCCCACAGATGCTCAATAGGGTTTAGGTCTGGAGACATACTTGGTCAGTCCATCACCTTTACCCTCAGTTTCTTTAGCAAGGCAGTGATTATCTTGGAGGTGTGTTTGGGGTTGTTATCATGTTGGAATACTGCCCTACGGCCCAGTCTCCAAAGGGAGGGGATCATGCTCTGCTTCAGTATGTCACAGTTCATGTTGGCATTCATGGTTCCCTCAATGAACTTTAGCTCCCCAGTGCCGGTAGCACGCATGCAGCCCCAGACCAAGACACTTCCACCACAATGCTTGACTGTAGGCAAGACACACTTGTATTTGTACTCCTCACCTGGTTGCCACATCATCTTTAGAAGAGGCTTCCTTCTGGGACGACAGCCATGCAGGCCAATTTGATGCAGTGTGTGGCATATGGTCTGAGCACTGACAGGCTGACCCCCACCCCTTACGTCTAGTTCCCAAAGACAACCTCTGGATATGACGCTGAGCACATGCACTCAACTTCTTTGGTCAACCGTTGCAACGCCTGTTCTGAGTGGAACCTGGCCTGTTAAACCACTGTATGGTCTTGGCCACCGTGCTACAGCTCAGTTTCAGGGTCTTGGCAATCTTCTTATAGCCTAGGCCATCTTCATGTAGAGCAACAATTATTTTTTCAGATCCTCAGAGAGTTCTTTGGCATTAGGTGCCATGTTGAACTTCCAGTGACCAGTATGAGAGAGTGAGAGCGATAACACCAAATTTAACACACCTGCCTCGCCCATTCACACCTGAGACCTTGTAACACTAATGAGTCACATGACATTGGGGGGGGGGGGTAATTGGGCCCAATTTGGACATTTTCACTTAGGGGTGTACTCACTTTTGTTGCCAGCGGTTTAGACATTAATGGCTGTGTGTTGAGTTATTTTGAGGGGACAGCAAATTTACACTGTTATACAAGCTGTACACTCACTACTTTACATTGTAGCAAAGTGCCATTTCTTCAGTAATGTCACATGAAAAGATATAAAAAATATTTACAAAAATGTGAGGGGTGTACTCACTTTTGTGAGATACTGTATATCTTTTTGCAACAAATACCATATATCAGTGTATCAAAAAATGTGTGCTCAAAAAAATTCATAGTATAAACAGTCCAATATAAAAGTCCCATACACCATCCAATCTTAGTGCTATCACCAATCCACAAATAAAATATGCTTAGTGTGTGTGTAAAAAAGCACAGCTCCCAATTTCTTGTATTAATGGTCTTTGATTTCCCAGGAGTCGAGGCAGCATAAAGGATGCATAAAGATCGCTAGTATGTTTTTTATTCATAAATCTTTAAAATTGCACTCACATGTAAAAAGATTCAATAAGCATATCACAAAGAGACATTAGCAGACCCAACTTCCAAACATGGCGTAACACGTCAGACATAATTACACTGGGTGGAGTTAGAACGCCATGTTTTGAAGTCGGGTCAGCTAATAACTGAGGCAAGTGAGGTGTGTAGTTCTTTACATGTTGTTCTGGGTTCTTTTATAAGTGGAGCTGCGCTATATTGATTTGGAAAGACTCATATGTGTCACACATATAATATATCATATACAGAGCACTGAATAGTGATTATTAAAGGTATAGACGTGCACAAACACATAAAAGATAAGTGCGTATCGACTATTGCAACAATTAGTGATTATATTATTATTAAAAAAATAATTTAAAGTGACTCAAAGTAGCTTCTAAATATAAATTGAAAATCACCACACCTATTTATAAAACATATGACATTTGATTGAAAGGGATCAAAGAAACAGCCATGTGTAAATTTCAGAGCCAAATAAAATACAATAAAAATAAAATTCAAAAACTCAATGTCCCAAATTAAGAAAAAATTCCAATTGTGAGGTAGGATAAAGGAATGTTGTAGTAGTGATAATTCCATGATCCTCTATTGCCAACATGAACAGTGAGTCCACAGCACACTAAAAGGGTGAAAGGACCGCCACCATTGGAACACAATGCCTGCTTACCGGAATTGAGTGGTCCCTTATTACAGGGGACCTCTCTATGCGGGTGGCTCTTAACCCCAGCCAGGGAGACAGCTCGACTTGATCTTGTTCCTTCAGATATAAACGGACTCTCTCACTCTCACATATACCGCTATCAACAGCCAGGGAATATCGCCCACTCAGATATATCTCAGGTTTGCACAATGCACAGTCCCAGCAGGAGGTTCACTGGCTCAGTCAGTGTCTTCATTAATTAATGCAAATTAATTAAGATGCCACCCTCAAGGAAGTGCTGCCCACAGCCTTGATGGAGTAAATGCGGGGCTGGTGACCAACTGACCAACCAACCAGGGGGGTTGCGGGTAACCTGACCGGTGTAGGGGGGGTGGCTGTTTGCGGCCCCCCTACCCAAAAAATATACCACCAGCCGCCACTGCTTCCTACCAGCTTGGAAAAGCCTGGCCATGCTCCTCTGACCTTTCCCATTATTAGGGTGTTTTCACAAACTGAGCCTCAACTTACTTTATGCTTTTTGTTTTTCAAATCATTTTCTGTAAACTCTCTTGAGGTCAGCAGTTTCTGAAATGCAGCAACCACCAGGTCTGGCAGCAACAATCACACAAAGACCAAACATACTTACTGATATAGACATGTGCACAGGGTGTGCCTGGGCACACCTTAATCCTCCCGTTCTGTACCGATTCCCCCTGCTTTCCGTCTCCCCCATGCAGTCCTGCAAGCTTCCCTCTACTCTCAGGAGCGGGGAAGGGGTTGTTAAATATTTAATTAACCGGCCTTTCTTTTCTAAATGAATTTCAGAATTTTCTGAGTGAGTGATCTGTACCAATCGCTCCTGTCTTCTTAACTGAAGCATAGTAAACTATGTTTACTGCAGAGAAAGGGACTGGGGAATCTCTGTCCTCAGTTTCTTTCTCTGTCTCAAAGTTAGACATCAGGGGTCTGTTTAGACCCTTGATATTTCACAAAAGCCCCGTAACGGGGCTCCTAGTTTTTTTTAAAAAAGATTAGGAGGGTGCAGATGTGCTGGGAGTGAAGATGGCTGAAAAGTTAGAGGGGTTTTTAAACTAGGCGACGAGGAGGGGTTCAGAGGTAGAGATAGTCAGCAATTAACATATTCCAGAGGGAAGTATTGGGGGCATTAGTGGTAGGTTGACTAAAGCACATAAACCCTGGGTAAGTATAGTAACAAGTCCTATTTGCAATCTTGGAACACCCAATAAGAGGAAAGAGGGCGACCAGTCTAGACTACGTGGCATGTTCACCAATGCCAGGAGCCTGGCAGACAAGATGGGTGAACTAGAGATACTGTTGAACAAGGAGGATTTTGAGTGAATTTCAGAGACCCGGTTCAACAGCTCTCATGATTGGCTGGCAACCATTCAAGGGTATTCCCTTTATCGCAGGGACAGAGAGGGTAAAAAAGGTGGAGGGGTATGCCTATATATCAAGAATAATGTACAAGTGAATGTGAGAGATGACATCAATAAGGGAGCTAGGGAGGAGGTGGAATACCTATGGGTAGAGCTCCAAAGGTATGAAGCTAAGTATGCTATAGCCCCCCTAACTTGAGGGAGGAGGGGGAGACGGACCTCCACAATTTGGATTAGCAGCAAGGATGGGAAGTGTTATCATAATGGGGGATTTTAATTATCCAGACATAGACTGGGTGGAGGGAACCACGCATTTGTCTAAGGTTTGCCAGTTCCTAAATGTCTTGCAGGACAATATCATGGGTCAGATGGTAGATGCACCAACTAGAAACAAGGCGTTACTAGATCTACTGATTACCAACAATACAGACCTGATCATGTATGTGGTAATACAGGGCAATTTAGGAAACGGCAATCACAGGTCAATTGGCTTCATTATAAATCACACAAATAGGAAACATAAGGGGAACACAAAGACACTGAATTTCAAAAGAGCCAACTTCCATAAACTACGAACTTCTTGCTAGAAGATATTAATTGGGATAAAATCTTCGAAACAAGGAACACAAAGGAGAGATGGGTTTGCCTTAAGAGCATATTAAATAAGGGCATTAGCCAGAGCATCCCATTGAGAAATACATTTAAAAGAGTGAACAAAAGTCCTGGATGGCTTAACTTCAATGTAAAAATGCATATAAATGCAAAGGAGAAGGCCTTCAAAAAATACAAGACTGAGGGATCATCATCAGCATTCAGACATTACAAAGAATGCAACAAGATTAGGGCTGCTAAGATAGAGCACGAAGGACACATAGCGGAGGAGAGCAAAAAAAATCCCAAAAATGTCTTTAAATATATAAACAGTAAAAAAGGGAGGACAGACCATATCCCTGGTTACAAGGGATGGGGAGATGGTGAAGATATTGAATTTATTGTTCTCCTCATTCTTTTTTTTTTTTCTTCTAAATTCTAATTTTTATTTTCAAAAACATTTTTTTAAACACAGACAAATACAATTTCGTTGCATGTGTAACACAAAGCATAATTTAGCTATATATCGTTTCATATTTATATCTAGTTATAAATAAACACATATCAAGAAAAAAATAAATCAAAAAAAACATGAAGAAAAAAAAGAAGAAGAAAAAAAAAAAAAATCCTCTCTCCTCCCTCTCACCCCGCCTCTCCCTCCACAAGTGCCCCACCATATTCTCTTGTAGATACAAAGCTAGACCACGATTGCCACTTTAATTCAAATGTTCTCCTCATTCTTAACAAGGGAATCGTGGGGGCTTCAGTAACCAAAACTGCAATGTTTTTCCTCATGACACATCACAGGAAGCACCCTCATGGCTAACAGAGGACAGAATTGGAAATAGACTTGGGAAACATAACATTAACGTAGAATTAATGATCAGATATACCTAATAAAGTGGGCAATTAGTTTACTCAAATTCATCTGTTACCTACAGTGCATCCAGAAAGTATTCACAGTGCTTCACTTTTCCCACATTTTGTTATGTTACGGTCTTATTCCAAAATGGAATAAATTCATTATTTTATTCAAAAAATCTACAAACAATACCCCATAATGACAGCATGAAAGAAGTTTGTTTGAAATCTTTTAAAAATAAAAAGACTAAAAAAATCCCATGCACATAAGTATTCACAGCCTTTGCTCAATACTTTGTTGAAGCATCTTTGGCACCAATTACAGCCTCAAGTCTTTTTGAGTATGATGCTACAAGCATGGCACATCTATTTTTGGGCATTTCTTTGCAGGATCTCTAATGCTCCATCAGGTTGGATGGGGAGCATCGGTGCACAGCCATTTTCAGCTCTCTCCAGAGATGTTCAATCGGGTTCAAGTCTGGGCTCCGGCTGGGCCACTCAAGAACATTCACAGAGTTGTCCCGTAGCCACTCCTTTGTTATCTTGGCTGTGTGCTTAGGGTCGTTGTCCTGTTGGAAGATGAACCTTCACCCCAGTCTGAGGTGCAGAGCTCTCTGGAGTAGGTTTTCAACAAGGATGTCTCTGTACATTGCTGCATTCACTTTTCCCCCAATCCTGACTAGTCTCCCAGTTCCTGCCATTGAAAAACATCCCCACTGCATGATGCTGCCACCACCATGCTTCACTGTAGGGATGGTAATGGCCAGGTGATGAGCGGTGCCTGGTTTCATCCAGACATGACACTTTCCATTCAGGACAAAGAGTTCCATCTTTCTTTCATCAGACCAGAGAATTTTGTTTCTCATGGTGTGAGAGTCCTTCAGGTGCCTTTTTGGGAGACTCCAGGTGGGCTGCCATGTGTCTTTTACTGAGGAGTGGCTTCCATCTGGCCCCTCAACCATACAGGCCTGATTGGTGGAGTGCTGCAGAGATGGTTGTTCTTCTGGAAGGTTCTCCTCTCTCCACAGAGAAATGCTGGAGATCTGTCAGAGTGACCATCGGGTTCTTGGTCACCTCCCTGACTAAGGCCCTTTTCCCCTGATCACTCGGTTTGCCTGGGCGGCCCACTCTAGGAAGAGTCCTGGTGGTTCCAAACTTCTTCCATTTATGGATGGAGGCCACTATGTCCATTGGGACCTTCAATGCTGCAGAATCTGTACCCTTCCCCAGATCTGTGCCTCAATACAATCCTGTCTCGGAGGTCTAAAGACAATCCCTTGGACTTCATGGCTTGGTTTGTGCTCTGACATGCACGGTTATCTGTGGCACCTTTATATAGACAGGTGTGTGCCTTTCCAAATCATGTCCAGTCAACTGAATTTACCAGAGGTGGACTCCAATTAAGTTGCAGAAACATCTCAAGGATGATCTGTGGAAACAGGTTTCATGGCATTTTATTTTTAATAAATGTGTAAAGATTTCAAAAAACTTCTTTCCTGTTTTCATTATGGGGTATTCTTCGTAGAATTTTGAGGAAAATAATGAATTTAATCCATTTTGGAATAAGACTTCAACATAACAAAATGTGGAAACAGTGAAGTGCTGTGAATACAGTACTTGTCAGATGCACTGTATCTTGCCATAGTAACCTGATATCTGATTGGTTAGTGTGGTTTACTGGTCTGACAACAATAAATTGATCTGATATCTGGTTGATAAGTGTTATTGCACTATACTGAGTTAACATTGGAAACATATCTGATTGGTTGCTATGGAATAAGCACATTGTATTGGTTTATTGAATAAAGGTGTTTGACATTCTATATAAAAGGAATATATGCTACATCGGCCCTAAAAACAAGAGAAGCATTGTGGCTGGTATGATGCAAGAGTGTGGTTCAGCATTAGTAACTGTGAACTGCAATCAGAGTAATGATGTTGACCTAGACCAAGGACATGCTTGCAATTAAAATAGAAAGTCCATTTATAATGCTGCCATACATGGTTTGACAAGATTTGTATTCTTTCTCTGCAATACCAAGGAGGAGAATATGAACAAGATAAAATGATAGCGTGTTCATTGAAGTGCTGCCTTAGGGAGAGATATATACTTATAGTATACTGGGTGCTGTGCAATAAATCATTTTCACTATCCCCAGACCTGGAGGTAGTCTATTCCCAGACCTGGAGGTAGTCTATTCCCAGACCTGGAGGTAGTCTATTCCAAGGGGGACAGGGGACGTAAAGTAAACCTGCGCTTTTTGCCTGTGCAGGATAAAGCAATAGGCTTACTTTTTTGAAGACCATCACAGTCGCACATACACACCTTCCTATGTTCCCTGTAAATCTGTTCAACCACCGGGAACCAAGTAAAGTTCTGAGTTGCCGGAGTCATAATTTACACAGGGCTATACACTTCTTGGTGACAGTGACAGTGCTACTTCGCCCAGTGATGTCACATGGAATAAGTGCCACCCATGTTTTTCCATAACAGGATTACTAATTACAGTTGTGTTAAAAAGAATAGCAGTGTGTTTAAAAAAGTGAGTAAAGCTCAAAATCCTTTTAATAGCTTTTATTTCCATACACGCAAATACATTGGGAACACTGCACAGTCTATTCCAAATCAAAACATGAACAAAAAAATGTTTCAAATTTGTTATTACTTTACAGAAAGCGAAGAAAAAGAAAATTAGGCTTTCCCGAAAAATAGCAGTGTCTGCATTTTTTTTTACAAACATTTACTGTATGAACTGAAAAATGCTTGACGAATCACTGAACTAATATTTAGTTGTATAACCACTGTTTCTGAGAACCGCTTCACATCTGTGTTGCATGGAGTTGACCAACTTCTGGCACCTGTGAACAGGTATTCCAGCCCAGGACGATTGCACTACATTCCACAATTCCTCTGCATTTTTGGGTTTTACCTCAGAAAAAGCATTTTTGATGTCACAAATCTCCACAAGTTTTCTATTGGGTTAAGCTTTGGGGATTGGGCTGGCCACTCCATAACGTTAATCTTGTTGGTCTGGAACCAAGATGCTGCTCACTTCTGGCATGTTTGGGGTCATTGTCTTGTTGAAACACCCATTTCAAGGGCATTTCCTTTTCGGCATAAGGCAACATTACTATTAAATTTGTATTTTGAGACATTCAAACTAATCCATGATCCCTGGTATGCGTTAAATAGGCCCAACGCCATAGTATAAGAAACATCCTCATATCATGATGCTTGCACCACCATGCTTCACTGTCTTCACAGTGTACTGTGGCTTTAATTCAGTGTTTGGGGAGCGTCTGACAAACTGCAGCCCCTAGATGCTGCGCCATTTCTCTTTAGGCCAGTCAATGTGTTCTTTGGCAAGTCGTAACCTCTTTAGCACGTAATTTTTTTTCAACAATGGGACTTTATGGGGGCTTCTTGCCGATAGCTTGGCTTCACATAGGTGTCTTTCAATTGTTATAGTACTCACAGGTAACTTTTAACCCTTTTTTGATCACCCTGGAGCTGATCATTGGCTGAGTCTTTGCCATTTTGGCTATTCTTCATTTGAATGGTAGTTTTCGGTTTTCTGCCACGTCTTGCTGGTACTGGTTGCCATTTTAAAGCATTTGAGATCATTTTAGCTGAGCAGCCTATCAGTTTCTGCACTTCTTTATATGTTTCCCCCTCCCCAATCAACTTTCTATTTACAGTACGCTGTTCTTCTGAACAATGTCTGGAACGACCCATTTTACTCAGATTTTCAGAGAGAAATGCACAATACCCAGCATGTACAACATTTACTGCCTTTGCCCTTAAATAAGGGCCACCTGTGTGACACCTAATTGTTCACAGACTAAATGGCCTCACTAATTGAAGTCCACACTGCTATTATTTTAAACACACTCCTTTCAATTAATGATTTAATTACACCAAATAAACAGCATGCATGTTATAACTATTGGTTTTCTATTACTCTACTACACCTACTAATAAATGATTTGCCATGTAGAAATATAATTTATACCAAAAAGAGTAATTGATCTGGTTAGTGATATACGACTGCTATTATTTTGAACACAACTGTATTTCTTTTGGTTCTTGGTTATAAACAGAGTGGTGGAAAAGTGAGTATATGCTGCCATGGTGGGGGGACCAAGTGAATTATTTACTTTGTTTGCCCTTTAGGTCTCTCCACTTGTTTTGTAGTAGCCTATAGAGCAGTGATGGTGAACCTTGGCACCCCAGATGTTTTGGAACTACATTTCCCATGATGCGCTGGCACTCTGCAGTGTAGCATCATGGGAAATGTAGTTCCAAAACATCTGGGGTTTCAAGGTTCGCCATCACTGCTATAGAGGAATGGATATGGAGTGTTTTGGAATATGAGGGGGAAAAAGAGCCTGATGTGGTCAAAAGGGATGTAGCCTAGGTTTTGATTGGGGGTCCACAGAGATATATTCTAACTTATTCTTATGAGATACAGTGGTTGATTTACTAAAGACAAATGTACTGGTCACTGCAGTTGTTCTAGATATGAGGGGAAGCTCTGCTGATTTCCATCATCCAATCATGTGCAAGCTAAAATGCTGTTTTCTTTGTTTGTTTTCTTTTAGTTTCCATACAGGGGGTCCCCGGGTTACAAACAAGATAGGGACTGTAGGTTTGTTCTTAAGTTGAATCTGTTTGTAAGTCGGAACAGGCACATTTTTTAAGTGTAGCTCCAGCCAAAAAAATCTATTTTTAAGTTTTTTAGATAACATAGAGAAGGGTTATCACCCCTGTAACATTTGTTTTGCTGTCTGTGCCCCTGTTCAGAAGATTTCACCTCACCTTCTGTCTCAATGACAATTGGATTTTGAAAATTTTGAGTTGATAGGGAAACGTGGACTGGTGATAAAGCTTCAGTGGAGACACCTTTTTCCCATATTAACTCTTAAAGGAGTGAATTTCCCTTCCTAGGGGTGGATTTCCTCTCACTTCCTTTTGTCTCCCTCCGTTTGTAAGTCGGATGTTTGTAAGTAGGGGACCCCCTGTATATGTGTTTGAGTATTCTTTACCTAATTTACTAAGCTCTGGAGCAGGTGCACTTTCAGTGTTCAGTATATTTGCCTTACAGTATTTCTATTTAAAATTTTTTTTTTTAAAAAAAGCACTTTTCTTTCTAAAATTCCAATGTCAGTGTCTTGGTGTATTTTTAGTGACTATTACACTTCATTCTCATTTCAGGTCCCAGTCAGTGGTAGAGCCTGGCACACTGGTGCACGTGGACCGCAGAGATAATGACAACACCCAGCCGCTTCTTGCCCTGGACTGATCCCCCAGCATCATTGCAGTCACTGTAGATTACACCGATGGATCTCTTTTGTTTTTTTCTCACTCTGCAGAATATTCACCAGCTACGTGCACACGGTGTCACTGTGCAAAGACCTATTTAATTTCATAACCATAGTGCCAATAAACAGGATCAACTTTATAAATAACTGTGAAGTTCTTTTACTGCCAAAAAGGACCCAGACAAAGTGCATTAGAGCTTTCCATGTTGTAAAATATATGCTGCCCCCCGCAGGGGAAATGTATTATAGCTGTCTTTTGGGTAGAAAAGGCTTAAAGCTGAACTCCAGGCAAACAAATAAAGAAACAGGTAAATGCCATATATGGGAACTGTTTCCCCTGCCAAAAAGATTTCTATTTCCCTTCAACAAAACTTGTAATCCAGTACTGATGCCAGACAGCACAGCCAGGTCCTGGACCTTTCTGCAGACTACAATATAAACAGGTCCAGGATCTGTCTTAGCCTGTGACCAGACAAGGAAGGAGCAGGAGCACAATGATTAAGTAATCACAGTTCTTTTCCCTCCTGTACCTATGTTTACAGTGTTAGAGGGACTGCAGCAGAACCTGATTGGCTTTGATTGATAGCCCTTTATCTCCCAGTGTGAATGCTGCTGTATAGGAGATTACAGGAAGATGATATAAATACAGATTCAGATACTTTTACTAGTCATATGTAACAATAAATTTAATGATCATTTTAAATGAATACAAAACTGTAAAAGAATTGATTTTTTTTATATATGCCTGGAGCTCAGATTTACTAGTCAGTATTTTTATATCATGATGAATGGACCCATGAGATTTCATTATTTTATCAAGTAAACCACCAGCAGAATGTTAAAACAAATAATTTTGTCAGATTATTGTAAAGGTATAATTACCTGACATAAAACAAGACATTTAATAGTCTATTATGAAATATAGAGTAAACGATATGTATAGAAGAGCCCTTTCCCTGCCATCACTATACATTAGCTTGATGTAACTCCCTGGATGAATGAATTTAGTTAGACCTGCACATATGGTTAGAGGGTCGTATCAAGAAACCACACAAATCCTTTATTTGACTGCGGGTCATGCCACTAATAACACAGAGGGGTTTCTACCTTGCTAGCAATGACAGAATGCTGTTGCCAGCAATATTTGGAGTGTAGGCCAAGCAAAGCCATCCCATAGTTATCAAATCTGTTGTATTTTAGGGTCAGGCTGCAATAGCAGATATTACCAGCAGGTGGCACATGGATTACAAATATTGTAGCAATCTGTTCCAAGATACTACACGCAGAGGTTCTTAAAGGACACAAGGTGTCCAGCTTTCATTGAAATCAGTACATCAACAAGCTTTCACAGTGAACGCCCACCTAAATTTTATTACTGAGGTTTTCTGACACCATAGTGTAGCAATTCAGACAGGTCTACAACAACACACCCCTCATTAGCAGGAAGACCATTCAGGGGTACCTAACTGAAATGTATTTTTTTTATAGAAACCAATACCGAGATAAAAATGCTTCCGAAAATACTAGTTGTTTGGCTGTCTTTAGCTATAGTGCTTTCTGAATAACAGTCCCGGAAAAAGCACACAGAGGGTGAAGTCAGAGAAAAGCAGTGACTTCCTTCTGGTCAGTGACTCAAAGCAGTGAACACTTTGGACCAAACTAATAGTCAATTAGCATTTTCAAAAGAGGGGTCAACAATGGCAGCCTATGTGTGTTCGCCGTGCAGGTCGAGGTACAAGGACAGCTCAACATTTGCATGGACATATGATAAACAGCATGTGACCTGTTTAGACCCCAACGTAACATAAACATGCCTCCATCCCTGTAAATACTGAAAAACTAAAAAAGGGGAGTTGTGGGGCATGGATATGTATTTCCATTATAAATATTAAATACGTCAATATGATTCTTACTATTTTTTATCATGCTGTGTTATGCATGATTTATGTATTATATATTATGATACATTACTCATTAATTGAATTTAATATACTGGATTGATTAGCAACTCTTTATGGTCACACAGACCTTCCCATTTAGGGACTGTGACAATTGAATTTACTTCTAGGTATCCTAGACTATTCCAAATACATATCCATGCCTCATATAAAGTCCCACAACTCCCCTTTTTTCAGTATTTGCATGGACAATTCACCACACCAATGTTAAATTACCCATAATAATTGTGTTATTTACCTTATAAAAATGACCCCATCTAAGTAGAATTGTTGTATTGATGTCATGTATTACCATCTGAGCATTGTACATCACAAGCCAGACTGAGACAGGTCAATATTGCTCTGCAGGCAGCATTATGGTGACTGACAGAGAACGTTATGCTCTAAAGGCCACCAAATAAATGTTCAAGCCCTAAAATTTTAATTGAGTGTCTTTATATACAGGAAAAAAATCTGAGGATTTGTTTTTTTTACTATTTTTATAGATAACCTTAATTGGCATTCGTTTTTAAAGCACAGCCCCCATTTTTGATGATTAGAAGCCCTGTCTCAATTGCAACTGAATCCTGCCCAAAACGCTAACCGCTAGAGGGTCCTAACATGCCTCAGTGAGTAAGGCGCAGTCTCCAATTTTACCAGCAGGTGGTGCTGTAGAAATACAGGGAAAGCTGAGAAGCTGTGCACTGGGTGCATAGTAGTAGACGGGGTTGGTTCATATGGATTTCTGCTGAGCCACATACTGTGAAAGGTGAATGAAACTCTGCAGACTTGGGGTGCAGTAAAATCTCTTTTGTATATACCACATTAATTGTTAAAGATGAAACAACTGGTTTCATTAGATAACATTGTTTTATTTATTCATATTTATCATATTTTTAATAGGAATTCCCTTGTTTCAAATTGGATCTTTATTGAAATTCGTACCATTAAAAAAAGAGGACTAGAGCTAAATTAAATGTATTTATTTTAGTCTTTTAATTTGTAATTTCAAGGTTTCAGGAGTAAGGCTGCCCTAAGCACTGCAAAATGTGTGTTCACATTTCTCTAGTTTACTATTAGAATTGAAAACTTTAATGTTACTACTTTCTTTTAAATATTTGACATTAAAATGTGGCTGTTTGCCACTGAAACAAACAGTACCACAATGAAAAAGTCATACTGCATTCCATGGGCTTAGAAGCATGACAAGATGACTTAAGTCCATCCACGCTTATGTGACTAGCCTAAATCCGCCCCTGTGGTCTCCCCCACTCTGCTTAACTCTGTAGGGTACAATAGAGGGGACCTACAACAACATCAATGAGGTTTCCTCACAGGATAGCCTGTGTAGATGGACTTGGGATCTCAAGATTTTGCTGCAGGAGACCTTGAACAATATAAATAGTTATGAACAATTTAAAGCTAAAATTAAGCTATTTTTTTCCCCCCACAGCGTTAGTGACCTTACCTACCTGTAAAGAAGAAATTTCTCACATTGGGCAGGCAGCTGGATTCTATAGACATCTATTGTGCAGGGTGCCTGGTCCTCTTCCTGGTACTGAATTTCCAGCACTGTGGAGGTTAATAGGTTTAGGTCTCCAGCTTGAACTGAATGGAAGGAGCTCCTGAAGGGGACCCACCCACTCCTCCTCTCTCATCTCTTGACTTGTGCATAGACTACATTGCATGTTACTCAATCTGTGAAGGGGAGAGAGAATCCTGTCCTTTATCAGACTCTCCCCCATTCACAGATCCTGTTACATGCAATGAACACTATACACAGGCTTTTCTCAATGAATGAGCAAGGAGGAGGAGGGAGGAGGTCCCTATCAGGAGTCTCCTCTATTGAGTTCAGTCTGGAGACCTGAGCCTGCAAACCCCCTCTGCGCTGGAATTTCATAAATAGGAAGAGGACCAGGCACCCTGCATGGAAGATTTCACCAGGATCTAGCTGCCTGCACAACATGGGGTATACTTCATTACAGGTAAGTTGGGTTAGCTTTAAGCCTACACCTTTAACTTGTTAGAAGGACTAATTCTTTAAAGGACAGTTACAGTCTTTTCACAGTTTCTTATTTCAAGGTTCAGTGTAATGAATGATCTTATTCTGGGTATCATTTGTAATGACCTATATTTGTACATAGGAGCAGCCATGTTCTTTTATTATAAATACTTCCATACTGTACACTGACAATGCTTCACTAAACTTCTTTTAGTGCCGGTTTAAATCTTAAAAGGACATTGAACAACATACTCTATAATAACTTTAATTTTTAAAATGTACTTTCACTTTTGTGGTCACATTTTAGACACTTCCACTATATATTTACGTGTTTCCATTCACACAGCATACCTAAAAATAATCTAAAAAAAATGAGTTCTCACTCTTTTAGTATTTTCTTTGCAACAGGTTTATACATAGGACAGTAACAGCAGCTGACATTGTTCAGCATAACTTCCAATGTGCAATCAGAGGACAGATTTATTTTTCTGCATTAACATACAAAGTACAACCTAAGGCTAGCCACACTCATATAGATTCTCCATCCACACTAAATAGCTTGGATAGACAAATCTCCTGAGGTGGGCTATTGTATTTTCTCAAGCTCCAGCAGCTGTCAGAATACCCAAACAGTGTGTGCATCTGATTGGATGTAGGCACTGTTCGGCCAACAATTGTCCAGCCAGCTTCTTCATCAAAAGTTGAAGCATTTGTTAGTAGCCAGGTCTCTGTTGCATATGTAACTATAGATTTAAAAATAGATTCTCTCTACATTTTTCCATTCCTTCTTTTTTGACATAGCCATGTACTTAATGTTCCCTACTACCCTGTTTCCCCGAAAATAAGACCTAGCGTGATTGTCGGTGATGCCTGCAATATAAGCCCTACCCCCCAAATAAGCCCTAGTTAAAATCCTTGTAGGTCTTATTTTCAGGGTAGGGCTTATTTGGGGGGTAGGGCTTATATTCATCACCGACAATCACGCTAGGTCTTATTTTCGGGGAAACGGGGTAGTTTGTTCACCTTATCTATTAGAAAGTCCTCATTTCTTCCTGTTATATTTATTACGGTATATTAGGCCTCTACTGATTTCTTTCATCGGGATACCCTGTAGATGTGTTCTTAAGCTTTTGTTTGAGAACATTTTCAATTCTGATCATTTTTCTTGTCACTGAAACATTGATTTGACTCCATTATCCATAAGAAAATAAAGCAAACATTCTTTAACTAGTTCCCGACTGTGCTATAGCCAAAAGATGTTTCTAGTTCTAGGAGGATGTCCTCCAATGTGCGCGCCTCCCATGCATTGGGTGCGCTCTGTGATCACTGTGTCCTTTGGACACAGATCGGGATAAAGGGCCAATCACAGCGGGCCCTTTACCAAGTGATAAGCTGTGTCCATTCACAGCTGGTCACATGTAAACAAACTTGACGGTTATCGTCATTCCTGTCCTTATATACTGTCTCTGTGTGAGGAAAGCCGATAACTGGTGAGTCTGGCAAGGCACAGCGAGTACATTGTTTACACTGATATTTAGGGCACTGATCATCAGTTCCTTGATTATCAGTGTGGCCCCATCAGTGCCAATCATTGCAGCTTGTCAGTGCCGCCTCATCAGTTCACATCAGTGCAGTCTTATCCGTGCCCATCAGTGCAGCCTCATCAGCGCCTATCATTGAAGAAGAAAAATTACTTATTTGCAAAATTTTAAAACAGAAAGAAAAACTTTTTTTTTTTAAGTTTATCCTTGTCCTGTTTGTTTAGCAAAAAATATCACCAAAATAAAGCTTTGTCTCAAAAAAATTATAAAGATTTAATTTGGGTACAATGTTGCGTGACCACGCAATTGTCATTCAAAGTGTGATAGCAATGAAAGCTGAAAATTGGCCTGGGCAGAAAGAGGGTGAAAGTGCTTGGTATTTAAGTGGTTAAATGTAACATTTTGAAGAACGTTCTACTAGTGCATTGCTAGCTTTAGTACTGTAGCCTGAATCAATATCCGGACTTCTCTTATTGCACCATTTTGTTTTGCGCAGTCCAGACATTTACTGCATAATCCTAGAGTGACTGGTACACTGGAGCGCTCATTTATTAGAAATTGGCTGTTTTAAGCCACTGAATATTTCATATTTCTTTACTTTTAATGCTACCAATTCGTGGTGACAGTAATCAGATCTTTAACAAATTTGATTATACCTCATCTGTTGTTTAATTGCAGATGTTTTAACAGCGCTGACAAAGCAGATATGCTTCTTAATATACTATATTCAAAATGTAACCACTAGTCTATGGAATGAAGGGTACAGTGTATGGATGACAGTAGAATACACATATTTCAAGTGCCAAAAACGTTGATTGTTTTTTGTTTTCTTTTGCACAATGTTCCTCATCACTAAAATAAAATCTATGCTAGAGCACCGTTTTTGCTTGAATGTTTATTAAAAATGTACAGCGTTTTTTGCAGACTAGGCAGTTTATTTTGTATTGGGTAATAGGTAAAGAAGACAAAACACTCAACGTTCACTTTATTAGGTACACCTTGCTAGTCCTGAGTTGGACCCCCTTTTCCCTTCAGAACTGCCTTAATTCTTAGTGGCATAGATTCAGCAAGGTGTTGGAAACATTCCTCAGAGATTTTGGTCCAAATTGACATATTAACATCATACAATTGCTCCAGATTTGTCGCCTGCACATCCATGATGCTCTACTGAATTGGAATCTGGTGACTGTGGAGGCCATTGGAGTACAGTGACCTCATTGTCACGTTCAAGAAACCAGCGGTGAGAGCATTTGAGCTTTGTGACATTATCCTGCTGGAAGGAGCCATTAGAAGATGGGTACACTGTAGTCATAAATGGATGGACATGGTCAGCAACAATACTTCGGTAGGCCGCGGGTGGCATTTAAATGATGCTCAATTGGTACTAAGGGGCCCAAAGTGGGTGAAGAATATATTTCCCCAAACCATTACACCACCACTAGCTTAAACCATTGATACAAGGCAGGATGGATCCATGCTTTCATGCTGTTTACACCAAATTCTGATCCTACCATCTGAATGTCGCAGCTGAAATCGAGACTCATCAGACCAGGCAATGTTTTTCCAATCTTTTATTGTCTGATCTTCTGCTCCCGCCGTAGCCCATCTGCTTCAAAGTTCGATGTGTTGTGCATTCAGAGATGGTATTCTGCATACCTTGGTTGTAAACGAGCGGTTATCTGAGTTACTATGCCTTTTTATCATCTCAAACCAGTCTGCCCATTCTCCTCTGACATCAACTAGGCATTTTCATCCACACAACTGCCGCTCACTGGATATTTTCTATTTTTTGGACCATTCTCTGTAAACCCTAGAGATGGTTGTGTGTGAAAATCCTAGTAGATCAGCAGTTTTTGAAATATATAGACCAGCTCGTCTGCCAACAACAACCATGCCACATTCAAAGTCACTTCCCCATTCTGATGCTCAGTTTGAACTTCATAAAGTCATCTTTACCTATCTATGTCTAGATGCCTAAATACATTGAGTTGCTGGCATGTGATTGGCTGTATAGGAATTTGTGTTACCAAGCAATTGAACAGGTGTACCTAATAAAGTGGGCGGTGAGTCTATAAATAAATGACAAAATAAAAGTGCCACTGGGGTTTCAGAGCTTATGCATTTGCATGCATCAGAGTTGCCTCTTTTCCTATACAAATCTACATGAATGCAAAGCAGCTGAAAGCAGGTCAATGACACCTCAAATTGATGTCAAAAGCAAGCTGCTTTTGCCCATTGAAACCAGCCTGATGCTGTCAACACAGGCCTGTTGTGATACATTGAGGTTGATTTACTAAAGCTGGAGAGTGAAAAATCTGGTGCATCTGTGCATGGGAGCCAATCAGCTTCTAACTTCAATTAGGCTTTGACAAAAAAAAAAAAAACCTGGAAGCTGATTGGTTTCTATGCAGAGCTGAATCAGATTTTGCACGCTCCAGTTTTAGTAAATCAACCCCATTATCTCATCCATCCTGCTTTACTAAAACAGAAGACTCATAGCAGCATATTATGTAGTTGGGCCCACAATTAGCTAAGTATACGTTCTGTGCATGAAAAAGAGACTCACAAATGTAGGTTTATTCAGGAACAGAATTTATTTCAAAAGGAGAAAAAAACTTTTTAAAATAATTAAACAATAAGTGTCTACAAAGCACATGTATAGTATCAAAACATCCAGTACAAAAATATCACAAACTCTGAAACAAGTACAAAATAGGCAGCTTTATCTTGAGGTCTGAATATTGTTATTCTTACTTAAATCTTAACAGTGCAGAGATGGGCATTCTGTGCTCCATCACCTCTGGTACTTACTTCCCATTAATTCACATGTTACGCTAGGCAAGTTTTTGTTCAATCATATTTTTAGCAGCCCATCTCTGCCACCTTTATACACATACTCTATCCAAGTGTAGGGAAAACCCATGACAACTACATGGATCGAGCCTGTCCATTTTGTAGAACAGGTAACTCTAGGATTGAAGCGCCACACAATAAGTTCATAAGATAGGTTTATTCATAAATTGTATATAAAAGCCACAGTATTTTGTGAGCCATACTCCACCTCCTTCATCAGGGCAGAAACACAACATAAAAAAATAAAACAACAGTTAATATACATATCAAAGTTATTATGGCATATCGTTTTAATACAAAATATATCTTTTGTAAGATCTAAAAATTGGTACGAACTTGCTTGTGGATTCTGCTTGTTTAGCTTTTTCTGATCCTCTCCCCCCCCCCAGCCTATATAAGATTGCTGATAAAGCTTAAATCAAGATTTCTTACTTTTCTTGTGATCCTCGATTTTTTATTAATCTTAAAAATGTCTGTACCAATTTTAGGGTTTACACAACAAAATATATATTTATATTACTATACTCTATCAGGGTTTCTCAACTAGGGTTCCTCCAGAGGTTGACAACTTTCCAAGATCTGCCTTTCAGATAAGTTCCCTCTTTTCTCAACGACCACAAGTGTAATGCCTGGTACACACTACTAGTTTTCTTTGTTCAACCCGCTGTGCTGTAGTGTTCTGACATGGGGAAGGCCCCCCCAACAGAACACTCTGATCAGTGCATCCTGCCATTGGCTGAAATCGCTGATCAGGAGCTGGTCGGCTGCTAATTTTCCAGCATGCATATCCGACAGAAGCCGGACAAATGGCTGGCTTCTATCAGACCGAGTGCCTTACAGATGGGAAGAATGTAGTTTTTTATTGAACCAGCCAATGTTGCCCGACATTCGGCCTGTGTGTACGGGGCATAAAGGGCATTCTTCCCAGTAACCATCACACTAATGTATCATGTAGATATAGTAATTTTTAGCAGGGGTTCCCTGAGACTGGAAAGTTATTTCAAGGGTTCCTCTCTGTTATAAAGGTTGAGAAAGGCTGCTCTATATCCTAAATTTGATGTTTATAATAGTTATTTGTGCTATTTTTTACTTTTTATATTGTGTTTCAACCCTAATGGAGGGGTTGGAGTATGCCCTCCAAAAATATATATTTATACACATTATGCGTGGAATAAACCATTTTCTGGACTTGAATATTACGGATGGAACTTCAGTTCTAGATTTACCTATCCTATTTATAACCCAAGGCAATTGTGGAAATTCTGCAGGCCGGGTTCAAACTAACTGCGGCGGCGGTTTGCAGCAGGGGGTACGGTGCATCCCTGTTCTCCGTTTCAGGGGCAAATCAGGTCTGAATTTTTGCCTGAAATCGGACCTGAAACTGAGCCGAAGACGCACAGGACCCTTTTCCAGTGCAGAATGCGGCTGCTCCGGAGATGTGTGAACTGGCTCCATTGCGAGCCGGTCACAGTCTCCTGTAATGCGAATTGGATGTGGTGAAACCCGCATCCAATTTGTATAAGTGTGAACCCAGCCTGAGTGTGCAGAAGTGGTCAGCATACTATTCACATTGTTTATAGTCACACCATTATAATACTGTTGGTTGACATTATTAAACCAAATGAACCCACCACTTGAAGTTTTCTAGCTTAGGCTGAGAAATGAAAACTAAGGTTACTAGAACATCTCACAGGCAATGCACCAGACAGATTAAACTGTCCATATAAAATGACAGCTATGAACGTGATTGGAAATGGCGACAATTTTTAGTACTGAAATTTTGAGCCTTGAAGTTGTTTGTCCTTGTTGGTGTATTTTACAAATTATTTTAACCATTATTACACTCCAGTGACTAAATGAGTTTAAAACCATAAAGATGTCTTGAAAATTCTGTATTTGGTAACTCTGCAGGATGCCACTGATTCAAATCAGCAACTAATATTTTTATTAAAAGCTGTGAAAGCTCACTTTCCTGCATTGTTTATGAATGGGATGACAAGTGGATGATGTTAAAGTGTACCTCCAGCTTGTACTCTGGACTAACTCTCCATAGCAATGAATGGAAGCGCACATGCTATACATAGGGAGGATTTTCACAAGCTGGTGTGCCACCTCATCAGTGATTTATAGCTGAATCAAGCTGTGAATATAAGTCTGGAGAGGAGGAGGGGCTGCTATAGAATTGTACCAAGTGTACATTTTAAGAATATATGAGTGTCTCTCTCAGATATACATTTATGTAACCATTCTTTAATGTCTGTACTGTTACGCGAGATATATCTTTAATTGCAGATCTCTGTCCCAAATAATGCTGAGAGAGGCCCCTGCAGTACTAAACAATGGAGTCCCAAACAACAGGTTTTGTTATAAATCCCCTTTACAAACTATCTAAGGCGTTATTATTACACAGACAAAATTTCACATGATTTTATATATGGGTTAAAACATACTTTACATCATCACATGCTGTGTTGTAGGAATGGGCGAAACACAAATATTGCAAAAAAAAAAAAATAGAAATTTACTGTATGACTTTTGTAATATAAAATTAGATTGAGTTCTGAACTCCCTAGCTTCTGGTCAGAAAAAAAATTATAGAAAACACAGTGAAAATTTTTATATTTCTTTCCCTCTGGGCCTAATTTATAACATGTTTTTTTTTTATTATCCTTGATTATTTCTTTTCACTGGACTTGAAAAGTAACTTTACTAGCTTAAATGTTGCTGTTCGATAAATTACCACAAAAAAGCATGATTAAGTGAGGCGAAAACTAACATTTTTACTCAAACTTGATAAACATGCTCCTCTCCTATAAACCGCTGAACTTTTATAGTCATGAGGCAATACCATATTTCATCAGCAGGTGGCAATATAAGTAAATATGTTTCTAGAGCCGTTTGTCCTGACACCTTTATATTAGTATGTCGAGGTCCCCAGGCAAATAGCATGTCCAGCTTTTACAGCTGCATTTTGATCTGTTAATTCCCAGAAACCTTGTCAGAAACATTACTCACAAAATCACATTTATCTTGTGATGGCATACACATTAAAAAGCCTATGCATTGCTTAAAAAAAAAAGAAAAAAAATACTGCAGTTATTGATAATGCACGGTATTATTCTAGCCAAATAACCAAACAGAAAAAAGGGAGATAATACAATTTTGATGCAAGTCGATTTACAAGCCTCAGTACAGCTGCAATAAAACGGAACTTGACAATCCAGCCCACACTTTTAGTTCTTTTTTCAAATCAAAAACTTTTGATCCTTTAGAACAGTTCTTTTACAAAAGAAGTAAAATATAGAAAACTGTACATATTTGTTTATGAAATAGAATATTTGTCCTGTGAAAAAAGGACAGTGCTGAATAAATCACAAAAATAACTAAACACCATGGCATCAATAAACTGATTTAAGTTGCAGAAATGAAAAGTAGCACACTAGCACATTCTTGCTCAAAATGTACAATAGCAAAAAAAAAAAAATATATAAGACCTAAGTGACATGCAAAAACAAGTCTAAGCCCCCGTACACACGGCCGGAAATTCCGACGGAAAATGTCCGATCGGACCATGTTGTCGGAAAATCCGCCCATGTGTGGGCTCCATCTGACTTTTTCCGTCGGAATTTCAGACGGAAAAAATTTGAGATCCTGCTCTCCAATTTTTCGACAACAAAATCCGATCGGACTTTTTCTGATTGTGTGTAGAGAATTCCGACGGACAAAGTGCCACGCATGCGCAGATCAAATTATGAGCCCAAAGCTATTGGCTACTAGCCTCTACGTAGTACGCAACGACCGTCACCACGTTCAGAATGATCGGATTTTCCGACAACTTTGTCTGACCGTGTGTATGCAACACCAGTGTCGGACAAAATCTACCCCAAGACCAACATGACATGCCAAAAAAATACTCAAAGATTACATAGAAGGAATAAAAACTAAAGTGACAAAGACTCATCTAAGAGCAAAGTGACCTGAAAAAACTAGTGGCGCAACGAAAATGACTTTATGAGCCAAGTAACATGCCAAAAACGAATGATGTGAAAAAAAACACTTTGGGACCTGACAAAAATGTACTTTAAGGCCAATTTAACACAACAAACACTAAAGCGAAGTGATAAAAATTAGTCCAAGACCAAAGTGATGTGACAGTAAATTAGTCAACATAACCAAGACAGCAGCATTGTGTCAGTTGTTCATAAAATGAAACCCTACCGTCTTACCCCCAAAAACCTCTGTGTACTGGCACATTTTATTTAAAGTGGAACTAAACCCTCCTATCGTTTTTTAGCCAAGGAAGCTGCCATTGTGGCCTCTGTTTAATCTTCAACTGCCATGATTCTGCACATGTGATCAGACATGACACCAGCCATTGGATGGTTTGACAGTTTGGTTGAGAGCACAACCAATGTGACAGTTACATTCCTGGCACATGCCGGAAATATATCTGTTTTTTTTAAACTGTTAAATCGATGGGTTTACTTCTGATTTAAGTGTATTTGTACCTATAACGCTGCTATTGTTGTGTTGCATGTTGGGTTTCTTTACAGTAAACAGCCATATTAGAAGGCGCAGGTGGTGTCAAAAGACATGGGTATAAAAAGAGTAAGATAAAAAACCTTCTGACTTTACAACCACAGTCTTGCATTAATTGATTCATAGGTAAATGACACCAGGAAATTCTAATGAACAAGGCAAACAACACATGCTTCTTCAAAAACACAATGACAAAGTACAATGGTACACGTTGGTCAACCATATTTTAGTTTATTCTGTCAGATATGATTTCTGATTGGCTGCTTAGGTCATTAGAACGTCCAAAAAAAGTGAGTATGATGACCTGTTAAGATTGGGACACTGATTCAGATTTAGGATTAACGGCATGATCGTGGGGAAATTTATTTTGCAATTGGCAAAATTTTGCCAAAGCAGAAACTCTGAATTTTGCTCATTAAATTGTTTGTGACCAGAGCATGTCATAGTCCTGATATGTGCCTGCCGTATCATGTACTTGTAGGAAAAATGTATTCTCTTCTGTCTTGTATGTTTCCTTTATGTGAAGTCCCTGGTGTTCCTGCCAGGCCCTCTGCTTTCCTATTAAAAACTGGCCACACTAAGCAGGAGAGCATACCGTGGTCAGTTCTCTAGCTATGCTGGATCTCAGCCTGCTCTCCTTCAATGATCAGACTTGTCCTGACAGCCCCCCACTGCACAGCCATTCACTGGAATGTTCAGTGTGCTGCTGCTGTTCCCCCTCCCCCTTCAGCTCTGAAGCAGCTGAGAACAGAGGGAATGTGATCACTTATAAAAGAAAGAAAGTATTTATAATGGTTTTTTTTCATATCTATACACAAACGTTTTTTTCTTTCATTTCTATTTTAAACTGAATGGGTTGTTTTAGAAGGTGATCGTTTACAATCACTTTAACCGATCCCCGCCCGGCCTATAGCAGAATGACAGCCTGGGCAGTGGTTCCGTCATCTTGACTGGATGTCATATGACGTCTTTCAGGATAACGAGCCAGCGCGCGCCGAACAGTGGTGTGGTGTGTCACTCTGACGCACCGCATCTCCGATCGTAGTAAGGAGCCTCTGACAGAGGCTCTTTACCATGTGATCAGCTGTGACCAATCACAGCTGATCACAGCGTGAACCAGGAAGTGCTGGTAATTTGTGTATCTGTTGCTATTTTAAATTTTTTCCCCAGTCTGTTTTTTTCCTTTTGTGGGGAAAAAAAAAAACATAACATAAATGGGCTAATAAGAAGCCTTTTAGGCACAAGAGCATATCCAGGATTAAAGGATCTGCCATAACCCTTAGTAGCCATTTAAAGCTCATTGTACCCTTAAAAAACACATTCATTTTACCTACTCCATTGACACCAGTGCCCAAAGCTCCTGATTTTCCCAGAGATCTTGGGAAAATTATAAAACTCTTAATTTTGCTTATCCCTACTTTACACCCTTTCTTGTTCTTACAAAAAAATGTACGGTGACGTATATCCTATAGTATCTACGTTCTGTAATTTGCAAAGGTTAAACAGCAACAAATGTTTCAAATCTTCATCCCAGGCTTGTGGTGCCTGTTGTCTTTCCAGATATACTGGATTATTGGGGTAGCAGCACAATCCACATTTTTAACCAGCAAAAACATTTTTACATCGTATGCATTATACAAAATGCATACTCAACATGTATTTATATTTTTTCTTTCATTGTCTATTTTATTGGCCAACGTTTCCTTTGCAGGAATATTTTAGGTGTTACATAAAATGTCTTTACTATATAAAACCCGACTTATGAACTATTCATTAGGAAGGATCATGCAGTCTGACAGCTGACATATAAAATAACCTGGTGCTTGATATGTATTAATTAGAAAGCACTGACATTACTGTGTTACAGATCTCTCAAGCAGACATTCAATTGTCTAGGTATTAATACAGTAAATTATTTTTACTGGAGTAATTAACTTTGATTTAAAGCAAAAAAAAAAATGATGAAAGGACTCATCTGAAACAGCACTTCAAATGCTATCAAATATCAATGTATTACAGCAAAACTAATGGCAGTCTGCTTTAATAACATCCAATTTGATCTAATTAGGCAGAGACAGCACTTAAAAATGTTATACTAATTAGTGCTTAATTAGGCCTCATATCACTGCATTTTGGGCTAAGAACCAGAAGTGGGAATTGATCACATGCATATTAACCAGGCCAGCAGGAACGATTGGTTAAGTAAAGGAGTAGCAAAACTGAACCCTCCCTCTCAACTTTGGCTGGGTTCTGCCCCAACTGCAAATGCCTGTATAAAAATAATAAAATGAGAGTCTGTGCCACTTAAGTTGCTGTCTATATGAGATGGGCGCTGATAGTATCTCACTTGTGGAATTACCCAGCTGATGCCATCATATAGCCACCTTTGATTTTCTGACCCTGTTTATGCTATCATTTTGGCACCTAATGGCCCGTACACACGATCAGAGAATTGTATGAAAAATACCGCTTTCAAATCGATCATACGATTATCTGATCATTAGTACATAGCTTTCGAGAGCCGATCACGACAGTTCATCCGATATTATCCAATAGGAAAAGTAAAAAAAAATCTCATACGATACCAGATTGTACGATTTTCCTTAAATCAGTTACATTTTCGCCCGAAAATACAATACAAATACGATACATTACATCACTTCCGAATTTTTGTTCTGTCGTACGAGAACTTGCATAACTTTAGTAACCTTTTCATTTTCAATATGAGATTAGTGCACAAAAAAGAAAACCGGACAATCATGTAATAATCTCATCACGTGTACCAGGCATTAGGCCCCTTCAACATGGGGCAGGCTCCATTGGTAATCCGATTGCTCAGTGGAGAATCTGTCCACTGATCCCCACTGTGCAGACACATGGCTAGTCCATGTCCGCTCCGCTTATGCAGAGCGGACACAGACACATTGTCCTCTAGGGGCAGTCAGACTGCCACCTGATCCAATTCTCCAGACAGATGGGGAATGCATCCCCATTCATCTATTTTTTATTGGACAGGATCAGACCAGTTGGTGGATATCAACAGACACGTCTGTTGACACCTGCCACTCCATAGAGGAGACTGGAGGGTCTAATCAGGTCCGCCTAAAAAATAGACAGGCAGACCCAATTGGTTCGCCCGTGTGAAAGGGCCCTAAGGGTTTGTGACCAAGTTTTAGAAGTACTGTTGTTGGTTGAAATAGGAGGAGTTTGAGAGTCTTTAATATGGTTTTAGGTTTGAGAATATAAACACAAAAAAGACTATCAAAATATATTCTAATGTGTGGGCCACTTCACTTGAAAAACTCAAACAAAAAGAAGTGCTAAAAAAAAAAAATCATCCTGTACATATATAGAACGAGTCAGGAAAACATAAGGATACATAGACATACACTGTATTTCAACAATTAAACCAAAGCGATACCTAAATTATATTTAAGTAGCTGTATAAGGCACAAGGAGATTTACTGAACAGCAACATGTTTGCAGAGGATTGCAAATCTATTTACGCTTCTAATATGGTTTAACAGCTAAAAACATAGGCAAATGCCAAACATGCTATTAAGAAATGGCAAAAAAACATCATGATCTTAAAACCTAATACAGTAATAAGGAAAAGTTCTTGAAAAATAATTTCTATAAAGTTCTTAAGGATAGGCACAGAGATTGATGATAAAGTGTGATGGGTTGGGGTATAGAAGATTGTATTGTGTACATTACGCACAACCTAATACCTTTGTTTCCAATCCATCTGGTTAGTGAGATTCCCACATACTGCCAGTCAGCATGCCTGTCTTCCTCTGCCTTGGGGACAACAAGCGAAGACAGTGCTAAGAAAACTGCAGCAATCACCCAGGACAAGCATTAAGATTTAGAATCCAAAGATGAAACTTTGACTGACTACTCTTTTTTGCTCCAGTTTTCAGCCACTGTAAATCAGTCCCGCAGAGGTCCATGAGAAGACTGCTTATTCTCAGGAAGATGGTGGCACAGGTTGCAAAAGGAACAAGGAAATGGAAGCAAGAATAATTGACATGCAACATATACACTCTGAAGTAGAAGTTGCATAAAAGTTGAAAAGGGTCTAAAAAATGTGAACCTCTTTCTTTCAAATTCATCCTTTATGCCAACTTGGTTTCATCATTTAACAGAAATTACATTAACAGTAGCCAAACTTGGCATCAGGTGTTAGTGTGAACGACTATGAGGTATTCCAAATATTAAATGCTCTGATAATCCATTGACCCTGGTATGGCTTCTAATCACTTCTCGGAATTCTCTGTAGCTGGGATAATGGATGAATTTAAAATTACGTTTAAAAGAAATTGGACAGCAAAAATCTGAAGAAATGTAAAGGACAACCATAAAACTTAATAAAATTTCTTTCTGCCATTGCAGCAGTATATTTAACTAACGGTCCTAGATATTTATATCAGTATCTGCACTTCCAGGAATGGGGCCATATAACAAAGGTTGAGGAAAAATATGGCTAGAAGTTTACCTGACCTAACACAGTGGCCTTGATGTCACTTAAAGAAGTCCCGCTAGAAGATGAAAATGCTTGAAAACGTCTTCAGGGGAACCAGCTGACATTGCACTTGGTCTCATTCAAAACTGTGCAGGGGTTCCTGAAATGTGTCAACGTTTTTGTGCTGGATTTTATCCCCCCTTTAATTGTTTGATCTAAAATACAGACCAAAGCAGCTGCCCACAAGCTGCAACAACCTGCTATTCTGGATCGGAGGAAAGAGTACAGATGTAAGTGTCCGTGGCTTTTGCTGTTGTGAATGACCACGCTGAAGAGCAGCAAGGTAATTCACAAAAACACAGGCCCACAGACTAGACAAGTGTAGTAGCTGATGTGGATTATTGTGGGCCTATATCATTGTGAAGAACACAGGGTTGCTAAATGTTACAACTGTACTTTCTCCTACAATCTAAAAGGGGGCAGGTGGGCAGGTTCTTTGGTCTGTAATCAGTAGCTTTCTTTGCAGTAGAAAAAAAGCCAAAGGGGAGACACAGGGTTTTTACTATTAGAGAGCAGAGCTGCACATTTCCCCTTCTCTTCTGGCAGCTTTCAGCGGAGAAGAGGGTGGGGTTGTGTAGGCTTTGTGTACACTTTGGGGCGGGAGCTCAGGGCTGGCTGTAACTCCCCCACAGGGACTCGCTTAATTTGGGCTTCAGCCTGGGTTAGAGCTACAGCCAGCACGATCAATAATAATAATTTAATTTGAAAACCCCTGCATAGATTTAAAGGAGAACATGTGTGATGTGCACTTAGACCCTCTGGGGTTTATCAAACTTTTTCATCTTCTGGAACGATCTCTTCTTTAATGATTATAGTGTATGCCAGGCCACTGAACCTATTTCCCCAACAATGTACAACCACAGATCTTTCAAGAGGAATGGAGAGATTATGGGCGTAAAAATATGTCTGATAGATTATCTTATAGGAATGTTTAATACATGCATATAGGGCAGTGTATATGCTAAATAAGCACAAGGGAGATAAAATGTAGGCTCAAAGTAGCAACTTACACAATGGCTGACTATTGTGTAAAAGAGACACTGCATCTTTTTCACACTTGAGTCACAATATCACATCTCAAGATTCCAATATTACTTCCGTCTTTGCAAAATGCAGAAACCAGAGCTTGGATACCACACTGGGCCTGAAGACCAATAGGCTAGAAAAGAAGGCCATGGCAAAGGGTGGAGACAAGTCCAGCAAGGAGATCTTTCAGATAGGTTTCCATACAGACATAACCAGCAGGCACTTCAAACTACCACCACCCACTTAAACCCGAAAGAACGGCTTTCAGCATCCATCTAGTGAAAATATAGGGACCAGCTCCAGGTTTATTCTAGTAAACAAAGTAGCAGCTGTACAACCAGGACCTTCTTCATATTTACCCCATATAATACAATTTGTTACGTATATAAAAATGTTTGCTCAGTACATGGTGATGTTTGAAAGAGAATACAGTGATGATAGTTCAGTACATTGAAGCAGGTTTTAAAAAAAATATAAAAAAACGTTTTACAGGACAATAGTGGTTTGCCTTTTTTCAGAATAGTAGTATAAGTGACCAACAAACTCAAAGTAAACTCATTCAAATAAACTATACTATAAACCATCACCAATAGAAATATGGCACAAAATTATATTGTCTATACAAGAAATATGAGGTACACCCATACTGTATATGTGTAGCAGTGATATTAGGGTGTGTTTAGTGCTTTACAATTTTCCTTCATCTGATTAGGCTCTGTAATCCCAATCACATCACATTTAAATGGCAGGCAGAGTCCTCCTTTGATGCTGTGTAAGCTCTGGGTGCCAAATGTCCACAATAAATATTAACCGATAGGAGTCAGCTTCTTGCCACACTTCATGTTCAAAAGAGTCATCAAAAATCAGCACTTTCCCTTCTGTCCAGCTCCTGTAAAATAACAATACCATGTGAAAACATTTTCATAAAACTTGCTCGGCCCATATCCTGTGGAAACAACCGGAGCTGATTTCACTGTGTATGTTTTCCTCTACAACTAGTAGATACAAATTGATGTGTTGGTTTACCTCATTTAACATGGGGAAACCATGATGAAACTCATAGTACAGCATGTGATTATCATGGGGGGCAATAATATATACACACACACACACACACACACACACATATATATATATACATATATATACACACACACACACACACACATATATACACAGTGCTCAGCAAAATGAGTATGCCCCTTTTAAAAAGATTTTAACAAACACAAAACTGAGTGTTATAGAACATTTGTTTAGCTCATTACAGGAACGTAAAGTTAATAATATAACTTAGATTACAAAATATTCAGTTTTACTCAAATTAGTTGATACAAAAATCAATACACCCCCCAACAAAAACTTCTACATCTAGTGTTTTGTATGATTTCCATGATTTGTAAGGACAACACTAAGTCTTGTAGACATAGAATAAACAAGTTGGCGACATATTGCAACACCTATCTTTTTCCATTCTTCAAGAACGACCACTTTTAGGCCTGATTCACACCTATGCATTTTTAGTGCTTTTTATATTTTGCAGATTTGCACTACAGAACGTGTTCCATAGGAAACCATGTTAAATGGACCTTAGTGCAAATCTGCAAAATGCAAAAAGCACTAAAAATGCATAGGTGTAAATCAGGCCTTAGAGCCTGGATGGAGAGTGATGCTCAACTTGTCTCTTCCCATAGGTGTTCAACTGGGTTCAGATCAGGAGACTTACTTGGCCACTGAATCACTTTCACCCTGTTCTTCAGAAATGCAACAGTGGCCTTAGATGTGTGTTGTGAATCATTGTCATGGTGGAAAAGTGCATAATGGTCAAGGGCACTGAGTGATGATAGCATCTTCTCTTTCAATATAGAGCAAATTCATGATACCATTGATGACATGAAGCTCCCTGACACCAGCAGCACTCATGCAGCCCCACAGAAGGACACTGCCACCACCATGTTTCACTTTAGGCACCCGTGTTAAGTTTGTCAACGAAAAGTGTGTCCTAATTTTCGTCAGTGGCATTTTTACACTAAATGAAAAGTACAGCACATTTTCGTCCTCTGACAAAAACTATGACGAAAATCCATTCCGTTTTTGTGGAGAAACTAAAACGAAACTAAAATGCCAAAGAGAACTTTCGGTTTCCATGGAGCTCTGCCTGCTTCCTCTGGATGGAGCTCCGTATTTGGAGATGGGAGGCTGTCCGCACTCTGCAGAAAGGTTAGACTGACCATGTCCGTTTTCCGCCGCATGAAGGGGTATGGTGGGGGCTGGTCTATGTGTAGTTAACCCTCTCACACGGGTATATAAAGGCCCCCTGATGGAGACCTGCTCCTTGTCAATAGGCTTCACAAGCTTTTTCACTATGGGAGAGCAGCACACTGTGTGATCTGTGCAAGATTAACTCTTTTGCTGCCAGAGCTGTTTTTGCACACATGCTTAAAAAATCTATTTTGACCTGAAGATTATATAACCCCCTCCCCCAATCATTATATATTAAAGCAGACAAAATTCATGTAAATGTGCTTTGCATGGTGGCATCATCATGCAAAGAGTTTATATTTTTAGCGCCGCTTTACCGTCACTATTCGGCCGCTAGCGGGGCGGTTTTAACGCCCCGCTAGCGGCTCAAAAGGGGTTAAATCCGCCTGCAAAATGCCGCTGCCCCATTGATTTCAATGGTGAGCAGCGGTGGAGGAGCGGTGAAGGAACGGTGAGTTCACCGCTCCAAAGAAGCTACTGGCAGGACTTTTTGTGACGCCCTGCCAACGCACCGCTCCAGTGTGAAAGCCCGAGGGCTTTTACACTGGAGTGAATGGAGCTGCTTTTTTCAGGTGCTATTTTTAGCGCTGTAGTGTCTGAAAAACGCTGGCAGTGTGAAAGGCATCGAATACCATATATAATAACCTATTTGATTTTTCATTCCAGCAGTATATAATGAGTTTGGAAATTGTAGAGAAATGCTTAAATAATGCATTACAATGTAACTAAACCTATTCGATTTTAGTCGAATAAAATGTACTAGAGATTTAGTCGACTAAATACGACTAAAACTAAAACACTTGCAGAAGACTAAAATGGGACTAAAACTAAAATGCCATTTTAGTCCTAAAACTAAATCGAAATTTGCTGCCAAAATTAACACTGGTAGGCATCATGCATTTTTCTTTGCACTCCTAACCTTACAGTTTTGAAGCCATCAGTTCCAAGAACATTTATCTTTGTCTCATCAGTAGTCTTCTTCTTTTTCAGCATGAGCCCTGGCAAATTCTAGACGGGCTTTTTTGTGCATGGGCTTTAGGAGAGGCTTGCTTCGTGGACGACACCCATGCATGCCATTCCTCTGCAGTGTACGCCGTATTATGTCACATGAAAACAATTACCCCAGTTTTGCTTTTTACTTTCTTTAGCTAGCTGCAGTGAACTTGCATGGAAATGTTCTTTAACCCTTTCTCATCAGAAGATGCTCCTGTCGAGGCGTTAACTTGCAGTTCTATCTTTGTTAAATTTTTGTATCATTTTTGCTACAGTAATCTAAATAAGTGAAGCTTTGCTGATCTTCTTGTAGCCTTCACCTTTCTTGTGTAAATAAATAATTTTCTTTCTCAGGCCTCGTTACATTTCTCTTCCATTTGGTGCCATTGCTGACAGTATGAAATGGGAAGGGGTTTTCTTTGTTAAGTAACGCCCTTTTATATTTTATAGCCCGCTGTCTGCTGGAAACCTGTTTAATAAACAATTAGACTCGCCTGTAGTTGAATTCTTGTTAATTCGAATTCTGTTGTCTAAAATTTAGCTTTGCTCCTAAGACTTTCATTTTTGCAACATGGTCATGAATGAATTTGCTAGGAAAAACTATTTTTTGTATGTGCAAATTAACAAAATTTTGGTTTCAATCAATGGACTGCATTTGTGGGAGTATTTTGCAGTATAGTGTCCCATAGAAAAGGTTTATTATGAAAGTAAAGAAAAGTTTTTCTGACAAATCTGTTGGGGTGTACTCATTAGTGTTGAGCACTGTGTGTGTTTATATATATTAGGCAGTGATTGGTTGCCAGAGGTTACAGTGCATCTTTACTGCTCACCCATTGGTAGCCAAAGGCTACTGCACATCATTACTACTAACTGATTGGTTGCTAGAGGTTACTGCACATTATTATTGCTCACTGAGTGTCTATTTGCTTTGAGTAAATCAACCCCATTGTGTTTATTCATAGAATATATATATACATATACACATACACCATATTTATTGGCATATAACACGCAATTTTTCCCCCTTAAAATCGGGGGAAAGTCGTGGGTGCGTGTTATACGGCGATCCCCCAAAAAAAAGTGACAAAAAAAATCGTGCGGAGCGGAAAAATAGCGAGCACCGCCGAAAAAGACTGAAGCGCCGCCGAAAAAGACCGAGCCGACTGTTCGGCTCCGCTCGTAGTCCCGCCTCCCTGCGCTCGCTCCCGAAACAGCAGGGAGGCGGGACTGCGAGCGGAGCCGAAGAGTCGGCTCTGTCTTTTTCGCAGACGCTTCGGTCTTTTTCGGCGGCGCTCGCGCGGTCTGTCTCGGCGGCGGGAAATTTAAACGTGGGCAAGGCTGCAAATGACACTGAGCAAGCTACAAATGACACTGGGAAAGCTGCAAATGACGCTGGGAAAGCTGCAAATGACGCTGGGCAAGCTGCAAATGACGCTGGGCAAGCTGCAAATGATGCTGGGCAAGCTGCAAATGACGCTGGGCAAGGCTGCAAATGACGCTGGGCAGGCTGCAAATGACGCTGGACAAGCTGCAAATGACACTGGGCAAGCTGCAAATGACGCTTAAATGTAATTTTTTTTTTTCCCCTAAACTTCCCTCCTAAAACTTTTTTTCCTTAAAATGCCCTCCTAAACTTGGGGTGCGTGTTATACGCCGAAAAAAATACGGTATATATATTGCATTATAGCACAAAATAATTTGACATTTCAAGTACTAACACAGCCCTATCAATCCATTAAAAAAAGTATCATTTAAGGAACTTGGAGAGATCCTGAAACTATGTGTTGTTCTGTGACATGCATTTGAACCACACATACAATTCAGGGACCCCAAGATGTAATTTGGGGGCTTCTGGAGTCTTGATACACTGAAATAAAAGCAGTGGTTGAATGCTATTTAAAAGTAGAAGTACAGCCAAAGCTCGTTTGACTGTACTTCTCCTATGGATCACATTATGCACTCTTGTGACCCGTTTTCAGCAGAGAGCGGGCTGAAGTCCGCTCTCTGCTGACGTCACATAAGTCGGTCCAGGCTCCGCGTCATCCCGACCATGTAGTAGGGATGCAGCGAGCCGATGAGAATCTGAGCTGGCCCCTCCCGCCCCCTCCACAGTCCAGCGCTCCAGTGAGCGAGGAGGGGGCAGAGCAGAGAGCTGTGACTGACAGTCACCAGCTTTCTGCTCACGGAGCTGTGAAAACCGAGCGATCGGCTGTGTTCGATCGCTCGGTTCTCAGTGTTAGAGGACCAAGGGATAGGTAAGTATGAATCTAAAAAAACTAAAAAACAAAAAAAACACATACTTCTCTTTTATTAGAAGAATTTACATAGTTAGACAGGTTGAAAATAGTCACAAGTCAATCTAGTTAAAAAAAATAAATCATACAATCCCATATAACATAATCCTATACCCACAGGTGAAAAACCCCAACAAAGCATGATCCAATTTGCTACAGCAGGGGAAAGAAATTCCTTCCTAATCCCCGAGAGGCAATCGAATATTCCCTGGATCAATGTTAGTACCCAGTTATATGATGTACATTTAGGGAAGAATCCAGGCCTTTCTTAAAGCACTCTACTGAGCTGGACAGAACCACCTCTGGAGGGAGTCTATCCCACATTTTCACAGCTCTTACTCCCTTGTTATCTCTCGCCTTGACTATTGCAACTCCCTTCTCATTGGCCTGCCTCTCCATAGGCTATCCCCTCTTCAGTCTATCATGAATGCTGCTGCCAGACTTATCCACCTTACCAACCATTCAGTGTCTGTCAACCCTCTCCTCCAATTCCTACACTGGCTCCCAATCACCCAGCGAATTAAATTCAAAATACTAACCACAACTCTGCCCCGAGCTACATCACCAATCTTGTCTCCAAACATATCCCAAACCGTCCTCTCCGATCTTCTCAAGACCTCCTACTGTCAAGCTCTCTCGTTTCCTCCTCCCACGCTCGTCTCCAGGATTTCTCCAGAGCCTCTCCCATCCTCTGGAACTCGCTACCTCAACCTGTCCGGCTATCCCCTACTCTAGCTACCTTCAGGCGGTCCCTGAAAACTCATCTCTTCAGGGAAGCCTATCACGTCTCCAACTAATCTTCTACCACTTCCATCAGTTCATTCCCCATAGTTACAACCTTTTGTACCACCTCCCCCACCCTATTAGATTGTAAGCTCTTCTGAGCAGGGCCCTCTTAATCCTCTTGTATTTTATTGTATTATAACTGTATTGTCTCCCTTTTATATTGTAAAGCGATGCGTAAACTGTTGGCGCTATATAAATCCTGTAATAAATAAAAAAATAAAAATAAAGAAACCTTTCCGTATTTGGAGATGAAATCTCTTTTCCTCTAGGCGTAAAGAGTGCCCCCACCAAGTTCACTATATGGACCCCTTATGTATTTGTACACTGTTGACGTTGATCATATCCCCCCTTAATCTCCTCTTCTCAAGAGAGAATACATTTAAAGTGGACCTATACCGTTCCAAGGACAATCCCGCCTCTCCACCCCTCCCTCCTTCTGCAGGAATAGAACATTGTTTTTTTTTTCTTTGGTTTACATATTTTTTTTATTTAAACGCCTCCCCAATACATGTCACTCGCCTTAGGTCAATTATGCGCACACTGCCCGCTGTGCCTCCCAGGATATGTACATCACATATCCCAGGAGGTATGACCTTTCATTCAAGAGAAGTGGGTGGCCTATTGGTGCGTCATCGAGAGGCCTGTCCACTGAACCAGGAAGAGCCGGCAGGCCTCTTCATGATGTCTGTGAAAACATGGCGGCGCGGTATGGAGCTGTGGCTGGGCATGAGATGATCTCAGCGGGTCAATGCCAGATCCACTGGATGGGTGAGCATCTGAAATGTTCATATACCATCAGGTAAGCAGGGCGAAAAATAAATTTAAAAATGAGGTCGGCCAGAGTTCCTCTTTAAGACGATATCTGTTCCCAAGCTCCATGACACAGCTGTATGTCTACCACAGCTCAATTGTTCATGCTAAATTCTTTTTGCAATGACCTGTTCTTAACTGACAACACAACACAGTTTTTTCAGGTAATTTCGAAATTAAAAAAATTGCACTTACAACTACAAGTATAAGGCATGTGAATATAACACTATACTCTTACCTAGTGTCATTGGCACATCTTATTTTACAACCAGTCTTTGGTATAACCAATCCTAAGTGCATTCGCAGTCTGCAGTTTGTTGGCCCTGTGTGGGGCCACACATGAGTTCCAGGGTGCATGACAGAGTATTTGATCTAAGCACAAAGACAAAAGTTTAGGAAATGTGATATCATGAATACTACCAATGCCCCCCTGGCTAGGACACAGCAAACTGTGCTTCTAATGTGATGATCAGATCTCTACATATAATGGCATTTGGAGTTCTAAAGTGCCCATCATTAATAAATGCTTAAGTGGAATAAAACTATGATCTGAACCAAGCATGTGTTGCAAAACATAGTACTCTACGAACAAGTGCTACTCTATATATTCTCTTAGCTCCAAAACATACATATTACATTAATGATGGTTTATATCCGTGCTAACACTCAATAAAATCTGCCATTATTCTGGGATCCTAGTAGTTACACTATTATGCTAGGACTTACCTAATTATGTGGTTTCTACTATAATGCATTGCAATCCTGGACCACTAGAGACACCCAAACACACCAGCCGGGGCCTTTATCCCCATCTGTTGGGTTTATAGAAAAAGACTGATTAACTGTACCTGCCCCCTGCGGCATCCAGTGGATTCAGGAAATCTTTCTAGTAAAGCACATGTCCTAGGTGCAGATTTACAGGATTTCTCATTTTTCCGACCTGAAGAAAAGACAAAAGAATGAAAGAATCTGTTCATAGCTGCATTTGTCTCACATCACGTCATGCAGACCGTGTTACTTTCAATTCAGCAACATTCAGAATGACATAAACAAATATGTCTACGTTCAGGTAGGTCAGGTTCAAAATCCATCTTGCGTCATTAGGATTTTGCAAAATAACATCTAATGAACAACTGTTTATCAAACATGCTTTCATGTGTTGGCATCTGTCCGCACATGTGGTCATTAAACTACCACCTCCATTACCCTACTTGTCTAAAAAGTTGGTTTAGATGCTGAACGTCAACATATTTCAGACTTATAGAGGTTTGTGTAGCCAATTTAATAATTACATGGCCATTTTTTCTCAGCAGGTGAATGGAAAACTTAAAGGAAACCTGCATGGACAACAAATCTGAAGCATCTGAATTCTGAAAGCAAATCTTTCAGGTGGATGAAGTTATCCAAGTTGCCAAAGATTCTACTCTATACATTATTTATATTATACAGGATGTATATAGCACCAACAGTTTACGATATAAAGGGGGACAGTATAATTATAACACATAGTTCAATACAGAAGGAATAGGAGGGCCCCTAGCTTACAATCTAAAGGGAGGGGGAGGTGGTAGAAAAGGTAATAGCTGCAGGGGGTGATCTGATGGAGGTGACTCAAGTACAGTTTTTTTAGGTTTAGGTGGGGTAAGCTTTAGTGAAGAAATTTGTTTTCAAGGACTGCCTAAAGGCAGACAGGGTTTGGAGCTGCCCAGGCATACTGGAGTAGGGAGCTCCACAGGAAGGGAGAGGCTCTGGAAAAGTCCAGGAGGCGAGTATTGGAAATGGCAACAAAAGAGCTAGCAATCAAGACATCTTGGAAGGAGCGGAGAGGACGATTTGGGCGATATCTGCAGATGAGGTTGGTGATGTAGCTGGGGGCAGTGTTGTGGATGGCTTTGTACAATGTGGTTAGCATTTTGAATTTTATATGTTGGGCTAGTGGAAGCCAGTGAAGAAATTGGCAGAGAGGGACAGCAGTCATGGATTGGTTAGTAAGGTGTATATTTCTAGGAGCAGATTTCAAAGGTAGGCTAGTCAGCAGGGAGTTGTAGTAGTCAAAGCGGATATAACCAGAGAGTGAATAAGTTGTATTATCGTGTCGTTAGTCCAAAAGGGCAAACTCTGGAAATGTTGCGGAGGTAAAGGCGGCAAGATTTACCTAGTGATCTGCGGGGCCCGAAGGATAGGTCAGAGTCTAGAATTACACCTAGCATCCTGGCCTGAGTGGAGGGACCAATGGTTGTGTTGTTGATCTCAGTTGTAAAGTCAAGGGGGTGGGGGCTAGATTAGGAAGGAGGAAATATAACACGCTCAGTTTTGGAAAGATTGAGTTTGAGGAAGTGGTGTGACATCTATACTGATATGTCGCTCAGTAAATTTGTAATACATGAAGAGATTGAGGGGGGAGTTGTGGAGTAGAGAGATAGATCTGGGTGTCATCAGCGTAGAGATGGTATTGGAAGCTGTGGGAGGTTTTTAACTGGCTTAGGGAAGAGGTGTAGATAGAGATTAGGAGGGGCCCAAGGATAGAGCCTTGGGGTACCCCAACAGAAAGAGGAAGATGTGCGGAGGAGATGGTGTGGTTTGTGATGCTGAAAGTGTGCTGAGCTAGGTAAGAGGAGAACCAGGAAAAAGCCGAGTTGCGGAGACCAAGGGAGCATAGTTTATTAAGGAGGAGTGGGTGGTCAACTGTGTCAAAGGCAGCTAAAAGGTCTAAGACTACGAGTATGGAGTAATGACCATTGGTTTTAGCAGTTAGTAGGTGGTCAGTGAGTTTTAGTAGGGCAGTTTCAGTGGAATGTTGTGGGTGGAAGTCAGACTGTAGGGGATCAAGAATGTTGCTGTCAGTGAAGTAGCAACTCATACTGGTTGTGTACATTCATGACAATTCAAGGCATTCAAGCTACATATTTATTTTTATTCCAGGGGACCCCGGAGACTGTATGAAATGGCAGACTCCAGTCTGGAGATCCAAGATCCCCTACCTCCTCATCCGCTCCTCACCGCCTGTGTCTGTATTAGCAACAGAAACATTTCCATTGTCAAGAGTGTGGCACAGTGCTAATCTTCCAGCTGGGATATTGATATTTACATGCAGGGTGCTCCAGCTTGGAGGCTCCTGGGGTGCCCTGGAGACTAAAATGCTGTATATGCCGCCACCTTTAAGTACCTGTTTTCAGGTTTAATAACTTTATCTAAATAACAGGTAGACACTGTTGCATTTAACATTCTCCTTTCTCAAGCAAGATCTCAAATTTGAAGCGCATGGCTGTGCTCCCACACTGCAGACCAAAAAGTCTCACTTGTTTTTTGTTCCTCTGTTTTTTCCAAAAAGTTAAATAAATGTAGATCCAGAATAGTAAGGTTTAGTAGGTCAGCGCTTTTGGGAACTCAAATGGAGATATAATATCTCCTGAAAATCTAAAAGCTAAAAGAAATCTGTGGGTTGTCAAGTATAATAGCATCCACTCAGTTAAGATATACAGTATCTCACAAAAGTGAGTACACCCCTCACATGTTTGTAAATATTTTATTATATCTTTTCATGTGACAACACTGAAGAAATTACACTTTGCTAAGATGTAAAGTAGTGAGTGTACAGCTGTATAACAGTGTAAATTTTCTGTCCCCTCAAAATACCTCAACACACCAATAATGTTTAAACCGCTGGCAACAAAAATGAGTACACCCCTAAGTGAAAATGTCCAAATTGCGCCCATTTTTCCTCCCCGGTGTCATGTGACTCGTTAGTTTTACAAGGTCTCAGATGTGAATAGGGAGCAGGTGTGTTAAATTTTTTGTTATCGCTCTCACTCTCTCATACTGGTCACTGGAAGTTCAACATGGCACCTCGTGGCAAAGAACTCTGAGGATCTGAAAAAAAGAATTGTTGCTCTAAATAAAGATGGCCTAGGCTTTAAAAAGATTGCCAAGACCCTGTAACTGAGCTGCAGCATGGTGGCCAAGACCATACAGAGGTTTAACAGGACAGATTCCACTCAGAACAGGCCTTGCCATGATCGACCAAAGAAGTTCGCGTGCTCAGCGTCAAATCCAGAGGTTGTCTTTGGGAAATAGATATATGAGTGCTGCCAGCATTGCTGCAGAGGTTGAAGTGGTGGAGGGTCAGCCTGTCAGTGCTCAGACCATTTGCCGCACAGTGCATCAAATTGGTCTGCATGACTGTCCTCCAAGAAGGAAGCCTATTCTAAAGATGATACACAAGAAAGCCTGCAAACAAATTGCTGAAGACAAGCAGACTAAGAACATGGATTACTGGAACCACGTCCTGTGGTCTGATGAGACCAAGATAAACTTATTTGGTTCAGATGGTGTCAAGCGTGTGTGGTGGAAACCAAGTGAGGAGTACAAAGACAAGTGTTTCTTGCCTACAGTCAAGCATGGTGGTGGGAGTGTCATGGTCTGGGGCTGCATGAGTGCTGCCGGCACTGGGGAGCTACAGTTCATTGAGGGAACCATAAATGCCAACATGTAATGTGACATACTGAAGCAGAGCATGATCTCCTCCCTTCGGAGACTGGGCCGCAGGGCAATATTCCAACATGATAACGACCCCAAACGCACCTCCAAGACGACCACTGCCTTGCTAAAGAAGCTGAGGGTAAAGGTCTGGTAAAGGTATGGACTGGCCAAGCATGTCTTCAGACCTAAACCCTATGGAGCATCTGTGGGGCATGCTCAAACGGAAGGTCTCTAACATCCACCAGCTCTTTGATGTCATAATGGTGGATTGGAAGAGGACTCCAGTGGCAACCTGTGAAGCTCTGGTGAACTCCATGCCCAAGAGGGTTAAATCAGTGCTGGAAAATAATGGTGGCCACAAAAAATATTGACACTTTGGGCCCAATTTGGATGTTTTAACTTAGGGGTGTACTCACTTTTGTTGCCAACAGTTTATACATTAATGGCTGTGTGTTGCGTTATTTTGAGGGGACAGTAAATTTACACTGTTATACAAGCTGTACCCTCACTACTTTACATTGTAGCAAAGTGTAATTTCTTCAGTGTTGTCAAATGAAAAGATATAATAAAATATTTACAAAAATGTGAGGGGTGTACTCACTTTTGTGAGATACTGTATCTCAGTTTTAAAACTAACATTACGACATATGCATACAAATCCATTTAACATTTTTATTTCCAACTTACCTTGCTGCCACAATGTATATTGACTCCAGTCTCCCTTTTCCCTCAGATTTTCATCTTCAGGAACAAATAGGCCTTTAGCTTTATCCATCACAGCAAGCCCCTCGTCACGAATTATCTTCCAGTTGGCTTCCAAAGTCTTGACAAAGAAAGAGCTCAGGATCATTAATGCATAAGACGACTCACTGTTGATCACTATTTCACAAAATTAATAAGCATGCTGCTTCTTACTGCATAACAACTCTGCACGCTGGAATCATTATCTCAAAATAAAACGTGCCTGGAATCTATATGCCTGAATGGGCTTTTCAACAGGAAATTGCTCTTGCTCTTTGACTTCAAACAATACGTTAACCATTATGTCTCTCCAAACAAGGCAACACAGTGGTAGCACCTATCAAAACCAGATAACTAGCTCAGTATAATAAAACAATAGACATCGGGGCATCTGCTGTGCTTTTAGATTTGTTCATTGGTATTCATAAAAGCATCATCTAAAGAGACATGCTATCATTTTAACTGCCTGGAAATATTATAATTGCGGGATGTCAAGGGAAGGAACATGGAGAACTAATTTACACTGAATTTTCTTATGAGAAAGGGACAACACACAAAAGAGTACCAGTCGCCTATAATTAGCACAGCCAGTCATATATTTATTTTTCTCCATACGTGTGTGACCAGTCAATTCACATGAATTTGGTAGCAGCACAGAACCACAAGTTACAGCATGAAAAATTTTAGTTAGCTGTTCTGTAAGTTTTACAGGCCAACAAGCGACAACTCAGAAATCACCGTTAATTGAGTTGACTGGTTCCCTATAAACCTCTGATTCATATTTGCACATTATGTAGACATGGGAGCCGTCAAAAAATTTGTTTAGTTTCGTTCCGTTTCTTATAAAAAAAAAAAGCGTAATTCGTGTACGAAATTCAATTCGAATTCGTACAAAATACGAATTTCGTACAAATCGTTAATTTGGATAACGAACATCGACACTCTACGAATAATAACGAATTATCCGAAAACGTATTAACGTTGCATAACACAAGTCTATTGTCTATTGTTCACCAATCACTCAGAGGAAGTACGAAATAAGAAATTTAGTTTACGAATACGAAATTTCGTACTTCCTCTGAGTGTTTGGTCGACAATAGACTTGTGTTATGTAACGTTAATACGTTTTCAGATAATTCGTTATTATACGTAGAGTGTCGATATACGTTATAATGAATCTCGAATTCATTTGAATCATTTGTTATATCCGCTATAATTTCTTTCGTATTAGTTGAAATTAGTTATTTGGTAGTTTGGATTCGGATAATTTGGATTTCGTATTTCGTACAGAATTCGTATTCGTAAGAATTCGTAATTCGGATTCGTACGAATTTCGAAAAATTCGTACGAATTTCCGATTTGTACGAAACTAATCGCACATGTCAGACATTATGTTGCACACTGTGCTTTCTCCTGCATGTTATACTTGTACTGTATATATTTAGTGAGATACAGTTGAACTCTATAAAACATACATTTTGATGACGCAAGCCAAACTTTTTAACTGCACCTGCAACAGGCAGATTTCAATGATTCCCAACCTGCTTGCTATAAGTTATAAAAAGTTCTTGCTATTTCACTGCCATAATTAACAAGCACACCTCCCTTCAATAACCAAAAAAGCACTTCTTTTTCACATCAGATTGGATATTGACATAGGAACTGTGGAGACTGTTGCAACCTATCTGAAAGGAAGTAAAAAACAGTAATGCCCCGTACACACGGTCAGATATTCCGATGGAAAAAGTCCGATCGGATTATGTTGTCGGAAAATCCTATCGTGTGTGGGCTCTATCTGACTTTTTCTGTCTGAATTTCCGACAGAAAAAATTTGAGAGCAGGATCTAAAATTATCCGACAACAAAATCCGATCGGACTTTTTCCGATCGTGTGTAGAGAATTCCGACGCACAAAGTGCCACGCATGCTCAGAAGAAATTTGGAGACGAAAGCTATTGGCTACTGGCCTCTACGTAGTCCTGCCATACGTGTTTTACATCACCTCGTTCGGAACGATCGGATTTTACGACAACTTTGTGCGACCGTGTGTATGCAAGACAAGTTTAGGCCAAAATCCGTCGGAAAAAATCAGACGGATTTTGTGTTTTTTTGTGGAATTGCGGATTTTTGTGGAATGTGCTACCGTGTGTACAAGGCACAACACCTACTGAGGTCATTTTTAATACTGGTGGAGGAAGGAAGTGGTGCTAAGATGCCTTTATTACAAAAATGCTCAGCCCAAACCTCTTAATGCAAAAGAGAAGATATCTGCTTATGTCTGGCTAGTTATTTAATCACTAACTAACCTTTTGGACTGTGTTACATTTTGCACCAGTATTTAGCAAAATGCAATTGGGACCCCCCAAACCGACCCCCCTATGACAGCATGTGGGGGTTCTTCTCTGCAGCAGCTGTCACTTTTGAAATTTGTGTGGCTGTGTAGGGCACCACCATGTGTCACCATGACAGATGGACTTGCAGTTCTCAATGGAACATAAGTGCAGTGATCACCGTACTCATAGTCCATTGATACTTCCTCCAGTTCTTCAAATGAAAGTCAATACCTCTGCAAAGACAGGGAGCTGGAGGAAGAGTTTGCAGGAGCCCGGCATTGCACCCGCAATCCATTGATCGTGTTTTACAAAGCTTTGCAGGCTGGTTTGCAAAAAAAATAATAAAAATAAAATAAATGCACTTTTTTGTTGCAATTATATGTACATTTATGATTTTGTAAAAGGTGGAGTTAGCCTTCAATGCTTTTGGTAGGTACATAAAGTGATACTAAATGCTAACTTTTGTTTTTCGTTTCTGGGCCGGCCTACACCAGGATTGCATGGGACCATGGAAAAAGTAGTGCTTACACTACTTTTAAAAAAGCACTGCACCAAACCAGTTTGTACGCAATTTGTTGCAGTGAGTTTTTAAAAGTAGTGCAAGCATGGTAACATGCAATTTGGTGCCCGCAAATGCACTGCGTTTGTGATCTGCATTTCAGGTACAATTACCAAGACATTGGCACCCGCATGCAAATTGCAATGGCAGCACCTTAGGTGAACATGCACAGAATGCACCTTTTCCTTACCATGTTCTGGTGTGAAACAGCCCTAAAATAAAATATATTCTACTCATCTCATCTGTGCAATGATTCTGCACAGAGATGTCCCTTCTCCCTCCTCCATGTGCCTTCTTACCAAGCCAGGAGCTAAGGATGCACCTGTGCATCTGCACTCCCGAGCTGGGCTGCATGCGCCCATATACACAAACAGCACCAGTAAGCCATACCTCCTGTTCCTTCCTCACTGGAGTTTGACTGACAGCAGCAGCCTATGGCTCTGCTGTCCTCAGTGTCTCCTGTGAAAGCAGGAAGTGAAGGTAGCAGTTCTGCAGCTGAGACAGTGCTGCACCGGTGAAAGGTAAGTGTTTAGGGATTGAAGTCGTTAGGACAGATAGTGAGGAGTTGAACTTAATGCAGAGAATGCATTATTAAGGTAAAAAAACCTTTAGACTTTAGAACTACTTTAATCTTTAAAAAAAAAATGATATTTATATATATATATATATATATATATATATATATATATATATATATATATATATACCATGTGCTTCATTTAAAGTCCCACTTTCCTTGCTCCCCTCTTCTTGATATACATATATATATTTATATTATGGAAAAGTTTTTACATTTAGAATTTACAAAGTTACTGTTTGCCATTTGTATTGAATAATGTGTCCCTACAGAGATCGGAGGCCACATGCTGCCACAGGTTCCCAGTGGTTAGATAAACTACCGCCTCTCAGATATTGAATGCAGTAAGAAAATGGCTGCCTCCTGAGTACAGAGGGATCCACAAACAGCATACACCATGTTTTCTGTAATGACAGCCTGACAGAGGCTTTGTCTCTGAGGAACTAACAAGCCTGCTGCTGTGACAGTAATGTATGTCCCCAGAGCAGTTTTACACCTACGCTGAACTCAGGCTAACATTCATTATTTAAGAGACGCTCAATGAAAACGAAGGATTCTATACAGACCTCGGATACGACATCACATAAAATTTCAGTCTCCAGCCACAATAACTGCCATTTCTGAGAGCCATGTTACAGCTTCCCAGGTAGTCGATTTAAAAAAAAGAAATGTTTCCAGCCCATATCTTTTATATACTGCAGAGAGGCCTGAAAGACAAAGGCCGCGTACCAATGCCCTGATCTACACTGAGAATATTTTCAGGGCAAATCTTAGAACGTCATTCCCTCTGTTTCTAAAGACAGACAATTCTGTTGAGCAGCGGGTGATAGAAATAGATGAAGACAAATGGAGATATTTCTGTAGAAACTGTAGACTTGTCGCTTGTATGTCATTTAAGATAAGCTAAAACTTTTTTTTTTTTTTAAAGTACAACGAAAGGCTCTTGTATGACACTCTTGACAAGTCCCAAATCCAGTTACTATGTGATGTACAAGCCTCATAACGTAAACAAAATACAGGGGGTCCCCGGGTTACAAACATGATAGGGTCTGTAGGTTTGTTCTTAAGTTGAATCTTTTTTTAAGTCGGAACAGGTAAATTTTTTTAACTGTAGTTCCAGACAGAAAAAATATTTTTAAGCTTTTTGGATAGCATACGGAAGGGTTAACACCCCTGTAATGTTTGTTTTGCTGTCTGTGCCCCTGTTCAGAAGATTTGACCTCACTTCCTGTCCCAATATCAATTGGATTTAGAAAATTTTGGGTTGTTGTGGAAACAAGCCTTGATAAAAAAGCATCAGTGGAGGTACCTTTTTCCCATAATAACTCTTACAGGAGTGAATTTCCCTTCCTAAGGGTAGATTTCCTCTCACTTCCTGTTGTCTCCCTCCGTTTGTAAGTAGAAGTCGTTTGTAAGTCGGATGTTTGTAACTAGGGGACCCCCTGTACTTCCTTTACCTTCCCTTACTGAGCCAAATCTAACCCCTTCCCAGACAGTGCAGCTCACAGTGGGAGGATTTCAGCAGCAGAAGCAGTTCTGTAAATCCAGATAGGCATGGGCAGGACTAGTCGTGGTCAGGTGCTGATTGATGGGCTACAGGATTTTTAACCATTAATGTCATTGCTGATAGCCACGCCTCTTGCAACATTTTTTTTATCCCATTATAGTGCAAGCAGGAACATCCAACACCGTTTTAAATTTAGGAGCAGTACAACATTGTTAAAACAAACCATTACCCTTTACACAAACTAGTATAACCACTTGCTGGCTGTATAACTTACATATACGGCGGCAAAGTGGTACAGCTGTGCTGAATCACGTACCTAGTACGTGATCCAACACGTCCGGGTCTGGGGCATGCAGCACCGGTGGCCCAGTTCCTCTGTGATCATACACAGTGGGTACTGCGGACTCGATGTCCACTGGCACCCGTCGATCCTTCGGTACAGTAGAACAGATCTGCCTATGTAAACAAGGCAGATCACCATTCTGTCAGTGCAGAAAGCATTGATCCTGTGTCTCTGTAAAAGCAGGGGAACCGATCCATGCCTTCCCCTAGCACAAGCACCTCCCCCCACAGTAGGAAAGCACCAGCTAGGCACACAGTTAACCTTTTGATTGCCCCTGATGTTAATCCCTTCCCAGTCAGTGTCATTACTACAGCGACAGTGCATATTTTTTTTTAACACTGATCACCGTATTAATGTCACTAGTCCCCAAAAAGTGTCAGTTAGTGTCCAATTTGTCTGCCGCAATGTTGCAGTCCCGCTATAAGTCACTGATCACCGCCATTAATAGTGAAAAAAAAAATATCCCATAGTTTGTAGATGCTGTAACTTTTGCGCAGACCAATCAATATACACTTATTGGGATTTTTTTTTACCAACAAATATGTAGCAGAATACATATTGGCCTAAATCTATGAAGAAATTACATTTACATTTTTTTTATTGGAGATATTTTATAGCAGAAAGTAAAAAATATAGTTTTTTTTCAAAATTGTTGGTCTTTCTTCGTTTATAGCACAAAAAACAAATCCAAATGACCAAATATAACCAAAAGAAAGCTCTATTTGTGGGGGAGAAAGGGACTTAAATTTTATTTTGGTACAGTGTCACACAACCGCGCAATTGTCAGTTAAAGTAATGAAGTGCTGTATCGCAAAAAAATGGCCGGGTCATGAAGGGGGGTAAATCTTCCGGAGGGCAAGTGGTTAAACATACAATGATTATATAAGTATGGGGCAAAAACAATCAATTCAAACCTAAATTTTTAAACAATCAAGAAAATGTATGAACGAAAGAGAACCACAACAGCCGTACTATAATACCCCATCAGTAAAATTATATGTGTGACATAAACAAATAATCACACTTCAATACAATGTTGTCAAACATAAGAATTGTGTTAATTAGTGAGTAAATACCAGTCCACAAACAAAAGTTCACAAACAGAAGTTTTTAGACAGTTCCAAACAGCTTCAATCCAGTTTAAAGCAGTGAATCTCAAATTCAAAGTAAATCAATAGTGACTTCCTGTGATGACCCCGCCACGCTCGGTAGAATTACTTACTCACTAGAAAATGTTTGCCTGTCTTGCTATAGACCAGGCTTACAAAGAATGTGTATCTTTCTTCCTGATTGGAATCCCCCGAGGTGGATATTTGAACCGACAATCCTCCACTATCAATGTGCTCAGCAGGATCCAGCCCCAGATGGATGGGTCAACCAGAGAAGGAAACTCACATAGTGTAAATCGCAGACTCAGTTTATTGACCCAAACATAGCTATATTCACATTCGTAAAAGGTAGAACCAGCAAAACTTTCACAGAAGCCTCATGAATACCCTGTGTCTGGATTAGCACTCTAATAAAGCATGTGAAGATATGCTTTATTCAGGGCCGTCTTTGATATTGATTGGGCCCTGGGCAAACATTTTCTTGCCCCCCCCATTCTGAGACATACAAAAAATAGCAGGTGGATTCAAAATCTGTATACTGCAGCAGATCACGTAGCAATTGCAATTGGTTGCCAGAGGTTACAGCCTATCCTTACCGCTCACTGGCTGGTTGCTAGAGGTTACAACACATAATTCCTGCTTGCCGATTGGTTGCTAGAGGTTACAACACATCATTACCACTAACTGATTGGTTGCTAGAGATTACAGCAGATTACTACTGTTCACTGATTGGTTGCTACAGGTTAATTCATATCATTACCATTCACTGAGCACTGGAGCAATCCCAAATAAGTGAGCAAGTAAAGCGGCACATTAATACACATACTACAGGAGAGGGTCAGAGACTGCAAATATACTGCAGGAGAGCATTAGAGACTGCAGACATGCTACAGGAGACAATCAGACACTGCAGACATGCTACAGGAGACAATCAGAGACTGCACACATGCTACAGGAGACCATCAGAAACTGCAGACATGCTACAGGAGACAATCGGACTGCAGACATGCTACAGGAGACAATCAGAGACTGCGGACATGCTACAGGAGACAATCAGAGACTGAGGACATTATACAGGAGATAGTCAGATAACTTTCAGCAATGCACAGCTTTACAGTTGAATAACCCAGCTCAGAATTTCAGCAGTCAAGCATTTTATGGGTGTAAGGACATACCTGGCCATCCAAGCAAACTGCATACAGCCAGAGGTCAGTGGGCGGGGCTTCCACACTCTGCTCTTACTATAACTGCTCCCCCCTGAGCATACAGGCATGGGGCAGGGTTAGAGCATCAGTGGAGCTCCCGGCCCTGCCCCCAGACGTCTGTATTCCAAGCCAGTATGGAGGGAGTGGGACAGGGAGCTCCACTGACACACTCACTCCGATTACTGTTCTCACTACAGCTGCTCTCTTCTGAGCATACAGGCTGCATGGGGCAGGGTCAGAGCATCAGTGGAGCTCCTGGCCCTGCCTCCTCTCTGCTGGTTAGCTCGGGAATACAGCCTCCCGTGTCCTCTGTGCGCTCTGCAAAGACTTTATCGGGGGCCCCAATTTGCGGGTAGCGTGAGCTCAATGCTTTCGGCCGCCCAACAAAGATTGGGCCAAGGGCAGGTGCCCCGTTTGCCCTGCATTAAAGAGGGCCCTGGCTTTATTAGAATGCCAGTGTGTACCGGGCTTAAATCAGAACTTCACCCTAAAGGGGAAGTTCCGCTTCATGCCCTCCACTCCGCCCCTCTGTTTTTGGCACTTTTTGGAGGGGGGGGGTAGCGGGGAACTTGTTTTCATAGGTACCCACATCCAGTAGGATCGCTGCAGTGTTCCACCAGAAGTTCTCCACCGGCCCCACAACCTTCTGGGACAACTGACAGTTCCCAGAAGCCTGGGAGACCTATTAGGACTTGTGTCATCACCTGGGTCACCTGCTGGTGGCACTGTTGTTCCCGGAGTTGAAGGGCGCAGTTCAGGTGGTCACCAGCTGGTAACCCAGATAATGACTTGATTGGGCTGGGGCGAGTTCGGGATCCCACCTGCCCAATCCTGCCAGGAAGCCAACACTGCACACCCTAATCACAGGCAGTAAAACGTTTCTCGATCTGTGCAGCTGCGGACCGAGAAATTTCTCACTGCCTGTGATTAGCCATGTGCAGTGTCGTCTTCCTGGCGGGATTGGGCAGGTGGGATCCCAAACACGCCCGAGCCCATTCCTAGTAATGACACAAGTCCTGACAGTAAATGGAGGCAGCACACATAAGCAGGGCAAGGTCAGGACTGAGACAGAAAACAAGGGGAGCAGGGTACTGGATGCTGGATACAGGGAGCAGGTCACAGGAACAAGGAGCGAGAACATGGTACAGGAGCAAGGCACAGGATCAGAATTAGGATCAAGCAGGGGCACGGCTCACAGGAAGAATACTAAAGCACTGAACCTCAATTATGGGTGGGATTAAACACCTCCCACATCAGGTGCAGCCTAATAACTCAGATAGCCTGGCTGCTGGGAGACACCTGCTGGTGGCCACCAGAACTGCGCCCTTCGACATCGGGAAAGAACACTGCCACCAGCAGGTGACCCAGGTAATAGCACAAGTCCTGACCAGACTAATCACAAAGCACATCACTGCTCACGCATGCACAGTGGGGCACCCAGGTGTGACGTCACAAGGAATCACAGCCAGGTTCCAATATTTGTAGCTATTTTTACATTTTTTTTTAAAAAGGCTGAAGAACCACTTTAAGAGATTTGCCTTCACTTTGGAGAAATTTTCTCCAAAGCTGCTTGATGGCAGATAAAAAAAATCCCTAATTTATTCAAAAATAAATAAAAGAAGGGTTATGTTTTATACATGCACTATTTTTTTTAAAGCATCACACCACAATGCACAAGGTGATTCCCATCTATGTGTTGTGGTGCACTGAAAGACATATGTGGAGTTGTGTTTGCAAAATGTTTTGGGGGTGCCAATCAAATGAATGGCTTCACTACGCACTGCTGATTGCTTGTCACCAGGCACTTTGGTAACATGCAGTAAAGCATGCATTACTAAAATGCAAAAGTGTGAAAGCTAGCCTTAGAAGACTTCAGTTAGTACTATATCATTTCAGGTTAGATACACCTGCTACTTTTTCGTGGACTGCAGTTATACTTCAATGTTCCTTGTAGCTCTGCATTTGTTCCTAGTTCGAGTGGTCAGGTGGCTCTATAGATACAAAGAAGTTGGGACCTGGAAGACTACAGCAGAAAACAAGCATACAGCTGCTATCCTGGTAACGTAAAACTGCATCTGTGCTCCCTACATTTTATGATGTGCTCTCCCTAAGTTGCCAACCCACCACCAATGGAAGAAATTCAAACAAAAAGAAATATGGGTGGTTAAGGTGATATAGTAAAAGTTTAGTCTTCCTATCAGGTACCTGGTGACGACTGGAATGTTGTGGAGAACGTTGCTTCTCTTGCACCTCTTGCCCAACACTCCTGAAGGTGGAGACAGGGAGTGTAAGGACACGGAGTGGCACGAGTGCCGGAATAGCTGGCTGGTGAAGTCTGCACTAGGTGGAAAGAGCTGGGAGTTGTAGTCCTAGGAACAGGATACCGAAGCAGCTTGGCCCCAGAGCAGGAGATGGTAGCAGAGCGAGTCAGCAGACAAAGCAAGTCCAGGAAGAAGGCCAAGGTAAGTAACAGCCAGGCAGCACAGTACAGAATCAGCAGGCAAAGATAAGTCCAGTAAACAGGACGAGGTCAAAGATATCAGGTGAACAAGGTTAATGCAGGAGCAAAGGCAGAGTCCAGGAGAAAGCCGGGTCATACACAGGTGAGCAGGTTCAATGGATCAGGTCACAGGAATGCAGGTACAAGCTGAAGACCATTCAGCAATTGCTCATGGTGACAGGCCAGTTTAAATAGGCAGCTGGGCGCCAAGTATGCACGCTAATTCGTGTGTGTCCGAGTGCGCGCACGAATGCGAGCATGTTGAAAAGGAATAGTACCATCTTTGCCTAGAAGTATTAGCACATGAACAATGTGCACAAATATTAGCATAAGCTTGCACTGGTTTTCTTTTGTTGGGAATCTGGTTTACCTTACACTTCCAAAATCTGGTAGCTATGAAGAGATTGAACAAAACTGGATAATTCTTTAAAGTTAACACTAATACAGGAATTTAAAATATACCACTCATAGACTGAAGATCAAAGACACCTGCATCCCAGAAGAGAACCTTTTAAAAACAGCAATAAAGGGACTTTAAAAGGTGTCATAACACACAGATCATAAAAATATTTATATTTTAACCACTTGCCTACTGGGCACTTAAACCCCCCTCGTGACCAGACCAATTTTCAGCTTTCGGCGCTCTCACACTTTGAATGACAATTACTCAGTCATGTAATACTGTACCCAAATTAATTTTGTCCTTTTTTTTTCATACAAATAGAGTTATTTTTTTGTGGTATTTGATCACCTCTGGGTTTTTTATTTTTTGCGCTATAATTGAAAAAAGACCGAAAATCTTAAAAAAAAAAAAAAAAAAAAATTCTTTGTTTCTGTGATAAAATTTTGCAAATTATACATTTTCCTTCATACATTTTGGCCACAATTTATACTGCTACATATCTTTGGTAAAAATAACCCAAATTAGTGGATATTATTTGGTCTTTGTGAAAGTTAGAGAGTCTACAAGCTGTGGTGCAAATCTTAAAAAATTGATCACACTTGATGAACTGACGGCCTATCTAATTTCTTGTGACCCGAACAAGCCAGGAAAGTACAAATACCCCCCCCCCCCCCCCAAATGACCCCTTTTTTGAAAGTAGACATTCCAAGGTATTTAGTAAGAGGCATGGTGAGGTTTTTGATGTTGTAATTTTTTTCCACAATTCTTTGCAAAATTAAGATTTTTTTTTTTTTTGCCCCCACAAAATTGTCATTGTAATAAGGTTATTTCTCTCACATGGCATGTGTATACCACAAAAGACACCCCAAAATACATTCTGCTACTCCTGAGTATTACAAAACCACATTTGTGGGACTTTTCCACAGCCTAGCCACATAGAGAGGCCCAACATGCAGGGAGCACCATCAGGTGTTCTAGGAGCATAAATGACACATCTAACTTGTTGACTACCTATTACACATTTGAAGGCCCTGGAGCACCAGGACAATGACACGTGACACTGATGACAAATGGCACTGATACGTGGCACTGATGGCACGTGGCACTGATGTGGCACTGATGACAGATGGCACTAATATGTGGCACTGATGACAGATGGCACTAATACGTGGCACTGATGACAGATGGCACGTGACACTGACAGGTGGCACTGATACGTGGCACTGATGACACATGGCACTGGGGGGCAGGTGACACTGGAGACAGATGGCACTGATAGGTGGTACGGGGGAAAGATGGCACTGAGAACAGATGGTGCTGATGGGTGGCACTGGGGGCACTGTGTTGTGTGATTTTTTTTTACTCACGCTGCAGCAGGAAGCTCTCCCTCCTCACAGGCGGTCTCTGTGTGAGGAGGGAGAGCCGGCGATGAGAGATGATCTCATATGTTTACATATGAGATCATCTCTCATTGGAAGCTCCGATCGAGTGCTAAATGGTCCCTGTTATTGGCCATTTAGCACTCGATCGGAGCTTCCAATGAGAGATGTTCTCATATGTAAACATATGAGATCATCTCTCATCGCCGGCTCTCCCTCCTCACACAGAGACCGCGTGTGAGGAGGGAGAGCTTCCTGCTGCAGCGTGAGCATGACTTTAATATTTTGACAAACTTTTCCAGCTTTAAAGAAAAGAAAGTCAGGGCCACAGCAATTAACGACTGTAAAAAACATTACAGGTCAGAACAATTACAGTAATAATTACTAACCGAAGTAGACATGGTGACTCATTTACATAGACAATGTGAACCACAACAATTTCAGAAATAATTACAATATAATAAGCACATGGGAAAAATACACTGGAATTTACCCCATATCAATCTTTCCCAGATCAAGCACCAACAATAAGTAGATGATTTTTACTGCGCACTTTGTGAAATTAGACAAAACAACCACTACTCCAGTAATTATCTTTCAGGTGAAAAGAACAAAGTAAAGTTAATCTATGACTGAGATAAAAGAGCTCAAACTTATAAATGCAGAAAACCTATAATGGGGATTTTTCTAATATTTTAGAACCAAAAAACTACACATTTTTGATGTTTTTATTTTTTTCAGCTTTTAAAACGTTCCTCTTCTAATATTCCCGTAAACGCCTGTGTATGCTTGAACACAAAGGCTAACATAGATGTGCTTTTACAGGCTTAAAAAAAAAAAAAAAGCCAAATGCCTGTAAAAATGTCATTTTTTTTTTAAAGCCCAGAGTGCACAAGACCTTATTGTTTACATCTAGAATACATTTTTTTTGTTTGTTGCCATAGCGATCCCGGACGGCTTCCTGGTCTCTGAGGAAGACCGTGTTGTTCTTCCTGCCCTGCACCTGTCAGAGAGGAGGGGGAGTGTAGTAGGCGGGCCGGGACTCGGGAGAGGAGCTGCAGCCGTGGAAGTCAGTAGGGCCTGAAGGCAGTGGCTGAAGTTAACAGCGCCCGAGGCTGTGCTGCACCTCCTGCCTGTGTCAATTTACTGAGCTGCTTAAACATGAGAGAATGGCCGGTGCCAGCATTAGAACTTCTTGGAAATCCCCTGACTTTGGCGCCCCCCTCCCCTGGCACCCTCAGACGGCCGCCTGGACTACCTTATGCTGGCACCAACCCTGTTTATACTTTCTTCTCTTTCTACATAACATATTTAGTGTTGCTCTACCTCCGTAATATTGGGTCCTGAAGAAAACGGGTAACTGGCGAAACGTTGACCTGGCAGACCTGGTTACCGGAAGCATACAGTTTCTACATTGATGCTATGTTATCCTTAAACCAAATGTATATAACAGTCTTTCGGTACTTAACCAGGTCCTGACCGGCTCACGCAGATATACTGAAGCACAATGGCTCTCCTAGGTGAAACCCCGTAAGGGTACGTCCTTCCCTTTTAGAGCCACCGGAGCCCCGATGTGTGTGGCTTGCAGGCGCGATCGTGTGCACGAACACCCAGTTCTGTCAGGGGAGAAGAGACATATAGTTTGTTCATACAAAGCAGGAACAACGATATGTCTCCTCCCCCAGTCAGTCCTATCCCCATACAGTTAGAACACACTGAGGGAACACACATTTAACCCCTTGATCGCCCCCTGTTAACCCCTTCCCTGCCAGTGACATTTACACAGTAATCAGTGCATATTTATAGCACTGATCGCTGTATAAATGTCAATGGTCCCAAAAATGTGTCAAACGTGTCCAATCTGTCCGTCACAATACCCCTAAAAATCACAGATCACAACCATTACTAGTAAAAAAAAAAACAATTCATAAAAATGCCATAAATCTTTTGCATAGTTTGGTTTGGGCAAAAGTTATAGCATCTACAAACAATATAAGCTTATTGCGTTTTTTTTTGTTTTTTTTTTTTAACCGAAAATATGTAGAAAGCTCTATTTGTGGAGAAAAAAAGGACACAAAATTTTGTTTGGGTACAGCATTGCATGAACACGCAATTGTCATTTAAAGCGATGCAGTGCCAAATTGTAAAAGGTGCTCTGGTCAGGAAAGGGGGTAAAATCTTCCAGGGCTGAAGTGGTTAAAATATGAGTTCTTTTTAACATTATCCTGTGGATTGGTAGAAGGCTGATATGCCTTTGTTTTTATAAACTTCTTTTTAATGTGTACGAATAAAAATATAATTTTTTATAATTATGTCTAATCTCCCATGCTGAGCCCTTCAAGTCTGCTTGTTTATGCGAGATTTGGCTTAGCCACCCCCGCACTCTTTTGCATTGACTACAGCAGGGGTAGGCAACCCCCGGCACTGGTGCCGCAACTGGCACGCCAAGCCTCTTTTGCCGGCACTCGACTCCCTCCCCATCAGCAAAGCAGTGCAGGGAAGTGTCAGTGAGACACTAATGCATTCCAATTTTCATTTGCCCCCACACATTGTAAAAGATGGGAAACATTGTTTGGTTCTCTAACTTTGTTGTAGCTGCGATTATCGGGTTTTGTGATGGGGAAGAGATTGGGTGCGGTTCTGCTGGGGGGGGTCCCTGTTTCCAGTCTTGGCCACTGCTAAAGCCAGTCACAGTCCTGCTAGCCCCGTCCACCCTCTGGAAGAAGATGACTCACTTGGTTGCCACTACCGATCTCAGAAAGAAGGGATTTCACTGTTATTGATAAAACCACAATCAGGTAACAGTTTGTGGAATTACTGTTGAGCTTCTGGGAACTTTGTTGAAATTATCCCTGAACCTTTGCACTCTGTGTCCCTTTAAACCACAGCCAGTATTCAGAGCAATGAAAATCACACCCAACCACTTTTTCTCAGCTGCGGGGGCCCAACTTATGATTCTGCACACAGGCCCACTGCTTTCAGAAGATGCCCCTGACCTGAGCTCATCATTGCGCATCCATTCCATATGCTTGTATGACATCACATACAAGCATGTGGGCTGGATGCGAGAGGTGGATCAGCAGGATGAGTGTGTCAGGACAGGTAGATATGTCTCATCTCTGCTTCCTTTCACCACTCTGCGTATCACACATATCATAGATAAGAGGGTAGAGTGGTGGGGCAGACGCGCAGGGAGTTACAGTGGTGGAATAGATGAGAAGGGGGTTCCGCAGTGGGACAGAAAAGCAAGGGGGTACAGTGTTGGGCCAGATGAGCAGGGGGGTAGAGCAGTGGGGCAGATGAGCAGGGGGGTTCAGTGTTGGGCCAGATGAGCGGGGGGGGGGGGGGTAGAGCAGTGGGGCTGATGTGGACAGTGGTGGGAGGTTACAGTACAGTGGTGGGGCAGGAGAGCAGGGAGAACAGTGGTGGGGCAGGAGAGCAGGGGGAACAGTGGTGGGGCAGGAGAGCAGGGGGGTACAGAGATGAGACAGATGTGCAGAAGGTACATTGGTGGGGCAAATGAGAAAAGCGGGTTACAGTGGTGCGGCAGATGAGCAGATGGTTTCAGTGTTAGGACAGATGAGAAGGTGATTCAGTAGTGAGACAGATGGGCATGGGGACACGATGATGGAGCAGATGTCCAGGAAGGTACAGTGGTGGGGCAGATGAGAAAAGGGTACATTGATGGGGCAGATGAGGATGGGGGGGGTTACAGTGGTGGGACAGAAGAGCAAGGGGGTACAGTGGTGGGGCAGATGTGCAGGAGGTACAGTGGTGGGAGGGATGAGAAGGGGGTTCAGCTGTGGGGCAAAGGAGAAAGGAGGTACATTGGTGGGACAGATGAGCAGGGGGTTACAGCAGTGGAGCAGGTGGTACAGCAGTGCGGCAGATGTGCAGAGGAGAAAGGAGGTACATCAGTGGAATACAGGAGCAGTTGGTTACTGTGGTGGGGCAGAAGAGCAGGGGGAACAGAGGTGGGACAGATGTGCAGGAGGTACAGTGGTGGGGCAGATGAGCAGGGGGTTAAAGTGGTGGGGCAGATGAGCAGGGGGTTAAAGTGGTGGGACAGAAGAGCAGGGTGGTACAGTGGTGTGGCGGATGTACAGGGGGTTACAGTGGTGAGACAGATGAGTAGGGGTGTACAGAGGTGGGGCAGATGTGTAGGGTAGTACAGTGGTGGGGCAGATGTGCAGGGTAGTACAGTGGTGGGGCAGATGTGCAGGGTAGTACAGTGGTGGGGCAGATGTGCAGGGTAGTACAGTGGTGGGGCAGATGTGCAGGGGGGTAAATTGGTTGGGCAGATGAGCAGGGTTGTACAGTGGTGGGGCAGATGAGCAGGGGATTTACAGTGGTGGAGCAGATGAGCAGGGGGGGTTACAGTGGTGGAGCAGATGAGCAGGGGGGTTCAGTGTTGGGGCAGAAAAGCAGGGGGGTAGAGCATTGGAGCAGATGTGAAAGGAGGTGTATTGGTGGGGCAGATGAGCAGGGGGTTACAGTGCTGGGGCAAATGTGCAGGGGGTTACAGTGCCGGGGCAGATGTGGAGTTGCAGGAATTGGGGCTGATCTGAGGCGTGAGAGTGCAAGATGTTAATTTCTCACTATTAAAGTAGTTTACAGCATTTACCGTATATACTTGAGTATAGGCCGTCTCGAATATAAGCCGAGGCCCCTGATTTACCACAAAAAAACTGGGAAAAGTTATTGACCCGTGTATAAGCCGAGGGGGGGAAATGGAGCAGCTACTGTAAGTGGAAAAGAGGGTCAGCAAATGCCCATCTGCATGTCCCCTGTGTCCTATACAAACCCCCGTGTCCCCAGTGCAGCCTACCTGTGCCGATCGATCTGTTTCCCGCCGATCTGCCACCAGTGTCAGATCGCTGGATGTCCGCTGTCCGGTGTCCGCTGTCCGTTGTGTCCCCCGCGTTGCTGATCTTGGCAATCAGCGTGTACGGCGCCATAACACGTTTAAAAGCCGCGCCTCCTCCTCCTCCTCGTCCGTGATAGGAGGAACACTCGGTTTTCCCAGCAGTCAGTGTGCAGTGTTCCGCCTATCACGGACATCCTCTCATCCTAGTCCATGAGATGAGAATGACAGGACGCCCGTGATAGGCGGAACACTGCACACTGACTTACTGCTGGGAAAATTAGTGTCCGCCTATCACGGACGGGCGGGAGGAGGCGGCGCGGCTTTTGAAAACTGCCGTCTGTCTGCATGACAAGCTGTTCTTGTAGGCAGACGGCACTGACTCGAGTATAAGCCGAGGGGGGGACTTTCAGCCCTAAAAAAAGGGCTGAAAATCTCAGCTTATACTCGAGTATATACGCTACTTAATTTTCATGATTGAGAGTGTGAAGTTGACTTTTTTTGTTATAAAATCGGCACGCACAATTTCTTTGAAAACATTTTTTGGCACACTGTGCTCAAAAGGTTGCCTATCCCTGGACTACAGTAATTAATTTTTAATTGCCAACTTTTTGAATCAAATGTGCCCTTTGTTTGAAACATAACTTTCAGTTTTATATTTCCCATCCTCCTCCCTTCCTTCCTTTCTCCCCCTCCTCTTCATGGTGAATTGGATGCCTCATACCTCTCATGTGTTTAATTTGGGTATGTATTCCAAAGTATTCTTTTTTGATAGTTTTTTTATTATGTAGTTATATACATGCATGTAACATACAAATGTCTGTAAGCATAGTTATTAATTATAATGTACCTCCCAGTACCAATAGGTTCTTCTGAGGAAGCTATTGGCGAAACACGTAGTGAGCCCTTGGTGCTAGCATTGTGATCCAGTCGGCTGGCCTTCAGATAGAAGATTTGTTATGACAGCATATTCATTATTCCAGAGGCCATCCGTACAGGTTTCCCTGTCCAGCCATATGTGTCATATATGGGAGAATGTACATACTATGGCACACCCATTATATTTGTGACATGTTTTTATGACGATATTTAATATATTTTGATATTTTATCTATACCTTCTCTTTCCCCCTTGGGATTACAGTGGCAGCCTTAAAAGTCCACTTTTCAATGCTTCCTTCTTTTTGTTTATACATTTTGGATGTGGTGCCAGGCATTGCAGATTGTGTCTCTATTTTTCTTTTAATATAAAATATCAGGTATTATATATAAGGTATTGCCCTCAAATAAAACCTGGGCACTTTCTAAACCTCGTCTAAAACAGTTTAACAAAAAATCTCACTTTTGATCGGAAATATAACTTTGTAGGTAGAATCTGATTGGTTGTTCTAGATATTATAGTCTGTTTTTATTTCAGACATATTTAGTACGAAAAGCCTATGCAAGCTCTATTGCAGTACGTTATTGCTTCCTTAAATATAGCTGAGAAATAAAATAAATTAGCATGGAGGAGAGCTTAGCATTTAAAAGATTTGAACACAGCAGCCAAAGTACTTTGCAGAATCTCATTATAAAGTGTAGCCAGGTATATAATATACTGAAAGTTAGTACAGCGTGTCTAATGCACCATGTCCCACCTGCAGTATACATTAAGAGAATAGTAAGGGCACCACTTTGTCTGCTAATCAATCTGTTGAGTATATACATAATCATTATTCATAGGCAATGTGTCTGAGTGATAAATGTGCATTTTCATAGTATTTGAAGTGCCAATTGAGGATATAAGAAAAAGTACAGCATCCACATTATTCTCCAGCTGGTTGCACATTGAATCACAGAACAATAGGGCTCTGATTACAAAATTCTAATTTCTTGCATGAATGAGCCCTGTAGTTTAGACTCGGGTAGACTGCAGCCCTCCATCTGATGAAGAAATGCAGGTTTCTGCCTGTGCTGCCAGGGTGCAGTTGAGAAACCATATAATGACTTGCAGTTCCTCAGCAGAGATGCGGCAACAAGTGTTACAGCTTTTATAGACAGTTTATGGACTATGGTCTGGCAATGTAGCCATTGTGGGATGGAGACTCTGCAAAGAGTTGTGTCAAACAGCTAAACAACGCTTCTCTCTTACTACAATGATCTCATAACAAGTCTGTGACTGTCAAAGTGTTGAAGACCAATTCCAAACAAAATAAATCTCACTTGGGCAGAGTGAGACATAAGTTGCATTGAAAGCTTACTTGGGTTGGTGATCAGAACAACTCAGCTGAAAAGCCAAAGTCGGATGTGTAATAACGACATTAAAGCGGTTGTATACCAGTTGAAACTTTTTTTTTTATACACCTGTAAGGGAAAAGGCATAGTATGAAATACTTACCTTAGAACGAGGCGTCGGTAACTCACCTGGTCCACGCCGAGGTAGCTGACATGTTGCCTTGGCGTGTCTTTTGGGTATCGCGACTCCAGCGATGTGAGTGGCTGGAGCCGCGATGTCGTCACTGCCGGCAGGCGCATTGCACAGGGAATATATATTTTTTTACCTACAGGTAAGCCTCATTATAGGCTTACCTGTAGGTAAAAGTCAAATTTTTGACTTTACAACCACTTTAAGTGTGGTTCTCCAACCACAACTGGAATGTACTGGTAAGAAATCAAACCCCATGTTCTTAGCTCAGTGGCGTACTGCAATTCAGAGAAGAAGTAATTAAAAAACAGAATATAAAACCTATAGAAAAGTCAATGCCAGGACTGTCCCCTTGATTTCTCAAGCCTGGGTCATAGAGACAGCTTTTTATGCAAACACCTTGTGAGACTGATTTTTCAGCTGTTTCGCTGGGGTATTTGTTACCCCATCTTGACCTACTCCATCTAAACCCAAAGAAAAAATTTAATAAATTGCATCTGACAAGTCATCAGAAATCAAAATTTAATTTTTTCAGGCATTTTCCCTTTATTATCTCGCTTCTTGTCCCATCATGTCTCTACACTAATTTGTCCATTGCATCTACAGAGGAAACCATAGTTGCTACACACGCTAGATTTCGAACATGTCTGCCCTTGTTCAACTCCATTACATTTTGAATTGACACAATAAAGATACGGTTCTTTGTGCGTTCTTATATGCCCACATGAAGTGACCAAGACACTGCATTTCTGTCAAGATCAACAGATACTTTCTTTACTTGCTGATACTGTTCTTAGCTTGAAAAGTGAAAAATCCAACCACCACATCCAAGACTATAAAAGCGGCAATACATAAATTTATAGTTTTTTTTTTTAATTTAGGCTGGCCATACACAGTGCAAATTTACTTTGCACGATTCCCTTATCAACATGGATAGTGCTGACATCTGACATCTGCTGAATCTCTCCTGCTGAGCTTTTGTCTGCTTCAAGCGGGAGAGTGGAGGAAACCGTCCGCTGGGAGAAGACAATGATTATCGCTAGCTGCTAGCGACAATCGCAAGAGAATCTGGGAGGCTAGTTGTACCCATGTTGATCGATCAATCAACTTGGAACAATCAGACTGCCCATTAACGGTTAGAAACTCAGCCGATTCCTGCTGAACAGGTCGAGATTCAAATCGTGTATGGCCGGCCCTAGATACACTTTAAATTTAGCAAAACAAAAAAAAACACACAAGCCCCTCCCACGTTGGACAAATGGAAGACACTTGTTAATTCGGCCCTACCATTATATAAGGCTGCTTAAAGTAGTGGGGGATGTTTCACCAAATTTGAGAAAGTATGGTCTCCTCGGTTGGCAACCTCAGACATGGCTAACTTAGATACAACCTTGAACATTTTTTTGTCCTACTTCTCTGAGCTAATTGCATCCTCTATTAAACACTAAGGTGGTCTGATCACTTAGTTTGATTTATTCCCTCCCAGGACCATTCCCAGATTACCTTAGGTCCCACTATGAACATGCCCTGCTGCTAAGTCATAATTGTACTTGTCCCTGGTGCATCGTACTGTTTATTCAGGCATCTGGCGTCCTTTTGTACTATAGTAATCTGCTGAGCCTCTGTCATTGTTATTGTCATTTGGATTTTTACATTGAGCAATAGTGTTTGTTAAGACGGGTTTCAGTGTGGAACACAATGTATAATTGTCACGGGTAACCACTCTTGCTGTGTTTTGTTGGATTTATTGTGTTGTCATGCAAAAAAACACAATGAAAAAAGTACCAGTTACACTTACCGGTAACTGCCTTTCTAAGAAATCTTCCAGGACGGTACACCTGAGAGATGAGAGGCTCCTTCTTAAAGGAAAAAAATAATTGACAGCTGTATTAAGTCTCCACCCTTCCCCTTAATCCTCAGTTTGTAGAGTAGTAACTCCTGAACCTAGTTCACAAGGGAAATCATTCTTCATAGGCACTCACCTTCTAGTGTTCTACAATTTTCCCTCCTCCAACAAGCGGGAAGTAGGCCTGCCGTCCTGGAAGATTTCCTAGAAAGGCAGTTACCGGTAAGTGTAACTGGTACTTTTCTCTAGTCATCCTCCAGGACGGTACACCTGAGAGGATAAGCATGTACCTCAGGCCTACCTTAGGGTGGGACCACTGCCTGCAAGACCCTCTTGGCGAAGCTCGGTTCTGCAGTAAGCTTTACCTCCACTCCATATGCTTGATGAAGGTATCTTAGCTGGATCATGCGGCTGATCTGCAGGTTTGCTCCACCGATGTCCCTGCCTTCTGCGCTTCGGATGCAGGATCTAGGTGGAGTGGGCTCTTAAAGATGCAATCAGAAAACATGTTAAACTTAGGTTAGCAATGTTGCCTGTCTCACACATCTAACAACCATGGCCTATTGTGCCTGTAGGTGCTACTTAGAACTACTAAAAAGATTAATCAGAGACCCGTCTTGTAAGACACGGACACTACATTGATCAATAAGAGGGCCTGTCTTAACACTACCCTGTTCAGGGAAATAAATCTGCAAAAAGGGGGTCCCTGACAGACAACCTTTTTTGTTCATTTTTATCTTTACGTCAGTGAAGACTAAAGGGAAGCCTACTTAAAAGTAATAGATTAACAGAAGCTTGATCCCTGGGTTAAGGCGTGCCCAATCTATGGTTTTCCTTATGCCTGAATGCCTACTTCAGGAGATTAAGTCCATAGCAGGAGTAGAACACTCATATTGCTACATCTAGTTCTGCTAGGAGGGTGAAATGAAGGCCATGTACCGAGCCGTAACCTATTCGGTCGGGGATACAGGTCAGGTGATACGTTTTTATACTTCATATTCAGGCCATAATAGTCCTCTGAACAGAACTTCCCAAGTTCTTACTAAACAGGGTGATTTTTTTTATCGCCTTCCTCCAGTGTCCTATAACCCTACTGGGCTTCAACCCTAGAAAATGGTTATGGCATCCCAGAATGTAAGGGGCTGAGGCTTTCTGACATGTGACGTCTGCAGCCACAACTCCTGGCCCCTTCATGGAAAAGAAGGTCTGAAATAAAAATGGTGATACATGCATTATTAATATCACAAATATAAAGGCCATAGATTGTGGACACAGCACAATAGATTTAGACAGAAGGGGCACAAGCATAGACAACAATGTTGTGTATCTGAGTGTGGCTAGCTAAACCGACATATGGAAGAGACCCAAATTTGAACTTCAATGTAGACCAACAGTCTTCACAGTTTGGTTTTCTGATGTGCGGCCAAGATGTAAAAACATTAAGACGCAAGCAAACCCTAAATGCTGCGTATTTCTGAAGTGCAGCTAGCTAGGTCATAACTGATATAAATACAGAAAGGATGGGAACCCCATTTACTGTGGTATTTTACTAAAATACAGCAAAATAAGGCAATAAATATAAGACAGAAAGACCCAACCTTCTATGTTGCGTATTTCTGACAAACCACCAAATACATGAACACGGAAAAAAACACCAACTCCCATGTTGTGCATTTCTGCTGTGCTACAGGGTAAAATAATATGGAACAAGACAATCTTTTCTGTTATGCAGTTCTGTAGTGCAGTCAGATAGGACCAACACTGAGAAAAGAACAAGAGACCTGCAGCATTGTGTTTTTCTGAAGTGCAGTAAGGTAAGGCAATATGAAACAGAAAGCACCAACAAGCTTCAATGTTGAGTATTTCTGCTGTGCAGCAACATAAAAACAGACAGCCTTCGCAGCTGCGATCTTTCTGGTGTACTGCAAAATAAGGCAATAACTCCAAGATGTGCATTCCTGCTGTGTAACAAAACCTCACCCAGAAGGGATGGATACGTTTAAGGCCCCCACACTCGTGCAACCCAACCTGCAACTTGGGACTGCAAGACGCATGAGAAGTCATACACCATTGCTTCCAATGGGTACCAGTCGTGCCTGTGCGACTCCAGGCCGCAGCGCCTCCAAGCAGTCCCTGCTCTCTGGATCCACAGACCTCAAGATTACACAGGTAGCAGGGAAAAACGTGTAATTTTCAGGTTGAACAACCGAGGGGTCCCCAATGCTGTGTCTCCCTGGAGGAGTGCAAGCCAACAACCTCCTGCTGTGTAACCCTAAGAAGCAGCAAGGTAGAACAATGAGAAACAGAAAAAACCCCTCAATGCTGTGCCTTTCTGAAATGCAGACGACAAGGCAGTAAATATAGGACATACAGGACACAAACAGTCTTCAATCTTTGTGTATGTCTGATGTGTAGCAATATATCAATACTGAGCAGAGATGCCACCACCCTCAATGTGTCTCCCTGCTGAGCAGCAAAAACAAATCAAAAAATGACAAGCAACCTTCACTGCTGTGTCCTTTCTGATATGCAGCCAATAAAACAGTAAATGTAGGACATAAAGGACAGACAATCCTCAATCTTGTATGTCTGATGTGCAGCAATATAACAATTCTGAACAGAGATAGCACAACCTTAAGCCTAGTTCCATGTTGAAGCAATTTGGCAAGCGACTCAAAATGTCAAATTGCATGCCTAAAATCGTCAGCCATTGCCGTTAATAGCACTGTCTGAATCGGCGCGACGCGACTTTGCAGTGCCGCACTGATTACCAAAGGCAGTATATGTACTACCCCTGGCCCAGGTTCAATGTGTATTTCTGCTATGTAGCCCAACAAACCAGGACCATCCATCTTCACCGCTGTCTTTCTGATATGCAACCAATAAGGCAGTAATAAAGGACACACAAAAGAACACAGACAGACCTCAATCTTGTGTATGTCTGATGTGCAGCAATATAACAATTATGAGCAGAGATGTCACAAGACTCAATGATGTGCATTTCTGCCATGCGGCACAAAACCAGAAAGTACAGAACACCTTCACTGTTGTATTTCTCTGATCTGTAGCCAAATAAAGCAGTACATTTAGGATATAAAGGACACCAAACAATCCTCAGTGTAGTGCATTTATGATGTACAGCAATATACCCCTTATGAGAAGAGATGTCACAAATCTCAATGTGTATTTCTGCTGTGCCACAAAACATCCCAGCAAAGACAAACCTTCAGTACTGAGCTCTACTGGTGTGCAGCCAAGGAGTCATGGTGTATCCCTTTATAAAATAACCAAACAGGGGCAAATTATTTCATAGGCATATCCTGGGCTGTAGATACTAACCCTTCACCACCAGTGAAGGAACAAATTCTAAAATTAAACTCTAAAGTGGTTGAACACCCCCTTACTATAGTTGCTGTTGTCTTACCTTACCTTTGCTCCCCGAGTCTGAGCAAAAGTAGCCAGCTCATACAAAGGTGGGGCTAATCAAACCCTTCCAGCATCTAAAGTCTTAATGAGCCCAGCCCTAGAGGCCAAGACAGCCTCTAGACAAGGTGGTCACCAAATTAGCCTGGAGGTAAATGGCTACCTGCAGGCCTTAAACAAGCAATCATTAACTACCGGTTTACATATGTAGCTCTTACAGAGTTTTGCACAGAAAATCCTCAATTAAAGGTTGTAGGAAGCAATTTATGGTAAATCGCCTCTAGTTCTGCCACTGGGTGGACTGTAGTCCAAACCAACAAAAAGGGTTTTCTGACCTCCTGCCCTATAAATATAACCGCAGCGTAAAGGTGGCGTGGGAGGTTAGAGCTTATGAAAAGTTACCCATAGCAAGCAACCCCCAAAAGGAGGATCTGTTCACAAGGAAACCCTTACTGTGCCTCCCCCATATATTACTGCTGTGCTGCACAGAAGCTTGATCCCTGCCATACCGTTGAAAGTTAGGTCAGCTTTTAAGCATCTTGGAGCAACTTCAGATTCCTAACAGCTTGGCTAATAGGGCCGGATTACCTAGTGTACCTGCTGGCCAGGGGAGCTTACTCCTGAATCCTCCAACCACTGCACAATCAACCCTGATTTAATAACTTTAAGAAACTCTTTGTATCTACCGGGTCTCCCCTCTTCGCTATATTCACCTCTACTAATGTACCACAACTGGGCTTATAGGGAGAGGCTGGCAACCTACTGTTGCGATAACCACAGCGTCTCTGATGTAAGAGGGAGCGCTGTGGCTGGTGGTTTTAGCAGAGGCTTCAGGGCTATTGGTATCCAGACCCCAGGGGAGATTATCTCAAATGCCCAGAAACCATTTGGCTGGTATTAGGGATTTTGCAGATAAATTCCCAAGGCAAAGGGAATTGTCGTCTCCCCCTTTTGCCACAGCCACCAGGCTCACTTTTCCATCCTTATAGTCCAGACGCAAGGAGGATAGCCACCAAAGTGCCCCCCCCCCCTAACTGCTGTCCCCATAGGGAGCTGCAAGGTTAAGCTGTGTTCTGCACTGCAGTCAGTTTATACACGGGGGGGGGGCCATCTAAGGTGGTTTAGGCAGACACTCGCTCCTCTGCACCCCTTGTCCACCGTAGTGAACTGGTGCCTATTTGAGCTCTCTCTTCAGCTGCCACGCTGGTCAGTGTCTCCATCAGTGCTTCTCCTTCCTGGGGTCGCACCGTTGTCCTCCGCTTAGAGTGGTAGACAGAAGGAGCCTTAGAGGCAGAGATGTTGAGCGGTGTATAACAGTGGCGGATTCACACCCCAGTGACCAGATCGTTGATACAGTTTCTGGGCCACCAGTGAGAAGGCCGGAGCCTGCAGGCCTCACGGGGTTACCATCCATCCCTCGGTCATCGGGTTAGAAGAAAAAAAAAAAAAAAACGTTTCACTGTGTTGAGAGAAACACAATCAAAAACTGAGGATCAAGGGGAAGGGTGGGGACACAGCTGTCAACTGATTGTGTTTCCTGTAGGGAGGAGCCTCTCATCTCTCAGGTGTGCCATCCTGAAAGATGAATAGAGAAAGAATGTTTATAAATGTGTAAAAAGGAACTTAATGGCACCACCTTAATTTTTGAGTGTCAGAGATTTCCCTGACACCTTGTGAAATGGAAAGCTGAAGATCCCCATGGTTACTTACAACGAAGAGGAGCTAAAGGTATACTGTATATCACACTCCTTTCTTTTCTTGTTGCAGTGATCATCACTTAACAGTCTATGCTGGGACTCATTAACCTTATTTCCAATGAATGCTTACCCTCACTAGATCAGTGTAACCAGTTTCCTTTGCAGTCCACCACGGTTGAGCTTTCAGTCCATTTACATTGTACAATGATCGCTGCCAGACAGAGGCAAAGTGTCCTTTCTTGTGGCCAGCTTCATACCACGTGTATGCCTGGAAAATACAATCACCTTTACTATTACCCCATTCAAGAGAAGGTTTAGAAAACAGCATAATATTGTAAGAGATACTTTTATTCAAATGTTTCCTTCAAGGCAACCAGCCACCCACTATTCACAAAATAAACTGCTCTTTGTTCAGCTGTGCGCACACATTGTTCTGTACACTCTCCAATTCGCACTGTTCTTTACACACTCCGATCTATACACATTGCTCTTCACACCCTCCAATATATACATACAGCTCTGTACGCAATCTGATTTATATAAACACTGCTCTGCACACCCTGCAATATATACAAACACTGCTCTGTACACTCTCTCACACTATACACACACTGCTCTGTACACCTTCCGATATATACACTTATTTGCACCTGCTCCATTATATACACATTGCTCTGTACACCTTCCGATATACAGTATCTCACAAAAGTGAGTACACCCCTCACATTTTTGTAAATATTTAATATCTTTTCATGTGACAACGCTGAAGAAATGACACTGCTACAATGTAAAGTAGTGAGGGTACAACTTGTATAACAGTGCTACTACTAGGCGAACTAGGCAGACGCCTAGGGTGCACTGCTGTCTAGGGCGCAGCCATGGTCACTGGTTTTGTACTGTTTGACCTTGACCTAAAGTAGTCCCTGTCATAGTATTTTCTTTTTTGGATGTCTGGGTCTTTGGGGTCATGCAGACAGGTTGTTCCACACTCCCTGTTGGCTCCATTGTCTGGAGCTTGGTATGCCGCCACCCTGCCCTCTTTCAAGATGGCAACTGCGGTTATTGGTTCTGCTATGGGTCTTGGACTGGGCGAGCACCTCGCACCGGATGGAATACTGGTGTGGGTGGTACGTCCTCTCCCGTGGAGAGTATATAGGGTGGTTTGGTAGGTCATTTGGCCTTGTGGAGGCACTGGTGGTACTACCCTTTATTTCTTTCCCTGGATGGTGCAGTTGGACTGGTAAGCCTGTTACAGCCTTGTGTTCATTCAGGGGAGTTTTTTTCATCTCCTATATTTCTTCACAGATATAACATTGCTGACAGGGGGTGGGGTTGGGGCTGTGGGGTGCAAGTAACTGGTCTTGCCTAGGGTGCAAAATAGTCTAGAACTGGCCCTGACACCCTGCAATATATACCACACTCTGTATACCCTATGTTCTATGCACATACCGCAAGACACCCTCTCTCTCAATCCTGTGAAGCAGATGAAGAGGAATCTAGAGTGGGGAAAGGCATAGATCAGAATGAACTGAGTCCATAGAGCATCTACTGTAAATGCCAGAGGGACCCCTGACCTGGCAAGAAACCTGTCAAGTTTGCTGTTGAACCTGGAGACCGGCGTCCCCTACATGTGGCAAGGGGTTTGATAAATGCTGGATAGAGGGCCATCCCTCTGGATCCAGACACTGACCACTGAGAATTAGCCTGTCAATTTTAAATGCCTGGGATGTGGATGGCGGAAAAGACCATAATGTGAAGTTCAGCCCAAGAACATCCGCAGAAATAGGGAGGCAAAGAACAACCTTGCATTCTCTAGCAAAACTTCTGTATCCACAGGAACAAGCTGAGAATTAAATGGGCTGCAAAAAGGCAGTTAATATTTGTAACTTATATTTTATGGTTTTATTCATGCTATTCAGTTTGTGACAATTTTCTTATCTTACAAAACATCTATTCATCTATGCATTGTACTGCTGAGTGAAACGGTTGTTATACTTTCAGTCACATTTTAAGTATACTGTATAGAAGTCAAATGTGAACATTGGTGTAGTAACCAAAGGAAAACCAAATCTGTTTATTGGCCACAGGGTATAACATGACAATTACAAACACAGTAATTACACTGGATGCTGGAATATTTGAGAAAATATTTTAATTTTGGAACTATTGAAATAATTCTGAAGCCTCAGGGAGAATTTATACCTCCTTGTCTCCAACTCTCTGCAGGGCATCCCCCAGGTGGAAGTAAAAACGACCATCATCAGTACCAGGCTCTTCCGACAATAGCCCATCCTAAAAAATAATTTAATCAGCTGATCAAAAATAAAATCAATAAATACCTTATACAATTATAGAAATTAATGTAACCTGACATAGGCATGCCAGAATGCAGTTAAACAACTGTTAAGCTATATTGTTGCTGTCGGTGTACCACTGGAGAAATTTCCTTTCACTTTCTGCTCTAAAGAAGCAACAGAAAGCTAGAGGAAATCTCCCAAGGCAAGGGGAGCTCTCAACTTAGACAGTAGTCTCCGGAACAGGTGTCCCCATCAGCTTTCCCCTTACCTCATGTTCTGGGGTGGCTTGAATTAACCCTCACTTTCTTTTTTGGTAAAAATGTAAACCAGTACAAATAGAGGAGTGACACAGAAGGCAATAAAAACTCGACATCGGGTGTAAACCTTTGCTTTACCCAAAACTGAAAAAAAAGATATGATTCCCTCTAAACAGTTGTCTAATACTAAGAGTGGGCAGGTATCCCTTACATTAGGATATGCGGAAATTTGCGGACCATACAACGAACTGTGATATACTGAAAAGAACTTACTCTTAAGTAAGGAATACTTTCAGCAATCTTGTTATCTGCTTTGAGGATAAATCCATAATGTACTTTGGCAAAGCCATTACTGGGATCCTGTGATAAAACCTAGAAAATAATAATAAAAAAAAAAGATGCAAATGTGAATTATGATGAGAACATTACAGAAACATGTGACGAGTATCTTCCTAGGCAGAGACGTTCACATTATACATTGGTACTTCCAGAAACAGTGCTCATAGAGAGGAATGAGGCAAGATGTACAGTAATAACTAACGTTATAGCCAAGTAATTCCAAATTTGTGCAGTGTTTGTAGGTGGCATGGGAGACTGCAATGTGGGTGGGGCAGGGGCTCTGGGTGTTTAATGACAGGGTTGGGAGGACATTTGTAGTGATCCTCTAGCGCAGCCTTCTCATCTTTTTTAACATGATGGAACCTATGAAATAGCTTTCCATTCTCAGGAAACCTTTGCTAATAATTATTATATGTACAGCTTAGGTTACATTAATGTGTTCACTGAGAAGAATACTCCTTACGTTTATGGTCATTGGTCAAAAAGATCATTGTTGTCTGTGGTTACTTATCTGAGAGGCATAAATTGTTCATTGACTAAAGCCTGGGACACACACTAGTTTCTTTTTTGTTCAACCCAGAGCTAAGACGCTGGGCCAACACTGTTTATTGTCAATTTATGGGGTCTTTGACCTTACACAACAGCTTCAATTTATATTGGTAGATATAAAAAAATATCCATAAATACATTTTGGGATTAAAATTCCCCAGGCAGTGAAGCACTTATAACCAGAGCATTGGTATTTTCACCATCTCACAAAAAAAACTGACAGCTCTGGTCAGAGCCACTGTACTATCGATCCAACGTTAGTACAGCGATCCCCCTTGCTGTTCTTTTGTGTTCTGACAGGGCGACGGCCCCCCTGCCAGAACACCCCAGTCAGCACTCTGAGCCATCAGTCTTCTGTCGGACCGGCTGCCATACATATGGCCTGAATGTCAGCTGGTTTTTATTGAACCAGCCAATGTTGCCCGACATTCGGCTTGTTTGTGTAATAGGTTTAAGGAACCCGTAGCAATCTCTGAAGAAACCTTAGGTTTCCACTGAACCCTGTTTTAGAAAGGCTGCTCCAGGGCAATACAAAGGAGAAGAAATAAGTAAATATGCATAACCCACCCATTGTAGGATGGCCACTAATCCCAAAGAACAACCTGCTGTACAAAATACAGTCACTAAAATGTTTGTTTTGTGAAAAGCAATGATACTCTAATACACAAGCTCTCTCAACCAGTAGCATATAGACTGTGCCTAATGAAGTGATAGGGGGGCACTTTTACTTGCTAAAGAAAACTATAGCAATTTGAATTGTAACAAGCAATACGTCCTATATAAAATCGATCTGTGTAAACATTTTAGTCATTTAAAAATATAAAAGATAGTTATTGGGGTTACTGCTACACAGGCAAGGTGACAGGGTCCCTTAAAGCCCACCCTGACTGTCTTATACTCAACCCTACCAGTGATTCTCTGATGCTCCTTTTTCTGTAACTGTCACTGCAAAATAGTGGCTGTTTTATCTCTTAGGAGAGCTACAACAGAGGGTACATACTGTACCTTAATACATCTGAGAAACACTACTTTGAAGTGTAATCTCCAAGTTAAGTTTGTATGCGCCCTGATTGGACATGTCAAAGCCTCCACACAAAAACACTTGTATAGCACGTGTGAATATCCAATGTTTTGCAAAAGAGAACAAAGGAGTTCTCATTAGTTACCTTAGAGCTGCTTAGATACAAAACACATAGGATCTGGGAAAGCCACCCTGGAAAGGATAAACTTCCACATAAGAGGACTCTGTGTGAAGTCTCTGATCCAAGATGAGGACTGTGTGAAGTCTCTGATCCAAGATGAGGACTGTGTGAAGTCTCTGATCCAAGATGAGGACTGTGTGAAGTCTCTGATCCAAGATGAGGACTGTGTGAAGTCTCTGATCCAAGATGAGGACTGTGTGAAGTCTCTGATCCAAGATGAGGACTGTGTGAAGTCTCTGATCCAAGATGAGGACTGTGTGAAGTCTCTGATCCAAGATGAGGACTGTGTGAAGTCTCTGATCCAAGATGAGGACTGTGTGAAGTCTCTGATCCAAGATGAGGACTGTGTGAAGTCTCTGATCCAAGATGAGGACTGTGTGAAGTCTCTGATCCAAGATGAGGACTGTGTGAAGTCTCTGATCCAAGATGAGGACTGCTTAATCAAACCGGTAGTTAGGAAGTTGCTGACATCAATATGCTTAGAAGCATTGTATAGATGGATATCTAAGCCAGCCTTTTTTTTAACCAGGGTGCCTTGGCAAAATACCTAGAGATTGGCCAAAACTGTATACAAGCTAGCGGGTGGATCAAGCCTGCCTATTAATTACACAAAGCCACAGGTTTTCATTTTTCACCATTACAACCTTCTAACCACCAATCTCCTAGCAACCAATGATGTCATCGGTTGATAAGGAGGACTTCGGGCACCTGCCCCTCTCCATCAGCACTGGGGTCACATTAGCAGAGTGAGGGAGAGAAACCGAGCGAGAAGAGAAACATTGGAATACTAATTAGTACCAGTGTGCAAGGCCACTTTATTAGGTACACTTTGCTAGTACCGGGTTGGACCCTCCTTTTGTCTTCAGAACTGCCTTAATTCTTTGTGGTATAGATTCAACAAGGTGTTAGAAACATTCCTCCGATTTTTGGTCCATATTGACATGATAGCATCACGCAGTTGCTGCAGATTTGTTGGCTGCACATTCATGATGCAAATCTCCCGTTGCACCACATCCCAAAGGTGCTCTATTGTATTGAGATCTGGTGACTGTGGAGGCCATTGGAGTACAGTGAACTCATTGTCATGTTCAAGAAACCAGTTTGAGATGATTTGAGCTTTGTGACATGGTGCATTATCCTGCTGGAAGTAGCCATCAGAAGATGAGTACACTGTAGTCATAAAGGGATGGACATAGTCAGCAACATTACTCAGGTAATCAGTGGCATTTAAATGATGCTTAATTGGTACTAAGGGGCCCAAAGTGTGCCAAGGATATATCCCTCACACCATTACACCACCACCAACAGCCTGAACTGTTGATACAAGGCAGGATGGATCCATGCTTTCATGTTGTTTATGCCAAATTCTGATCCTACCATCTGAATGTCGCAGCTGAAATCGAGACTCATCAGACTAGGTAACTTTTTCCAATCTTCCATTGTCCAATTTTTGATGAGCCTGTGTGAATTATAGCCTCGGTTTCCTTTTCCTAGCTGACAAGAGTGGCACCCGGTGTGGTCTTCTGCTGCTGTAGCCCCTCTGCTTCAAGGTTCAATGTGTTGAGCGTTTAGAGATGGTATTCTGCATACCTTGGTTGTAATGAGTGGTTATTTTAGTTACTGTTGTCTTTCTCCTAATAGTCTGCCCATTCTCCTCTGACATCAACCAGGCATTTTTGTCCACACAACTGCCGCTCGCTGGATATTTTCTCTTTTTCTGACTATTCTTTGTAAACCCTAGAGATGAGCAGAATATGAGCAGTTTTTGAAATACGCAGATCAGTCCATCTGGCACCAACACTCATGCCACGTTCAAAGTCACTTAGATCCCCTTTCTTCCCCATTCTGATGCTCGGTTTGAACTTCAGCAAGTCGTCTTCACCACGTATAGATGCCTAAATGCATTGAGATGCTGCCATGTGATTGGCTCTATAGCAATTTGTGTTCCCAAGTAATTGAACAGGTGTATGTAATAAAGTGGCCAGTGAGTGTATTTTCTTTGGAAGAATAAATCACTGCTAATGTTGGGTATCCTACGCATGTGGATGTTGCTGCATTATGCAAAACTATTAGTTTTGTTTTTTAAATTCTAGAATGGGGTGCCTCGAGATTGTGTGAAATTTTAAAGGGTACCTTGACTGAAAAAAGGTTGCGAAATACTGATCTTAGCGAAGACCTTTAGGCCCCTTTCACACTGGGGCGTTTTTCAGGCGGTACAGCGCTAAAAATAGCGCCTGTACACCGCCTGAAAAAAAACGGCCCCATTCACTCCAGTGTGAAAGCCGGCGGGCTTTCACACTGGAGCGGTGCGCTAGCAGGACGGTAAAAAAAGTCCTGCTAGCAGCATCTTTGGAGCGGTATAGGAGCAGTGTATTCACCGCTCCTACCCATTGATTTCAATGGGACACCGGCGGCGATTTGCGGGGGATTTTAACCCTTTTTCGTCCGCTCGCGGGGGTGAAACCGCCCCACGACCGGCCGAATACCGAGGCTAAAACTACGGTAAAGCAGCGCTAAATATAGCGCTGCTTTGCCGTCACCGCGGCTCCCGCCCCAGTGTGAAAGGGGCCTTAGTAACATCTATAACCCCTCCAAAGCATTGATAACAAACAAAAGAAACTGTAGAAGTTAACAAAGTGATGGCTATAAAACCGATGTCTGATAGCTGTAATCACTGAACAGCCTCCTGCTGTGAGCAAGTGAAACACTCTATAGGAAGCAGCTCAACATCAGCAAAATTACATATTATGTCAAATGAAATGTAGATTATATGTCAACAATTTAAATAATTTCCAGCGAAACTGTGTAAATAGGCTAGCGAATCACAACTAAACATGCTCCATATTGCCTTAGAGAACCACAGTCTGTATTATATCACAATCAATGGTCTTATTCAAATGCACAGATCAGTGTGAAAAGTTCGGGTACAAAAAACAGCCAATCAGAATCTATATTTTATTGGTCTGACTTCAGTAAACTGAAATGTTCTTGTCTACTATGTTTTACTGTATTTTGCACCTTATCATTTCTCTGTGAACTGCCTTACTGTCATAAAACTTCATTGGTCTTTAAATGTAATAAAAGCTTAACTCTGATTTACCTCTTCATACACTTCTTTGGCTTTCGTGTTATCTCCAAGAAGGAGGTAGCCAACACCAAGGTCATTCTTTAATGAAATATCATCAGGGTACAGCTGGACCAGCTTGTGAAGGGTGAGCACAGATCCTCTCATACGGCCTGGATTTATACAAAGAAAAGTATAGCAGTAGAAAAGTAGTATAGTATATACAAAAGTTAGTATAAGTATACTGTATACAACTAAAGTATAAGTATATACAAAGGTCTAATTTTCATTATAAATAAATACACAACAGAATAGTACTAGCCTTATTTAGTGCCACTGTGCAGAAAACACCAAAAAGCACAACAAACACAAAAATGGTAATGCGCAGAAACCTTAGCAACCAATCAAGAGGATGATCCAAATAACTACTAGTTATTGCTCTTTGCCCATCATCATTTCTAAGTGTACTATCTTACTGAATAAAATGGATTTTGGAGAAAAGTAACTTCATTGTAAAAGAGTAAACCAAAAAGTCAAACAAGTCAAACAAGTATGTGGAAAAGAAAACAAAGCTCTGACACAGAATTCATGATCAACTTCCAATTTAAAAAGTAGAAAGATGCGGACTTCTGAAAATGGATTCCAAAACAATATTCTGCTTATTTAAAAAGTGAGAGTAAGGCAAGACATACATGGGTCGAATTTCGAAAGAATTTTCTTTCGAAAACCTTATCTAAGAATTTTTGTTCGTATTTTGCACCATTAGTGGGCTGCAGCAACAGATGATTTTCGTGTGGCAATCAAATTTGAGTAATCGGAACATGTTGGAAATTGTTTGAAAAAGAACGACTTTCTAATCAATGATGGGAGAATCGTGCAAGAAATGTAATCGAAAAAGAAATGTGCAAGAAAAGAAAATTCCAGGAAAGAAAAGAAGATTCCCAGCCACGAAAATTATTTTCTTTTGGTGAAATTGAAGGCTTTGTTGGCCAAATTTCGAAATCAATGGTGGCACTATCAGATTACAAAATGCAAATTTTTTTGATTTTCAAAAGAAAATTATTTTGAAATTCGACCATGTATGGCCAGCCTCAGGTGCAACAATAATAAGAAAAGTACAGTAACTTAATAAGTTCACCTTTGGGAACATGTTACATGTTCCACCCATTTTACGGATGGAACATGATCTCACTACTGCAGCCGTTGGCCACTCTGCTATCTCTATTGACTGAGTCATTCATTCATAAAGTTCTATGAATAGGAAACTGCAAGTACCGTTCGCCTTATCAGGTGTCGACTTGTAGTTGTCAATGAACTACCATGGAGCTGTTGAGTGCTCTGGTAGTTTATTGTCTCTCCCTGTCAGTGTGTATCTGCCTGTATGAGGTACAAGGTACAAGCAGACTGATACACTGACAAGTCTGCAGGAGTCCTGCATGGCACCGTGGCTGCAATGCTTTACAGGCTCAAAGTAAAATTTTTTTTATAAATACACATTTTTTTACCTGCAAAAAGATGTGCATTTATTATTTTTTTTAAAAGGTGAACCTATCCTTTAAGGTAATCAATGAGATTCCACCTTGTGCTGGAGCAGGTGCCCTCCCCTAGCTGCCAGGGGAGAGACGGCTCCAGTAAGGAGGGGAGTGTTACAGGTAAGGCCAGACAAGTGCTGGTAGTGGGAGACTCAATTATTAAGAGGACAGAGAATGCAATCTGTCAGAAAGACCAGGGTTGCCTAACAGTGTGTTGTTTACCGGGCGCTCGGGTTAGGTACATCGCGGATCGGGTGGACAGATTATTGGGAGGGGCTGTGGAGGGCCCAGCAGTCATGATACACATCGGAACCAATAACCAAGTGAGAGGAAGGTGGAGAGTCCTGAAAAACAATTTCAGGGACTTCAGAAATAGATTGAGAAAAAGGACCTCCAAGGTAGTTTTCTCCCTCGAGCCACACCAGAGAGGCAGCAGGAGCTTAGGGAACTGAAAAAGTGGCTGAGGAACTGATGCATGAAAGATGGGTTTAGGTTCCTGGAGAACTAGGCTGACTTCTCAGTCGGTTACCGGCTCTTTAGTAAGGATGGGCTGCACCGTAATGGGGATGGTGCAGCTCTATTGGAAAGTAAGATGGCCACAATATTGGAGGGGCTTTTAAACTAGGTGTTGGGGGGAGGTATCAGAGAAAGCAATAGCCGACAGGGAGCAGGTGACAGAGGGTGATAGGAGAGTCAGCAGTAGTAATAACAGTGAAAATACAACCATAACAATTAATCCTAAGGTAAGTGAGTGGGCAATTCAAAAATAAAGGCAGGAGAAACAAAGGGGAATATAATATGCACTCATACAACACTAAGAGGTGTAAATACAAATGCTAAGATGAGGATGGGAAGATGGTTACAGATGACACAAAGAAAGCAACTGTACTAAATGCCTTTTTCTCCACAGTTTTTACGCAGGAAAAAGAAGGGTTTACCGACAGCGACTGTAGTGTTAATAACACAACACATGACATACCCAGGTGGCTAACAGAGGCAGGAGTCAATGAAAGACTTAATGAACTTAACACAAATAAATCACTTGGACCAGATGGCTTACACCAGAGAGTCCTCAGTAATTCTTGATCTTATGGAAAGCATAATGACAGGATTGGTACCAGCGGATTGGCGAAAAGCCAACGTGGTACCAATATTCAAAAAAGGGCAGAGACATATTCCTGGGAACTATAGGCCAGTCAGCCTAACATCAATGGTGTGTAAATTATTGGAGGGGATGATTAGGGACTATGGTGTCCTTTTATGAAAGTGCGGTAAAATACCGCGATTCAGTTCTCAGGCATTCTCAGAGGAGATCGCTCTCCCCTGAGTGCCTGTTTATGATGGTCTGTAGATCGCTTCTCATGCTGAGTTGAGAAGCGATCTACAAACGCCGGGAACTCCTCAGAACTTCTCCTCACACTATAATCTTGCGAGATGTAGCGGGATTACAGCGTCAGGAGATGTAAAATACAAAAGTTGTACACTAATCACCACACATTATTCCCCAACATATTAATAAAATAATAAAGTTAAATTCCCCCCCACACACTATACATTAACCTAATTATTATAAAACATTTTTTTTTATCAATATTTAAATATCATACATGTGCCTATTTAAATGTGAATGGTGTATAGTAAATTAATGTAATCCACATATGTAATGCAGCTATACACCATTCATATAAATATAAAATACATTTATAATCATTAAAATTTTTTTTATAATAAAGTATACAAGTATAAATATTTATTAATAAATTAAAATAAAATATATTTCATAATTGATAAACCCCTGTATAAGGCCCCTTTCACACTGGGGTGGGAGCAGCGTCGGCGGGAACGGCGTCGGCGGTAAAGTAGCGCTTTATTTAGCGCTGCTTTACTGTCGTTTTAGCTGCGTTTTTTGGCCACTAGCAGTGCAGTTTTAACCCCCGCTAACGGCCGAAAAAGGTGTAAAACTGCCCGCAAAGCGCTGAGGTATTGCCGTGCTGTTCCATTGATTTCATTGAATACACCGCTCCTTCATCGCTCCAAAGATGCTGCTAGCAGGACTTTTTTGGCCATCCTGCTAGCGCACCGCTCCAGTGTGAAAGCCGGAGGGGCCGGATTTTTTCAGGCGCTATACATGCGCTATTTTGAAAAACGCCCCAATGTGAAAGGGGCCTTACTGTATGGCCCCTTTCACACTGAGGCGCTTTGCAGGCACTAAAGTTCTAAAAATAGCGCCTGCAAAGCGCCTTCAAACAGCCGCGGTGCACTTGCAGGATGCTGAAAAATGTCCTGCAAGCCGCATCTTTGGAGCACTGTAGGAGCTGTGTATTTGTGTATTTCCCTTTGAAAACAATGGGGCAGCGCTCCAAACCCCCCTGCAAAGTGCCGCTGCAGTGGCGCTTTGCGGGCGGTTTTAACCCTTTTTCAGCCACTAGCGGGGGTAAAGCTAGCGTCTGAAAAGCGCCGCTATAACGGCGGTAAAATGCTGCTAAATATAGCGCCGCTTTACCGCTAGCGCACCCAGCGCCTCAGTGTGAAAGTAGCCTAATGGAACATGCCATGGGTAAAACCATATTTCAGGGTTTACAAAATTTTATTTATATTATATATATATATATATAGCATATGTATATGTGTGCGTGTGTTTATTTCAATGTGTATGTGTATATCTATCTATCTATCTATATATATATATATATATATATATATATATATATATATATATATATATATATATATCTATATATATATATATATATATATATATATATATATATATATATACACACTTTAGATTGCTAACCTGCTCGTTTTGGGGTGTGTAATGGTGGGGAAGATGTGCTCTGACTGTTCTGCCACTGGATGAAAGAAGGAAATCAAAAGACTTCCTGCTTTCTCCAGAATACTGAGGCAGCTTTGCACTTCTCTCTCTGATTCTCCACCTCTGAGGTGGTGAATCAGAAAGTGAGAATCCTGTCACAGATCGCCAGTGAGGTGCTGAGATCGCACCCTAATACACTGGCCGTTTCTGTGACAGTCGGTTACATATTCTCACTGTGCTGAGATAATCAGTGGAGAACATGTTCTCCTCTGATTACCTCAGTTTCATACACTGGTAAAGACCTGAGATCAGCTGTGAGACTTGGGATCGCAGCTGATCTCAGTTTCATAAAAGGACACCTATATCCAAAGTCTTACTGAGGAGAAGAATATCATTAGTGGTAATCAGCATGGGTTTATGTTCCTGTCAGACCAATCTGTTAACATTCTACGAGGAAGTGAGCTGCCATCTAGACAGGGGGAGAGGGCTGCGGATGTGGTGTATCTAGACTTTGCAAAAGCATTTGATACCATCCCCCATAAACGTTTAATTTACAAGCTGGGGTCTGCAGGCTTGGACCATAGGGTTTGTGCTTGGGTAAGAAACTGGTTACAAGGACAGGTCCAAAGGGTAGTGTTAAATAACATGTACTCTGTAGACTGGTCTGGAGTGGTAAGTGGGGTACCCCAACGCTCTGTCTTGGGACCAAGTCTATTCAACATATATTAATAAATGATATAAAGTATGGGATAACTAGTTCAGTCTCAGTTTTTTGTGGATGACACAAAGATAAGCAGAGTAATAAACTCTCATCAGGACATTGATGAAATTTTGCAGAATGACCTTAATAAAATAAAGGAGTGGGCAGACAAATGGCAAATGAGGTTTGTGGAGAAATGTAAAGTAATGCACTTGGGGTCAAAAAACATAAATTAAAAATATTCACTAGTGGAGAGCAGCTGGGAGAATCAAGGATCTGGGGGTGCTAATAGATGACAGATTGAGCAACAGCATGCAGTGCCAAGCTGCAGCTAACAAAGCAGGGAGAATTTTAGCATACATAAAAAAAAAGTATACTTCAGGGACAAAACTATAATCCTGACACTTTATAAAACTCTGGTTAGGCCTCATCTGGAGTTTTCCATTCAGTTCTGGACACCAGTCCTCCGAAGGGATGTGCTGTAGCTGTAGAGTGTCCAAAGAAGGGCAACAAAACTAATAAGGGGAATGGAGGACCTTAATTATGAGGAACGACTGCAGACACTAAATTTACAGTTGTGGTCATAAGTTTACATACAGAATTTATGATTTCTTGGCCATTTTTCAGAGAATATGAATGATAACACAAAAACTTTTCTTTCACTCATGGTTATTGTTTGGCTGAAGCCATGTATTATCAATAAACTATGTTTACTCTTTTTAAATCATAATCACAACAGAAATTACCTAAATGACCTTGATCAAAAGTTTCCATACCCCAGTTCTTAATACCGTGTATTGCCCCCTAAAATCAATGACAGCTTGAAGTCTTATGTGGTATTTGTGGATGAGGCTCTTTATCTTTTCAGATGGTAAAGCTGCCCATTCCTCTTGGCAAAAAGCTTCCAGTTCCTGTAAATTCTTGGGCTGTCTTGCATGAACTGCACATTTGAAATCTCCCCAAAGTAGCTCAATAATATTGAGGTCAGGAGACTGAGATGGCCACTCCAGAACCTTCACTTTATTCTGCTGTAGTCAATGACAGGTCGACTTGGCCTTGTGTTTTGGATCATTGTCATGTTGGAATGTCCAAGTACGTCCCATGCGCAGCTTCCTGGCTGATGAATGCTAATGTTCCTCCAATATTTTTTGATAATATACTGTATTCATCTTGCCATCAATTTTGACCAAATTTCCTGTGCCTTTGTAGCTCACACATCCCCAAAACATCAGCAATCCACCTCCTTGTTTCACAGTAGGAACATTTCATCGTAGGCCTTTTTTGACTCAAAATTTTGGTCTCATCACTCCAAATGACTTTGTGCCAGAAGGTTTGAGGCTTGTCTCTGTGCTGTTTGGCGTATTATAAGCGGATACTTTGTGGCATTTGCTTAGTAATGGCTTTCTTCTGGCAACTCAACCATCTTTCTTCAAGTGCTTCCTTATTGTGCATCTTGAAATAGCCACACCGCATGTTTTCAGAGAGTCCTGTATTTCACCTGAAGTTATTTGTGAGTTTTTCTTTGCATCCCAAACAATTTTTCTGGCAGTTGTGGCTGGAATTTTAGTTGGTCTACCTGACTGTGGTTTGGTTTCAACATAACCCCTCATTTTCCACTTCTTGATTAGAGTTTGAACACTGCTGATTGGCATTCTCAATTCCTTGGATATCTTTTTATATCCCTTTCCTGTTTTATACAGTTCAAAAACCTTTTCCCGTAGATCCTTTGACAATTCTTTTGCTTTCACCATGACTCTGAATCCAGAAACGTCAGTGCAGCACTGGATGAAAGATGCCAGGGTCTGTCAGGAGTCCAGAAACTCATTGACCTTTTATACACACACTAATTACAAGCAAACAGATCACAGGTGAGGATGGTTACCTTTAATAGTCATTCAAACCCCTTTGTGTCAACTTGTGTGCATGTTATCAGGCCAAAATCACCAGGGTATGTAAACTTTTGATCAGGGTCATTTGGGTAGTTTCTGTTGTGATTATGATTTAAAAAGATTAAACACATTTGATTGATAATAAATGGCTTCAGCCGAACACTAACCATGAGTGAAAGAAATGTTTTTGTGTTATCATTGGTGGGGCTGTTTTGCAGCTTCAGGGCCTGGACGACTTGGCATAATTGATGGAACCATGAATTATGTGCTCTACTAGAAAATCCTAAAGGAGAATGTCCAGCCATCGTGACCTCAAGCGCATTTAGATTATGCAGGACAATGATCCAAAACACACCAACAAGTCCACCTCTAAATAGCTCAATAAAAACAAAATTAAGGTTTTGGAGTGCCTTAGTTAAAGTCCAGACTTAAATCTGATTGAGATGCTGTGGCAGGACCTTAAATAGGCCGTTCATGCTCGAAAACCCTCCAATGTGGCTGAAATAAAACAATTCTGCAAAGAAGAGTGGGCAAAAATTCATCCACAGCGATGTGAAGGACTCATTGCCAGTTATCGCAAATGTTTGATTGATTGTGCCACCCTTGGTGGCAACAACTTCAGTTATTAAGTTTAGGCAATTACTTTTTCACATAGGGCCAGGCAGGTTTGGACAGCTTTTGTTTCTTTAATAAATTAAGTCATCATTTAAAAACTGCATTTTGTATTTACTCAGTTTATCTTTGTGCAATATTAAAATTTGTTTGATGATCTGAACTGTGACAAATATGCAAAAAAAATAAAAAATCAGGGAGGGGCAAATACTTTTTCACAGCACTGTAAACACTCAGTTTTAGGAAAATAGTACTAATTCTAAAGTTAAAGCTTTTTCTTAAGAGAATAGCCAGAACTTTTGATTAACTTTTGACCTTTAGATGTTTTTGGAAGCAACAAGAATGCAATAAATCCCAAAACACAGAAACACATATCACATATAAAATCATAGTGAATAATTTATACATTCATGTGTCACTGCAACAGAATGAGAAACAGGAAGGTAGAATATTTTTGATAGAATGGAGAAAAATAAGGAGCATTTTAACATTATGGTGGAAATTATTTCTGCTATTTCACAGACATCGGATTGATTTCATTGTTATGCATCTGAATAATAAAAGTTGTTTTTGCATAAAGAGTGCCTACAGGTGAAAATGAAAATGTTTTGTTCTGGTAAGATTTTCATTACAGTTCTGTGTTATTATTGTATGCTGGAAGGAAATGCTGTGTCCGCTCTGTAATTGACTTATGCCGCTAGTCATGTCACTTGGATATGGCATGATATAAACAACTCTATTCAAGCTTATGTCACTTGATAATTCCAAAGGTCAGAACTTCATATCATTTTTCCTAATGAGTTTTAATTTGAAATGCCACCCCTGGGGTATTTAAAGATTGTGAAGGAGTTTTAAATATTTTGAGGCTGCTGTGTTGGCCTGAGATTATAAAAATAATCACCAGTACTAGTTTCTGAGTTTTGCACGGAATAAAGAAAAATGGCTTGTTAAAACATAACACTACTAAACAGTGCCTTACCTAGGAACTGCTGCCGGTTTGCCTGTCTTTTCAGTGCCAGCTTCATTAGATCCGCAGGCACGTTGGGCAATGTAGATACTTCTTCATAGGTTCCAATAGCACGCAGGAGAACATCATTGCTCCTCCGCTTCTCAGCCATATCATCTTCACACTGTGGGTGAAACAGTGATTGATTACTATGTTTAAAAGACCGATGAAATCAGCAATGTGATAAACTGTACATGTTTTGACCTAGATCAGTACTACTTGCCCACTTTAAAAAAAGAAAAAAGAAGGAATTTTGACGTACCTGTAAATCCTGTATCATGGAGTACTTTACAGACACTGGAATCAATTCATAGACCATGGGATATATGCCTTGGTCTATAAATCGATTCCTGTGAAATCAGAAGGAATTTTGATTTACCTGTAAATTCCATATCTTTGGGTAAAGTATAGCACACCCATGGTCTATGAATCGGTTCCTGTGTCCTGTACTGTATAATAAAGTACAGTATCTCACAAAAGTGAGTACACCCCTCCCATATTTGTAAATATTTTATTATATCTTTTCATGTGACAACACTGAAGAAATTACACTTTGCTACAATGTAAAGTAGTGAGTGTACAGTATAACAGTGTAAATTTGCTGTCCCCTCAAAATAACTCAACACACAGCCAATAATGTCTAAATCAAAAGCAACAAAAGTGAGTACACCCCTAAGTGAAATTGTCCAAATTGGGCCCAATTAGCCACTTTCCCTCCCCAATGTCATGCGACTCGTTAGTGTCACAAGGTCTGAGGTGTGACTGGGGAGCAGGTGTGTTAAATGTTATCGCTCTCACTATTCACTGGAAGTTTAACAATGCACCTCATGGCAAAGAACTCTCTGAGGATCCAAAAAAAAGAATTGTTACAGCTCTACATAAAGATGGCCTAGGCTATAAGAAGATTGCCAAGACCCTGAAACTGAGCTGCAGCACGGTGGCCAAGACCATACAGCGGTTTAACAGGAGAGGGTCCACTCAGAACAGGCCTCGCCATGGTCGACCAAAGAAGTTGAGTGCACGTGTTCAGCATCATATCCAGAGGTATTCTTTGGTAAATAGTGCTGCCAGCATTGCTGCAGAGGTTGAAGGGGTGGGGGGTCAGCCTGTCAGTGCTCAGATCATATGCCGCACACTGCATCAAATTGGTCTTTGTGGCTGTTGTCCCAGAAGGAAGCCTCTTCTAAAGATGATGCACAAGAAAACCCGCAGTTTTCTGAAGACAAGCAGACAAAGGACATGGATTACTGGAACCATGCCCCGTGGTCTGATGTGACCAAGATATATTTATTTAATTCAGATGGTGTCAAGCATGTGTGGCGGCAACCAGGTGAGGAGTACAAAGACAAGTGTGTCTTGCCTACAGTCAAGTATGGTGGTGGGAGTGTCATGGGTCTGGGGCTGTATGAGTGCTGCTGCCACTGGGGGAGGCTACAGTTCATTGAGGGAACCATGAATGCCAACATGTACTGTGACATACTGAAGCAGAGCATGATTCCCCTCTCCCTTCGGAGACTGGGCCGCAGGGCAATATTCCAACATGATAACGACCCCAAATATACCTCCAAGACAACCACTGCCTTGCTAAAGAAGCTGAGGGTAAAGGTGATGGACTGGCCAAGCATGTCTCCAGACCTAAACCCTATTGAGCATCTGTGGAGCATCCTCAAATGGAAGATGGAGGAGTGCAAGGTCTCTAACATCTCGGGGACACTATGACAATCTATGATTGTGTGTAAAATTGCTAATTAGTCTTTATTGAAATTATTATAAAGGTAAACCTATGGGGCACATAGACATGGCTATGACTTTATCTGGATTAGCAGCAGCCTTGATCATTCAAACAATACTCTCCAGCCAGCTGACTACTGAATGCCAAGAAAGGTTTTTTAAATTAACACGCACCTATCAATGTATTGTATATTTTTCATTATGCAATTACAGAGAACAATTTAAACTTCATACTGAAACTGCATTTGAAAATGGATATATTGTTTGTGGTTTCAGTATGCAATTTTATGTGTATCCATACTCTATTTTTTGCTGTCTGTGCCTAGTTCCTGTCTCAGAAACACAACCGGAAGAAATAAATCTCTCCAAAGTGATGGGGTTTACCCTCTTAGAAAGTTGCCACTGTAAAAAGTATCCCTATTGGAAAATCCCCCCCTTCCCTTGTATTCCAATGACAGCTGTAAAATTTAGCATTTTCCATTACTTCTGTTCCCAAGGACAATAGTCAGCAAGGCAAACAGGGAGGAGTGAATCTCCACCGTAAGACACTGCCATCAATAAAAAACAGATTGGGGTTATAATTCTTCCCTATCTAATTCATCATTTAACATAAAATAGAAAAAACAGATGTGGCTATAGAGAAACTAATGTGTTTAATTTATTCTTTGCTGGACAGCGCCATTCAAAATCTTTGGCATTTTTTTATACCCAAACAATGCAGAATATCTATTAAGAGGCATTTGTGGACATGCCTTATACAGTTTACTTGGAATTCATTATACCTTTAGTTTTCATAAATAAAAAACAAATACAAACTACAAGGGTTCTAGGGGGAATTCTGCATAAAGGAATGATCTAAAATTGACATCACAGTTACAACTACTAAATATTATAGCAGTAGAGTCTCACATACCCAAATCATACCATTTAACGTGTGCCAAAGAAAAAGAGCAAAACATTAGATATACATAGTTCAAACAAATACAAAATGTATAAAATCATTGCAGTGGTGTGAAGGATAACTCCAACAAGGGAAAAAAAATCCCCAAAAAGCATATATATATATACCGTATATACTCGAGTATAAGCCGACCCGAATATAAGCCGAGGCACCTAATTTTTCCACAAACAACTGGGAAAATGTATTGACTTGAGTATAAGCCTAGGGTGAGAAATGCGCAGCTACTGTAAGTGGAAAAGAGGGTCAACAATGCCCATTTGCAGCCTCACTGTGCCCATTTGCATGCCTCACTGTGCCCATTTGCAGACATAGGCCCTTCAAACTTGGTAGTTAAGGGTTCCTAAATGCCCCAACATTTGGGGTCTCTGGACCCAAAGGGTCCTGAAATTACATTGCTGCAGATGGACACAGTTGACCGACTTTGGGGCCCTGTATCTCAGGGTCACTTGGTGCTAGGAACCCCATCCATTGGATATGTTGTAGTGCTGGTTCCACTGGGTTGGCATACCAAATTTGGGGTTCCTATCACTAAGTGTCCCCGAGATTTGGGGCCCCAAAGTCGGGTCAGAAAATGTCAAGCACTTTTCTGTAGCAGAGAATGACATTTTCCGAACCGACTTTGGGGCCCCGTATCTCGGGACCACTTGGTGCTAGGAACCCCATCTTTGGATATGTTGTAGTGCTAGGTCCACTGGGTTGGCATCCCAATTTGGGGTGCTTGACTCGAGTATAAGCCGAGGGGGGCACTGAAAAACTTGGCTTATACTCAAGTATATACGGTAAAAGCCAGGTTGTCTGTGGAGCTCATATTTCAACTACAGCTAAGAAAATTTTTACAAATCCCTACAGAGCAAGTGCGAGCAATGGCTAGGCAAAGGGTGAAACATTCAGAAATTAAATAAACTGCATGTTAGTAATGGCTACTGTGCTGTCAAGAGCCTGCAGAAGCAGCCTGGTTCCAAAAGCCTAATGAAGCAATGCATCCAAAAAATGTAATTTTCTTTTTAACTTTACATACTTATTGTTGAATTTTGTATTTTGCCTGAAGTTTTCCTTTACCACAAGCTTTTCTGTATTTATTTAGATTTTTGGTGCACAACCTATTTCCATGTCTCCTAACCAGTCAACATAGGGATGCTCAATCAGTCTTGGTTGATGTACATCCCTTCCAGATCCTGCAGTGATGGATTTTTTTCCGGTCACACTGCCCCTGATTGGCAGTCATTTTTGCCCCGCCCATACTTGGAGGGTCCATAAAAATGTCCCAGTCCATCTCAACCTATCACTGCACCTGATGACGTTGCTTATACAGCAACACATGTAGAACACTTGGTCATCAGTCCATATGATATCGTCCACCATTTTGCACTGATCCAGGATACACCATCTTCTCCTTTTCACTCGCAGGTTTTGCACACATACTTTTCCATCATATCCTTCCTCCTCATTTCTCCTGTATTTGTACACTTAAACTTTGGCAATTTGAGGAAGTAGTACTGAGGTTTGGCTTTTGAGGGCAGGTTCAATCATTATGCTCATACATATATACGAGGTGTGTCTATTAAATAATGAGACTGTGATCCCACCTAGTAAACAAAGAAATCAGAACCGGTTATAACTGCATGTGTGGTGACCTTGAACATGTTTGAACCTGCATGAAAAGCAGCAACACTCTATGATGTTCAGTTGATTGTGAGTCGCCATTTAGTTTGGTTGTGTTTTCTGTAGTGTGCCAAAAAATGCTACGTTTTAAAGTTGAACAACTTGTCAATTTGAAATTTTTAGTAAAATTGCACAAAACACCAACATAATGTTTTTCAAATGCTTACTACAGCTTGTGTACCACAGCCTGTCTCGTGCGTTTGTGTTTGAGTGGCACATAAGATTCAGCGAGGGACGCGAGAAGGAATTCCCAAAAGTTAAATCAGTGCGTAAAGGAACACGTTTTGAGTCAGTTGATGCTGTAAAGAAGAAAACGGCGGATGTGTTGAAACAGCTGATAGAAATTGATTTTTTCCATGCCTTCGACCAGTGGAAAACAAGACTGCAGCAATGTATTAGTGCAAATGGGGAATATATTTAAGAGGACAAGCATTACATTTGTAATACATATAAATAAAGGTGAGATATTAATTCAGTCTCGTTATTTAATAGACACACCTCATATATACTTTGTATTCAGCATGTGATGGATGTTTTTATTGGTGGATTGCATAATACAATTTTATATGTTTATTCACTGACCCAGGACAGTACAACTCAGGGCTTAATTTGCATTGCAGTTGATAGCAGGTTACAGTGACTGGTTTATAGATATTTACTAGGGTTTTTAAATGTTTTCATCTTGCAGGTTTTTTTCTTGGGATTGCTTTACTATTGTATTGTGTTCTGTTACTTTTTTATACATTTTTGTGTTGCACATAATTGTCTTTTTAGGGGGTCCTCTACTGCATGTATGTTGTGTAAATAATGCTTTTCCCTGTCTGCACACTCATTGATGCTGGTTTGCTTAGGTGTATTATTGTTGTCAAGAGCATGTAGTGATCCTTGATAGCTGCTGGTCTCATTCCAGCATCCTGGTTTGGGTTGCGATACATTTCTCCCTGTCCGATTGTTCGCAAAGTGATTAATGTGGCCAGTCTCTGGGTGGAGACCAAACTTTATTTAAGCCAGCCAAGCCTGCAGTTTCATGCTTGTGATATTGCATTTGTAACACGTGCTCCAAGCTCTCTGTTTGTGTGCCCTGCCTGCTAGTTTGGATTCTCTCGTTGACGATCTTGGATCGTATATCGACTAATCTCTGAACTCTGCTTGCCGTTTGACTACGGATTTGACCCAGACTATTCTGAACCTTGTCTGCCTTGTCTCTGGACTGTCAATAAACAACTCTGTCTTTCTGCCAACCGAAAGTACCTGTTTGCTGTGCTTAGGTCGCACCTGCCCCACCATGGTAATCAGGCACTATAGCATTGTTTATAAGTCCTGGGGGCAACAAAGTACCAGTAGGCCTGGCTTGCCTTATGGGGAAGGGGGCTGTATAGGTGAAGAACACCTGCGTTAGGAGTAGGCGTGACAATTGTTCTCCCCTACAAAATGTTTGACCCAATGACCAAATCTGCACACTTGGCATTATTTACAAAATATCTTTTGATATATATGTTTTTTTGCTTATACAACACAGATAGCATAATGTGGTATACAATTGCACTCTGCTTGTACGGTATGCTATGGGCCTGTTTTTTTAGCCTACTGGAAACATGGAAGCCTTTTTACATAATTTATAATCCGACTGGCAGGATAAATTGCATACGATATTTCAAGTTAACTCTACTCCTCATTTAAAGAGATTTATATAGTAAATTGCAAGATAAACACACTCAATTTTCCTAAGTACAGTGAAATATAGAGTTTAGAACTGTATTTGAAAGAACAGATTTTCTCTAGAGGCATTAGAGTACAGATTTTTCTGGCCTGGAAGGTGTCTAAGAAATTTCAACAGAAATAAGAGCTGGGTCTAAGCAAATGTTCAGAGATCTGGATTTTTTTTTGGATCATAGATTTCTTCTTACATCGATTAAAAATTATATATGTGAGATGACCTAAGAGTTGCAAAAACTGGAGTCTCGGAGAGCAGTTCAAAGTTTTCTGAGCCAGTTACAGGGAGATATGGAGAAGATAGAGTGATATTATTAATGGCAAGAGAGTCAAATTGGAGAGAGGGATAGAGCTGATTTTGCCACAGGCTGTGCATAGGTGGAAACACAAAGGCAAATGAAGGAGAGGTGATGATTAACAAGGTAAGTCTGATGGTGAGGGGCTAATGCCTGGCATAGAAATGGAGAGTGAGCTTTTATTATCTGGATGTGACAAAGACATAGTAAAGGAACCAAAGAGGTGGCCAAAAACACAGGGCTCAGATTTGAGAAGGACAAAACACTTTACACAAGCATTACAAGACAAATATACAAAGGAAGACTGAGCAGCAAAAAGATGCACAGTTGAATATTATTAAATTATGAAGCACTTTAATTTATCATTGTCTTAGATTGAGGGCCTTACATATGGGTCTTTCTCAACAAATAGTTTGGTTAAACTCATGTTCATTTTTTTGTAGAAAATTGAAATATGCAGAAAGTTCTAGGGTAGAACAGCTGCCATCGGACATGGATGATATAGACAGCCAAGTCTTTCAGGATTTATTCCTTTATGACAGAAGAGATGAATAGAAAGCTACAAAGGTCCCAGCTATTCAAAAATCCCAATGCCACTATAACTTAACTGAATGTATGACCTGCAGTAAAATAGTTTCATGATCCTGTTTCTTCAGAAGTGAAAAGCATACCTACTAGAAATATGAGAGGGAACCTAACTCAAGAAGAGACAAAGGCACTATACAACCTCTCGAGGAGGATAGACTTCCTAATTAAAGAAGCTGACAAAGAGGGTCAATTTGTAGCATGGCCCATTGAGACGCTCCATCTTAATAAGATGGCACATTACAGGTGGATACCATACAACCCCAATAAAGCCTATAAAAAAAAAATATATATATATATATTTTTTTTTTTATACTTGCAGGCCTGTGGATACAGTGCATGGATGTCAGGAGAGACTACAGCGCCACTTCTGCCATCAGATGAGGACATTTTAAACTGATATATTGTGAGTGGTTTGTATCTCAATTAAATCGTTTTACACTAATACTACACTAATACTTACACCAATACTACAGGTGGCGCGTCCTGTCTTTCCCTCGGTTTCTTCAATCCACTACGGCTGACCCCCAACCCCACATCTAAAAACTGCATTCTGATCCCATCTCCACCCATAACCCTACCCAACAGGCCTTGACCCATTTCACCCCCTCTTCTAACCACAGTGCCTGCCTGCCCATCCTGCACCCCACTTCCAGCCAGCAAGCCTGACCTCATCCCCACCCCTAACCACTGCTCCTGACACCCCCCCCCCTAACTACTGCTCCTGACACCCAACCCCTAAACACTGTCCCTTACCCCATCCCCACGCTCTTACTTCTTTTTGGTTGACTTGGGCTTCTATCCCATTTACTTACCATTTTTAGGCTTATTTTTGCATGCTTTTGGGGCATCATTTCTTGGTGCCCAACTTACTTCAATGTCGCCTAACCAGCAGATGGATGCTCTATTCCTGGGTACTGATTTGTGTACAACTCTACCATGTCATGTCAAATTGTCACTTTCGGTCATGCCGCCTGCATTTGGCAGAAGTTTTTGCCAAACCCACACTTAGGGAGACCATATAAAGGTCCCCACTCTAACCCATGGTGTTGCTGATCCTGATGAAGCTGCTTGGACAATGGACATGGATATTTGTATTCACTGACCCAAGCTGGTACAACTTGGGACTACGTTTGAGTTCCCTTCAGTTGACACCAGGATACAGGGAATGATTTATGGATATTTATTGGGGGCTTTGAGTGTTTTTAACTTGTGGGTGTTTTTCTGGGGGTTGCTTTATTATTGTATGTTGTTCTGATAGATTTGATTTTTTTCATACATACTAGTGGTATGGATAAAATTTGTGTGTCCAGCCTGTGATTGGACAGTGAAAGGAGAATTAACACACTGGTGATCCTTCTGTCACTCTGCTCCTATCAGAATGCTAGCACATAAGCACTGCTTCACACTTGATTGTTTTCAGGTGTTGACCCTCCTACAATCTGAGACCTGTAGTGCTGGGGAGTGCACTGCTTGCATTCAAATTCATTTAACAACATATTATTAAATACATGGCTGTACATATTTCTATCTTTTATATCTGCCTGGAGTGCATCTTACGAAAGTGCAGAACTAAAGTCTCAGATTTTTTACATTTCCTCTCATTTCCCTTCTCTCCACATTGATATCGCAGAAGATATAAGCAATTTCTTTATTCCTCCTATGTCACTGCAAGCCTGATTTACTAAAGTTGATTCAGGTTTATGTGAGAACACAAATTTGCATTTTATTGTCACATTTTTCTTATCATTAATCAGATGTTTTCATATTTGTTGTCTTAGATAAGTACCTGTGAAAATCAATTACACTTCATGTGAGTTAAAGCAAATAAGGATAAGAAGTATTTCAAACTCCGTCTATAGTACCGATGATCCTGTAGTGGATTGGCTCTGCAGCTGTTCATTTTAATTTATAAAAAAAAAAAAAGCACACCAGGAATACAGTAGCATATGACAATAGAGTTTTATTAGCTTGTGGCAGGTACTTTCTGACACCTTACGTTGCCTTTTTTAGAGTTGTAAAATGGATAATTTATAGATAAGATATAGTCCTGTAGCACAAATTTAATCTTAAGGGCTCACACTTCAAATGTAACATACATTAAAGCGCCTACTGCTTTAACATGCTTTTTTGATGTGTTTTTGATGCTTCTGTGATGCCTTTTTGAAGCTTGGCAAATGCCCCGTGTGTGTCAAAAGGGGAAGTGATAATTTAATAGCAAAGCAAAGCTAACGCTGAATAAAAAAGCTTTTGTACTGCTGCAAATGTGGTCAAGGAGTGCTCTGACTTGTATGCAGGCTTTGGAGAAGCAGTGAAGCAAGATGAAAGCCACAGGGGGTAACATTTTTGAGGTGCTGCAAATCAAAGTAAAGCCAAAGTAACAGTGTGAACAGGACTGTAAGGTGACCAATTTATTTAGTGACAGGTGCTTTGATTGGCATTCAGAGTGCTTCAAAAAAGCATGTCAATCAAAAGTCATTTTGTCATTCTGCTTTTGAAGAGCCTGTGAATGTATCTGGATACCCCTTATTATTTATTTACAGCAGGGCATCTTACCATACAGTCAACCAGGATATTAGAACACAGAGCTGCTTTGAGTGTTTAAAGTGAATATTTGTAGTATGGATTTGAATTATGCGTAAATTTATATGTAAACTTGTTAAGATGTTGCTGTACATGCACCCACTAACCTTTATTGCTTCCAGATTTATCATTTGCTAGAAAAAAAAAATGGCCTCTTCAACCTATCAGTCCTGGCACTTTCTTTTTAAAGGTAAGAACTCTCAATGGTCTACAATGTGGTGATGGTGTTGTCTCACTGCTCACCCACCACTACATGAAGAAGCAGGTCAGAAAATATATTTTTTTCGAATACCCTATAATGACAACGTGAACAAATGTATGAACAAATGTATGAACAAAATATGTATGTGTGTGTATATATATATATATATATATATATATATATATATATATATATATATATATATATACTGGGACCTTCAATGCTGCAGACATTATTCTGTACCCTTCCCGAGATATGTGCTTCAATATAATCATGTCTTGGAGGTCTACAGATAATTCCTTGGACTTCATGGCTTGATTTGTGCTCTGACAACTGTGGGACCTTATATAGACAGGTGTGTGCCTTTCCTAATCATGTCCAATCAACTGAACTTACCAGAGGTGGACTCCATTCAATTTGTAGAAACATCTCAAGGATGATCAGTGGAAACAGGATGCACCTAAGCTATTTTGAGTGTCATGGCAAAGGCTGTGAATACTTATGTACATGTGTTTTTTTGTTTTTTTTTAAATTTGCAAAGATTTCAAACAAACTTCTTTCACATTGTCATTATGGGGTATTGTTTGTAGAATTTTGAGGAAAATAATGAATTTAATCCATTTTGAAATAAGGCTATAACATAACAAAATGTGGAAAAAGTGAAGCGCTCCCAAAGGATACCGCACACTGATCCCAGAGAAATTCATGTCCCAGTCCCCTGGTGCCAGACTTATTATTGTTGTCCCAAGGGGGTGTGACACAGAAATCCACCCACACTCTGTTATTTCCACAATAAAAATAGAATTTTAAATATATATTAGTATTCCAATTTAAACCAGTTTATTGATATTATTTACTTTTTTTCTTTGAACATGTGACTAGCAGCAGAGGACTAAAATCTCCTCCTGATTAGGTTTCCCTGCAGACAGGCTGGGAAAAATCTGGGTCATGTGACAGCTATCGATTAGGAAAACTGTCTTTTTTTAAAAAAAATAATTACAGTGCCATCATCCATATACAGAAATAGAAGGGACAATGAAAGTTAAACAGTGTGCGTTTAGTATCACTTTAAGTGGAAGTAAATAAAATTTTTCAAAAATCTGCTGACATGCAGGATATTTGTGACCCTATTGGTCTCTTCTGCCATAAATGCATCCACCTGCCTGTCAGCCATCGTGTACTCTGAGCCACACATGTGCAGCTCAGTGAACATTCATGGCTCGATCTGTGCCGTGGCGATGTGACATTATCGCGGCCCGGCCTATCAAACAGCCAAAGGCACGACTTAATCGCGCAAATTACCTCTGTACCATTGCAACACTCAATGGCAATTTGCATACTAGGCCTGATTGAGCAACTAATCCCTACAGTGGCGGGACGCACGCTTGTGGGACTCCTACTGTTTTATGCCCGCAAAGCCATCGCTCTTAGCTGGCGCAAACCAACCCCCCCTCCTCTCTCCCTGTGGAAACAACTCATCAACAATAGCCTACCTCTATATAAAGACACATATGCCAATAGAGGCTGCCCCAACAAATATGACAAAGTCTGGTCCAAATGGTTGGCAGATTCCTCCTCTGCTTCAGAGGCCTCCTAGTAGACCTTCCACAAAATAGATCTCAAGTTGGTGCCGACTGCACAATGACTATATCAGATATTGTACCATTATGTACATATGTTAAACTACAATATCCTGTGACCCTGGGAAATGAGGTGCTGTACAAACATTCATATTATATGATATATGCCTGCTGTATATATATGACATAACTGTAACGAGGTCCCCACAGGGACCACATTGTTACCATGTAAGACCATTGTATGCTTAAATGTTTATTTGTGCTTTTTTTATTTTTATTTTTTGTTGTTTGCTCTGTTTTTTTTCTGTAAATCAATAAACAGATATTTGAAAAAAAAAAAAACAGCCAAAGGCACAGAACCCCGAAAGGAAGACTGGGCAAAGATGGATGCATTGAGGCCCACCGGATCACATCGCTGGAGGGCATCGTTTGACAGGTAAGTCTGCCATAATGTACTAATATTCTGTGCATACTAGTACATTATGGCATAACCCACCTGGAGGCCCCTAAAAAGAAAATGATATAGAAGAGTTAACTATAGATTCAACTCTCTAATGAGGGAATCACAGGGGTTGTTATTGCTTGCCTCCCCTAAAGAAGATGCCTGGATGTACTTTTGAGTCACAGACTCAGAACAAGCACACTGTATAAGAGTTTCAGAATTCATTCTTTTTATACTTGTTCTGGGCTAGCAACGCAAAGAGCAAGCTAAAGTCCCAGCATATGTCTCTTTAACCTCTGTAGTACACATCACTAGCTTTTAACTCAGATTGGTCTCCTCACTATTGAAAAGCAGTCTTTACATGGCTGACATTAATTACAGCATATGAGAATAATGAAAAGACCGGCAATAATTGTCCACCTTTTACATTCCTACTGGCCTTTTGACTAAATGACTGATCTTTACATATTTTTGATGCATTATTGAAAGTACCGCAGCCTCCTTTTTTCCTTTGGGAGATAACATACCTGAGCTTTGCCATATCTGGCTCTTGGACTCTGTGGATAGTTCTCTACCAGGGTTTCAAAAGCCTTTAAAGCCTCCTCCAGTTTTCCCTGTAAATCATAAACAAGACAATAATTACTGGCTATGTTCAATTTACAACACACAAAGAAACAAATCAAGTAATCCCACTAGCAAAGCACGCGGATAAAGCATTAGAGCGGTAAATAAGTGGGCAGAGGTCGGGGAGCTGTGTTCAGAATAAAGATGACTAAAATGACAGGAGCACAGGTGGACATTCGTGATAAACCTCTGTGCATTATAAACTCGCTCTACTGCTTCTGCTAAATATAGAACCTAATGTAAAATTCACTTAAAGTCTTCCATGTGAGTACAAATCAAATTATTCCACATCACTAGAAGTGGGTTAGCCATGTGACCTTGAATTTTTATCAGCCGCCATCCCAGGTGTCACTGCAGAAATCCGCGCTGGTAGGCAATAATAAAAATATGATCTAAACAGGCTATAAATAGTGCAATGACTTTACAGGCCTGCATTTGAACCAGGAAGCATGGAAATGCAATCTACAGAGCAGAGAATACAAGAGATTTGACACAACATGAGAATTTTCTGATTTAAATGATACTCAAACCATTGATATCAGCACATAGCAGGCGTTTTCTGCATGTCCACTAAGTTTTCCTCTTCAGCTGTCTAGATTTCTAAAAGTAAGGCCAGGATGCCGGGTTGAAATTTGTGCACCAGATTGGGCAGGATCCCGGCAATCATACACTATAGAGGCAAACAGACCTGGAGTCCTGGAGGGGCCATTTGTGTGCTGATAGAGGTGGTTAGGCAATGTTTTCTCACTTCATGTCGTCTTTAGCATGTAACTCAACCCCATAAAACCATGAAAAGGTCTTTTTATAAAGATTATTTGCTGGATATTTCTCCATCTGTATTATACAGAACGTGGTTATCATTTTCATGGTGATTGTAGGTGTGTGCAGCAGCAGACTCTTTGGCAGACAAAGCTTGTCTGAATTTAATTGTACTGTAATGGGCAAGTCTTGTTTAAAATTTGAATCCATCAAGTTGCAGGATAATGCTGATGGGCAAATATTTTTTGAACATAAATGCAATAGGTGAACACAATTTGCAATTAAGTGAGTTACTTCAAATAAGACAGAGTATAAACATTTTATTCTATCCTATATATAACAAATTCATTCCAGACAGTCACAAAGACAAAGTGAAGGGTAAATGGAAAAATGAATTGCACATTTATCCTAAAATATCTACTTTTAGGTAAAAGAACAGTAATATCATTGTTCAAGATTAAAAAAATGTATATAATGTGTACCTTAACTAAATGACACATACAGCGGGTAAAATAAGTATTGAACACATCACCATTTTTCTAGGTAAATATATTCCTAAAGGTACTACTGACATGACATGTTCACCACATGTCTGGTAAGTAGGACATCTATAAGAATTGGCACACGCGGTGTGGTGCTGTTTTAATGCAGTCTTAAGCCCCATACACACGGTCGGATTTTCGCATGGATTCTGTCCGATCGGACAATGTTGTCGAAAAATCCGACCGTGTGTATGCACCATCGGACAGTGTACGTCGGATTGTCCGACGGACAAAGTCCTATCTCCTGCTGGATAGATTTTTTGACAACAAGGTCCGATCACACCAAATCCGATCGTGTGTATGGTAGTCCGACGGACAAAGTGCTACGCATGCTCAGATCACATTACAAGACCAAAGCTATTGGCTACTAGCCTCTACGTAGTCCCGTCGTAGGCAACAAACGTCACCACATTCAGAATGATCGGATTTTCCGACAACTTTGTCCGACCGTGTGTACGCAAAACCAACATCGGACAAAGTATGACAGACATGATCCGACGGACCTGGTCCTCGGATAATCCGCGCGTGTGTATGGGGCTTTATGTCTGGCACAAGTCACTTCTGTACTTTAATGAATTTTCTATATGGGACCTCCTATATCCATTGAAAGATTTTCACTTACAGTTATAATCAGTCTGCTGTTGCGGACACTGGACTGTGATGTATAAACATTGAATGATATCATTAATATTTATTTTTTCAAGCGCTGCTAGTGTTTATGACAAAGTGAATTTTCATTTTTTCTGTGACACAATTTTATGGTATATTACTTTGTTATAGTAGCTGCTTTTTACTTTGATGCTTGTGCTTTACAAACATTTTTTCCTTGGTTGCTGAGGGAGAGATATTTGAATTTATTTGACTATTTCTCATTTGAGTTTTAATATACACCTATTGTTTTTTTGTTTTTTTTACCAAAAATATGTAGTAGAATACAAATTGGCCTAAATTGATGAAAAAATATATATTTTTTTATTTTATTGGGTATGTTTTATAGCAAAAAATTAAAAATATTGTTTATTTTTTCAAAATTGTCAGTCTTTTTTTTGTTTATAGCGCAAAAAATAAAAAACGCAGAGGTGATCAAATACCACCAAAAGAAATCTCTATTTGTGGGAAAAAAAGGATGTCAATTTTATTTGGGTACAGCGGCCCGCGACCGCACAATTGTCAGCTAAAGTAACGCAGTGCCATATCGCAAACAATGGCCTGGTCAGGAAGTGGGTAAATCAGTCTGGGGCTGAAGTGGTTAAGGGCTCCTTTAGACATGGTTTGAAATTTTAGATACCATGGATGCCTATCATGTTAAGACCCCTTTCACACCACACCGCCCATAGCGTCGGCGGTAAAACGCCGCTATTTTTAGCGGCGTTTTACCGTCGGATTTGCAGCGCATTTCGGCCACTAGCGGGGCACTTTTACCCCCCGCTGCCAGCCGAGAAAGGGTTAAACCCCCCCGCAAAACTCCGCAATAGCGGCGGTTTGCCGGCGGTATTACAGCGCTGCCCCATTGATTTCAATGGGGAGCAGCGCTGGAGGGAGTGGTGAGTTCACGGCTCCTTCACCGCTCCGAAGAAGCTGCTGGCAGGACTTTTCCTGACGTCCTGCCAGCGCACCGCTGCATTGTGAAAGCCCTCGGGGCTTTCACACTGCAGACAATGGTGCAGCTGTTTAACCACTTGCCGACCGGCGCACGACGATATACGTCGACAGAATGGCACGTACAGGCAGGAGGGCGTATATATAAGTCCCTCCTTTAGCCTGTCCGTGCCATCGGGAGCGCGCCGGGAGCGGCGCGCTCCCGCGCCGGTCGGGACCCCCGTGAGTCCGATCGCGGTCCCCGCAGACTCACGGGGCGGCTGAACGGGGAGATGCCGAGATAAACAGCATCTCCCCGTTCTGCCTAGCAACTAGTGACGCCGATCTCTGCTCCCTGTGATTGGAGCAGAGATCAGCATTCACTAGCTGACAGCCACGCCCCCCCACAGTAAAAAACACACCCCTAGGCATACTTAACCCTTACACTGCCCCCTTGTGGTTAACCCCTTCATTGCCAGTGTCATTTATACAGAAATCAATGCATTTAAATGCATTAATTGCTGTAAAAAATGACAATGGTCCCAAAAATGTGTCAAAAATGTCCGATGTGTCCGCCATGTCGCAGTCACAAAAAAAATCGCAGATCTCCGCCATTACTAATAAAAAAAAAATATTAATAAAAATGCTATAAAACGATCCCCTATCTTGTAAACGCTATAACTTCTGCGCAAACCGATCAATAATCGCATATTGCGATTTTTTTTACCAAAAATATGTAGAAGAATACGTATCGGCCTAAACTGAGGAAAAAAATAGTTTTTTTATATATTTTTGGGGGATATTTATTATAGCAAAAAATAAATAATGCATTTTTTTCAAAATTGTCGCTCTATTTTTGTTTATAGCGCAAAAAATAAAAACCGCAGGGGCGATCAAATACCACCAAAAGAAAGCTCTATTTGTGGGAAAAAAAGAACGTCAATTTTGTTTGGGAGCCACGTCGCACGACCGCGCAATTGTCAGTTAAAGCGAATGCAGTGCCGAATCGCAAAAAGGGGCCTGGTCCTTTGGCTGCAAATTGGTCCGGTCTGAAAGTGGTTAAGGGCGGATTGCAGGCACTATTTCTAATGCTATAGCGCCTGCAATACGCCCTCGGTGTGAAAGGGGTCTTAGATGCAATAATGAATTGATTTGCACATGGTTTGCCAGATGCCAGATGCCTCCTCTGTGTTGGTTTTTTATTGTATAGATACTTGTACCATCATCTTGGCTAGTAGCACTTTCTAAATGCATCTCAAATGTGATGTAAATGCCATAGGGGCATTTGTTACACATTTGCAGCGCTTTTACTTTGACATGAATGGAGGCATTTAGAGATTGGTAAAGCCGAATGCTATATGTCAGATACATTTTGGCACAACACAATGCAAATCGACACAAACAAGACCATATGAAGTACATTGTCCACTGCAATGCACATAATTAACACAGTGTTGGAAGTTGTTTATGAGGCTTCAAAAACCCAGACTAAACACCTGCTTTGGTGAATGTATGATCTTAGCCCAATAGTCACAATGGATGCATGTTAGAAATACTTGTGTATACTTGTGAATACTTGAGTATTTGTAGCACACCCACTATTAATGCTCTTTCCCTGATATAGAACACTTTCCCAGAGTTTTTTTAGGAAGCTTTGTCATTTCTCAGCCTTGATAAGGGGGATTGTTTGGCCCCCCAAATGAGTTGACTACTTTTTATCTTGCTGTTGTATCGATTTTACTGGCAATAAATTACGGACTCTAAGATGGCTGCCTGGAATCCCCCCCCCCCCCCCCTCTGTTAGAGCTACCAAGGTTCAATCATCAAGCCCAACTAACGCTCCCTGACTGGTGGATGAAATATCAGAATCCAGCACCTCACAAACACTTTTTGTTGAGGAATGTGTGTACCTCATTCAATAATGATCTAGTAGATCTTGTCAAAAGCACAGTGCCCAGTACCTGAAGGTCCAGAGAAAACACTAAAGCCTCGTACACACGATCGGATTTTCGGCAGGGAATTGTGTGATGACAGACTGTTGGCCTAAAATCCGACCATTAGAAGGCTACATCAGACAATTGTTGTCCAACTTTCCACCAACAAATGTTGGATGGCAGGCTAGTAAATTTTCGCCAGACAACGGTTTGCTGTCAGATTTTCCTATCGTGTGTACACAAGTCCGTCACGAATCAATGCTCACCAAACACGACATTAGCAGAAGGTGCCCAAAGGGTGGCGCTCAAGAGCTGAAATTCCTCGTAGTTCATCACTACGTTTGTGTTTGTTGGCCTACAATCGCGTACCGTTTGTATGCAAGACAAATTCCTGGCACACGCCCTTCTGACGCTTTGTTGGCCAACAATCTGATCGTGTATAAGGCTTTAGAGGCAGGTTTACTAAAGGAGCTGAGAATCTCAATTCAATAAATTGGGTGAATTTTTACTCCAATTATCCAAACAGTATTTAATACACTGACCTTTTCCTCTTCCATCTACCTTATGCTGGCCTCGCTCACCAGGCTGCTAGAAAGGTCCCAGACGAAGTGCACTTGGTATCACTCCTAATGGGACAGGAGCCGGCACTAAAGAGGAAGCATCGGTTTATGCAGCTCCTGCTCCCTCTACAGCCACTTGCTTCCTCCACTGCCAGTGCTGGCTCAATGCACTCTAAGGCCTGGTTCACATCTATGCATGTTTTTGTGCATTTTCAGTTTTGCAGAAACACACTACAGTCCATTTAACATGGTTTCCTATGGATGTAGTTCATATCTGTGCATTTTATGGAAAGGGCCAGGGTTTTTTTTCTGGTTTTTGGTTCCAGAGACTTCAATGGTTTAAAGATGTGTATTGAAAAAAAAACGCAAGATGCACCTGCAATATGCAAACTGCAACCTGTACAAGTGTGAATCAGGCCTGATGCTCTAGGAAGGTGGGTCGGAAATCCTTTAATCTCACTCTAGGCTTGCAGACCAGCCATACCAGAGCATGGGCATGCAATTCCCTGATTTGAGGTTGCAGGTCGCATCAGATGCCACCGAGGACCACATGTGGCCCCTAAGCCATGAGCTGAGCACCCCGATATAGGGTATTAGTTTGCCTTTTAATGTTTTCTGAAAAAGGTGAAAACTTAAGCTGCACCAATGTAACTATGCAATACAGATCGTAATTGGAATTCAGCTTCAATCCCTAGATGCCAACAGCACACATATATGTGACCGTTCGATGGGTGCGCCTTAACGCCAACTGGCCACATATATGGTGCCCTGTTAAAACGACATGCTGTGCTGAGAGCGCGCTCCCAGCATGTTAGCTGGCATGGTATCACTCCTGGCATGTACTGGAAAGCTCCCAATGCATACCACCAATTGGGAGCTTTCCAATCACGTGACTGCTGTGACAGTCAATCACAGTGGTCACATGACCCACATGCCTGCTTCCACCTCCTGGCTTTTTGAACCCTAAAAGGGCCAGGAATTGGTCGGCAGGAAGGGGTTAATTTTCATGAAAATGCTCGATATTTTAACACACATTGTAACGCTGAACTCAAGATTTATACTTCTCATGCTTTGTTTCTTTACATTCAATACTACCGCCAAATAGTCTACTTTACAGCATACTGTAATGTGCAGGATAATGGTGTCAAAGTGGTGTATGATAGCGGTCAGTAAACGGACACAAACCTTGAAAAAGATTGGAGCTGCGTTTTGTTCATATCAGGGCTAATGTATATATATATATATATATATATATATACAGCATTGCACTGATCATTATCTACAATCAGTATGAAATAGCTAGTCATATCATCATCTACAATCTGTATTAAATTGCTGGCTTGTGAATGCTTTTAACGACACAGAAGTTGTTTTTTTCTTTAAACTACATCTAGTAACCTGTACTGCAAGGTGGTGGAAACGCATTTATCACTTACATAGGGGAATGAACATTGCAGGAATGGGAAATAACTATGACAAGATAACTTGTGCTCGGTTGTGTTATTAACTGGCGCAGCTGTTGCAGTGAGGATGACACTTCCAGCTGATATACTGCAGCTCAATTCAGCCTGGAGCAAAGCCTGGCATGAAGGGAAAAATAATGCCGCTTTATTTTCATTTATGTCTGCTGGTTATGACTTGGAGATATGGAAAATGGGATTACGCTGTGTGTGATGTAAAGTGATCACTTAATCCTAGGTCCCAAAAGAGAGAGCCTCACATAATGCCTTTGTTTACCTCAATGTATTACAATGGCACGCTGTCATAAATCACCCACTTTGATGTATTTTACCATGTGCAGCATCAGTCAGCATTTGTACACGTTAAAGGGATTTTACAGGAAAACCAAGGTCTTTGTTCGTGATTTCCCCGTGTAGCAACAAGGTCTCCCCTATAGCTCATAGGATTTATTGGATGTGGGAGCTGCAATTACATATTTCATATGCAGCAGCAGCTACTGATGAAATGCATTGTTGCAACCCAAGCACAGAATACCATGGTTCACTATTAGAACCACCCATTGTCTTTAAAGTCCTGATCGGGAAATTTTATATTTCCTTATTATTATTGGCTCACAATATCTAATAATGAATTCTATATCTGGTTAAGGGGCCATACAAGATATACAAGGATGATCACTTTAGCTGATTTCATACTAAAGGAATGTCAGGAATGTGCTCTCTTCCTTAGAAGGTAACGTCGTTAACGATTGGTTAAATTCTACCAACTGGACATGTACAAGTACCGCCCACTTTATTAGGTACACCTTGCTAGTACAGGGGGTCCCCGACTTACGAACGCCCGACCTACGAACAACCCCTACTTACGAACGGGGCGCTGCGGGGACCCTCCGCCATTTTTCGCGGGTTTTTCCCCGTCTTCCGGCCGTTCTGCGCATGCGCGGCCTTACGGAGCATCGGAAAATGCCGTAAATGTCCGTAATTTGCTGCGCATGCGCAGAACGGCATTAGACGGAACATCGGAAATGTCCGTCTGCGCATGCGTGGCTGACTTACGAACATTTCCGAATTCCGTACAGGCGGGCAGTCCCTAACGAGTTCGTAACTCGGGGACCCCCTGTACCGGGTTGGACCCCTTTTTGCCTTTAGAACTGCCTTAACCATTTAAGGACATAGCCTCTTTTTGAGATTTGTTGTTTACAAGTTAAAAACATTATTTTTTTGCTAGAAAATGACTTAGAACCCCCAAACATTATGCATTATTTTTTTCTAACACCCTAAAAAATAAAATGGTGGTCGTTGCAATACTTTCTGTCACACCATATTTGCGCAGCGGTCTTACAAGCGCATTTTTTTAAGTAAAAAAATAGGCCAACAGTAAAGTTAGCCCAATTTTTTTTTATATTGTGAAAGATAATGTTGCGCCGAGTAAAATGATACCCAACATGTCACGCTTCAAAATTGCACCCGCAAAAAAAATCTCCATAGGCGACGTTTAAAAAAAAATACAACAGCTTGCATGTTTTGAGTTACAGAGGTCAAGTGCTATAATTATTGCTCTCGCTCTACCGACCGCGGTGATACTTCACATGTGTGGTTTGAACACAGTTTTTATATGCGGGTGCTGCTCACGTATGCGCTCGCTTCTGCATGCGAGCTTGGCGGGACGGCGCGCGTTTAAAAAAAAATTCTCATTTATTTTACCTTTTATTTTTACACTGTTCTTTTAAAAAAAAAAAAAAAATTGTGTCACTTTTATTCCCATTACAAGGAATGTAAACATCCCTTGTAATAGAAAAAGCATGACAGGACCTCTTAAATATGACATCTGGGGTCAAAAAGACCTCAGATCTCATTTACACTAAAATGCAATAATAAAAAAATAAAAAAAATGGCCCTTTAAGAGCTATGGGCAGAAGTGACGTTTTGACGTCGCTTCCGCCCTGCAATGTTATGGAGACAGGTGGGGGACATCTTCCCCTCACACGTCTTCATATCCAGCAAGGGGAAACGCCGCTGCCGACGGATCCAGTAAGCAGCGGAGGACAACTGAGCGTCCAGCGGGAGGGGGGCCCCTCTCCTGCACCCGATAAAAGTGATCTTGTGACGAATCCGCAGCAGAGACCACTCTTATTGGAAAGCGGACTGCCGAACGAAGAGGAGGATACTGGGGTTATGGCAGCTAGCTACTGCCATAACGATATTTCTTTTCAAAATTAGGATGTACATCGGCGTGCGGTGGTCTGTAATGGGTAAAGTGGTTGAAATTTGACCTAAGCACATATATCTGTAGTATTTACTTGTCTCTCTCCAAAGCTCTAGGTGCTGTGTCTTTCTGCTGCCCCATTCCTCTGTTATCCACAGAGTCACTTCTGACAAGTTCTCCGACACACAAGATAACTGCAACTGAAAATTTGTCTGGGAGGGTGCTTAGAGGTAGATAAGCAGAGAGCTTGCCTATTCAGAAAACAGCTCTGCATGTGTACCTTTCCTCCAATCAGCTCTCACATAGTGTAAGCCCAGACTACACACCCACTGCTGAATGAGGAAGAAAGATTTCTAGCATGATCTGCACTTTCTAAAGGGTGTAGAAAGGGAAAGACAGCAGATATACATGTAAAACTTATGTAGGGAGATTTGTTTAATCTCTGTGTATCATCTGAGGCCGTTCATTTCACTGGGTGCATGTGAGGGTTTTTAACCACTTTAATTTTTCTTGGTGTAAATTCAACAAGGTGTTGAAAAGATTTTGGTCCATAATGACATGATAGCGTCATGCAGTTGCTGTAGAATTGTCGGCTGCACAGAAATTAAGCGAATCTCCTGTTTCGACCACATCCCAAAGGTGCTCTACTGGATTGAGATCTGTTGATTGTGGAGGCCATTGGAGTACACTGAACTCATTGTCATGTTCAAAAAAACTGTTTGAGATGATTTGAGCTTTGTGACATGGTGTATTATCGTGCTGGAAGTAACGATCAGAAGATGGGTACACTGTAGTCATAAAGGGATGGATATGGTCAGCGACAATATTCAGGTAGGCCATGGCGTTTAAACGATGCTCAGTTGGTACTAAGTGTGCCAGTAAAATATCCCCCACATAATTACACCACCAACCTGAACTGTTGATACAAAGCAGGATGGATCCATGCTTTCATGTTGTTTACGCCAAATTCTGACCCTACCATCTGAATGTTGCAGCTGAAATCGAGACTCATCAGACCAGGCAACGTTATTTCCAATTTTCTATTGTCCAATTTTAGTGAGCTTGTGTGAATTGTAGCCTCAGTTCCCTGTTCTTTGTTGACAGGAGTGCCACCCTGTGTGGTGTTCTGCTGCTGTAGCCCATCTGTTTCAAGGTTCGATGTGTTGTGCATTCAGAGATGGTATTCTGCATACCATTGTTGGTTGTAACAAGTGGTTATTTGAGTTACTGTTGTCTTTCTATCAACTCAAACCAGTCTGCCCATTCTCCTCTGACATCAAGTCCACACAACTGCCTCTCACTGGATATTTTCTCTTTTTCGGACCATTGTCTGTAAACCCTAGAGATGGTTGTGCGTGAAAATCCCAGTTTTTGAAATACTCTGACCAGCCTGTCTGGATCCAACAACCATGCCACACTCAAAGTTACTTAAATCCCCTTTCTTCCCTATTCTGATGCTTGGTTTGAACTTCAGCAAGTCATCTTCACCATGTCTAGATGCCTAAATGCATTGAGTTGCTGCCATGTTTTTGGCAGATTAGCAATTTGTGTTACCAAGCAATCAGGTGTACCTAATAAAGTGGTCAGTGAGTGTATATACAACAGCTATAACTTGGAACATTCAGTCTCATCTTTAGAGCTTGCTATCATGCGTCTGTGATCTGGCCATGCTGCTAAAGCAGGAGGTAACTCCGTGGTGCAACTGCATCTTTAGTTATGTATTCTTGTCATATTTTCTAATGTTATTATCTGTATCTGTCATTACTTTTATTAAATGTTATAAGTATTTGTGTAATCTCTTTTTGCACATATTAAATACAACTGAAAAAACGTAAACTATTACATATCCGTGATAACATAAGCCCAGACCAAAACCATTGTACTCTTCTTACCTGGATGGAGTCTTATATAATACAATGACTATTATAGACTGAAAATATCAAATGATTTGGGTTTTAAATACAGAGTCCATTGTCATTAACTTTTTGGACTGAATACTATGACTGCTTGTGGCACTTACATCATAAAGGTGTATAATGTAGACCTAGTTGAAGTGTCTTTATTCTTGTAATATATATATATATATATATATATATATATATATATATATATATATATATATATATGGGGAAGGGCATACATGAATATATATGCAGGATTTGCAACAAGTCGTGCATCGATTCTGTCAACGAGTCAGTTCAGAATAATCTTAACATGAAAACTAAAACTTCAAAGTCTTGGAAGCCATCATTACCACATTTATTTTTCAACAGTAGAAAATCTATGCATGCTGACTGCCAATTGTTTCAAAGTTTACCAAAGAGAAAAGAAAATCTTGGTGAATGAACTACAAGTGAGTATTGTCATATCTTTCACCCCCCCACTCTAAAGGCTCGTACACACGGTACGAAAATCAGAAGGGAAAAGTCTGAAGACGAGCTGTCTGTGGATTTTGGGATAGTTCGAACGGTGCATTCGACAGACGAATTGACTTTTACATCAGACAAAAGCTGGATGTGCAGGCTATAAAATTTTTGTCTGATGTGAACTCAACGTCTGATTTTTGGACGGTCAGTACAGAAATCCCTCACACAAAAGTCGAAAGTACAAACACCCATGCTTGGAATCAAGGAATGACTGGGAAGAGTTCGGTCTTGTAAACTACAGTTCGTAATCTAGAATTAACATTTGTGACGCGGCAATTGATGAATAATGTCAAAATTCTCATCTTTAATGGGATAATAATGAAGATGGCAAAGGCATGTAGTTATGGCAAAAGTATTTTAACCGATTCCCGTCCGGCGCACGATGATGTACATCGGCAGAATGGCACGGACAGGCATAAGGGCGTACAGGTACGTCCCTTTAAGAATGTCGTCGTGCCATCGCGTGCGCGCCGCTGGCGGCGCGTGCCAGTCGGGGCCCCCGTGAGTCCGGTCGCGCGGACTCGATCGCCACGTGGATACCCTCGATCATCTAACGGGAAGGCTGAATGGGGAGATGCGGAAGTAAACAGCATCTCCCCATGCTGCCTAGCAACAAGTGACACTGATCTCTCTGCTCCCTGTGATTGGAGCAGAGATCAGTGTTCACTAACACACAGCCACGCCCCCCACAGTTAGTAACACGCCCCTAGGACAAACTTAACCCTTACACTGCCACCCCCTGGCTAACCCCTTCACTGCCAGTGTCATTTACACAGGAATCAGTGCATTTGTATAGCACTGATTGCTGTATAAATGACAATGGTCCCAAAAATGTGTCAAAAATGTCCGATGTGTCTGCCATAATGTCGCAGTCACAATAAAAAATCGATGATCGCCGCCATTACTAATAAAAAAAAAAAGAATTAATAAAAATGCCATAAAACTATCCCCTATTTTGTAGACGCTATAACTTTTGCGCAAACCAATCAATAATCGCTTATTGCGATTTTTTTTACCAAAAATATGTAGAAGAATGCGTATCGGCCTAAACTGAGGAAAACATTTTTTTTATATATTTTTGGGGGATATTTATTTTAGCAAAAAGTAAAAAATGTGTTTTTTTCAAAATTGTCGCTCTTTTTGTTTATAGCGCAAAAAATAAAAACCGCAGGGGTGATCAAATACCACCAAAAAGAAAGCTCTATTTGTGGAAAAAAAAAAGGACGTCAACTTTGTTTGGGAGCCACGTCGCACGACCGCGCAATTGTCAGTTAAAGCAAAGCAGTGCCGAATCACAAAAAGTGGTCTGGTCTTAAGCCAGCAAAATGGTCCGGCCTGAAAGTGGTTAAAAGGCATTTGTTTTGTACGATCTGTAAATCGTGAATCGACGCTAACCAAGCTTCTACTAACATGAAATTAGCAGAAGGTGCCCAAAGGGTGGCGCTTGGGTGGCGCTTATGGGGCCAATATGGTCTGCCCTCCCTTTTTTACGGTTTACATACTTAAAGAATTTCTTGTGATTGTTTTGCTCTCCTCCGCTATGTGTTTCATGTTCTATCTTAGCCATCATTATTGCACCCTTACATTTCTTGTTGCATTCTTCATAAAGTCTGAATGCCGATGATGATCCCTCAACCTTGTGTTTTTTGAAGGCCTTCACCTTTGCTTTATACTCTCAAAGTATGGCACTATATTCGTGTTTGTCAAACGACAATTTGCGTTTAGTATACTAGACAAAATCCTGCACATGCCCTTTTGACAAAAATCAGACGCTCGGTCGTCCAACAATCAGACCGTGTGTTACATAGTTACATAGTAGGTGAGGTTCAAAAAAGACACAAGTCCAACCTATGTGTGTGATTAATGTGTCAGTATTACATTGTATATCCCTCCTGTTTGTTAGTCGTTCAGGTGCTTATATAATAGTTTCTTGAAACTATCAATGCCCCCCCGCTGAGACCACCGCCTGTGGAAGGGAATTCCACATCCTTGCCGCTCTTTAAGGTTTAAGGTTAAACCTCTTTTCTTCTAATTTTAATAAGTGGCCACGAGTCTTGTTAAACTCCCTTCTGCAAAAAAGTTGCAGGGTCACCAGTATGGTATTTGTATATTGAAATCATATCCCCTTTCAAGCGTCTCTTCTCCAGAGAGAATAAGTTCAGTGCTTGCAACCTTTTTCTCATAACTAATATCCTCCAGGCCCTTTATTAGCTTTGTTGCCCTTCTGTGTACTTGCTCCCTACATCCTTCCTGAGGACTGGTGCCCAGAACTGGACAGCATATTCTAGGTGCGGCCGGACCAGAGTCTTGTAGAGCGGAAGAATTATCGCTTTATCTCTGGAGCTGATCCCCTTTTAATGCATGCCAATATTCTGTTTGCTTTGTTAGCAGCAGCTTGGCATTGCATGCCATTGCTGAGCCTATCATCTACTAAGACCCCCAGGTCCTTTTCCATCCTAGATTCCCCCAGAGGTTTTCCTCCAGTGTATAGATTGCATTCATATTTTTGACACCCAAATGCATTATTTTAAATTTTTCTATATTGAACCTCATTTGCCATGTAGTTGCCCACTTTATTAATTTGTTCAGATCTTTTTGCAAGGTTTCCACATCCAGCAGAGAAGTTATTGCCCTGCTTAGATTAGTATCGTCTGCAAATACAGAGATTGAACTGTTTACCCCATCCTCCAGGTCGTTTATGAACAAATTAAACAGGATTGGTCCCAGCACAAAACCCTGGGGGACCTTACTACACACCCCTGACCATTCCGAGTACTTCCCATTTATCACCACCCTCTGAACTCGCCCTTGTAGCCAGTTTTCAATCCATGTACTCACCCTATGGTCCATGCCAACGGACCTTATTTTGTACAGTAAATGTTTTTTGGGGAACTGTGTCAAATGCTTTTGCAAAATCCAGATACACCACGTCTATGGGCCTTACTTTATCTAGATGGCAACTCACCTCCTCATAGAAGGTTAATAGATTGGTTTGGCAAGAATGATTCTTCATGAATCCATGCTGATTACTGCTAATGATACCGTTTTCATTACTAAAATCTTGTATATAGTCCCTCATCATCCCCTCCAAGAGTTTACATACTATTGCTGTTAGGCTAACTGGTCTGTAATTCCCAGGGATGTATTTTGGGTCCTTTTTAAATATTGGTGCTACATTGGCTTTTCTCCAATCAGCTGGTACCATTCCAGTCAGTAGACTGTCAGTAAAATTTAGGAACAATGGTTTGGCCATTACTTGACTGAGTTCCCTAAGTACCCTCGGGTGCAAGCCATCTGGTCCCGGTGATTTATTAATGTTAAGTTTCCCAAGTCCAATTTTAATTCTGTCCTCTGTTAACCATGGAGGTGCTTCCTGTGATGTGTCATGAGGATAAACACTGCAGTTTTGGTTACTGAAGCCACCCCGATTCCCTCGTGAAGACTGAGGAGAAGAATAAATTCAATACCTTTGCCATCTCCCCATTCTTTGTAACCAGAGGTCCTTCCTCATTCTTATGGGGCCAATATGGTCTGCCCTCCCTTTTTTACGGTTTACATACTTAAAGAATTTCTTGCGATTGTTTTGCTCTCCTCTGCTATGTGTTTCATGTTCTCTCTTAGCCATCCTTATCGCACCCTTACATTTCTTGTTGCATTCTTCATAAAGTCTGAATGCCGATGATGATCCCTCAACCTTGTGTTTTTTGAAGGACTTCACCTTTGCTTTTATATGCATTTTTACATGGGAGTTAAGCCATCCAGGACTTTTGTTCGCTCTTTTAAATGTATTACCCAATGGGATGCATTGGCTAATGCCCTTATTTAATATGCTCTTAAAGCAAACCCATCTCTCCTCTGTGTTCTTTGTTCCTAAGATTTTATCCCAATTTATGCCTCCTAGCAAGGTTTGTAGTTTCGGGAAGTAGGCTCTTTTGAAATTCAGTGTCTTTGTATTCCCCTTATGTTTCCTATTTGTGTGATTTATACTGAAGCCAATTGACCTGTGATCGCTGTTACCTAAATTGCCCCGTATTTCCACATCCGTGATCAGGTCTGTACTGTTGGTAATCATTAGATCCAGTAACAGTTTATTTCTAGTTGGTGCGTCTACCATCTGATCCATAAAATTGTCCTGCAAGACATTTAGGAACTGGCGAGCCTTAGATAAATGCCCGGTTCCCTCCTCCCAGTCTATGTCTGGATAGTTAAAATCCCCATTATGATAACTTCCCATCCTTGCTGCTAATCCAAATCGTGAGAGGAGATCTGTCTCCCCTTTCTCCCTCAGGTTAGGGGGCCTATAGCATTATCCCAGTATTATTTTCCCCTTTAGCTTCATCCCTTTGGAGCTCTACCCATAAGGATTCCACCTCCTCCCTAGCTCCCTTAGTGATGTCATCTCTCACATTAACTTGTACACGATTCTTGATATATAGGCATACCCCTCCCCCTTTAGACCCCATACACACTATACAGATTTTGTTGTCTGATTTCCTTTGCATTTACCAAAACCATGTAATGCAAGGGCCTGCCTGATTGCATACAAATGGAAACTCTTAAGGTTTGACCTCATATTATATGGTTTTGTTAAATCTAAAGGAAAAAAATGTGTGTATCCAGCTTTACTGAAAAATCTGCACATCTACAGTATGATAACAGTTAGAACAGAATAATAATAGTGCATCAAATGGGAGAACAAAACAATTGCGTACGGTCTGAATAAAAACCTAGTTACGTACATACTGACTACATTAGTCATAAATAAATACAGTACAATAAATATAGTACATAAATACGCAAGCTTATATTTGAAGAGCGGGTTTTACTTATACAAACTTGCCTTTTTCCGTAGTTTTTCAGCAGCATCAAGTTCAGCTTTTATTGTCTTATCAAACTTGTTTAAGAGCTTGGGTTTCTTTTTCTTGGCTATAAAACAACATGAAGGATCCTTGTTTTAGTCATTTATCTTATTATCACAGTTAACGACGTATGAATGCAGTGTGGTTATACCTATTATTTACAGCATAACAAAAGTACAGTTATTATCTTGAAAGCAATGTTTTCTATAGTAAGTACAGCCACAGAAACATTTTTCTACATTAAATATCATCTGACTTAAATTACTTTTTGAAAAACAAAGCTGATTTAAAGCAGGATATAAAAAAGCAGATTTTTTACAATACGTACTTGTTGAAATCATTAAATACAGCCAAATTAACTGTCATCTTCCATGGGAATCTCACTAAGTACCTGACACCCAAGATCAGCAGGGTTATGCACCAGGTCACGGTTTACACTTTTCAAAGACTAATGTCATTGCTCACAGTGTTTACAATATACATTTGTCTAGTCTGAATCAGTGAATGCTATCTTTGATTCACATTGAGGAGGAGGCATGGTCATGTTCAAGAACAAAAACTCCAACCTCTCGTCTTCTCCTAACAGGCCAAGTCATGAGCATGAAGACATACAAAGTTTTGTTCCCTAAAATTCCAACTTTGTTATGTCAACCAGTTATTTTAGAGTCAAACAACACTAGGAGTTCTTTTTGACCCTTTTATGTGGCTAAAATAACTAGACTATCATATTTGCCCAATGTACAGACATTGCAATGTTTTTGCATACAGTTTCATCTGTGTGCCCTGAGAAGCTGGGAGTGTGAAAATTAGTACTCAAGCTTATCCTCCTGCATCATAAAATACAGCTCCTTTTCATTAGTCAGATAAGTCAGTGTGTCATATGGATTATGCGGAAAAATCCTGTGCACTATCAACCTAACCCAGCTTTTCTCAAATTTTTAACACAAAGAAACCCTTGAAGTAACTTTCCGATCAGAGAGATTCTCTGCTGATAATTCCTAGATCTACAATGATACATTAGTGTGATGGTCAGTGGGAAGAATGCTCCTTACACTTGTGGTTATTGGAAAGAATGTAAAAAGAAGGGCACAGGTGTTTGGGCCCGCCTACATGGGCTTGCGGCAGCCCCGCCCCTCTCTGCTTATGTAATATGAATTTTATTAGCAGTTATAAAAAAAAATTACTGTCTCTTTAAATCCTGAGGAGAATTAAATTATCTAATCAGGATTAATAGAATTCCTGGGAGCCCTATAAATAGGGAAGAGCTCCCAGTCATTTCACAGTTGGTCAAGCCTGGCAAAAGAGCTACCCTCCCACACTTGTCGCTGGTTATTTATGTGGTTGGTCACCCTGGATTACTAGGGGGACATTTATTGCTCTTTTAGTTCAATATGGCTCGAGTTCTAATAACTGAGCTTATATAGATATACATTTTTTTCTTTATACATGCTTGAATAATAAATACTAATGTTTTTTCAATATTAATTGCAAACCACAAAAGTGCCGTGGCCATTATTTGTCATTCTTTATGGCTGTAGTCGGGGGAATTTTTTTTTCCGGTTTGGGGTTTTAGCTGCCTGCAATCACATTACCCTCTAAGGTCTGGTTCAAACCTATGCATTTTTTTAGTGTGTTTTTAGGTTTACAGAAACACACTAAAGTCCATTTAACATAGCTTCCTATGGGTCATGTTCACATGCGCATTTTATGGAAAGGGCTAGACCAGCAGGTTTTTGGTTCCATAGGCTTCAATGGATCCAAAAAATGTATTGAAAAATGCAAAATGCACCTGGAATATGCACCAACTGCAACCTACATAGGTGTGAACCAGGCCGTACAGATAGCTAAAAAGATCAATGGCGTCAGTGGTAACTCATCTGAGAGGCAGAAACTGCTCATTGTCCAAGGAACCCCTAGCAACCTCTGGAGGAATCCTTGTTGAGAGAGCCTGCCCTAACCTATAATAATGTTACTGTATGTACTACTGCTGCCCCCTACTATGTGCTCCTAAATCCCAAAAATATATAAAGATGACTGGGTGTAGCTGTATAGTGCACAAAAAGTGCAATAAAATAGGCTAAGTGTAAATAAATACACAAAAAGTGTACAAGTCAAATACCATAAATACATTACCCCTAATGCAATTGAATCACAAATTACCAAACATTATATACAGTTATCACTATAATTACTGTATATAATTTTTGGTAATTTGTTATTCAATTACATTAGGGGTAATTCATTTTTGGTAATTGACTTGTGGAACACATTTTGCATATTTATTTACACTTTGTTTATTTTATTGCACTTTTACTTAGGTTTGGGCATTATACAGCAGCACTACACCCAGTCATCTTCATATGCATTATGAGTTGCACAGAAAGGAGTCTCGGATCTCTGACTTGAGAACCAAGTCCGAATTTGCATGTGGTGCACATTGGGTTTTGGGGGGTTACATAGTTGGTAAGGTTGAATAAAGACACCAGTCCATCCAGTACAACCTGAGCCTGTGTGTTTATGTTACTACCAATTTCCAAATTCCTGTACATTGTGTTCCCTATGAAACTCATCTAAGGCCTCATGCACACTGCTGCTATTAAACTCACATTGTCACACAATTTGTGAGTTTGGGCATTTTTTTTTTTTCTGCCATTAAAATCCTCTCTATGTTATCCTATGTGTCCATACACACATGGACTTTTTTTTAGCAGTTTATCAGCAGAGGAGTTTAGAGGCTGTTTTCTGAACTCCCCAAAATTGCATTCAGGAGAAGGAATTCGGACCACAAAAAACACTGAACTCTGTTAAATCCTCATAAACGCACATAAATTCTAGGCACATTTATCACTTAATTTATTTCAATAAATTAAAAATGAAATACATAAACTTACAAACTCTGTTAACCACTTGTCGACCGCATAACTTGCATATATACGGTGGCAAGGTGGCTCTGCTGTGCCGGATCACGTACCTAATCCGACCCTTCCAGGTAGGGGGAACACATGCGTGCTGCTGGTGGCCTGCTCCCGCTGTGATTATACACAGTGGCAACGGATCTGCGTGTACCAACTCTTTCTGCCCAGGCCAATTTCTAGCTTTTAGCGCTGTCGCACTATGAATGACAATTGCGCAGTCATTCAACACTGTACCCAAATTACATTCTTATAATTTTTCCCCCACAAATAGAGCTTTCTTTTGGTGGTAATCACTACTGGGTTTTTATTTTTTGCTAAAAAAAAAAAAAAGCTTTTCTTAGTTTGTCAGTAAATTTTGTAAACAAGTAATTTTTCTCCTTCACTAATGTGTGCTGATGAGGTGGCACTAATAGGCAGCACTAATTGGTGTCACTGATGGACTTATGGGGCTGCACTGATAATCAGGGCACTGATGATTAGTGCCCTAAATACCTGTACAGTCTCCCCTGCGAGGAGATGCCGCTGATCGTCTCTGCGCCTACCACTCTGTCAGTGTGAGGAGAGGAGAGACAATGAACGGCAATTCCGTGTTTACATGTGATTGGCTGTGATTGAACACAGCCAATCACATTTGTAAAGGGCCATGTTATTAGCTATTTACCGAGATCGAGGACATGGCAAGACCGCGGGAGCACGAGAGCGGTGACACTGGAGTGACATCATATGACACTGCCCCAGAACGAGAGGGGTAAGGTAAAAGAACGGCGGGCTGGAGGCAGTTAATGGCATTCCAGTCTTAGTCTGTAGGGTTCAATTTTAAGTTGGCCCACCCTTTGCAGCTGTAACAGCTTCAACTCTTCTGGGAAGGCTGTAGACAAGGTTAGGAGTGTGTCTATGCGAATGTTTGATCATTCTTCCAGAAGCGCATTTGTGAGGTCAGGCATTGATGTTGGACGGGAAGGCCTGGCTCACAGTCTCTGCTCTAATTCATCCCAAAGGTGTTCTATGGGGTTGAGGTTTGGACTCTGTGCAGGCCAGTCATATTCCTCCACCCCAAACTCGCTCATCCATTTCTTTATGGACCTTGTTCGTGCACTGGTGCGCAGTCATGTTGGAACAAGAAGGGGCCATCCCCAAACTGTTCCCACAAAGTTGGGAGCATGAAATTGTCCAAAATGTCTTGGTATTATGATGCCTTAAGCATTCCCTTTACTGGAACTAAGGGACCAAGCCCAACCCCTGAAAAACAACCCCAAACCATAATCCCCCTCCACCAAATGATTTGGACTAGTGCACAAAGCCCATAAAGACATGGATGAGCTTGGGGTGGAGGAAAATTACTGGCCGATAGGACAACTTTTGGGATAAATTAGAGTGGAGACCGTGAGCCAGGGCTTCCCGTCCAACATCAGTGCCTGACCTCACAAATGCTCTTCTGGAAGAATGGTCAAACATTCCAAGAGACACACTCCTAAACCTTGTGGACAGCCTTCCCAGAAGAGTTGAAGCTGTTATAGCTGCAGAGGGTGGACCAGCTTAATATTAAACCCTACGAACCAAGACCGGGATGCCATTAAAGTTCATGTGCGTGTGAAGGCAAGCGTATCTGCAGCATACAAAACCTGCCACAGAAATATGGGGGCTATAATATTTTAGCTCAAAAGTGTTAGGCCCCCTGGCTGTCATTTTGTCTCATTGGCTTCATCGTTTTCTACATCACTAATGCAGAACAAACACAGAAAATTGAATTTCTGATTTCACTTGCAGAATGCTTGTTAAAGATCTACAACGGTCAAGTAGCTAGCAATTCTTTGACGACAGATTTGTATTAAAAGTGCATATATCTTAAAAAAAAAATAATAGTCTTTTTTAAATTGTAATTTTATCTTTGAATAAGCATCTTACTATTTTACAACATACATCTTTTACATTAAACGGTTATATTGACCTGTATGTGTTATATCTACTAGAGCTATAGTAAACCTACAAATCAGAAACACACTATTTCCTGCACATAGAATTTATCAAACTGGCAGCACAAAACAAAAGGCACACATTGCTATTGCTGGTTTCTTTTGTCATGCATAACTTCTTAATTAACATCTTGTCTAATTAAGACAATTAAAGGAACCACTAAAGGAAACAATGCTGTTTTCTTTTGATTCATTCTTTGTGACCCAATTAGAAAATGTGTGCAAAAGCTAATAATTCAACGTAATTAAATATTGATTTTTTTTTTCAGCAGCGGATTAAACAAGCACATGCTAATTCCTTGATTACTAGTAATTCCACATTTTAGCTAGAATTATGTAAATACCCAACTACTGATGTGTAATTAAGTGTTTAGTAGATGAAGGCTGCCATGGTGAAGCCCCCCCCCCTTCTACAAACTGCATTAGTGATTAACATTTTATATCGCACCTATTACCCTTTCTGGAGAAATGGAGTAAGCGGTGCAGGAGTTTAAAGAGAACAGAAGGTTAATACTGACTCCAACGTTCATCCTTTATTGATCTTTGGCACCTAACTGAACCACTAGCTCTACTCCCTGTGGTTGGCAGGGTTCTTACCATCTCAAAAGCAATTTGAGCTTGAAAAAAATAAATCCCTCTCTCTAAGCCCACCTCTCTCTGGAACATGAAAAAAGATGGGGATGCACATCACAGAATCATGTCAAGAGGCTGAAATCCCACAAAAGGACTGCGTGAAAAGCCAGATGTATCTGTTAATTTGGCATAGCTCCCCATAATACCAGTTGTAGAACTTTTACAATAATTATTAAAGGTTTCAAAGTATCTGGACTAAGACGGCTTTCACACCAAGCCACCTATAGCTTCGGCGGTAAAACACTGCTATTTTTAGCGGCGTCTTACCGTCGGATTTGGGGCGCATTTCGGCCGCTAGAGGGGCGCTTTTACCCCCGCTAGCGGTATCACGGCCGTATTACAGTGCTGCCCCATTGATTTCAATGGGGAGGAGCGGTAAACACACCGCTCCTTTACCCCTCCAAAGAAGCTGCTGGCAGGGCTTTTCCTGACATCCTTCCAGCGCACCGCACCGCTCCAGTGGGAAGGCCCTCAGGCTTTCACACTGCAGACAATGGAGCAGCAGTTTGAGGGTGGATTGCAGGCACTAGACACTATAGCGCCTGCAAAACGCCCTCGTGTGAAAGGGGTCTTAAAGAATATGTATACACATATTTCCTATTTCTGATATGTGCCTGCTGTACCATGTACTTGTATGAAAAAGTCGCCTGTTCTCTTTGTATTACTTCCTTTGCGTGAAATCTGGTGTTCCTGCCAGTTCCTCTGCTTTCCTATCAAAAACTGACCGCGCTAGGCATGAGGGCACGTCGTGGTCAATTCCCTAGCTGTGCTGGCAACTCAGCCTGCTCTCCTCCAATGATCAGACTTGTCCTGGCATGATCCCCTGCACAGCCATTCACTGGAAAGACCACTGTGCTGTTGTCCCCCCCTCCCCCACCCCCCACCAAAAAAAAAAAAAAAAGAGGGGGAAGGTATATATAATGTTTTTTATATCTATACACAAATGTTTTGTGCCTTTCATTTCTTTTTTTTAAACTGAATATTTTACAAGGAGATAGTTTACATATATAAATGGGATTTATGACCTACCATTAAAATCTTTTTCTTGCGTGGCCAAACAGGTTATAGCCAGAGCTTGGAAGAAGCCCTCTGTTCCATTTGCTATGGTGAAGAGAACCCTTACTGAACTTATGATCAACGAGAAAACGTTGACTATTTTAAATGATTCTCACTCTAAATTCACTAAAGTATGGTCTTTCCACTTTGCACCCGAGCTGTCACTTCCCCCCTCCTGCAGGACTCCCCCCCACCCCCTTCCTTTCTTTCTTTCTATCCCGATCCTCATTTCCTTGTCTATTTTCTCTTCGCTTTTTGCAACTGAGACTGTGCCTAAGGCCGCCCTTGGTCTCCTTTGCTTTAAGGGGGTCCCTGGTTCGTCGGATTTAGGGCCTACCTCTTGTCGACAAGCGGCCACCATTGCTACATCTCAAATTATTATTTTTTGTATCTGCTGAATGTTCATCCCGACCTGTGACGGTTGTATCCATTGGACAAGTACATGCATTACCCTCTGCTGCAATCCAGTGCAACTGCATCTAAGCCCTAGTTAGTCGGCCCTTATGCTCTGGTGATTTATAGGGACCATTGGGTTATCCCATAAGGTTGCCCAGTAGACAGTTAGGAACCTATAAAAGTTTTTAATATAATTATTGTACCAGAAAATCAGTTTCTTGGTGTACAGTGCAGGACACAGGCTTTTTATTCAATATGACTGGGTCCTACGACTGGGTATGCAACTACCTTCAGGCGATTGAACACTGGCAAGAGAGAATCTGCAGGGACATCCCCATATATAACAATTTCCACTCCCAGCTAGCTTCAGGTTTGTAGCAAGCAATGGGGAGATCATAAGGACAGAGGGGAGGGACCTCTGTCCCATATTGTGTGGCAAAAAATAATTTTACTGGTAGATCAAATATTCTACTTTTGTAGTCATACAGCATGGTACACATGTTGTTAAAGCCCCAAGCACACTGGGCATTTATAACCAGTGCAGAAGGCTCTGGCATTAAGTGTGGGCAGTGGGCACACATGCAGGCTGTCAAATGCTATAAAGGGCTCTGTCCTCTATGGCAGGAGTTTTGGTATATCTAAGCACCATTTCCTCTTGTGCCAAATTGGTGCAATGAGAATCACTAGAATGCCTACCTACCAATCCTACAGAGCAGGTAAGAGAAAACCTGGAGAGGTGGGAAGGCATAGATCAGGTTCAACTGATCCCTTGGCATCACCAGAGTGTCCACTGCAAAAACCTGAGGGTCCCTGGTCCTGGCCAGAATATTATTCAGTTTGTTGTTGAATCTGGAAACTATTAGATCCACATCCATTGTCACTCACTTGTGGCAAAAGTGCTCCAAACATCTCTGGAAGCAGAGCACATCCCCTTGATCCATACAGTGACAACTGAGAAAGTCTGCTTGCCAGTTTTCTGTGCCTTGAATGTCGACAGCTGACAGGGCCAAAACAAAGTTCTGCCCAAAATAGAATCAAGTCTATTTCCTTTAGACTTATGATGCCTACTTGATGGTTGATGTAAATCGTTGCAGACACACTGCAACAACTGGATTCTATTTGGGTGCCCTCGCAATAATGGTGTTTAGTGTTCAAGAGAAAGCTGAATCACTCTGAACTCTGCAATGTTTATGGGAAGGCAAGCTTCCTGTGATGACTACGTTGATTACATTTATAGGGCATCCAGGACTGCTCCCCAGCCCAACAGACTGGCATCCATTGTGAGAACCATCCATGTTTTTAGACGAAAGGCTACCCTGACTACAACACTGGATTTAGAAATCCACCACCTAGAGAAAGTCTGGCCTTGGGGGTCAGATATATGGGTCGGTCCACTTACGTTGCAAGAGGATTGTTTAAACCTGTAGGAACAAATTGAGTCTTTGATCCAAAAAAGGCTGGACTTGGCGTGAGAATCGTAAAAAGGTTTGGGTAGGAACCTTAAAAGTGTTTTTCTTTTGATACAAGAGTAATGACCCCTGTAAGGGGTCATTACTCCTGAATCCAAAAAAAAAAAAAGGGCTTTAAATAGGGCCACTATCTCCTTGTCTACTCAGGCTTTGAACATGGGGTAGTCCTTGACAAGGGGTGTGTGTATTGTTAAGACAGGAAATGGCTGGATCGACCACAGGAACCACCCACTTAAGCAGAAAAAGTTCTTCAATAGTGCTTTGGCGGAGTAAAAATCTTCTCCTGGCCAGGCCAGTCTCCATACAGCACTGGCTCCATCAGCATGTGCCTGGAAAAGACGTGGCTGGTTTAGGTAATTTGAGGGACCCCATACCGGATATCTTGGGGTAAGTTGACTTAAGTCTGCTCTAATACTTAGCAGGAATGTGCAGGGCCAGTAAATGTAGCATGGCAAGCTTTAGCTTGAACAAAATCTCTGTTACAGGCCTGTCATCCTGATCAGATTACTTATCCCTGAATGGATAAACTACCACAACAAATGAAGATAAAAGGTGAGTGTGACAGACCTAGCCGGGACAGAGGCTGTTGGAGGGGACCACCAGACTGGTGCTGTCTAGTTCTTGGGGGCTCCTATAACCAGATCCATTGGACTCATGTTCCAGGACTTAGGAAGCGGTATACTGACGGAAGCTTCCGTCACAGTGAGCCTTACCCTTTTTACCTTGCGCTTAAGATGCACCAAGCTTGTGGATATCACCAGAAACCCCAATAAAAATGAGGCTGTGAATGCTAAGCAAGTACCTATTTCTGCAGTCACACTAGCTGTCACTTGGAGGGATGGCACGGGTGCAATAATGATGCTACAGGTGCACTCATAGACATAATTGGTTTACCAGTTCAAAATGAACCCTGGCACTCCTCCCAGCCATAACCACTGGAAGGTGGGTCGGTGGCTCCCACACAGCCTGAAGGTAGTTTGGAAAATGAGGACAACCTAGACTGAATGTTTAAAAGACTTCCTCGCTGTACTCACCACACGAGATCTAGTAGGCAGGAGAAACGGGGGATATACCCCATTCGGGCTTCTCCCTCTGCAGGGGCAGGTCTCTGCCACTTGCTGACCTTAGCCCTAGACCTGGGATGCAACCTAAAGATAACTCCATGCGTTGCAGTACATGCCAATGGGAGTGCCCACAACAGGATCCAGTGCATGTAAACATTACATGCCAGCCCTGTATCTTCTTCCAACTGGTGGGGTCTGGGTATGGTCCCCCAAGGATCTGCTAAGGTGTCAATGAATTTTGAAGCTGCATGAGGCTATGGTGCAATAGGATTCTTGAAACCTCCATATAAGAAGGTAAGCTTTTTTTCAGTAGCGAGAGGAGGTCCATCACCTAAGGACACTAGCAAAAAAAAAAGGATATTTGGGAGTGGGAGGGATTACACAGGAGTTCTCTGCAGCCTTCCTTTTTTTTTGCCAGTGTCCAATCACCTTAAGGTAGCTGCATATAACCTAGCCGCAATGATTTAAAAGCCTGCGTTATGTACTGTATGACTGGGAAAAGTTTTCACTTACTGTTTTTTTTTTATCTTTTTTAAGCTGAACCCTGGAATAAGCATATTTTGGCCAAACACAGTAGGCATGTCCTTGATAATGTCCTATTCGACCAAACACTTTGGGCGGGATATTTGGTACTGACGTCTCGTGATCTAGTGATTCTAGGTTGCCTGCGGCTATCATGTGCGTTTTTACCTGTCTTTTATTTGGATAACACTTGAATTAAACATATTACACCATGGAAAATCCATCTGTTCTCCTGGTGAGCTTTATTTATCTTTAGTAGTAGTCCACCTCAAGGTGTAAGTGGAGATGCAACGCTGCTATGCTTCCAGAGGGATTTCCATATATGTCAAGGCGCACATACTGCTGTCACTGCAGCCATTATTTCTGGTGAGTTTGAACATTACCTGAAGGTAGTGGATATCTATCCGGACACGTTTATATACTGTACCTGCATTCACCAGACTTTACAAATTTTTACATTTTTATGTTCACACAGATTTTTTTGGACTTTATGGAATGTATTTGTTGTTTAAATTCATTATTACTGTGATTTAATGATGGCTTATTCATTTGTTGGTGCTGCACTTGATATAACAGTAGGTATGTGTGTTCTTACTTTGGTCTTGATGTGCTTTTTGTATTTCTTGCATATCTGTGCAGTAACCCAGCATGCATATTTGTCTCTGTGTAGAAACCTCCTGTGATACAGATCAGTCACTGCTGTTCTTTCTCATTGTACTGGTCTCGTCTCCACCCCTTCTGTAGTTTTCTGCAGGTAGCCTGCATTGTGTGGGCTTGTTGTATCTTTCCCAAAGGGCTTTTCATATATAGTAAATTAACATCACTTCCTACCTTCAAGAAGCTTACAATCTAAGGTCCCTGTGTCACATTCACATATTCTCATACTAGGGCCAATTTGGACTGGAGCCAATTAATCTACCAGCATGTCTTTGGAGTGTGGGAGGAAACTCCAGTACCTGAAAGAAAACCGCACAAGGAGAATATCCAAACTTTAGTGCTGCTCACAAGGTACAAGGTAATAACTGGGTTTACAAAGGTGTTTGGTGCATACAAAGTGGATTTATATCCTTTGTGGAATATATTTCAATTAAAGTTTTTTTTTGCCCAGCGTTTAGTATTAAAAATAATAAATTGACTGAATTGTGTACTGAATAAAAATGTCGAGATCATGGAGAAAAACCTCAGAACAGAAGCAGGTTCTCAATTTTTCGGTCGGAAAAAGTTCAGATCGGAAATTCCGATAATTTACGATAAGTCTGTAGCAATTCCGACGCACAAAATTCCTACGCATGCTCGGAAACAATTGGACACATGCTCAGAAGCATTGAACTTAATTTTCTCGGTTCGTCGTAGTGTTGTACGTCACCGAGTTCTTGACGGTCGAAAGTTCAGCAAACTTGTGTGACCCGGTGTATGCAAGCCAAGCTTGAGCGGAATTCCGTCAGAAAAAACATCCAATATTTTTCTGACGGAAAATCCACTCGTATGTACGCGGCATAAGACTGGAGAGTGCAAAATCTGGTGCAGCTCTGCATAGCAACCAATACGTTTCCAGGTTTTTGGCGGGGGTTTTTGTCAAAACTTAACAGAACAAGTTATAGTTAGAAGCCAATTGGCTACCATACACTGTTGCACCAGATTTGTCTCTCTTCAGTTTTCGTAAAACAATCCCTGTGTGTTTCTGCAAATTACTGCCATTTTGTAAAAGATTTAATTCCATAATATTAGCCACAATCATGGAACTTCTACCCCCTCTGAGTTTTGTTCTCATAAATGTGTAAAATAATAAATAAAATGTACTAGGAATCAAATACCATACTATATATAAAAATACAAAGAAAATAATGAACTTCAGATATGTCCTTCCACAGTATAAGCTGGAGGCATATTAGAGGCACCTGAAATCTGCAGCATTTTAGAGCCTCATGGAGGGAGCATTTTGATATCTTAAATACTGGCGCCATCTGCTGCATATGTCAAGAACCAGTTTTTGAATTCTTTACTCGCTTTTTTTAAATCCGTAAACAAAACTATAACCTGGAAAGTTGTATAATAAAGGGGACAGTGTAGCTACAAATACTGTAGCTGCTGACTTTTAATAAAAGAACACTTACCTGTCCAGGGATCCAGTGCCATTTGCACCCAGGTTAGTTCATCACCGGTCTTTGGGTCCCCAGTCCCGACATCTTCAGTGTGGGAAGCCGGCTGTAACCCTTTGCGGCACCACAGCTGGCTTTCCACTGTGCAAGCGCAAGTCGGGCTTCGTGAACAGTCTGCAACCTTCTGGGACCTGTGCCTTTTCCCAGAAGGTTGCGGACAAAGGGATGGGAGACTGAACTTCCTCTTGGATCACCTAGGAGATCCAAGAAAGTAGGAGCAGGTGCATGTCAAAACCAGGTACCAGCTACATCTCCCCCCCCCCCCCCCCCCCCCAAAAAAAAAAAAAAAAGTGTCCAAAGGTGGTATTTAGGGGCAGAAAAGCAGAACTTAACATTTTGGTTGAAGTTCTGCTTTAAGTGCTTTTCATTGTAAAACAATGTATGAAATATATAAAACTTTACCTAAACTTTGATATACTAAAATTATCTGTTGCATTTGTTTTGTCCCTTGCACTTTCTGGTTGTTTTAAAATCCACTGGACTGCATGATATGTCTGGGTAAAGAATGTACTGTCATTAGGGTTGTGGAAACCATTGTGGCAGGAGGTAGTACACAATATTATGGGGTTGATTTTAAGATAATTGGAACATTTCATAATTTTTTTCACTGGAGTCAAATCACTGAAAACATGACTTCTTATTGGTTAAAAAGGCTTGCTGTACTTTGTTACTAACCTTATTAAATAATCAAGCCAGTGCATTTAGCTTATACATTCCTTTACGAGGAAAAAAAAAAACAGGTACAGTAAAACCTTGGATTCCAAGCATAATTCGTTTCGGAAGCATGCTTGTAATTCGAAGCACTTGTATATCAAAAAGAATTTCCCGATAAGCAATAGAAACTTAAATGATTTGTTCCGCAACCATTTTTTTTAGAAGTCCTTCAGTTTATAGTCCATATAAAAAGATTATAGCAATGTGATGGGTTGTGTAACCATAAAATGTCCATCCACAAATGGAAGCCTCCACAGGGGGATTAGAAGCAAAATCCAGCAGGAGCTACAGAGTATAAAAGAGAAGAGAGGCGCCTCTAAGGCCCCTTTCACACTGGGGCAGGAGCGGCGTTGGCGGTAAAGCAGTGCTATATTTAGCGCTGCTTTACCGTCGTTTTAGCCACGGTATTCGGCCGCTAGCGGTGCGGTTAAAAAAGGGTTAAAACCCCCCGCAGCGGCGCTTTGCGGCGGTATTACTGCGGTGTCCCATTGATTTCAATGGGTAGGAGCGGTATATAGCGCTCCTTCACCGCTCCAAAGATGCTGCTAGCAGGACTTTTTTGACCGTCCTGCTAGCGCACCGAGTGAATGGGGCCGGACTTTTTCAGGCGCTGTAAAGGTGCTATTTTTAGCGCTGTAGCGCCTGAAAAAACCCCCACTATGAAAGGGGTCTAAGTGTAGCAATATGGTTACATTTAATTAAGGTACAACATTTAACAACTCACATGGTTTATGATTAAAAGAGGCACATATAAATATGTAGGCATCCGAAGTAAAGCTGTCTGCAATCGTGACCGGGAAGACTACCCTGCAGTAGAGCGATCTGAAAGTGAGGCTTGAACCGCTCGTACAGCGCAGCCTGGAAGGGACAACGTCAATGGTGGTGAGGAGAATGGTCTATGTGGACAGCTTTACCCCGGATGCCTGCATACTTAGATGTGCCCGTTTTAATCATCAACCGTGTGAGTTTCTAAATGTTGTACCTTAAATGTAACTGTATTGCTAAACTTAGAGGCGCCTCTCTTCTCTTTTATACCCAGTTGTGACATGACGCTACTTGTATATCAAGACATTGCTTGTATATCAAGTCAAAATTTATAAAAAATAAATCTTGCTTGTCTTGCAAATATTCTTCTCAAACCAAGATTTTACTGTACTTTAATTGTATTGCTAGATTATCAAATAATTTTCATATTAAAATTATTAGCTTGAATTACAGGAATCGACTTCAGAGCATCAAAATTAGCAGTAGCTGCTCTGATCATTAAGCTCGATGTTATATCCATCCAGACGCTTAAAGGGTAAGTTCACTGTTTCACGAAGAATAAAAAAAAGGTGAATCGATTAAATCAATTCCAAATATCCTGACCACCCTTCTGCTGCACATGACCCTGCTTACAATGAAAAGCACATCTAGGGGTTCTTCTTTTAGCCAGGTGTCCCAGGGATGATAGAAGCACTTCTCATTGGTCAGCACAGTCACATGGACCAGTAAGTGCTTGCCTTTGCAAGCATTACAATGGATACTCACTCCGGGGCTGTGTATTACATGTATTATGTGTATGGACGGCTACACTGGCCACTATGTGCAGAAGAAGTCCGGAGGGGTGGAGATTTGAAGTTACTTAACCCTTTCTTTTTTTGTAAAAAGGTGAACTTACCCTTTAAGCTTCTGGATGGATTTCCCAATGGTGTAGGTGTTATCATCAGTGTTTTTTTAGTACTTACCCAGTTTATACCCTTGTCTAGGGTAGAGAGCTGTAAGACCATCGAAACTCCGCAGTCTGCAGTGTTTTCTGCAGGCTGGGCCAACTCACTGATAGACAGAACCTGAGACTTCTATATATGTAACCTGTCATCTGTTAGAAGGTTGTGTGTCCGTCTGGATTATTTCACTGGTATTACATTGAGAGACTTAAATTCCACCTATATAATCAATTTCCTTGGTGTCATTGCTAATGAACAGAACCAACCCCCCCCTCCCCCCCGTCTTCCAGCGATGTGGCTGTTAAATCTGTCATCTTCCTCCCGGTTGCCATTTTTCGGGCTTCTTGATTGGCCCACGAGAGGTGTCATTCCTGCCCATGCACGCAGAAGTCATTCTTTCCGCCACAAAGTGTGACGCGAATGCATGCAGAGCTGCGCATGTGTAGCTTAGTGTACGTTAAGTAGAAAACTGCAAGCAGGCAGATAGGTTTGTATTATTGAAGAACAGATATAGCATATCTCTCTCTGCAAAAAAACAGCTGCTTGCTCAGTTTTACAAAGGTTAGGTTTAGTTCTGCTGAACAAAGCAAGAAAGGTGTAGAGGTCTTTGAGCTCTGATAAATTATTCAATTCTGAAATCAAACGCCATAGTACTAAAGAACTGTGGCTTAAAATGTTTGTGGGTGGAAAGAGTTAAAAACACAGGATTTTAGATTGGTAAAAGAAAAGAAAAATGTAACCATTTACTGCTGCAGGACGGCCGCTCTGTGCCAGATAACGTACCTAGTACGTGATCTGACACTTACGAGTCTGGGGCGCGCTAGCATGCCGCCGGCGACCAGCTTCCACAGATGCTTCGGTACAAAGGCAGAATGGCAGTCTGCCTATGTAAACAAGGCAGATTGCCATTCTGTGAGTACAGATGGCATGGATCTTGTGTTTCTGTAAAGCAGGAACACGATCCATGTCTTCCACTAGTAAAAGCACCTCCCCCACTACACTGAATCACAGGCTAGGCACACAGTTAAACCTTTGATCGCCCCTGTTAACCCCTTCCCAGCCAGTGTCATTAGTACAGTGACAGTGCATTTTTTTTAGCACTGATCACTATAAGCGTCACTGGTCCCCAAAAAGTGTCAGTGTCCAATTTGTGGGCTGCAATATTGCATTCGCCATTAGTAGTAAAAAAAAAAAAAAAAAAAAATACCCCATAGTTTGTAGACGCTATAACATTTGCACAAACCAATCAATATTATACGCTTATTGGGATTCTTTTTACAAAAAATATGTAGCAGAATACATATTGACCTAAAATTGATGAATTTTTTTTATTTTTTACATATTTTTATTGGATATGTTTTATAGCAGAAAGTAATATTGTTTTTTTGTTTTTGTTTTTAATCGCACAAAAAAAATAGAACGCAGAGGTGATCAAATACCACCAAAAGAAAGCTCTATTTGTGGGAGAACAAAGACATACCTTTTATTTGGGTACAGTGTCACATGTGCAATCGTCAGTTAAAATAACACAGTGCTGCATCGCAAAAAATGACCTGGTCAAGAAGGGGGGTAAATCTTCTGGAGGTCAAGTGGTTGGCTAAGAAAGGCCTACTGAGATTTTCCCTCTACTGGTAGAAAACTGATCCCTGGACAAGGGGGTCCACATCTGTTCCTAGTATAGAAGACTGGACAGCTGAACTGAACCTCATAATTTGAATGGAAGAACTAGCTGCTAGACCAGCATTGCCAACCATCTGTATTTTTTACAGGCAGCCAGTAAAATCTGACACTTACCTCCTGCCACTAAATTCCAGTGACAGGAAAAGGATGCAAGTTAACAATATGGCCACGCCAGTCCAGAGCCGGCTAAGACTATCCAAGTGCCTGCTACAGTGTGTTCAGGCAGCGCAGGCCGAGGCAGTGCCTGAGCGTGTGGTGTGATGTCATAGTGCAAGGGAGCCGTGCGGAGGGTCTGGAGCCTCGTGTGCTGGTCTGCAGGATGGGAGCAAGGCAAGCTGGGAGCGAGACTGTCAGTGCTGTTTGGACTGGAGTGGACTGAAGGGACCGCCGGGCATAGAGAGACCGTCATTGTGACTCAGAAGGGGACGTGTCGTGTTGGTGAGGCGTCATCATCATGTGTGCTGCAGCACACTGCTGTCATTGTCACTGAGAGTCAAATTTCATGTGCGTGTGTCGCCCATTCTAATTTCTTGTCCCCGAGCTACTTAATAAATAAAAAATAAATACGTTTTTAGCCTTAATATGTAGCTTAAAACACATTTCTAATTGCAAATTGTAATGTTTATAGCTTAACAATCCAAGTTTTCACCTAAAAGTGTAAATGTGGAACTTTTGAAAATGTCAATAGAACTTGACCGTACCAGTAAATTTTGGGTGTCGTGTCAGTAAATTCCAATCTGGTAGGCTGGCAACAATGAGCTAGACTACTGTATATGACAGATTTACCAACTTTACTAACAATTGGATTGTGAACCATACCTCCACTCCTCTCTATCCCTGGCCTCTCTGATTACTAAAAGGTGACTGAAACAAGTTTAAACTCCAGACCTTCCCTAGTGGAGCCACTTTTTACATACACAAAAAAGCGCCAGAAAAGCTCACGAAAACCAATTTCCACTAAAATCAATGAATTTCACATTGGGGTGGCGGGGCGGTGAAAAAATTCCTGCAAGCAGCATCTTTGGAGCATGTTTGAAGTGCAAAAAAAAATTTAAAATAAAAGAAACACCTCAAAAGCACCCCTCTCCATTGAAATGAATGGTAAGCACCATTTGCGAAAATGGTTCTTTTGAGTCACGTGGCCTTCAAAAAAAAAAAAAAACGCCCTGCGTTTTTGTGGGCAGTTTTTAAGCGCCTCAGTGTGAAAGGAATCTTATGGCATCCCAGTCTTAGTCTGTAGGGTTCAATATTGAGTTGGCCCACCCTTTGCAGCTATAACAGCTTCAACTCTTCTGGGAAGGCTGTCCACAAGGTTTAGGAGTGCGTCTATGGGAATGTTTGACCATACTTCCAGAAGCCCATTTGTGAGGTCAGGCCCTAATGTGGACGAGAAGGCCTGGCTCGCAGTCTCCACTCAAATTCATCCCAAAGGTGTTCTATCGGGTTGAGGTCAGGACTCTGTGCAGGCCAGTCAAGATCCTCCACTCCAAAATTTGCTCATCCATGTCTTTATGGACCTTGCTTTTGTGCGCAGTCATGTTGGAACAGGAAGGGGCCATCCCCAAACTGTTCACACAAAGTTGGGAGCATGAAATTGTCCAAACTATCTTGGTATGCTGATGCCTTAAGAGTTCCTTTCACTGGAACTAAGGGACCAAGCCCAACCCCTGACAAACAACCCCACACCATAATCCCCCCCCCCCCCCCCACCAAATGATTTGGACCAGTGCACAAAGAAAGGTCCATAAAGACATGGATGAGTGAGTTTTGGGTGGAGGAACTTGACTGGGCTGCACAACGTGCAACATCAGTGCCTGACCTCACAAATGCACTTCTGGAAGAATGGTCAAACATTCCCAAAGACACTCTTAAACCTTGTGGACGGCCTTTCAAGAAGAGTTTAAGCTGTTATAGATACAAAGGGTGGGCCAACTCAATATTGAACCCTACAGATTGGGATGCCATTAAAGTTAACCACTTGCCGACCGCCACACACCGATGTACGTCCCTTTGGGGACGGATATCGTTGTTATGGCAGCAGCTAGCTGCCATAACCATGGTATCCCCGTGTTCGGCCGGTGGTCAGCTACAAGATAAAAGTGGTCCAGCCACGAGATCACTTTCATCACGATCACGATCCGGTGCCTTCCGTCACTTACCGGAGCCGTCGTCAGCAGCAGAGGCGATCGCGTGCGTCTCCTTGCTAGGTATGGAGACGAGTGAGGGGAAGAGGGTCCCCATACGTCACTTCTGCCCATACTTAAAGGCACATTTTTTTATGTCATTTTTTCAAAATGACAATTTTTTTTATTACATTTTTTTTGCATTTAAGTCCAAATATGAGATCTGAGGACTTTTTGACCCCAGATCTCATATTTAAGAGGACCTGTCATGTTTTTTTCTATTACAAGGGATGTTTACACAATTCTTTTTTTTTTTTTTTTAAAACAGTGTATAAAAAAAAAAAAAAAAAAAAGGTTAAATAAATAAGAAAATAAATTAATAATTTGTTTAAACGCGCCCCCATTCTGCCGAGCTCGCGTGCAGAAGCGAATGCATACGTGAGTAGCGCCCACATATGCAAACGGTGTTCAAACCACACATGTGAGGTATTGTCGCGATTGGTTGAACGAGAGCAATAATTCTAGCCCTTGACCTCCTCTGCGATGGAACCGGAAGAATTTTTTAAATTCCGGCTATGGAGATTTTTAGGGATAAAAGTTTGTCGCCATTCAATTAGCGGGCGCAATGTTGGGTATCAATTTACTCGGCGTAACATTATCTTTCACAATATAAAAAAAAAAGTTGGGCTAACTTTACTGTTGTCTTATTTTTTAATTAAAAAAAAGTGTATTTTTAAAAAAAATAAAAAGTGCGATTGTAAGACCGCTGCGCAAATACAGTGTGTGACAAAGTATTGCAATGACCATTTTATTTGCTAGGGTGTTACAAAAAAAAAAAAAAAAATTATAATGTTTGGGGGTTCCAAGTCATTTTTTAGCAAAAAAAATAAGTTTTTAGCTTGTAAAACACTGAGTCTGAAAAAGAGGCCCGGTCCATAAGTGGTTAATGTGCGTGTAAAAATACTTTTGACAATATAATGTTTGTGGAAACAACGACTTGCAGAAAGTCTATATTTGCATAGGTACCTCTTCAGGATTCCCTGTGCTTGGCATTTTCTGTACAGGTTCACTTTGAAGCCACAAGACTACAACCATGCCCAATTACCAAAGCAAGGGGCAATGCACAAAGAACAATAGCCCATAGCAACCAATTCTAATCAGTCTGTCAAAATGGGATTCCAATTGGCAGCACCATCTTAAATAAATAGGTCTCTAGATGTGTGTAAATATAGTGGTGTGAGGAAAATTTCATTGCTCGTTTCTGACACAAAATGTGAAAAATAGGAAATATATTAAGCATGAGGCTTTACCTTTATCCTTTTTTTGAGAGGATGATTCATCCCCTGTGAAAAAACAAAAAAAAAAAAACATACATTTTAACTGTAACATATGCATCAAAAGAGTGAGAATGCAAACAGACTTCCGATTTATACAGCAGAAGATTTTATGGGCTTAACAGACATCACACATTACTAACCTGCTTCTGAGGAGAAATGGACATGACATGATTTTATGTGTCAGTAAATGACCTTCATAAACAAGCTTAGCTTACCCTTTATATTATAAAAGAACAAAGTCATGGAAATGTACTTTACATAGACTTCCATAAAGGATCGGTAAAAAATAAAAAACAAAAAACACATTTATCTAGGTGTCCACTGCTACTTAGAATTGTAAATGTTAGAAGGTAATCAACATTCCCATCCATCAGGAACATTCTCCACATACAGAACCTCAGCAATAAATCCCGCTTCCATATTTTTGGTGTGAAACAAAGGGCTGGGACAACGAAAACTTTTTTTGCATAAATGGCCCTGAACCTGTATAGAACCCTGTGACTACCTACCTGCATGCGTTTCACAAAGTGCCCAAGAGCCAATGCCCAAAGCAACATTACAGGCTGTCCCCAAGGTATTACCTAGCTTGCACTAATCCGGATGCAATGCTTCTATTGTTATAGTAAAAGGCAGTGAAGAGTTGAGTAACCACTTCAATACCGGACACTTTCAGCCCCTTCCTGCCCAGGCCGATTTTCAACTTTCAGCGCTGTCACACTTTGAATGACAATTGTGTGGTCATGCAACACTGTATCCAAATAAAATTGTTACATTTTTTTTTACACAACTAGGGCTTTATTTTGGGGATATTGATTCACCCCTGGGTTTATTTTTTTGCTAAGCAAAAAAAGACCGAAAATGTTTAAAAAAAAAAAAAAAAAAAACACACGTTTTTCTCAGTTTCTGTTCTAACATTTTGCAAATAAATAATCTTTCTTCATAAACTTAAGCCAAAATGTAAATTGCTACATTTCTTTGGTGAAAATAATCCAAATCAGTGTATATTAGTCTGTAGGAAATTTATAGTATCCACAAACTATGGTGTGTATTTTAGAGCTGCTCGGTCAATTGTATATAGAATCGCAATCTCGATTCACCCCCCTCCCCCCCGCAAACTCCAGCCTGGATTAACGCAATTTTTTTTGATGTAGCCTGGACCGGAGGAGAAGCTGTCTGAACCAGCGTGGAACGCAAATGGCACCGATATCGGAACCGACAACAGAAACCGGAACTCACGTCAGTCAGCAGAGAGCATAGTGCCCGGCCTGGACTGCACAAGCGCAATCAACACGCCGCTTGCTCCCGATGCTCGGGCTGGTTATTCATTTAATACAGCAAGGGGTGGATGCTTTTCTCAAAGGGGCGGAGGTATGGTTAGACATTTAAACAGAATGAACACGATGCCCAGGGCTGGTTATTATAATGGGTCGATGCTTTTCTCAAAGGGGCGGATGTATAAAAGCATCTGCCCCTTGCTGTCTTTATAACCATACATCCCCCCTTTTGAGAAAAGCATCCGTCCCTTGCTGTATTAAATGAATAACCAGCCCTGAGCATTGGGAGCGAGCGGCGTGTTGATTGCGCATGCGCTGCCTACAGCTGATTTTTTTTTTTAAATGACCATTTTAAATAATCGCAAGAGAATCGCGATCTTTAGTCTAAGCAAAAGAATTGCGATTCGATATATATTTTTACATACTGTCACCAGTGTAGTACAGCATCATCATACAACTGGTGTGGCAGTGATCAAAGATCATATTTTTTAAATACTTTCTTTATTACGCTTTTTTTTTTTTTTTACATACTGTGACCAGAGTGATACAGTGTTACCATGGTAAAATTACTACTTTGGGGAGGCGATTATTTTTTTACGTTTGGTTCACACTTATGCGATGTGGGAACCAGCGGGTTCCCGCATTGCACCTTAAACGCTGTCGGTTCACACTGCCCTCTGCAATCTGCTGTGGGTGTCAATAAAAAGTTAATGACACCTCAGATCAGTTTGCAGATTGCAGTGCAAACTGAAATGGTGCAGGAATCAGATCGTATAGGTGTGAACACCCATACGATCCAATTTCAGTGCGGACCAAAAAAAGGGTCCTGCACCATTTTGGTGCGAATGCGATGCAAATTCAGCCATACAAAAACAGTATGGCTGAATTTGCATCGCACAGACATCGCATGTGATCTGCACAGCAATGAGTTGCGAATCAAATGCGATGTCTGGCATTGCACAAGTGAGAACCGAGCATTACACACTATGATTGTTTACAACAGTGATCATCACAATTATAAGCAACCGTTTTTTTCTAAATATAATCCATTCATTGTGTACTATTGTGATCTGCTATGATTGGCCACAGCTAATCACATGGTAAAGGTGGGCTGTGATTTGCTCTGTTTGCACCATGTGATCACTGTGACCAATCACAGAGGTCAACACAATAGTACACAATGGATAGTATGTATAGAAGCCATCCATTGTGTAAAATTGTCATGTGATCTGCTGTGATTGGTCACAGCAATCACATGGTACGGTGGACACAGCGTGTGACAGAATGCGGCCCGACCCTGGGAGGACATCGTATGACATCTACTCAGGATGGGAGAGCTCCAACTTGGCCATCATGTGTCTATAGGCTGAACGGGGAACAGTTAAAGAATTCAAAGAAAATAAGAAACGTCCATGAATATCCTGTATCTTGTACTGTATCACTAAAACACGCAATTTCTGAATAAATCTAAATTTTTCCCTCCAATAGTCACATAACCAAAACCTAAGTTAAGCAAACCTAAAAAAGGTAATGTTAGATTTGTGGGGCTTGCATATTTTCAACTAAAAGTAAATTAGAGCTCATTAAACAATACCTATCATTCAAAAAAATCTTGACGAAACACAAGCAGTGCCTTTTCGAAACATCGTCCAATAAATCTGTTTATGTTGCTTTAATACAAAACCTACGAGTGCCTCTTCCATTGGACAGTTTGCATCCACATGTCCTGAGTGCACTCAGTCTTTGTCCTTAAATGCAGTGCCCATCTGACTTTTTTTTTTTTAAATGTGAAAAAAGTAGTACTGAAGGCTGATGCTCTTCAATGTTTCAGGACTATGATTAGGGAGAAGACTGGCCAATAGCAAACACTGGGTGTTGAACTTGGATATGATCACCAGGTGTTGAAGCATGCATATTAGAGTGCAATAGATTTTCAGGGATCACAAGTCACCCTTATAGACTTCTATAGACTTACTACCCTGTTTCCCCGAAAATAAGACCTAGCGAGATTGTTGGGGATGGCTGCAATATAAGCCCTACCCCCCAAATAAGCCCAAGCTGTAGGTCTTATTTCCAGGGTAGGGCTTATCTTCAGGGAAACAGGTTAGGGCTTATATGGGGGTTAGGGCTTATTTTGCAGCCATCACTGACAATCACGCTAGGTCTTATTTTCGGTGGAAACAGGGTATTTCATGTATGTGATCAGTTTAAGTAACAAAAATCATTTTTACTGCCAGGCTTATATACTGGTTACCTGTTCTTTAGCCCCTTAAAAAAACTTTCCTGTGGCTGGTAGCAGTTTTTTAGCTTCTTTGTACACTGAGCGGCACATGTGCCATGTAGTGTTCAGTCCCTGTCCGTGAATGGGCTGTGTCGGGTACAATGTAACTCCTGCATATACAGGAATGACATCAGTGGCCAACCCAATGGTCAAACAGAAGTGCCATGGGACCCAGATGTTTTGGTGGAGGAGATGGTAGCAGATTTAGTTACCTGTGCTTATCTAGTGTTGTGTAAAACGACAGTAGCACGTTAATGCAGACATCCAAAAGGAGCCTGCACATACCCACTGCCATCTTCCATGGCTTTAGGGCACTCCTCACAATTCAATTTGCTCTTGGCCCAGTCCCCTCCAACAGCTGTCTATTGGTCAGTGTGGAAGCACAATGATGGACCAATATCTTCAGGAGGTGGCATGGGGAGGGCAAGCACCGACTTCAGATGAAGGCTCTATTCGCAATATTGCATTGGGGTACCACACATTTCCACAATGCATGTAACTATGTGCAGAGCCATTAATATTGAATGGCACCCCAACTCACCTCAGCAGAGTACAGACCATGAACCATATGTGCATTGTGGTGACTGAAAAACATGCTGTACGTCTTAAAACTTTTAGAAAGTTTCCAGCACTTTTAAAAGGAAAGGGCTGCCCTAACAAGTGGTACCGCAGCACCCTGACACAGTAGGCCTATGCAAATAGACCCTTAGGGGCATTCCTGAAAACAGCAGAGGAGATGTGTGGGCACTTCATGCTCCTGCAATCTTACATAGGGTTAGGAGAGTAGAATTTCATCCTTTCAATTTGTGCAGGTCTATTTTTTTTGTTTTTTTAGATTGCACTGATCTGCAATGGCTAGCTTAATCCTAAGATCTACAATCAACTATGTATTGTAAGGCCTTGCCTGATTTTATATACCTCCCCTTTCCTTATATTATTCTTACCAACTCCACCTAGTGGAGCTTTGGGGGTAGGCAGCAGCCACACCCATTTTACCACAGCACGGAAAATAACTTAGTTCAACTGAGGGTTTACATATACTTTAGGGTGGAAAAGAACGCATCAAATTGAATTAGCCTAACACTAATGCCGCGTACACACGATCGGAATTCGTCGGAAAAAACTGACGGTTTTTCCGACGGAATTCCGCTCAAGCTGTGTTGCCTACACACAATAACACCAAAATTCCGACGGTCAATAGCTCCCATCGGACTGTTTCCATCGGAAATTCCGACCGTGTGTACGCCGCATAACAGTGAATTCCTATTCTTGAAAATGATTATTAACATCTGGTGGTAATGGAAGACACTATTTTCAGTTTTGGCATGTCAGTGACCGTCCAACTCTGTTTTTCATGCATTGTAACTGCTGTGCATTTTATATGCATTACCATTCATTTCTATGGAAGGTGCAATTTGCTGGTAATAGCAAGGAGGTTTCTTTATGCACTAAGATACAGAGGCGTGAATGTAGTGCAAGATACCATTTAGAATCGGACAGCATATAGCACCTGACTTACTTTCCAGACCTCCCAAAAAGGTTTTAATAAAATGCACTTTTTGCTCTCCATGCAGGGGAAAGTGATAATGTACCCTAGAAGCACTCCCTCGTCACTCATCTTCACAGTCAGCACTGAAATAACTGGTGTTGGCAACCTGGGGGAGAAGTGACATTGAGCGGTGACAACACTCCACTGGACAGGTGACCTAGCAGTTGGCAGATATATCTCAGCACTTTCACAAAAGGAGAAAGTCACAATCTTTGGGTATAGTGGATGGTGAAGGATGAGCAAAAAGCAGAAAGGCAGCAATAGTAAGTATATGGGGGGCCTTTGCAGAAATACTGTTGTTTCTCCTTGCATGGAGAAAGAAGGTGAGACTAATGCTTACCACTTTCCATCCAGTGTGTGTGTGTGTGTGTGTGTGTGTGTGTGTGTGTGTGTGTGTGTGTGTGTGTGTGTGTGTGTGTGTGTGTGTGTGTGTGTGTGTGGATCACGGCTGCAGCATCGATCCAGATATTTTCAGCCTTTGATTTATTTCTCTTGTAAAAGGTAATCCGCCCAATCACTTTTACAGGCAGCAAAAGGAAGTTACCCCCTTCCCCGCCCATTGCATTTTCTGGGCTCTCCCAATCCACCCAGGGGTTCTGTTAGAAATCATGGGGCCCCATACAGCCTACCTACCCCCCTGAAATGGCACAGCCATGAGATGCTATGCTTCATGGTCATGGCAAAATATATATCCTCATAGGACAGGACCCATTCCAGTGAATGGCGCTGCTCTGCAAGTACCCTGCAAAGCACACAGTTGCTGTGTGCCAGTATGGGGTTAAAGCTGCAGTGAGGAGGCGATATGCCTCAATGACTGTCAAATGCTCTTTGAAGAGTGATTCAAATGCTAACTGCCCTTCAGGGAGTAAAGCACATCTGAATGTATTTTTTTTTTTAACTACTTTGTTTGGTAAAATATCAGGCATCTAAACAAACCACTGACGACACATTTGGAACAGAGAAAGGGACAGAGGACAGATTTATCAGTCCCTTTCTCTGTAGCCTCAGCTGCACTGGACAATCAATGAATGGGAAGTGCTCTGTGCTGAGAAACTTCCTGTTCATTCACAGTTTACTACGCTTCAGTGGAAGGAGCCGCTCCCCATCCTAAAAAGGATCCCCTTGTGTGCCTGCAACAGTCCATGGATGAGGGGGGGGAAGCAAGGCACAAAAGGGGCACACAGGGGGCCCGGACAGGAGGGGGATGTTGCGCAGATAGTAGAACCGATCCTCCTGCAGCAAAGTCATGGGGAGAAAGAGGAGTTCAAGCCATCAGTGCTGCAGGGGGATCCACAAGTGTCTGCAATAAAGCAGTATAGCTGGCCCTCCTGCTTGGCAGGTGCCTGGGCCCCCCTTTTGAACTGATGGGCTCGGGCCAGTACAGGAGGGCTGGCTGTACTGCCTTATTAGCAGCCCAGGATCCACCAGGGGGGCTTGGGACCAATGCAACTAGTTGCATCAGAAACAGGAAGCGACGAAAATGTATCCACTTCCAGTTTCAGTCCATTTGATTACAAGCCATTACCGACTTTTGAAGCAGCCAGTCAAACCAGTCTCAGTTTGATTGGCTGCTTTGAAGGGCAGACGAGAGATATAGGGTCTAATAGACCGCAGATCTCTCCATAAAGAGGACCTGTCATGACCCATGCTATCATAATGGATGTTATTTTTACAGTGGGTGAATTCTGAGGGTGCGTTGATGTCATCTCACAATGCAGGCATGGCAATGTGCTTACGTCATTCTCTGCTCTGTGATGGGGTGGCACCGCACGCCGAGAGACGCAGGGGGCCCATCTCAGAACGCCAATTCGATTTTGGCCACGCCCACTCCTGTACCCATACTGCCGCCTACAACCTTCCTAATCTCCGTTCTGGCCACCACTACTTTTGACTCCGTAAGATACAAGTGACTGGGTTATTTTACATTTTTCTTGGCCCGAACACAGACCCTCAACCTTTGACAATAGGTATAGTATATTTTAGGCATACTAGAAGTCTATGAGCTATACTTTATACATGTTTCAGGTTTGGCAAGTCTGGGCACCAGTAATCGCTAGTTTCTTTCCTCCCCCTTTGTGGGGTTGGGGGCCTCCCACGGTTGGTGAAAGCTATACATCGTTTTATTCTGTATGCCTTCTTTTCTATGCTCACTAGTGTTTATTAAACTGCAAGTAATTGATATACAACAACTTTGTATATGTAAATATACAGCGGATATAAAAAAAAAAAAAAAAAGTCTATACACCCCTGTTAAAATGTCAGGTTTCTGTGATTCTGTGAAAAAAATTAAAAAGATTAATCATTTCAGAACTTTTTCCACCATTAACCACTTCAGCCCCGGACCAATTGGCAGCCAAAGGACCAGGCCCCTTTTTGCGATTCGGCACTGCGTTGCTTTAACTGACAATTGCGCGGCCGTGCGACGTGGCTCCAAAACAAAATTGGCGACCTTTTTTCCCCACATAGTGCTTTCTTTTGGTGGCAAGTTTATTTTTTGCGCTATAAACAAAAATAGAGCGACAATTTTGAAAAAAATGCAATATTTTTTTGCTTTTTGCTATAATAAATATCCCAAAAAAAAAATATATAAAAAAACAATTTTTTCCTCAGTTTCGGCCGATACGTATTCTAAAAAAAAAAAAAAAAAAAAAAAAAAAAAAAAAAAAAAAAATCGCAATTAGCGATTATTGATTGGTTTGGGCAAAAGTTATAGCGTTTACAAAATAGGGGATAGTTTTATACCATTTTTAATAATATTTTTTTTTTTTTTTTTTACTAGTAATGGCGGCGATCAGCGATCTTTATTGTGACTGCGACATTATGGCGGACACATCGGACATTTTTGACACATTTTTGGGACCATTATCATTTATACAGCAATCAATGCTATTTAAATGCATTGATTCCTGTATGACAGTTGTAGTGAAGGGGTTAAAGTGGATGAAAACCCCAAATTTTTTTTTTTCTCAAGGCTAGTGCATGAGATATGTAAATCACCTATCACTCACAGCAAGGGGGCGTTTTTTATAAAAAGTTTAAGACTTTGTCAAGATTTCTTTAACTGAACAATAAAAGAGGATTGCTCAGGCCTCGAGTAAATCTGTGAGACTGGGCTCAAATGAAAGGAAATCTTACTCTCTACATTATGACATCAAAAAAAAAAAAAAACAATTGGGGTTTACATCCACTTTAATGTGACCTATAAACTGTGCAACTCAGTTGAACAACAGAACTGAAATCTTTTAGGTGGAGGGAAGTAAAATAAAAAAAAAAATATGGTTGCATAAGTGTGCACACCCTTAAAACTAATACTTTGTTGAAGTGCCTTTTGTTTTTATTACAGCACTCAGTCTTTTTTGGTAAGGAGTATCAGCATGGCACATCTTGACTTAGCAATATTTGCCCACTCTTTGAAAAAACACTCCAAACCTGTGAGATCGCGAGGGCAACTTCTGTGCACAGCCCTCTTCAGATCACCACACAGATTTTCAATTGGATTCAGGTCTGGGCCATTCCAAAGCTTTAATCTTTTTCTGGTGAAGCCATTCCTTTGTTGATTTGGATGTATGCTTTGGGTCATTGTCATGCTGAAAGATGAGGTTCATCTTACTGTTTCTTGCTTTCGAGCAGAAGTCTGAAAGCTTTGTGCCAATATTGACCAGTATTTGGATTTGTTTATAATTCTCTCTACTTTGACTAAGGCCCCTGTTCCAGATGAAGAAAAACAGCCCCAAAGCATGATGCTGCCACCACCATTCTTCACGGTGGGTATGGTGTTCTTTTGGTGATGTGCAGTGTTTTTGTGCTGAACATATCTTTTGGAATTATGGCCAAAAAGTTCAACCTTGGTTTCCTCAGACCAGAACACATTTTCCCACATGCTTTATGCTGTGTTCTTGCAAAATTTAGCTGGGCTTGGATGTTTTTCTTCGTAAGAAAAAGGTTTCTGTCTTGCCACCCTACCCAATAGCCCAGATATATGAAGAATACGGGAGATTGTTGTCATATGTACCACACAGCCAGTACTTGCCAGATATTCCTGCAGCTCCTTTAATGTTGCTGTATGAATCTTGGCAGCCTCCCTGACCAGTTTTCTCCTAGTCTTTTCATCAATTTTGGAGGGACATCCAGTTCTTGGAAAGGTCACTGTTGTGCCATATTTTCTCCACTTGATGAGGACTGTCTTCACGGTGTTCCATGGTATAGCTAATGCCTTGGAAAATTTTTGTACACTTCTCCTGACTGATACCTTTTAACAATGAGATCCCTCTAATGCTTTGGAAGCTCTGCGGACCTTGGTTTTTGCTGTAGGATGCGACTAAGAAAATTTTAGGAAAGACCTACTAGAACAGCTGAACCTTATTTGAGCTTAATCAGAGGCACTTTAAATAATGGTAGTGGCAGGGGTGTACTGACTCCTATTTAACATGAGTTTGAATGTGATTGCTTAATTCTGAACACAGCTACATCCCCAGTTATAAAAGAGGGTGTGCACACTAAAGCAACCACATTTTATTTTTACCCCCCCAAAAGATTTCAGATTGTTTTTCAATTGAGTTCTACAGTTTATAGGTCACATTAAAAGGTGGATAAAGTTCAGAAATTATAAAAAAAGTTTACATCACAGAGACCTGACATTTTAACAGGGGTGTGTAGACTTTTTATATTCACTGTATATCTGAATGGACTGTACACAGTATCTAGTAAAGTGTTTTTATGCACTATTGTCTGTACTTTGACAAAAGATTCCAATATATTCCCAAAACGACAGTGAAAAAGCTGCAATTCCTCTTTAGAAATATGATCTTGAGAGCTGGCAATGCGCTAAAATTTCCAAAATACTAACCAGTCCATCCGTCTGTTGCAAGGTAACCAACAGGTCCTACTGAGAAGGTCCTAGGCTGTGAATGACGTTTTTGAATGATAATGTGCAGCACAACACGACAAACTTTGTAAAAACAAATATAAGGAATACAATGACACGGAAATCTGGTTTACTCTTCTGTATTTTATTTGAGACAAAAATACAAAGAGGATTATTGTACATCATCTTGAAAATCCTATTTATGTTATCAAGGTTGGCACGCTTTCATAAAACACCAAGCTTTAAAAATCAGGAATGGAATAACTCCAAATAAAAATCAACTCACAGCATGAGACATCCAAAAATCTACAATTCTTATCCCATATAAAAAGGTCACAATATGTTTTTCACCCAATAATCGGTCACAGAATCAGCTACACAATGCATTAGGCATGACTGTAAACCCCTTTTTTGTAAAAGATGGAAAATTATAAAAATGTGAACTTTTGTTTACTTCTTAGACCCCCTACCACAAAATATGGCTCTGTTAAAAATATGTATTAGCATTCACAAAATAGATATTTTTTTGTTTTCCTATTCTAAGACATAAAAAAAAAAAAAAAAAACTCACATCTTTGGAACATTATTGCTTGTCCACTCTGCCCTGGAGTGACAATAGTAATAAAATGTTGTGCATATGGACTTGATCCTACAACTCAAAAAAAAAGTTTCTCTCAGCCACCAATCACAGTCAAAATTCTAGGGCAGATTTAAACCGAACTGGCCACACAGAAAGCAGAAAGAGGATATTGCACCTGACATGATTAAGAAGTGCCAATCTTAAAAAGGCACCACTAACCCAGTAAGGCCGACCAAATACGGAGAAAATGTCTTTCCTGCAAACACAGACAGGGGGGGGCTGGAGAACCTGGGAGAAGACAGTGATTATTGCTAGCTGCTATAGGAGCTGGAAGCGATAGTCGCAGGTAAAACCTGGCATGCTGGTTGTGCACAAAATGACCAACCAACTTGGTGCATTCAGCCTACCCATACACGGTCCAAATCTGGGCTGGTTAGATGCCCTGGATTGGATAAATTCGATTAAGGCAAACAAAGGAAACTTTTTTACTTTAGCATTGTTCGTAGCTCAGATTGCTTCCAACTACTCTTTCAAGCTATATGGATAACCAGTAATCATAATACGAAATCACTCTACCTGGGGAAATTACTGCTGCCAGTTGCAGATATGCTGGTCACATACATCTAGGCTTTGGTCGCATAATCTTTGCCGAAGGGCAGGAACATACAATATGAACCTGATCTTCCCTGCAGAGATTATACATGCATATGTCTTTGATATGAATAATATTGGAGGACGCCTGGAGCAGCAATTTCCCCAGGAGTGAGTGTGTATTTCCTGTTACTCTTTATCCATCCTGGCAAGAAAACTACCACAGTCTTAACTTATTAAAGTATAGGTCCAATATAGCAACATCATGTAAATAATAATGAGTAAACCATAGCACCCACACATCTGATAACTACTGGCTCCTCATATAATTATACTTCTCACAATGTTGTTGTTTCCCAAAATTTGACTGGAGATGACCATGAAATTAAAAAAAAACAAAAAAAAAACACAGAGACACACACACACACACACACACACACACACACACGTACACACACACACACACACACACACACACACGTACACACACACACACACACGTACACACACACACACAAAACACACACACACAAACCTTTGCAGGGTCTGAAAACTAACAAATGCTTTAAGATTGGCACTTCTAAATCATGTAAGGTGCAATATCCTCTGTCTGCTTTCTGTGTGGCCAGTTGGGTTTAAAATGTGCCCTAGAATTTTGAGCCACCCAAATATCCTTCTATAGCCATATATGACGATACAAGTACAGCCCTAACCAAGAGCTCACCTAAAACTGTCACTTCTTCCAGAGGCTCCTTTACATGTTCCCCTTTATTTTCATCCACATGTTCAGACATAGGACAGGTTCTACTCTTTTACCATCCAGTCCTAAGCTGTCAATTATAGTCCCACCACAAACTACCTTAGACCAACAATAGGTGGCCAGATGTTTGAAGGCTAGTTTCACAGTAATTTTACCACCCAATTTACATACCAATTTCGTGATGGTATAAGGCCCAAAGAAATATGGTGAATTGCTGATTGGATTATATATTGGCTACCACTGGCACATAGTTACATAACAGACCAATTAGCGTAATTCTCTAGATTTAGCACAAATTCTGGCTGTCACATAGACCATTAACAGGTGTGACAACTACATAACGCTATCCTTAAAACAAAGCATTGGGGTCTTTTTTGTGAGAGGATTACAATTATTGGTACATGGAAACTAACCTCTTTCATTTAAAATATGAAATTTCATTAGGTTTCCTCCCTGCAAAAGCAGGTTTAATTTGTTCAAGTTTTAGTTTCTACAAATACCACACTGCATTACATAACATGAATGTCTTCCCCCACAGCAACGGGAAAACAAAACCATTGTTACAGAGCACAGGACACCAGTGTACACAATTCTATAGGCTTACACTGTATAAAATGAATGGAATGCCAATGCCCAGATATCCGTAGCACGATTACAGGGTACAGAACGCACATCAGTTTTCACAGCTGCAGAGCATAAGAGGCATTTCCATCATTTCCATACTACACTGGGCTCCCGAATAACCGAGTCTGACTATTTGCATGTCCTAAAACCCTGAGTACTGTGCAGCCTGACAAGGGAAGAGGTCAGTAGAAAAATACTAACACTAAAAAAAAAAAAAAAAACAACGTCTTCTCAGAGTTAAGGTTGCTATAGTTCTATAATTAACACTATAAGTAGTGATTGTCTATGCATAGTACAATGGAATCGTCACATTAGGAAGTGCATTTAACTCTAAAGAAGGAATACTAAAATACCCATCAATGGGTCTCATTTATAAAAAAGCATCTGAAACAAACATCCAGATTTCCCCTGCTTAGCACAGGCTAGAAAATGGTGCTGCAATCCAATTGTCTGCTCAGCTAATACCTTTCTGATCCATGGTTTTCGATCATCCAATGGGAAAAAGGACAGCTCTGCCCACTGCAACCAATTTCCCTCCTTTCAATTAGTCATACAGCAATGGAAATGGAGACTGGCTGGTTGTTACGGCCAACAAAACATTCAGACACTGCTATGCATGAAGCCCACAGTGAATAAAATATATGAAGCATCTGAAAGGGAAGCGTCTGTTTGTGCCCTGCACACCATGCAAGTATTCACCATGCTGTAGTGCATAAGCCTAGAATTCACTGTAAGTGCATAAGTACTAATCTGACACCCGCTTGTTATTTGTGCTACTAAAATAGTGAGATCACAACAAACTACTGCCCCTATTTTTTTTTTCTTTTTTTTACTGTTAGTGTTCACTTATTCATTATAAATTACATACAAAAGGCTCAAGCGCACCCTACAGGAGATTTAGGTATGTACCCACAACAGAAGTAATATATTAACATCTAAAAACAACCAGACCCAATGCTGCTACTTCATAAATAGAATAACACACGGCCCACTGAATAGATACAAACAAACTGCAAACTTAGCATCAAAACAAGAACAAAAAATGTACACACACACGGAAACACAGATCTCCACTAAACTGAAAGAATATTTTTTTTGGAAAATACATAAAAACAAAAAAAACAAAAACATTAAAAGTGTACCAAAAAAAAAAAAAAAAAAAAAAGTCTACATTTCTAAAATGATACGTTCTCTCCCAGAAACTGCTTTGTAATTTATTTCATGGGTCCAATTAACCCCTCTGCTCTCTTGTGAAGTGTTTGGTTAGGGCTGGTCCTCTTGATGTAGGGGCAGTCTTTTTGAACTTCTTAAGTATCTGTAAAAATAAGGGGAGATCTAAATTAAAGGACCAACCAAAAGCATACGAAATATAAAATAGTTTACTGTATCAACACAAATTTGAATATTAAATTAATTAAATCAGCCAGACTTGCTGACACGTGCTTGTCATGCATATACAGTAGAGCCAGCCATTAAGTGTCAAGAGGAGTTCATGGGTTCCTCATGAAACAGGTTCTGTTTACAGGAATGCCAGTCAAGATCTTAAAAAGGCGGTCTCTGTTGTGCCAATTTTAATGGGAATGTACAGGAAAAATGGAGGTCTCTCAATATGCCCACGTTTGGGTTTACTGAGACCAGGAACTGCATTAGCAACTTACATTTCCAGCACCACTTGCTGGATCACTATGCTACTGTGGCCTTCAAAAACACAAATGTCCATTATTTCCACTTTATTCCAATGGACAGACCTTAGGCAACTGGATGGTTGTCCCCCTCTTCTTATGAACAAGAAAGGTTTCATATAATTGGGACCACTTCATCTACTAAAGGAGGAAGCCATATTAAGAAATCACCCTTTTTTTTAAAAAAAGTACAGTTTGAGAATAGTCATGCTCCTACTTTCCCTGGTGCTGTTTTAATGACAGGTAGGTTTTTATGCATTTGAGAAAACTAAAGATAAAATTAAAAATCAATAAACCATCTACACTATTAACCACAAAAAAAAAAAAAAGAAGAAGAGCTCCCATTCCAACCCGATTCCCAAAGTGCAACAATGCTCACTCTGAAGAATCCAATCATTATCGATGAGTGTTGTGTCTCTTGTCCTGTAAATGTTTTTAGGTGCTCCCATTTAAACGTCTACGGGGCCAAAAAATAAGCGATTTTGCTCTAGTCTTAGTTGCCAAAAAAACAAAAAACAAAAAAAAAAAAAAAAAAAAAAAACACCCCTAAATCTTGTGGCTACACTCAAGCCAAGTGTGAACAGAAAATTAAAATATGTATTTTTAAATAAAACAGATTATTATGATGAATATAGAATATATTAAAAGTATCTAAAACGCGAAGAAAAAAAAAATGTAATCCTGCATCTTTGCAAAGTGAACACTAAAGCGCTGATAGGAGAATTAAAAATATTAAAACGCTCTATTCAACCAAACAAAGAAGATCTTTTTGGGGGTTGCCTACAGCTATACAACTCACATGTGCCCAGTAGGTGTTTGCGCATTCAAATCCTGCTAATGGTCAGGCTCAGATAGGGGGCTGTCAGCCCTTTCCTCCTCACTGTGCTGTGCTTAGCACTGTCACTTGGGCTCCTCCTCCCGACGCGTATCATCACAGGTCATGTGACTTGTGATATGCGTCAGGAGGAGGAGCCCAAGTGACAGTGCTAAGCACAGCACAGTGAGGAGGAAAGGGCTGACAGCCCCCTATCTGAGCCTGACCATTAGCAGGATTTGAACGCGCAAACACCTACTGGGCACATGTGAGTTGTATAGCTGTAGGCAACCCCCAAAAAGATCTTCTTTGTTTGATGGTTGAATAGAGCGTTGCGCAATGTTTTTTTGTTTGTGTCTTTTTCTCTTTTATATCATACCGGAGCAAGATATCAGGAGGAACCAAAAGGAAAAAAGCCCCACATTCCCAGCATAAAGGGAAGTTTCTTTTTTTCTTTTTTTTTTTTCTTTCAGTTCTAGCATTTATAATTGTGTCCCGGATATCATTAGTGGATGTGAAGAGTAATTTCATTAATCATCTAACTCATTTAATGGACTGTTATCACCTATGGGATTAATATAATATTTAATTGGCGGCCGTTTACCCATTAATTCATCAATTAATTGGCTAATCCATCAGGTCTAGCCTGTATTGGCTTTTGGAATTTATATATCCCCATATGCATCATTGGCATAAACTGGATATTTCCTTTCTTTGATACATTATAACACTTACTTGTTTTTACTCACATTTTGAAGCACTTTATTTAAAACACATTGTATCTACTTTTAACACATTGTGTATTTATTTATTTATTAAATTGGTTACAACCTCATTGTAACTTGAAGTTTATATATATTTTTGTGCACCTGGGATTGTCACGCAAGCACTTATATATTTTACTATACCACAACATTTGTCTTTTAACCTCACCTGCTGATCTAAATAGACTAAGGTTGATATTGCGCACTATTTATACTCTAGTATTTATTTGCAAATCCTAAATCTTTCCAGTCCTTAAGCTGGCCATACATAGATCGAAATTTGGCCGGTTCGAGATTGACTTCTGTACAACCATGCCGCCTTAGCCTCCGCAACATTTCCAGAATACGCCCCTTTTTAACTAATGACCCCACCAAGCTTCTAACTCACTCCCCGGTTATATCTCTAGCTCCCTTGTCACCTCCTCCCATGCTCGCCTCCACGATTTCTCCAGCGCTTCTCCCATCCTTTGGAACTCTCTACCCCAATCTGTCTGACTGTCCCCTAATCTATCCATCTTTAGACGATCCCTGAAAACCCTTCTCTTTAAAGAAGCTTATCCTGCTTCTAACTAACACTGTTTTACTTCATCAGCTCATCCCCCACAGCTATTACCTCTTGTATCAATTGACCCTTCCTTTTTAGATTGTAAGCTCTAATGAGCAGGGCCTCCGATTCCGCTTGTACCAAAATTGTAATGTAATCGTAATGTCTGCCTTTATTTTGTTAAGCACTGAGCAATAATACAACCATAGCCCGTCTCTTTTTTTCGCTCAATCAGTGGTGCCAGCTATAGCTGGCATCACTGATCATTGTATTCTGACAATGAGAACTCTACCCACTGTCAGAATGCAGTGAATCACATTTTTTTTTTTGGTTTAATCCTCTGGTTGAAAAAAAATAAATGCAAAAAATAAATGCATCTTAGGTAGGATGGTGGGAGCATTAGCTCTCTTTTTCTAGGCTAGAAACATTTGGCAAATACCGAAAAATACATGTTACTGTATTCTTTCCAGAAATCTGGTGTACTTGTAGCCTCCTATGCACAAAACTAAAACAAACAAGGTTAATCGCCATTCCCAAGAATACCCCCTCCCTATGTGACAGACTAGGAGTGGAGAAGGTGTTTATAGTCCAAATCAGGGTACATCCAAAAAACGGACAACCCAGCTTCTCCATAAATACAGTAACTCGCTAGGACAGGAAGTAGATTACGGGCTAGATTACCAGGTTAAAATAAATGAAAAATCCACCTCATCTGACGACTGGTAAAATATATTATTATTTTTGGAAATTTTTAACTGCAATAAATATTTGATCCTCAAAGAGGTGAACAGTCAGCCAAGTCTGCAAATATTGCCTTTAACCCTTCCACCCCCCCCCCACCCCCATGAGCTTTGCTGGAAACCTTTTACTTTATTTCTCATGAAACTACTACTGACCACCATCTACATCAATGTGGGATTTCTGTCTCTTCTTGCCTCCCTTGAACTCTTCTTTTTGATAAACTGTACAGACTGAAGCCATACTGTACATTATTGGCCTATAGAAATGTCTACTTCAAGAAAAGCAAAATGGAGAAAATGGTGTACTTATTTCTAAATCGGCTACTAAAAAAAAAAAAAAAAAAAAAAAAAAAAAAAAAAATCTATATACAAAATAGTAATGATTTAATAGCAGTACCTTTGTTTAAAACAGAATCTACAGCTTAGGGAAAGTATGAAGTAAATTACAAAGCAGTCCGTAGTAGAAACCAATTTAGTACACGTTATTGTATTATATATGATCAAAAAAATTTAAGAATCATTGTAGAACAAGAAAAAAAAAAAGGCATTAAATGTACATCAGGAACCAAAGGCTTCCAGATTTCCACCATATCATAAATCTGCTTCTTCTGCCACCGCAGACAAAGCCTCGTGGCATACACCTACATACACATTCTGGTGCACACAGAAACCTTTAATATCATTTACTCTACGGAATTCTGAAAGTAACATGACTTGACGTACCTGTCCATGATAAAACTTAATTCCAATTAAAAAAATAGCTCATTTGTCCCTCCTGTTGAGGAGAAAAAATGACGGTGGAGCAGTACTCGCACATCGCAATGGGAGAGCCGTTCAGCCCAGAAGGCTTTACATCCCAAAAATTGTCATGTAACTGGAAGAAACTTGGATTTAAAAGGTATACCTGAAATGAAGTTTGGCCTTCATCTTCTGAAACATGTTACATCCCCTTTTGAGTGTGGAACATGTAACATGTTCCCGCTTCTGCAGTCGCTCATGAATCTGAGCACCTGGTGTGAAAGCAGTACAGGGAGAAGTTCCCCGTAGTACATTACTATGGTAACACTATTGCTCTGGTCACAACATGTTAAAGAAATCTTTTACATACCGAGACCAGTCAGTGCCCCTGTTCACCACCATACCAGTTAAATTAGGTCTTCATTTTCCAAAAAATCATGACAAAAAATTACAACTTCAAAAAACTTGCCATGCCTCTTACTAAATACCTTGGACTGTCTACTCTCCAAAGAGGGGTCATTTGGGGGGATATTCGTATGGTCCTGGCGTATTTGGGCCTCAAGAAAATGATAGGCCATCAGTACATCAGGATTGATCAATTTTCAGATATATACCATAGTTTGTGGACTTTCCTACAGTCTAAATAATAAACACTGATTTGAGTTATTTTCAAAGAAATGTAGCAGAATACAGTTTGGACTAAATCTATGAAGAAAGATTATTTATTTGCAAAATTTTATAACCGCAACGAAATTAAACTTTTTATTTCACAATTATCAGTATTTTTTTGTGTATTTAGCAAATAAAAAAAACCCAGCAGTGATTAAATTCCCACCAAAAGAAAGCTCTAATTGTGTGAAAAATATAATGAAAATTTCATATGGGTACAGTGTTGCATGACTTTATAATTGTCATTTAAAATGCGACAGCGCTGAAAGCTGCAAATTGGCCTGAGCAGGAAGGGGGAGGGGGGGGTGCCCGGTATTCAAGTGGTTAAATACCTAGTCAGCATACATTTTATACATAAAGAAATGGGTGGGCTTGGCACACTTTACCAGGCCAAGACTCCCTGTCAAGCACAATAGTTATTATAGTTTATGCCTATAATCACCACTCTTGCTGTGTCGCATATGAGGAGCAGCACAGCAATCTATCTCCAGGGTAAAACACGATACCCACCCTTGGGAAGAAGCACCAAATGAAGCCTCCTCCGGGACAGAAAACATCTATTTGCTAGCCTTGGGGACAGCCAGCAGCCTCATTAACTACCAGAACACATTAAAACATCACATGCATTCATGTATTTTACAGCCACCCAACTGTACCAGATGAATCCTTCAGGTGACATACAGGAACAGATTAGTTAAGTCTCCTGACTACAAAATGGGTCAATAGATGTATGCTCCAATATTAGGCACGACCAGTGGCGGACTAAGGGGGGTGCGGGGGGGGGGGGGCCGCACCGGGTGCCACACACTGGCGGGGTGTCAGGCCGGCGCCCCCCTCCGAAATTGAAGCAGAGACTGAGCGTGCCGAGCGCGGATTTAATTTGCACTCCCGACCCGAGGTACATTATGGGTCTGAAGGGGGGGGGGGGAGGCACTCTGTATTGTAGTTGGGGGGTCTCCACTGAAGGGGGGGGTCTGTACAGTAGGGGGGGGGGGGTCTCCACTGAAGGGGGGGGTCTGAATTGTAGGGGGGGCTGTATTGCAGGCGGGTCTGTGTAACATACAGGTGCTGTGTAATGTAAAGGGGTCCAGAGGCGCAGGGTGCTGTGTAATGTAAAGGGGTCCCGAGTGCTGTGTAATGTAAAGGGGCCCAGAGTGCTGTGTAATGTAAAGGGGCCCAGATTGCTGTGTAATGTAAAGGGGCCCAGAGTGCTGTGTAATGTAAAGGGGCCCAGAGTGCTGTGTAATGTAAAGGGGCCCAGAGTGCTGTGTAATGTAAAGGGGCCCAGAGTGCTGTGTAATGTAAAGGGGCCCAGAGTGCTGTGTAATGTAAAGGGGCCCAGAGTGCTGTGTAATGTAAAGGGGTCCATAGGTGCAGGGTGCTGTGAATTGTAAAGGGGTCCAGAGTGCTGTGTAATGTAAAGGGGTCCATAGGCGCAGGGTGCTGTGTAATGTAAAGGGGTCCAGATGCTGTGTAATGTAAAGGGGTCCTGAGGTACAGGGTGCTGTGTAATGTAAAGGGGTCCAGAGTGCTGTGTAATGTAAAGGGGTGTAGGGTGCTGTGTAATGTAAAGGGGTCCAGAGTGCTATGTAATGTAAAGGGGTCAGAGGTGCAGGGTGCTGTGTATTGTAAAGGGGTCCAGAGTGCTGTGTAATGTAAAGGGGTCCAGAGGCGCAGGGCGCTGTGTATTGTAAAGGGGTCCAGAGTGCTGTGTAATGTAAAGGGGTCCAGATAGCTGTGTAATGTAAAGGGGTCCAGAGTGCTGTGTAATGTAAAGGGGTCCAGAGGTGCAGAGTGCTGTGTATTGTAAAGGGGTGCAGGGTGCTGTGTAATGTACACAGTAGTGACAAAGAGATATTTAAGGATGCAGAGGTTTGAAGGGGCACAGTGGGGTGTTTTTACGTTTTAAGTTGGGGGGGGGGGGGGGGTGCCAGATATAGGATCCGCCCCGGGTGCCAAATGCACTAGGTATGCCCCTGGGCACGACTACAGAAGAAGAATAATTTAGAAGCCATAGCAGACTGGAGTGTAAGGTTTCAGTCTTTAACTAGCCATTGCATTTGGCATGACACACAACAGAATCTGATACAGACATCTTTCATCAGCAACATGCAGTTGTATCAGCAAAGTCTTATGGTGTTACTTCACGGAGATTACAATTGCAATCCCAGATCACATGTAGGCTGGTCTAATTTGTGAACATCAGCAAAAAAAAAAAAAAAGAAAAACCCTTCCAGTTAAGCAACCCTTATAGTTCACATTGACGGGCGTTCTATTTAAATGCTGTGTGTTTATTGAAACACATAAAACTGCATTAGTATGGAACTGCAGTGTTTTTGCAATTGCCCTGCTTTGCCTACAGTTCAGATGCACTCTAATAGGACATGCTGCATCCAAATCATACCAAATTAAGCTTCTGAACTGCCATGTGTACAGCTCAACTGAAGTCATAGGCCCCTTTCACACTGGGGCGGTTTTCAGGCGGTACAGCGCTAAAAATAGCGCCTGTACACCGCCTGAAAAAAACGGCCCCATTCACTCCAGTGAAAGCCGGCGGGCTTTCACACTGGAGCGGTGTGCTAGCAGGACCGCAACAAAAGTCCTGCTAGCAGCATCTTTGGAGCGGTGAAGGAGCGGTGTATTTACCGCTCCTATACCGCTCCTTCCCATTGAAATCAATGGGAAACCGCGGGGATACCGCCCGCAAACCGCCGCTGCAGCGGCGCTTTGCGGAGGTTTTTTAACCCTTTTGCGACCGCTAGCGGGGGTTAAAACCACCCCGCTAGCGGCCGCATACCGTGGGTAAAACGATGGTAAAGCAGCGCTGCTTTACCGTCGCCGCCTCGCCCCAGTGTGAAAGCAGCCATATGGATTTCACCGACGTGCGTTTGATGAGCGCTTCACACATACAAAACACAGAAAGTAGCATTAGTTAGCAAGAGCCCTTTAGCCACTAAAAGAAAAAACTGCATTCCTGAGAAACCACAGTGAGACTAAGTGCACTTTCACACTGAGCCGCCCCGGGCGTCGGCGGTAATGAGTTACCCTAATTTTAGCTGCACTTTTTCGGCTGCTTGCAGGGGTTAAAAACACCCCACTAGCGGCTGAAAAGGGTTAAAAGTGCCAGCAAAATTGCCGCTTTGCCAGCGCTGCCCATTGATTTCCTAAAGCGCCTCAAAGAAGCTACTTGCAGGACTTTGAGCGTCCTGCCAGCACACCGGTCCAGTGTGAAAGCACTCAGGCTTTCACACTGAAGTGAGAGGGGAAGCGCTTTACAGGCGCTTTTTTTTGCGCTATAGTGCCTGTAAAGCACCTCAGTGTGAAAGGGGTCTTAAGGTGATCATATGTGGACTACAATAAGGTCTTGTTTACCTGCACGGATTACAGCGTACACCCATGCCATGTTTTTCCGCACAGGTGTTGTGTACATCTCCATACAAGCAGTTCTATTCCTATCAATCTGGGACGTAGCAGCTACACAGAAAACCGCTGCTTCCAATCTAACATCTGTGTAGGTTCATGGACCCGAATGCACAGGTCTGCCTTCAAGGCCATGCACCCGCACCAGATTAGGAGCAGCAGCTGGATCCGTGCAGCCGCTACATCCCAATTGACATGAATGGGACTGCCTGCATGAAACACAAGTGCATCCACATGTGGGTAAACATGGCTCTCACATGGGAGTACGAGTGTAGCGCACCCATGTGAACGAGGCCTTAAAATCACTTGCTATAAAATCATTTTTGCTCTCATCTGCTCGCGATTTCCACCATCTGCCCCTTCCCCACCATTATCACACACTATGAAGACCAAGCAGCTTCTTTTGGTATGTGCCTCTAGCATGGCCAAGGACAGGCTGTTTTCTGGAAGACTGGATTATGATATTTTATTAATGCAATTCGCACAAACAAACCTTATAGCAAGCAGAATATAAAAGCTTTCCAATGACAGGATAACAGATAAAATTGAGTATATTAACCACTTCAGCCCCGGACCATTTGGCAGCCAAAGGACCAGAGGTCTTTTTTCAATTTCGCACTGCACTACTTTAACTGGTAATTGCGCGGTCATGCAATTTTGTAACCAAACGAAATTTGCGTCCTTTTCTTCCCACAAATAGAGCTTTCTTTTGATGGTATTTGATTGCCTCTGTGATTTTTATTTTTTGCGATATAAACGGAAAAAGAGCGAAAATTTTGAAAAAAAAAGATTTTCTACTTTTTGTTATAAAAAAAATCTAATAAACTCAATTTTAGTCAAACATTTGGGCCAAAATGTATTCAGCCACATGTCTTTAGTAAAAAAAATGCCAATAAGCGTATATTTATTGGTTTGCGCAAAAGTTATAGCGTCTACAAACTAGAGTACATTTTCTGGAATTTACACCGCTTTTAATTTATGACTGCCTATCTCATTTCTTGAGGTGCTAAAATGGCAGAGAAGTACAAAACCCCCCCAAATGACCCCATTTTGGAAAGTAGACACCCCAAGCTATTTGCTGAGAGGCATGTTGAGCCCATTGAATATTTTTTTTTTTAGTCCCAAGTGATTGAATAAAGACAAAAATAAAAAAGATTTTTTTTTTTTCAAAAAGTTGTCACTAAATGATATATTGCTCACACATGCCATAGTTATATGTGGAATTGCACCCCAAATACATTTTGCTGCTTCTCCTGAGTATGGGGATACCACATGTGTGGGACTTTTTGGGAGCCTAGCCGCGTACGGGGCCCCGAAACCCAAGCACCGCCTTCAGGATTTCTAAGGGTGCAAATTTTTGATTTTTCACTCCTCACTACCTATCACAGTTTCGAAGGCCATAAAATGCCAAAATAGCACAAAACCCCCCCAAATGACCCCATTTTGGAAAGTAGACACCCCAAGCTATTTGTTGAGAGGCATGGTGAGTATTTTACAGCTCTCATTTGTTTTTGAAAATGAAGAAAGTAAAGAAAAAAATAATTTTTTTTTCTTTTTTTTTTTCAATTTTCAAAACTTTGTGACAAAAAGCGACATCTGCAAAATACTCACAATACCTCTCAGCAAATAGCTTGGGGTGTCTACTTTCCAAAATGGGGTCATTTTGGGGGGTTTTATGCCATCTGGGCATTCCATGGCCTCCGAAACTGTGATTGGCAGTGAGAAGTGAAATAAAAAAATTACACCCTTAGAAAGCCTGAAGGCGGTGATTGGTTTTTGGGGTTCCGTACGCAGCTAGGCTCCCAAAAAGTCCCACACATGTGGTATCCCCGTACTCAGGAGAAGCAACAGAATGTATTTTGGGGTGTATTTCTACATATGCCCATGACATGTTTGAGCAATATATCATTTAGTGACAACTTTTTGTAAAAAAAAAATATATATATTTTTTTTTTCATTATTCAATCTCTTGGGACAAAAAAAAAAAATATTTAATGGGCTCAACATTGCTCTCATCAAATAGCTTGGGGTGTCTACTTTCCAAAATGGGGTCATTTGGGGGGGGGTTTGAACTGTCCTGGCATTTTATGCACAACATTTAGAAGCCTATGTCACACGTCACCCACTCTTCTAACCACTTGTAGACAAAGCCCTTTCTGACACTTTTTGTTTACATGAAAACATATTTTTTTTTTGCAAGAAAATTACGTTGAACCCCCAAACACTATATATAATGTTAAAGCAAAGGCCCTACAGATTAAAATGGTGGGTGTTGCATTTTTTTTTTCCACACAGTATTTGCGCAGCGATTTTTCAAACGCATTTTTTGTGGAAAAAATACACTTTTTTTTATTTTAATGCACTAAAACACACTATATTGCTCAAATTTTTGATGAAATAAAAAATATGATCTTAGGCCGAGTACATGGATACCAAACACGACATGCTTTAAAATTGCGCACAAACACGCAGTGGCGACAAACTACATACATTTTTAAAAGCCTTTAAAAGCCTTTACATGATACCACATTAGATTCACGGAGGAGGTCTACTGCTAAAATTACTGCCCTCGATCTGACCTTCGCGGTGATACCTCACATGCATGGTGCAATTGCTGTTTACATATGACGCCAGACCAACGCTTGTGTACGCCTTTGCGCAAGAGAAGGGGGGGCAGGGGTGCTTTTTTTTTTTTTTTTGTTTTTTTTTTTATTTATTTAGCTTTTTTATTTTATTTTTAAACTGTTCCTTCCATTTTTTTTCTTTGTTATGATTTTTATTGTTATCTCAGGGAATGTAAATATCCCCTATGATAGCAATAGGCAGTGACAGGTACTCTTTTTTTGAAAAAATTGGGGTCTATTAGACCCTAGATCTTTCCTCTGCCCTCAAAGCATCTGACCACACCAAGATTGGTGTGATAAAATGCTTTCCCCAATTTCCCAATGGCGCGGTTTATATCCGGGAGGGGGGACATTCCCTCCCACTGCTTGTAAAAGCAGTCTAGAGGCTAATTACCCGCTAGAATTGCTTTTACATGAAAGCCGATCACTGGCTGAAAAGAATGATACCAAGATGATACCTAAACCTGCAGGCATCATTCTGGTATAAACCATTCAAAGTCCAGCAACATACTGGACATATATTGTAATACTTTTTTTTATTCATGCAGCCTCTTGGCTGAACGAAAAAAAGAGATTGATTGGTGGGTATGCCCACCATTAGAATACCTCCCTTCATCTGCGAACGCTGCAGTTATGTGTGCTTAGTGTTTTGTAAGTGACAGTGATCGATCGATACTGCACTTGGGTGGGCTGGGCTGGGCGGAGGGGGAAAACGCAGGTGCTAGCAGGTATCTGGGCTGATCCCGCTAACAATGCGGTTTTTTTTGGAACCCTAAACTGCTGGGACGCTAGTATAGATCTGATCAGATCAGATATTGATCTGTTCAGATACTGTGCCACTAAGGGAGGTGTATGCTTTGTGCGTGGGTGTTTGCGGTACTGGCACTAACCTGGGGCGACGCAGACCTTATTTGACCCTAAAACCTAATTGATATCACCCGCCGGGCGATCAGGGGGTTAAACCGTTATTGGGTAATAAATGGCGGGTGCCCTGTAATATATGGGGGTACCTGAGCTATATAAAAACCTGACGGGGAACCTAAATAAAAAAAAACTGGCTAACCAGCGTCACAGTGACAGTTATACAGTGATACAGTGATCACTGGTGAAAGGGTTAACTCTAAAAAAAAAAAATGGTTACCTAGCGACACTAATGCAGCGATCAGAAAAACGATCGCTTAGTGACACTGGCAAAATGGGGGTACCTGACGCTATATAAAAACCTGACGGGGAACCTAAATTAACTAACTGGCTAACCAGCGTCACCAGTGACAGTTATACAGTGATCACTGGTGAAAGGGTTAACTCTAGGGGCAATCAAGGGGTTAAAACCTTATTTAGGTTGTAATATGGGGGTACCTGACCTATAAAACTATTTATGAACCTATATAAACATGGCGGTTACCTAAAAAAAAAAAATGGTTACCTAGCGACAGCAGTGACACTAATACAGCGATCAGAAAAACGATCGCTTAGTGACACTGGCAAAAGGGGGTGAAAGGGTTACCTGGGGGGCAATCAAGGGGTTAAACCTTTATTAGGGGGGGGTAGGGGGCTACCTTGGACCTAAAACTAACTGCCCTGACAGTTATTACAGTCACACTGACACTAATGCAGTGATCAGTAAAAAAATGATCAAAAAAAATCTGGGGGGTGATCTGAGGGGGTGATCTGGGGGGTGATCAGGGGGTGACAACTGTCTATACAATAGACAGGAAGGGGAAGCTTTTCATTGGCCAGGAGCGATCGAGGGGGTGGCCAGAAACCACTGGCCGTCCCCTCGTCCCGGATCGCTCCTGACACGATCCCGACCGTCCCCGCCGGCGGAGGGGGGTCCGATCGGACCCCCCAACCGCCGGAAGAATGTCACGTACAGGTACGTGATTCTGCCGGTACGTGCCATTCTGCCGACGTATATCTACATGGGGCGGTCGGGAAGTGGTTAAGCAAAATAATTCTGAAACTTTAAATTATTTCACAAACTGAGATTACTCTAAAATCCATCTAAAATGATTGCCTAAAATATGGTTCTGCAAAATTTCTAAACAAAGGGCCAGTTTACTGTCCTTCAAACTTTAGGGGGACCAGACTTTGGCCACTGGAAGTAGAAATTGTCTGGGTGCCAGTGGGAGGGATTGTGCCCTCCCCCCATCGTTGGGTGCCAGTGGGAGGGATTGTGCCCCCCCCCCCCATTGTTGGGTGCCAGTGGGAGGGTTCGTGCCCCCCCCCCCCCATTGTTGGGTGCCAGTGGGAGGGATCGTGCCCTCCCTTCATTGTTGGGTGCCAGTGGGAGGGATCGTGCCCTCCCCTCATTGTTGGGTGCCAGTGGGAGGGATCGTGCCCTCCCCTCATTGTTGGGTGCCAGTGGGAGGGATCGTGCCCTCCCCTCATTGTTGGGTGCCAGTGAGAGGGATCGTGCCCTCCCCCCCCCATCGCTGGGTGCCAGTGAGAGGGATCGTGCCCTCCCCCCCCATCGCTGGGTGCCAGTGAGAGGGATTGTGCACCCCCCCCCCCCCCCCATCGTTGGTTCAGTGGGAGGAATGGTGTCTTGAATCAGAGGAAATGTGACCCAAAGGCTGGATAAAGGCAAGCAAACAAAATTCCTGTTGACATTTCATATGAAAAAAAAAATAAAATACAAAATGTATGTTGTAACGTTCCAAAAATCAGCCTTACACAGTGGCCTCCTGACAAGAGGAAGCAAAAGGCAACCATATAGGCATTGTTAAATTGCTTAAGTTTTGGCTACTCTGGTGATCCAGTTTTTAGATCTGCCAAGTATTATACATTTAATTTAGTTTGGTCTTAAGAAAAATGTATTATTTACCTGTATGATCTTCGTGGGGCTCTTCAGATGTCACTGTGTTTTGTTCTGAAAAACATAAAAAGTCCTCAAGATTTATTTAGGAAAATTACGTTTTTACAAATGTTTACTGGAAAAGGCACCAATATCTCTTAACTAAAGTTGCCCATAACCTAGAAGATTTATTGAAAAGTTATTTGAACATTAGTAAGAAAATTCTCATCACTACATTCAATTACTTTATGAATGTGATTCAAAAGTACTTCAAAGTTATGTTTGCTTTCAACATTCCCATAACATGCCCCAAATGAAAACCATAAAGTGCTGCGCAAACTGTTGGCGTTATATAAATCCTGTATAATAATAATGTTCATGGTTGGAAATGTGTTCATTTGAGAAGTCTAGGGGGGTAAAACTGGGTGAGTCCAGGATGCAGGATGATCTGGGTGCCCTGGAAGATTACCAGCAAAGCAACGCTGGTGGTCTAGTAAGCGTTTGCGCACACACACACACACACTTATATGCTTACATACAGTGCATTCGGAAAGTATTCACAGCACTTCACTTTTTCCACATTTTGTTATGTTACAGCCTTATTCCAAAATGGATTAAATAATTTTCCTCAAAATACCCCATAAAGACAACATGAAGGAAGTTTGTTTGACATCTTTGCAAAATTATAAGAAAAAAAAAAAAATACCATGTACAGAAGTATTCACAGCCTTTGCTCAAAACTTTGTTAAAGCACCTTCGGCACCAATTACAGCCTCAAGCCTTTTTGAGTAGGATGCTACAAACTTGGCACACCTACAGCGCCTTGCAAAAGTATTCACCCCCTTGGCGTTTTACCCATTTTGTTACATTACAGCCTTTAGGTCAATGTTTTTTAATCTGAATTATATGCGATGGATCAGAACACAATAGTCTAAGATGGTGAAGTAAAATTAGAAAACGATATACATAAAACTATTTTTCAGAAATAAAAAACGGATAATTGGCATGTGCATATGTATTCACCCCCTTTGTTATGAAGCCCATAAAAAGCTCTGGTGCAACCAATTATCTTCAGAAGTCACAATTTGTGAAATGATGTCCACCTGTGTGCAACCCAAGTGTCGCATGATCTGTCATTACATATACAGACCTTTTTGAAAGGCCCCAGAGGCTGAAACAAGGAGGCACCACTAACCAAACACTGCCATGAAGACCAAGGAACTCTCCAAACAAGTAAGGGACAATGTTGTTGAGAAGTACAAATCAGGGTTAGGTTATAAAAAAAAAAATATCCAAATCTTTGATGATCCCTAGGAGCACCATCAAATCCATCATAACCATATGGAAAGAACATGGCACAACAGCAAACCTGCCAAGAAATGGCCACACACCAAAACTCACGGCTCGGCAAGAAGGGAGAGGCAGCACAGATACCGAAGGTAAACCTGGAGGAGCTGCAGAGTTCCACAGCAGAGACTGGAGTATCTGTACATAGGACGACAATAAGCCATATGCTCCATAGAGTTGGGATTTATGGCAGAGTGGCCAGAAGAAAGCCATTACTTTCAGCAAAACACAAAATGGTACGATTTGAGTTTGCGAAAAAGGCATGTGGGCGACTCCCAAAATGTATGGAGGAAGGTGCTCTGGTCTGATGAGACTAAAATGTAACTTTTTGGCCATAAAAGAAAACGCTATGTCTGGCGCAAACCCAAAACATCACATCACCCAAAGAACACCATCCCCACAGTCAAACATGGTGGCAGCATCATGCTGTGGGGATGTTTTTCTGGACTGGGAAACTGGTCAGCGTTGAGGGAAATATGGATGGTGCTAAATACAGGGATATTCTTGAGCAAAACCTGTACCACTCTGAGTGCGATTTGAGGCTAGGACTGAGGTTCACCTTCCAGCAGGACAATGACCCCAAACACACTGCTAAAGCAACACATGAGTGGTTTAAGGGAAACGTGTAAATGTGTTGGAATGGCCTAGTCAAAGCCCAGACCTAAATCCAATAGAAAATCTGTGGTCAGACTTAAAGATTCACAAGCGCAAACCATCCAACTTGAAGGAGCTGGAGCAGCTTTGCAAGGAGGAATGGGCAAAAATCCCAGTGGTAAGATGTGGCAAGCTCAGAGACTTATCCAAAGCTACTTGGAGCTGCGATAGCCGCAAAAGGTGGCTCTACAAAGTATTGACTTTAGGGGGGTGAATAGTTATGCACATTGACTTTTTCTGTTATTTTGTCCCATTTGTTGTTTGCTTCACAATAAAAAAAAATAAAAATCTTCAAAGTTGTGGGCATGTTCTGTAAATTAAATGACGCAAATCCTCAAACAATCCATGTTAATTCCAGGTTGTGAGGCAACAAAACACAAAAAATGGCAAGAGGGTGAATACTTTTGCAAGGCACTGTATTTTTGGGCAGTTTCTCCCATTCTTCTTTGCAGGACCTCTCAGGCTCCACCAGGTTGGATGGGGAGCGTCAGTGCACAACCATTTTCAGATCTCTCCAGAGATGTTCAAGTCTGGATACATTTGCAAGTGCATGCGTAAGCCACAGAGCCTTGTCAAGACACTCTGGCATCTGTGGTACCAAACATGAACTTAAACGTGTCCTCACAGTGGAGGCACATGCATTCTGATGGATAGGTGAGAGCAGGTGGACTGAAGGGGAGCCACCCATTCTTAAAAAAAAGGTACAGGGGCACATTGAACACCCAGCATATAGCACAATGGCTGCAAAGGTGTCACTGCTCTGTGGCTTACACATGCATTTGCAAATGTGTACAGACTAAATACCTGCTTTTAACGCATACTGTTAGACAGGTTTACTTGGTGGTCTGCGGGCTATTCAGTAAGTTAAGCTGTTTTTTTTCCTTGGATTTATTCTTGGCCTTGTTTATAACTGTTAGCCTTCCAATGCTTCTTACCGTTATAGCCAGCTATAGATGGGGGCAAGTGGCGTACCCTTTTTGTATCACTGTTGTGTTTTATGGTCAGGCAACGCACTTTGCAGCCATTGTGCTATATGCTGGGTGTTCAGTGTGCCCCTGTACCTTTAAGAAGGGGTGGCTCCCCTTCAGTAGGAGGAAGAATTTTAAAACTTCTTTTATTCACGGATGATGGAGGTCACTATACTCATTGGGACCTTCAATGCTGCAGAAATGTTTCTGTACCATTCCCCAAAACTGTGCCTCGATACAATCCTGTCTTGGAGGTCTACAGTTAATTCCTTGGACTTCATGGCTTGGTTTGTGCTCTGAAATGCACGGTTATCTGTGGGACCGTGGACTGCAATTAAGTTGTAGCAACATCTCAAGGATGATCAGTGGAAACAAGATGCAGCACCAGAGCTCAATTTTAAGTGGCATGGCAAAGGCTGTGAATACTTATGTACATGTGATTTTTTTTTCCTTTATTTTTAATAAATTTGCAAAGATTTCAAACAAACTTCTTTTACATGGTCATTATGGGGAATGGTTTGTAGAATTCAAAGGAAAATAATGAATTTAATCCTTTTGTAATAAGGTTGTAACATAACAAAATGTGGAAAGTGAGGCGCTGCAAATACTTTCCGGAAACACTGTATAAATATAGATGCAAGCATTTTTCTGAGATTTGCCCAAAAAAAATTAACTTGTTCGACTGAGACCCAAGACAAGGGGGTGTTCTGTGCCTGGGAGGAAAAGAGGCTTAGCTTCTGCATATCGGAAAGCTCCTTCACATAAAAGATGAGTAAATATGGAATAGTGTTCCACCGGGAACTGGATAGCTTATCCTCAGTCCTGTATATAGAAAAGGACTACAGTGACTGGAAACTTAGGTCCCTTTTAGACGTGGTGGACTCCATACCAATCAGCAGGGGATCTGCTCACACATCGTGGATGACACATCAGTGTCAGATCAGTTTATGCCTGCTCTGCTCTATAGGCTGCCGGGTGTGTAAAAAGACTCCGCTGTCCATTTACACCCGGCTACCCTCCAGTCTGATCCACCTAAACAGAAGAACAGATTCCCTCCCACTTTTCTTAGAGGACCAAATCAGACGCAGAAGTAGAGGGGTGTAAATGGACTTGTGCCTGTCCATAAGGGTGAATGGACCATCCGATCAGTTCCACCTATAAAATGGATAGGCATAGCTGATCGGACCGCAGTGTGAAAGGGGCTTTAGACAAGGCTTCTTTCTTTATTCCTATGGGCTAATGTCTGCCATTCCTGTCCATGTGCAACTATCTATGGACATTACACACTGGTTGATGCCCTTCTAGCCGCCACATGCCATTTACCTTCCATCATCACTCCACCTGTGATTTTACTTTTAGTTATCGGTATCAGTACCCATTTATCTATGGCTATATTCACAGACTGCTGATCTCTATGCTACCATAATGTTTATTTAACCCTGCCTCTATTCACAGCTGTTCAGCGATTCCAGCCCTTATATGCAATCATTGCTACACATTGGCTATTGGTATACTCAGAGCCATCTTGCCAGTGCTGACTAGCTTACTTCAGCTTTTCATATTCATAGTGACCTGTTACATGAATTGATGTGTGGAAGCGTGGATGATGTCTAGACGTTTTTAGACACTGACGGCGTTGTCATTTTAGATGGTGGAAGGTGGAGGAGCTGTTTACTTTGACTTTTGACTGTTCCCTTTCTGGCATAGTCTTCTCTTTTTTGTAGGAGAAACTTTTTTTGCCCTGCATGGGCAAGGCGCAGATTTATTTTAGGGAACTTGCCACATGTAAAAAAAAAACAGTTGTGGCCATTTAAGGATCTTCATATAAAAAATAAATATTGTTTTTTCTTCTTTTTTTTTTCCAAAGCAGAAATAGCCTGTGCTAAATTCTGCAGTCTGGCTTTTTTATGAAGTGGAACAGCTGGTTGCTGTCTAAATATCTCTGCATCAGATCAACGAAACAGTTGTGCAGGGTGCTTATGTGAAAATGTCAGATTGTGTATAACGTTCCTTTGCAATTGGTTTTTAGGCAATATGCCTAAAAAGACAGAAGAGATGCTGGGAGTTAGTAAAGGTTTACATGACAACTGCCTGGAGGAGAAAAATAGCCAGCAAATTTTTTTTCAGACAGCTTAACTTAAAATGTGTATGTATGTATGTATGTATGTATGTATGTATGTATGTATACAGTTGTGCTCATAAGTTTACATAACCTGGTAGAAATTATGATTTCTTGGCCATTTTTCAGAGAATATGAATGATAACACAAACTTTTCTTTCACTCATGGTTAGTGTTTGGCTGAAGCCATTTATTATCAATCAACTGTGTTGACTCTTTTAATCATAATCACAACATAAACTACCCAAATTACCCTGATCAAAAGTTTACATACTTACTTACATAGTTCTTAATACCGCGTATTGCCCCCTTTAACATCAATGACAGCTTGAAGTCTTTTGTGCCATTTTTGGATGAGGCTCTTTATCTTCTCAGATGGTAAAGCTGCCCATTCCTCTTGGCAAAAAGTCTCCAGTTCCTGTAAATTCTTGGGCTGTCTTGCATGAACTGCATGTTTGAGATCTCCCCAGAGTGGCTCAATGATATTGAGGTCAGGAGACTGAGATGGTCACTCCAGAACCTTCACCAATGACAGGTCGACTTGGCCTTGTGTTTTGGATCATTGTCATGTTGGAATGTCCAAATTTGTCCCATGTACAGCTTCCTGGCTGATGAATGCAAATGTTCCTCCAGTATTTTTATTTTTTGAGAACATACTGCATTTATCTTGCCATCAAATTTCCTGTGCCTTTGTAGCTCACACGTCCCCAAAACATCAGCGATCCACCTCTGTTTCACAGTAGGAACCTTTCATTGCAGGCCTTGTTGACTCCTCTCCAAATGTAGCTTTTATGGTTGACGCCAAAAAGCTAAAATGTTGGTCTCGTCACTCTAAATGACTTTGTACCAGAAGGTTTGAGGCTTGTCTCTGTGCTGTTTGGTGTATTGTAAGCAGGGCACTTTGTGGCATTTGCTTAGTAATGGCTTTCTTCTGGCGACTCAACCATGCAGCCCATCTTTCTTCAAGTGCCTCATTGTGCATCTTGAAAGAGCCACACAACATGTTTTCAGAGAGTCCTGTAATTCATCTGAAGTTATTTGTGGGTTTTTCTTTGCATCCCAAACTATTTTCCTGGCAGTTGTGGCTGAAATTTTAGTTGGTCTACCTGACCGTGGTTTGGTTTCAACAGAACCCCTAATTTTCCACTTCTTGATTAGAGTTTGAACACTGCTGATTGGCATTCTCAATTCCTTGGATATCTTTTTATATCCCTTTCCTGTTTTATAAAGGTCAACTTCCTTTTCCCGCAGATCCTTTGACAATTCATTTGCTTTCCCCATGACTCAGAATCCAGAAATGTCAGTGCAGCAAGATGCAAGGGTCTGTCAGGAGTCCAGAAACTCGTTGACCTTTTATACATACATACACACACACACACACACACACTAATTACAAGCAAACAGATCACAGGTGAGGATGGTTACCTTTAACAGCCGTTCAAACCCCTTTGTGTCAACTTGTGTACATATTAGCAGGCCAAAATCACCAGGGTATGTAAACTTTTGATCAGGGTCATTTGGGTAGTTTCTGTTGTCATTATGATTTAAAAAGAGTAAAACACAGTTGATTGATAATAAATGGCTTCAGCCAAACACTAACCATGAGTGAAAGAAATGTTTTTGTGTTATTCACATTCTCTGAAAACTGGCCAAGAAATCATAAATTCTACCAGGGTGTGTAAACTTATGAGCACAACTGTATATTTGCTGTAGCTGTACACAGTCACCTTTCATCTAATTGTTATCGGTCTGAATTTGTGTCGGGTGACTGTATATTGTTTGTTGCGCTTCAGTGTAAAATGTAATCTTTTTTTATTACCATTCTGTGCATCGCCTTTTGGATTTGTTCACTTCTGGCCTATTCTGGACAATTGCATAAGCCAGTCTTGGTGTTGCCGAGGATCTGGCTGCAGACAAGGATTACGCCAGTGTTAATATGCTTTTAGTAACTGACTGCTTTTCCTGAGGTCAGCTCTCGTCCAGCCATGGAGGAGTACGAAGTACAAGAATACACACACACACACACACACACACACACACACACACACACACACACACACACACACACACACACACACTCCCCACTTTTTGCATATACAGTGGATATACAAAGTCTACCTACACCTGGAAATTTGTCAGGTTTCTGTGGTGTAAAAACTAAGACAAAGACAAATCATTTCAGAACTTTTTCCACCTTTTATGTGACCTATAAACTGTACAACTCAATTGAAAAACAAACATGGTTGCATAAGTGTGCACACACTCATAAATGGGGATGTAGCAGTGTTCAGAATTAAGCAATCACATTCAAACTCATTAAATAGGAGTCGGTACACACCTGCCATCATTTAAAGTGCCTCTGATTAACCCCAAATAAAGTTCAGCTGATCTAGCAGATCTTTCCTGACATTTTCTTAGTCGCATCCTAAAGCAAAAGCCATGGTCTGCAGAGAGCTTCCAAAGCCTCAGAGGGATCTCTTTGTTAAAGGGCATCCGTCAGAAGGGTACAAGAGAATTTCCAAGCTATACCATGGAACACAGTGAAATAGTCATCATCAAGTGGAGAAAATATGGCGCAACAGTGACATTACCAAGAACTGGACGTCCCTCCAAAATTGATGAAAAGACGAGAAGAAAAACTGGTCAGGGAGGCTGCCAAGAGGCCTACAGCAACATTAAAGAAGCTGCAGGAATATCTGGCAAGTACTGGCTGTGTGGTACATGTGACAACAATCTCCCGTATTCTTTATATGGCTGGGCTTTGGGGTAGTGTGGCACGATGGAAGCCTTTTCTTAAGAAAAACGTCCAAGCCCAGATAAAATTTGCAAAAAACACATCTGAAGTCACCCGAAAGTATGTGGGGAAAATGCATTATGGTCGGATGAAACCAAGGTTGAACTTTTTGGCCATAATTCCAAAAGATATATGTTTGGCGCAAAAACAACATTGCAAATCACCAAAAGAACACCATACCCACCTAGAGCTTAGAGATTAATCGTCAATCATTATCGCGATTTTGACTAAAGTGCTTCCCGATTCTTTCTATGCAAAGAATTCTCTGCTCTTCTAAAGCCACAGCCCTCAAAAGTAAGGAAGGGGAAAAACTAAGCTGCCCCTGCCACATCTGACAACGGCAGCTTAGTTTTTCCCCTTCCTTACTTTTGAGGGCTGTGGCTTTAGAAGAGCAGAGAATTCTTTGCATAGAAAGAATCGGGAAGCACTTTAGTCAAAATCGCGATAATGATTGACGATTAATCTCTAAGCTCTAGCATGTTCTAAAAAGAATATAAAAAGCAGTAAAACTAACCTTCCGTTTGTCGTTCTTCATGCAATCTATCTTCTGCAAAAAATAAAATAAAAAATGAATTATTAAAAAACAAAAAAAAAATACACTATACAATTCACTATATTAAAAAAAAATGTGCCATTTGCTATAGGGCCCCATGAATTGTGGCTTCCCCTTGAAGCAAAGGTATTGTTTGACAAATGGTACTGAAAACTACAGATTTGACCCCCAAAATCAATATGCTGAAAGTAAAAAAAGAGTGCACATTTTAATCCAACTTTAAACTTTACTGTCATCTAAACTGTTGTGATATTTTCTATAAACAACCGTAAAAAAACCTACAGCCCTGTTATCAGCAATGCTCATTCTGAATACCAATAGCAGACCTGTAGATCTCTCTCTCAGCAGGAGGTGTGTCCAACCTCTGAAGAGAGACCACTGCTTCCACAGAGTAAGGACCTTTTTAACATGCTAGTAGAGGACAGGTTTTTCTGCTAGCGTGTGGCTGCTTTCCTAATACAACAAAGACTTCAAACCCCTTATGTTTTAAAGCTCCTATAATGTACTTCACAGGTTTAATCTGAAGGTTTATCTTGGCTTTAAGGGCACATGAACACAACACACAGGGTCAATGGGCCCAAAAAGTGAAGTGAATTTAGTGCAGAGGATGCGTTTGATCAGGTCAGAGTACCATCTGGGCAGTCTGGAGCAATGAATGCCCTCCATCTCTAACCTGCACAGCAGACAAGAAAGGGGTTTCATAGGAGGAAAAGCATAGATTAGGGTATGCTGATCCAATGGAGCCATCAGAGCATTGACTGCTTCTGCCAGGGATCTCTGGACCTCAAGAGAACCTGTCCATTTTATGGATGAGCCTGGAGTTCAGGAGGTCCACATCCAGCCTCCCCCACCTGTGGCACAGGTCTTGGAACACTTCTGAATGCAGGGACTGTTCGCACTGGTACAGGTGCTGCTGGATGAGGATACCTGTCTGCTAATTGTTCACATTTGGGATGCAAATGGCAGACAAGGTTGGAAAGTGTAGACCTACCCAGGACAGAACCTTTCCTTCCTGTAGCAAGACTTCTGGTTCCTCCCTGATGGTTGATGTAGCCCACTACTGTTGTTTCCTCTGACTAAATCCCAATACGATGACCCCCCAATTTAAGAGTCTAGTGTTGTAGGGATAACCAAATCAATCAAAATTCCAGAATGCTGGAATGGAATGGAGATGTGACTCCACCAACGCCCAAGTCCCCTGCTGTCCAGTACTTAACCCCAGCCCCAACAGGCTGACATGCAATGTGAGGACCTTCCAAGAGATCTGGAATCTAGAAAATCCTTTCTCTCGAGCATGATTCCTGAGCCACCAAATCAGGGACAACTTCATACTCTGTGCCAGGTGAATCAGCCTGTCCAAGGACTGAACTGACTTGTACCAAGAGGAGATGTAGGTGTCTAAGGCAGTGTTATTTGCCCAGTTTAACTCTAAAGCAGGCTAAATCAGAATTGGATATTTTGAAAGGGCCTCTTGTCATTGGCACATCCCCCAAAAGGATGGTTAAGGCTTTGTTAAGACTAGATACTGCCAGATCCACAGTGGGGGAAGCTCACTTTTAACAAAGACCTCCTCGAATTGGGCACAGAAGGGATAAGGTGCTTTGGAGAGGTGAACGCCTTGTCAGGGTTCTTTTAGTCTACAAAAAGGACAACAGGAAAAATGATGCACCAGAAAGGTCTTGGTAGTCTTGGGGACCTTAAAAGAGCCTATGCTAGGAATAGCACTGGTTAAAGCAGCAGGCTGCTCCTAAATTTTTAAGTGATGCAACCAGCGTCAAAAAGACTGGATGATGTCCAAGCCTGAGAGGATTGTCAGCAGTCAGTGACTTCTCAGGTGTAGCATAATTTCTTCTGGACCTAAGAGTGGCTGATGTCTCGCGGTTGGAAAGCTCAGGAGCTTATCAGCCACCAAATGTATCAGAAGCGAGCGTATCAGAAGCGAGGCATGCCTACACCCTCTGCAGTCAGTCAGCAACCAAAGTTATAATCTGTCCCGTAAAATCCTGCATGTCTGCAGTGAAAAAAAATTGAGAAGGGCCAGAACCAGAGATAAAGATAACTCAGAGGATGGCACAGACTCAAGCAGATGCCAAGACTCCAGGCTGTTAAGTGTCAGGCCTTCAGGGAGTGCACTGTGCAGGCAGCACTGGAACCATTAGTGGACTGTGGGCTGGGGGCACAAGCCACCATATGTCTGATCTGACTGCTAGGCAGGAGTAACATACTGTTGATCATTGTACAAGGCTAGGCCTTAAAAGCTCGCCCGCCAGCTGCTGGTATCAGGAAAAGTTCAGTTGGCCAGGGGTGACCATGTCTGTAGGCAGGCAGGAAAGAAACTAAGGATGAATCACTTCTAGTCAGGAGCAGTGGCAAAAAGGTGCCCTCTCTATGCTGAATTTTGGGAAAGAGAACACACGCAACATATAACCCAGCGGATGATGTCAATAGTCAGTTCCTCAGTGTTAACTCTTTCAGCTGAAAAGTGGGGATTTCAAAAGGCAACTAATGTCGCTAGTAACAAGGCAACTCCTGATGCTCGGCCAGCATGGCCCGTGTATAAAGTAAATCTTCAGTCACCCCTGGGGCCGTACCACAGCTCTGGATTAAGAAAGTACACTCAGGTCTGGAAAGTGCCACAATCAGGAGCCTAGTGCCCAAAAAATACCAGTTACACTTACCGGTAACGGATTTTCTAGGAAATCTTCCAGGACGGCACACCTGAGAGGATGACTGGTCACACCTGGCAGGAAACACAATTAACAAAGTTTAAAAAGCCCCACCCCTCCCTCTGACCCTCAGTTATGACAAAGTAAACACCCACACCAGTGTCAGAGGGTACATTCTGTGAAGAATAAAACATCACCAACATTTAAGGGTAGGGAAGTAGGCCTGCCGTCCTGGAAGATTTCCTAGAAAATCCGTTACCGGTAAGTGTAACTGGTATTTTTCTCTAGTCATCTTCCAGGACGGCACACCTGAGACGATGAGCAAGAAGTTAAGGCCTACCTTAGGGTGGGACCACCGCCTGTAGGACCTTCCTGCCAAAAGCCAAGTCCTGAGGGGACAACAGCTCCACTCTGTAATGCCTCAGGAAGGTATTATGGCTCGTCCATGTTGCTGCCTTGCAGATCTGATCTATGGAAGCACCTGCCCTTTCTGCCCAGGAGGTCGCCAGAGATCTGGTTGAATGAGCCTTAAGGTGGGATGGAACCGGTTTATCCGAGTGTTTATAGGCTAATGCTATTGCCTGCTTAATCCACCTGGCTATCGTAGGTTTTGAGGCCTGAAGACCCTTTCTTTGGCCCCCAAAAGTAACTAGAAGATGATTTGATCTCCTAAACTCCCTTGCCCTTTCTAGATAGACTAAAAGACAGCGTCTAACATCTAAAAGGTGCAATCTTTCTTCCTTCTCATTCTTCGGATTCTGGCAGAATGATGGAAGAATAATCTCTTGTGACCTGTGGAACCCAGAGGTCACTTTTGGTAAATAAAGAGGATCCTGTCTAAGGATTACCCTGTCCTCTAGGATCAACAAAAAAGGCTCTTTTATTGTCAGGGCCTGTAGGTCGCCTACTCTTCTAGCTGTGGTAATGGCTAGAAGAAAGGCCATTTTAAGGGAAAGAAATTTAAATGAAATTTGATCCAACGGCTCAAATGGCCCTTTCGTCAGGGCGTCCAGAACCAGGGACAAATCCCACGGCGGGAAACTAACTGTCCTTACCGGGGTTAACCTTTCCCTGGCTAGCAAAAATCTCTTAACAAGAGGGTCTTGAGCTAACCTTGTGTCAAAGAACACTGACAGGGCTGCTACCTGGACCCTAAGGGTACTGACCGCTAACCCTAGGTCTACCCCTTCCTGGAGAAAATCCAGAACGGTTGGAATCGTCTGGATAGTTCTCCGATTTGCTTGAGCCCATCTAGAGAAGATCTTCCAGACCTTTGCATAAATCTGTCTGGTAACCTTCTTCCTACTAAGGAGAAGAGTGTCAATTACCTTCTCCGAGCATCCCCTGTTCCTGAGGATCTCCCTCTCAAGAGCCAGGCCGTCAGGGACAGAAACCCCGGGTTGGGATGCAGCACTGGGCCCTGGCAGAGAAGATCCCGCCTGACCGGGAGATGTAGCGGAGGCACGACTGACCACCTCCACATGGTGGGGAACCAGACCCGCTTCGGCCACCAGGGTGCAATCAGGATAAGGTCTCCATCCGACTGTGACAGCTTTTGAAGCACTCGTGGGATGAGTACCAGGGGAGGAAAGGCATATGCCAGGCTGAAGTCCCAATTCTGAGCGAGAGCGTCTACTCCTGAGGATCTCTGTTCTCTCGTGAGAGAAAAGAATCTCCGCACCTTTGCGTTCCTTTGACAAGCGAATAAATCTATCTCTGGTACTCCGAAATGACGTTTTACCAGAGCGAAAACTTCTTCGTTCAACTCCCATTCTCCCTGAAGAATGGGCTGTCTGCTGAGGAAGTCTGCTTGTATATTGAGGGATCCCTTTATGTGGACCGCAGAGATTGAGAGAATGTTTTTCTCTGCTTCTCCCAGGAAATCTTGGGTCAGTGCCCTTAGACTGACTGACCTTGTTCCCCCTTGACGGTTCAAATAGGATACTGCCACCCGGTTGTCCGAGAAAATTTGGACTTCCCTTCCTTGGATCAAGTCCCGGAAGACACTTAATGCCTTCCCGACTGCCAGAAGCTCCCTGAAGTTTGAGGAAGCTCTGCTCTGACTCTGATCCCAGGGACCCTGGGCGTAGCGGTCTCCTAAATGAGCCCCCCAACCCCAGGCACTTGCGTCTGTTGTAATGCCTATTGGGTCTAGCTGTGTCCACGTCCGACCTCCCGATAGGTTGACGGGATCGAGCCACCAAACTAGGGAGCCTCTTACCTCCTCTGACAGAGGAACTTTCTCCTCCAGGGTTTCTCTTCTCCCGCCCCAAGAGGAGAGAAGGAAGCCCTGGAGGACTCGTGAGTGGAGCTGAGCCCAGGGAACTGCCGGGATGCAAGAGGCCATCAGGCCCAACACCCTCATGATGTTTCTCAAAGATACCTCCGGGGCTTCGAGACACACTGTCACTGCGCCCCGAATTTTTTCGACCTTTTCTGGAGGAAGAAACACTTTCTGGGCTACTGAGTCCAACTGATACCCCAAGTATACCTTTGACTGTGAGGGATCCAGGGAGGATTTCTCCTGACTCACCATCCAACCTAGGGAATCCAGGGTCGACAAGACCAACTCTCGATCTCTCAGGAGCTGGTCTCTGGATGGACTGTAGATCAACAGATCGTCGAGGTATGGTATCAGAGCTACCCCCTGAAGGTGTAGAAAGGATACTACCTCTGCCAGGACTTTGGTAAAAATCCTTGGACTGGCCGCAAGGCCGAAGGGAAGTGCCCTGAACTGCCAATGCTGCACCCCCTGCTCTGTCCGTACTGCGAAACGCAAGTACTTCTGATGATCCGGGGCAATGGGTACATGCAGGTAAGCATCTTTGAGATCTAATGTGATCATGAAAACTCCCTTCTGGAGGTGTTTTCTGACCGTGTAGATGCTCTCCATTCTGAATCGCTTGTACAACAGGTAGTGGTTCAGTTTCCGTAGATTGATAATCAACCGAAACTTGCCCGATGGCTTCGGGACCACAAAAATGTGGGAATAAAAACCGAAAGCCCTCTGAGTCACTGGGACCGGGATAATCACTTCCTGTTCTGCGAGCATGCGAACGCTGTCTAGCAAGCCCCTTGCCTTCAGAGAATCTTTGGGAAGGTAAGTAACCAAAAAATTTTGAGGTGGGAGTGACCGAAATTCCAGCTTGTAACCTAGTTTGATTAGGTCTAAAATATAAGGGCTCTCTGAGATCTTCTCCCAATGGGGAAGGAAATACGAGAGCCTTGCGCCCACTTTTATGGCGTCATTTAGAATCCTTGCTGGACGGTCCGGACCCAGAAAAAAGGATTCCACCTTTTTCTTTGCCCTTTCCGATCCCCCATTTCTTCCTTTGTCCCCCTTTGCCCTTGAACTGGCCTTTTGCCGGGGGGCCACGAAAAAATTTCCTCCCTTTTTCCTTCTTGGGTTTGGAGGGAAATTTCTTACCTTTTTCTGTGGATCGGGAAAGGACCTGTTCCAGACCCGAACCAAAGAGTAGGGAGCCCTCAAAGGGAATACCACAGAGTCGGGACTTAGAGGTGAAGTCTCCGTCCCAAGTCTTAACCCAAAGGGCCCTCCTGGCTGAGTTCAGTAATGCCGCTGACTTAGCAGTCGTCCTTACTGTCTCTACTGCCGCGTCCGCCAAAAAGGCGATAGCTCTCCCCACCACTTCCAGGGATTCTACTACCTCCCTGGATTCCTTCTTACGTGTGAGATGGTCCATCAGCTTGTTGAGCCATGCGTCCGCATTCCTGGCTACACAAGCTGAAGCTAATGCAGGGCTCATGGCCGATGCATTTGCTTCCCAAGCTCTACGCAACAGGATCTCAGATTTTTTATCCATCTGATCCTGAATGTTACCCGCGTCCTCAAAAGATAAGTCCGACCGTTTAGAAACCTGCGCCAAGGACGCATCTAAGCGTGGGACTTTGAAAAATTTTTCTTCCTCCTCCTCCTTAAAAGGACATCTCCGTTTCCAAGTTTTAAGTCTGAGGAGTTTACGCTCAGGTTCCTTCCATTCCCTCAAGATAATATCTTTCAGGGACTGGTGAACTGGGAAGGATCTGGCCTGTGGCTTACCCAAACCTCTATAGACCTTATCCTGAGCTGACACTTGGGCGGAAGGTAACTGAATGTCCTCTGACGCATATACTGCCCTGAGGAGACCCTCCATATCCTCTGCTGAAAAGAGGTGTCCCCCAGATCTGGTCTCTACATGGCTATCCTGATCTGAGTCCTCCCCCTCCTGGGAACTCAGGTCAGAGCTGCAAACCTCCTCCTCTGAATAGTATGGGGCAGGTTCTTGAGACCCTCCTGTAAAGGTAGATCTATCTTCCTGTGAGGGAGAGCTTTCCCTTACTGATCTGGCATCCCCCTGACGCTGATCAAGTACGGCTTTAAAAGACTGAAGGGTAGCTAGCATCTCAACCTGAAGTGCCCTGCATTCCTTCGCGACTTCTGCTGTCTCTTTGCCTGCCAATTTGTAAATACATTTGTAACAAAAAGGCTTGCTGTGGTCCTGTGGGAGTTTAGAGCTACAAGACCCACAGCGTTTAGTTTTGGATGTGGCTTTCCCAGACCTACTGGCTCTCTCCTGAGCAGGGCATTCGGTCTCTGTAAGAAAGGGACACCCCATTAGCCACATCACATACACATACAGTGTGGGGGACAAGGACAATAGGGCCACCCCAAATGTCTGCCCCCCCTCGCTCCAGCCGAGTCACTCACCCCCCTGTGGCGACCTCTGATGCCGCGAGCTCTGGTCCGCCTTCCATCCTCTGCCTCTACACCGGTAGATGGATCGACTGTGAAGGCTGTGGACCTTGGGCCCCCTCTTTCCAAACAGCCGCCTCATGCTCTGACCGCCGCGCTCGCCGCCATTTTGTTGAAGCCCCGGCGCGCCGGATATGACGTCACACCGGCGCCCGGCGGCTTCCGGACATGCGCACTAGCGGCTACAGACGCCGCTCTGCGCCGCGGTCTATCCCTAAGGATGGCACGGCCCCCTAAGGGGAAGAAAACGTTCGGCCATTGGAGCCCAGCTTCCGGCCGACGTGGGGTGTATCAGCGGCCCCCCCCAACCGTCCACCACTGTCAGGTATGAGGGGAGGAAAAGAGGGAAGGTTAGGTGGCCCCTGGGGTTATGGACAACTCACCTGTCCTAGTGCCCCAGCCTCTCCCATTCAGCTTTCTAGGGAGAGCAGAGGGAAAACCCCTTAATTTAATGGCATTTGAAAAATGCTTGAACAGAGAACCCCACAGGCACCACTGACTGCTCTGGGTTTGTTCATTAAGGGGGCGACCATGGTCCCAGACCTGAGGTCTTAGAAAAAATAACAAACGGTTTCGCAGCCATCAGCGTGTGGGAAACACAATCAATAACTGAGGGTCAGAGGGAGGGGTGGGGCTTTTTAAACTTTGTTAATTGTGTTTCCTGCCAGGTGTGACCAGTCATCCTCTCAGGTGTGCCGTCCTGGAAGATGACTAGAGAAAGTCACATTCCAGGCTAGCCCCACAATCATCCAGTTCAGCAGGCCCGGTGTACGGCCTCCAGAGCTAGTGCTGAGGAGCTGTCGATCCAGATAGCTGCAAAAGGAGACTAGTTCATCAACTTGCAGAGGAATCTTGATTGAAGAAAACAATAGCTAGAAAAAGGTTAAAGAAAATGGGACTGTCACTGTTCTACACATGTTGATTTTATATAAATAGATAGGATACCCTGATTAATTATGTTTTTGAATGGTTATAGGATTGACAAATAATTTTTTGAGCAATATAGTCTAGGAATGTGTGTACAAAAGAGGAACTTCAGTTTTTTTTTTTTTTTAATTAAGTCAGCCGATACAAATACTGTAGCTGCTGACCCAAGATACTTACCAGTGCCTGAGGGTCCAGCACTGTCTTCCCACAGCCAGTAGTTCTTACCACAGTGGGTTTCCAGTGCTGCCATTCTGATTAGGAGAGCCAACTGTGACTTCCTGAGGAATCACAGCGTGCTCCTCACTGCACTTGCATGAGATCTCGCAATGGTGCGAGATTGGTACCCACTCCCTGTTGGGGTCTGGAGTTAAATGGGTTAAACAAGAAAAACAAACCAGAAAAAAAAAAAAAAGTTAGAGCACGGGGTAGGAAGTTGAAAAAAATGGCACTTTCACTTTTGATGTGCTATTTTAGCCCCCATATGAAAAGTTAAAAGGTTAAGCAAAAAAGGCTAGACTTTTCTTAGCGGAAGAAAAAAAAAAAAAAGTGTCCATCCTTATAAATCTAGAACACCAACAGAAACAGAAGGCATGTTGGGAGTAGGAGGGGGTTATACCAAGTTAGCGTTTGTCAGTGTCAAAATTCTCCTGTAGGCAGCAGTATAACACAAGCTGAATGTCTGTGTCTCTATGAACAAGAAAAGATCTCTAAGGCACCTTTCACACTTGTGCGACTTCAAAGTCGCACGATTTTACCGCGATTTCGAGGAATGCCTGTGTAACTGACATCAAAATCGGACCAAAGTAGTGCAGGGACAACTTTGAAGTCGGAACGACTTGAAGTCAAACTAATATGAATAGCTGCCATTGGAAATCATGTGGAACGACTTGTCATGCTACTTTGCAGTCCCAAATCGTGGGACAAGTCGTATAAGTGTAAAAGGGGCATAAGACTTGTCGATCTTCATTAATCTGTAATTGTTTGCTGCCCATACATGAACCCTCACTGTCATAATGCCATAGATTTTAAAGAGAATATCCGCTCCTGCAGATACTGAGTTATACATAGGCTGCAGTCCACCTATGAATACTGTATAATCAGTTTAAAAAAATGATGCAGCTATGACCCAAGCTTCAATCGACTGTCAGTGAAGACATTAACAGTCTTCGCCTCAATTATTACACCAACAACCAATAGATATACTTCCAACAAGAACGAATTGCAAAAAAAAAAAAAAGAAAGAAATAAGGCAAGATGAGAAACATCAAGCTGATTTACAGAAACTACTGCAAATTTAACTGTCATTAACAGCATAAGCAAAAATACAATCCTAAAGACACTTCCAACCCACATTAACAAAGCTAATTCCAATTTGGCACGAATTCTGCCATGCTGGCATACTCGTAAAAGCACGCAGTACAAGCAGCTGGGAACTGCAGCACCTGTTCTCTGATGAGATTTACAGTAAACTGAGACTACAGAAGATGCATACACAAGCAACATCTCAAAAAAAAAAATATGCACGACATTGTACTAATGACACTGGCAGATAGCTGCCATAACCCCGGTATCCTCCTCTTCAGCCGGCGGTCCGCTTTCAGATAAAAGTGGTCCCTGAGGCGGATTCGCTGCAAGATCACTTTTATCCGGATGGAAGAGGGCCCCCCTCCTCCCGTCGCTTACGGCAGCCGTCGGTAGCGACGGACACAATCGGGTCCTCTCTCCTACTGCCGAGTGAGGGGAAGATGGCCCCCACTCAGCTCCATAGCATTGACTGGCAGAAGCGACATCAAACGTCACTTCCGCCCAATGCTGCTAAAAAAGGAGAATTTATTGTTATTTTTTAATTGCATTTTAGTGTAAATATGAGATCTGAGGTCTTTTTGACCCCAGATCTCATATTTAATTAGCCCTGTCATGCTTTTTTCTATTACAAAGGATGTTTACATTCCATGTAATAGGAATAAAAGTGACCCAAATTTATAATTTTTTTTTTTTTTAAAAAGGACAGTGTCAAAATAAAAAGTAAAATAAATAAGAATAAATAAATAAAAAATCCTGCCAAGCTTGCGCGCAGAAGTGAAAGCATACGCGAGTAGCGAACGCATGTAAGAAAACGGTGTTCAAACCACACATGTGAGGTATCGCCACGATTGTTGGAGTGAGAGCAATAATTATAGCCCTAGACCTCCTCCAACTCCAAACTAGTAACCTGTAGACATTTTTAAAGTTGCCTAGATTTTTAAGGATAAACGTTTGTCGCCATTCCACAAGCGGGCGCAATTTTGAAGCGTGACATGTTTGGTATCAGTTTACTCAACGTAACATTATCTTTCACAATAAACAATATAAAAACAAATTGGGCTAATTTTACAGTTTTTTTATTAAAAAATAAGACGTGTATTTTTTCCCAAAAAAGTGCATTTGGAAGACCGCTGCGCCAATACGGTGTGACAAAGTATTGCAATGACTGCCATTTTATTCTCTGGGGTGATAGAAAAAAAAAAAAAAAAAAAAACGAGGCTCAGGCTTTAATTAGTTAACCTACCCCCAAAGTAAACAAAAAAAAAAAAAAAACTCACCTAGTGTTTTTGCAAGAAGCTCCTCTATTTCTTCAGACGTAAGTTCCATTTCTGAGATGTCAGCTAAAAAAATACCAACATTAGGGGCAGAATATAAAATAAAAAAATCACATGCAGAATAAGTAACCTCTTCAGATATAGGGTTCTAAGAAAACTGGAGGAGACTCATGTCTACAGTACGATGGGCCACTAGATTGACCAGTAGCAATGGGCTCGGGCGTGTTCGGGCGTGTTCGGATCAAGCCCGCCAGGAAGCTGGCACTGCAGCGGGTGCATGTGCAGCTGCCTCACTGCCTGTGATTGGTAGTGTGTAGCGACGGCTTCCTGGCGGGCTGGTTCTGAGGTACGCTTGAGCCCATCACTACTGACCATTCAGGGGGCTTAGTTAATCAAGAAGAAAAAACAAAAAACACCTGTCTCGATATCTAATGTTGTCCTCCAATAACCCAAAAGCGGCTTCCTCATAATTGCGCTTCCCCCTTCCTTAGCAATCGATTCTGCAGATGGTCACTTCAAACTACCACAAGCAGCCACTGTCTAAAGTCGACAAGCATCTTAGTGGAGAAGTATGGCCAAAGCTTTTTAGCTATATTTCTCCCATGGATCACATGAGTGACGTTTGTTATGCACTCCTGTGACCAGTTTTCAGCTGACAGCGGGCTCAGCCAGTACAGGGATCCGCTGAGAGCCTGAGCCAGCCACTCCCGCCACCTCCAAAGCCCAGCGCTCCAGTGAGCACTGGAGGGGCAGAGCAGACAGCTGCTGAATGACAGTCATGGCTCTCTGCTCAGAGCAATTGCTCAGTTCTCACTGCAGAGCCGGCGACCAACATCCACCTTAGTATTAGCCCTGGTTCACACCAGTGCGGCTTTGAAATCGCATTATTTCAGCGCGATTTCAAAGCTGCAGATCAGTAGGATCTGGATCTCTTTTCATTGCAGCTTGCGACCTCCTTTTAAAGAAGTGAATGCCGAGACTCGAGTCGCAACAATTTGAACGGCTTCATTGCCGAAATCGCAAGGTGCAACTTGTCATGCGATTTTCAACTGTTAAATCGCATGACAAATTGTATTGGCGTAAACGAGGGCTAAATCCCCTCCCCCCCCCCCCCAACTTCTCTTTTAAGGGCTTTGGACTTATGTCGGCCCCCAGACTTCAGTAGCTAACCGAAACCCGACACAGCCAAGAACAAGACAGCAACACATGTGGTGGCTGGGCATCCTTACGATAGCATTGCATATATGTGCATTGCTATAGTAATGGAGTTAACACTGAGAAAGCAGCAGGAAGACTAGGTCTCTGAAGCAATAGTCAAACTCCATGGAATTAAAAAACAGAGCCATGCCAAGTCTAGTTCTAGCCCCATCACCGATAGCTATAGTAATGTGAGCAGGGGGGACGGGCCGCACACAATTCCTACATTTTTATTACATGTGCCCAACTGTAATAAAGGGAATTAAGGAGGTTTCTGGATTTACACTAGGGCTGCATTATGTGTCTAATCCTTCTATATACAGCAGTAAGACCCCTTTCACACTGAGGCGCTTTTCAGGCGTTTTAGCGCTAAAAATAGCGCCCGTAAAGCGCCTCTCATGCTTCGCCGGTGTGAAAGCCTGAGTGCTTTCACACTGTGGCGGTGCGCTTGCGGGACGGGAAAAAAAAGTCTTTCAAGCAGCATCTTTGGGGCGGTTTGAGAGCAGTGTATACACCACTCCCAAAACGCCACGCCCATTGAAATGAATAAACACGGGCACTTTTATCCCTTTCTTCGGCGGCTAGCAAGGGTGAAAAGCACCCCGCAAGCGGCCGAAAAGCGCTGCCAAAACTATCGGTACTTTACCGCTAACGCGACCCAGTGTGAAAGTAGCCCAACCAATTTCGCTCTTTAAACAGGACTTATAGATAAAGTGCTAGGAAATGCGTGAGGTAATTCGATATTTTAAAACCGCCATTTCATTTCAGACTGAAGCAATATTCTGTAAGCAAGATCTTTTTGGTAAAGGGTTAAATTATCACTATTAACCATCTTTATTACTTTTCTCTGCACATACCTGGAGACTCCACTGACTCATCCTCGTCTGTCTGTATGGGTTCATTTTCTGAAAGCATAAAACAAAATTGTACAATGTGATCGACTTATTCTAAAAACAGATTTATGACGACTTATACCTTAGGCTTAATTCAGATGTGAATCAGGTGCGTTTTTAACCGCATCCGATTCGAACAACATGTTAACTGAATCTACTTCCAATAGAGCCGGTTCACACATGTCCGGGGCAGCTGCAGTCCATTTTTAAAAGAGAGTCCTGTGCGATTTTGGGTCCAGATCAGGTGTGAATAAGTAAAAATTTGCACCTCAACCAGTGAGAAAAACCACACTGGACTGAAAACCACAGTTGGACATGTGTGAACATAGCCTAAAATTCAACATAAATACACCATTATCAAAAGTATTGGTACGCCTGCCTTTTCACATGCATGCAGTGTTCTGTTGGGTTGAGGTCAGGACTCAGAGCAGGCCAGTCATGTTCCTCCACCCAAACTCACTCATCCATGTCTTTTTTGGACCTTGCTTTGTGCACTGGTCCAAATCATTTGGTGGTGGAGGTATTATGGATGTGGGGTTGCGTGTCAGGGGTTGGGCTTGGCCCCTTAGTGCCAGTGAAGGAAACACTTCAGGCATCAGCATACCAAGACATTATGCACAGTCATGTTGAAACAGGAAGGGGCCATCCCCAAACTGTTCCCACAAAATTGGGAGCATGAAATTGTCCAAAATGTCTTGGTATGCCGATGCCTTAAGAGTTCCCTGCACTGGAACTAAGGGGCCAAACCCAACCCCTGAAACACAACCCCACACCATAAACCCCCCATCCACCAAATAATTTGGACCCGTGCACAAAGCAAGGTCCATAAAGACATTGATGAGCGAGTTTGGGGTGGAGGAACTTGGACTGGCCTGCACAGAGTCCTGACCTCAACCCGACAGAACACTTTTGGGATGAACTGGAGCAGAGACTGGGAGCCAGGCCTTTTTGACCACATTAGTGCCTGACCTCACAAATGCGCTTCTGGAAGAATGGTCAAACATTTCCATATACACACTCCTAAACCTTGTGGACAGCCTTCCCAGAAGATTTGAAGCTGTTATAGGTGCATAGGATGGGCCAACTCAATATTGAACCCTACAGACAAAGACTGGGATGCCATTAAAGTTCATGTAAAAGGCAGACGTCCCAATACTTCTGGTAATGTAGTGTATGTTAACATTGTGTGCCGGATACACACAGGTAAAAATCCTTTCTGGAGAAAGTGCTATTTCAGTACTGCCCACTGAAGGCCTATGCACAAGATCATGTGATGAAGGGTTGGCCAATCATCCCCTAAGCCGAGATCACATCACCAGGTGCCAGCTTTGTAGACATGTGGCAGGCCAAAAAGGAGCCTAAAGCTGTATTTTCACTATTGCATTTTTAGCCCCTTTGTTCATTATGGATTCATCCTAGAACTATTAAATAGCAACTGCAGGCAACAAGTGAAGTCAAGCAGTCGGCTACTGATGCGATTCAACAAATGCCGGTACTTCAGCTGTCAGAACGTCAATTATTGGAGTTATAATAAAGTTCAGTGTAGGCCCATCCAGAAGCAGATCCGGCTCGGTAGAGGGTCTGAAGCCTGTGCTGTGCAACTTCTCTCAAAGCAAGTTTGATTTCAATTGCTTTTTGGGAGAAACCTTTTAATAAATGGCACCTGGCTTTTTTTTTTTTATGGAAGATATCAAGAAGCCTATAGTGTAAGGCTCGGTTCACACTGCTGTGACCCCCAAAGTCCTGCGACTTGCTAATGACTTTTGTGATTGCAGTCTGACACTCAAGTCGCACTAAACTCGCAGAAAAGTAGTGCAGGATCCTTGAAAATCAAGGATGTAACCAATAAACTGCCCTCAGGTACACCCCTCCGCGCTCTTTGGATATTGACACCTTATAGTTTATATAATATTTATTTAATGATTTATAGTAATCAACAGTCATAATAAAAGCAGCTACTTAGTAAATAACAGAATATAAAATATGGCAATATTATAAAAATCTCCTCATAAGTTTTTAAAATATCGCAGCAGCGCTTAATGTCCTTATTAGAAGGCGGACATCGCCAAATAAAAATAACATAAACCAATCAACATCTGATGAGCAGGGTAATAGAAAGTCTCTTATGTGATCTGCAGGTTAAAGCTTCCACCAAGATTTTCACCATGTGCGGTCAAATCTCCCCTTTGGGGGTGCACTCACCAGAACCCAGATACTGTATTCAAAAGCCTTTCAATATTTCCAAACCAACTTCTCCACTGCACGTCTCCTTTCAACCACTAGGTGTCAGAGTTGTTAGGTCATGGTTCCCAGCATATATGAAAAAATAATATCCATATAGCATAGAACAGTTTTGACAAGTTCATTTGAATAAAAAATGCATGTCTTCACACTGATCCAGTGCACTTTTGTTTTGGTGTTAAAAATCCTGTTTGCTGCATTTTTGGTCAGTTAAAAAACTTGCACCAAAAAACGCACTTCCCCGTTGAAATGCATTAAAAACGCAGCCAAGAACGCACAAACGTGTTACTTTTTTTTGAGTCACATGACCTTTGAAAAACACATCAGCATAGTAAAATCGCTGGCGTTTTTTGGCACCACTATTACCACTTTTTTTTCCCCCTCTCATCAGCAAATGCCAATAACACCATTTTCGGTTGCCGCCGAAATTTCAGTGCATCTCTATCACATGCAAAATTGAAAGGGTTTAGGTTTGACCTCATATTCTAGGATTATGGTATATCTAAAATAAAATTGTATATGTATGAACAGCCTTAGTGATGACATCTACTGACACACTTAACAGCTACATGTGCCACGTAGGATCACTTAGCACTGAAAAAAGTGTGGGTGGCCATACAATATACAATTCTCTTTTAGATTTACCAAAATCATAATACGAGGTCAAACCTAAACCCTTTCAATTTGTATGCAATCAGGCAGGGCCTTGCACTACATTAGTTGTAGGTAAAACTAAAAAGGAAATTTAAAGTGGTTGTAAACCCTTACACACTGCTTTTACCTACAGTTAAGCCTATAATAAAGCTTACCTGTAGGTACTGGAAAGATCTAAACCTACACAGTTTAGGAGATATTATACGCTTGCGCCTACGCACTAAAGAAAGGGCACGATTGTGCTGGTTCTATAGGGCCCATGCCGTGACCGGGAGTGACGTCACGTGACTCCTGCCAGTCAAAGAGCCGGCGTCCACAGCCCCGGCTAGGAAGAGAGGTGAAGATGGACGTGGCCACCAGCGGGGACATTGCAGACTTAGTTTGCAGGCAAGTGCAACATAATGCATACTATGCGATGCATACTAGCCCATAATGCTTTTACTTTGCAGGGGAATAAAGAGACAGTAAAACCCATCCGGGTTTACTTCCTCTTAAAGAAAATTGTATAATGTATGGCCAGCTTAAAGTGGAACTTTAGGCCTGAGTTTTACAATGAGCAGACATGCAGGAATTTAAATGCAGAAGAGGCATGCTCCTCTTCATTAAAAGTTACTTACCTGCCTACCACTGTACAGTAAGCCACTCACTGTTTGGCAATGCCGAATCTGACAGAGGTCCAGCGCATGCGTGGGACTGATGTCACCTCTGCCCGGCCAATGATAGCGGCCAGTGATCGGGACCCCGAGCTGACGGTCGGCTCTCTCGTAATAACTGATGTGGCTAAGCAACCCCCTCGATTGTCATCACAAGCAGAGGGAGGGAACATACTATCACCCCCTTCTCCCGCTCGCCCAGGCTCTCCCATCCTACCGGGAGACCTGAGCGACCAGCCGGCATGTCCGCCGACTGGCCGGAAGCCCGAAGAAAGCCAGGATTGGCTTTGATCAGATCTCAGATGTAGTAACCAGATAGTCATGTCATGACAGTATTCATAAATGATGATCTTGGTGTCGTTTCAAGTGCAAAAGGAAAGATTCCTTTGCACTTGACTCCAGATCCACACACACATATATATATATATATATATATATATATATATATATACACACACACACACATACATACATACATACATATACACACACACACACAAATAAGAATTTTTTTTTTTAAATTTACGTTGTTTGTCGCCGTTGTGCGTGATAGGTTTGATATTCATTTACCGTATATACTCGCGTATAAGCTGAGTTTTTCAGCAAATTTTTTTGTGCTGAAAACGCCCCCTCGGCTTATAGTCGAGTCTCCCTGCCTCACTGTGCCCATCTGCTGCCTGATGCACCTGAACTCAAGGCGCTGTGACATGGTCTAGTCTGCGGCCGTCCAGTGTAACAAAGCCCCGCCTTCTCCTCGACCTCGTCCGTGATAGGCGGAACACTGACTCACTGCTGGGAAAGTGTCCCGTCATGGACGAGGTCGAGGAGGAGGCGGGGCTTTGTTACACTGGACAGCCACCGACTAGCCTGCATGTCACAGCGCCAGAGTTCTGGAGATCAGGTACATGAGGCATGCAAATGGGCACAGTGAGGCTGCAAATGGGCATTGTTGACCGTCTTTTCCACTTACAGTTGCTGCTGCATGTCCCACCCTAGGCTTATACTCGAGTCAATAAGTTTTCCCAGTTTTTTTTGTGGTAAAGTTAGGTGCCTCGGCATGCCATCTTTTATATTTTACAAAAAAATTGGGCTAGGATTGTTTTTTTTCATTAAAATCATTTTTTTTATTTTTAAAGTATATTTTTTATTTTTTTCCCCCAAAAACTTGCATTTGAAAAACCACTGCAAAAATACGGCGTGACATAAAAAATTGCAGAACCCACCATTTTATTCTCTAGGGTCTCAAAAAATAAAAAAAATAAAAGAAGAAGTATAAAAGTAATTTCGTTTTTTTTTTTTTTTTTTTTTTTTTTTAGGAAAAAATAATGATTTCAACTTAAACAAAAAGTGCCAGAAAAAGCCTGGTCGGCAAGTGGTTAAGCCCGCTTTCAGTGTGTGACTAGCTTCAGAGTTCGTTTTTTAAAGACAACACAGAGATCCACATTGCCCACCACCTTTCCTGTTTATGTGAACTCTGTTCTGCTCATTGTACATTGGGAACAATACTGACATCTTGTGGTGCTCATCATGTCAGGTCTGTAGAAATGGACAACGATAGCCAAACAAAAATAAAAGTAAATGCATGTCTGACTGATGACACCAACATTATGCAAATATGGAATTAAAGGGCTTTGTAAAAGCATCTATTCTCTTGGACTTAACCATTCTGCAGGATTATGCATGCGGTTATCACTAGCGGCTAGTATAGCCGCTAGCAATAATCACTCAGCGGGATCAGCTGCCCGGAGAATACGATGGATCGGCGGGAGGGATTCCTCTGTCAACACAGCTAAGTTGATGGGGGGGGGGGAAATCAAACTAATTTCTTTCCTGCAGCCTGTGATAGCAGGAAATAAATTTGCTCTGTGTATGGCCTGCTTAAGCTCAGAGAATACTGCTTATCCTGTCATACCACCCAGCGTAAGTAACTGGGAGGTAACTGGATTGACTGTTACTGACTTACAAACAGTGTTTCCTCTGTAGCCATGACAGGCACAGAGAACCATTAACTAGCAAGACATGTAGGTATAACCTTACCTTCAGAAGGCACAGCGTCATCCTCCGCTTGCTCTTCTATTACGTCTTCCTCTCCTACTGGATCTTCTACTGCCTCTTCCTCTAAAACTAGCTCTTCTACTGCTTCAACCTCTTCCGTCAACACAGTCTCTTCCTGAGGTTCATGCTGTTGATAATCTGGCACTTCTGCTTCATCCTGACCATCCTCGTTTTCATTGTAAGTTTCTGGTTCAGTTTCAGCAGCTACCTCTTCGTTCTCTTCATCTACAGGCTCTTCTACTTTCCCTGCAGAAAGCGGTACAGCTGCCACTTCTTCCACGTCAACCTCTTTTTCTTCCAAATCTGGCTCCTCTTCTGCTTCTATATCAGGTGTCTCATCTTCTCCTTCAGGCTCCTCTACCACAGGCTCTTCCTCAATGTCTTGCTGTTCCTCCTCAGGTTCCTGCTCTTCTGCTTGGGTTAGTGGCAAGTCTTCTACATCATCGTCTTCCGGGGCTGTGGGTTCTTGGTCTACCCTCTCTTCTACATTATTATCATCATCATCATCATCACCACCATCATCTTCAGGAGATGTGGGTTCTTGGTCTACAACTTCTACCCTCTCTTCTACAAAAACTTGCTCTTCAGTTTCAAACTCCTCTTCTTTGTCATCTGCTTGCTCTTCAGTCACCAGCTCCTCTTCTTCTGGCTCATCATTTGCTTCTAACATTTCACAAAACAAAGGGTTAGCTGCAACTAATATAAGAATCTAAATTAATTTAGACATCATAACATTAAAATGCTCAAGATACAAATGCCTCCAACCTAACAGGATATCACTGATCTATTAATTATCTTACCCAGATTAAAGTTAAATAACTACCAAATATAAAAACTCAGAAAGACATAAGGTGTGAGTAAGGAAATATGAACAAAGCATATCACTCTATATTGTGTACTTGTCCCAATCCAGAGCACCAAGTGTCATTTCTGTCTGCTGCTTCCTTCCTCTGCTATCTGCATGAGACACTTCTGACAAGTTTTCCTGACACCAAGAGAAAAATGGTGATAGGGAAGGGAGCTCCAGCTGATTGACAGCCTCCGCTTTGTTCTTGTGTGCTGCTTGAAGGGTGTGTGTCCCTTCCCTCCAATCAGCTCCCACAGAGCTTTGCAGTGTCTAACTTCAGCTCTCCACCCCCTGTTTTCTGGCAGCTCAGACAAGCTGTATAAATTCAGAATTTTGAACAGATGTAGACAAGAGAAGCCTGCAGACGGATAGGTACAACTTATGTAGGAGGATTCGTTTCATCTCTGTATCATCTGGAGGCCAGTCACTTCACTGGGTATATGGAAGAGTTTACCAACTCTTTAACCATTTTAACTGTATGTAATACCCAACAATAAACTTCTATTATTTGGTCCCTTTTGATCTGTTAATACCACTGAAAATGCGGTGTTACATCTATGCGATAAGCACAAAGCTATACCCGTTTATCCTTATGGAAATCTTACCAGCTGAAAAAGTTGCATGTGCTCTGTCAAGGGTTATTAAATTGTTCCTAGCCAACTCTGAGGACAATAGAGCCCACCCCTCTATTCTGTTATGGGGGGGGGGGGGGGGAGAGGAAAGGGGTGACGACACTGCTTCCTCATAGATACAGTATTCTGATTGAGCGTTGTCACTCTAAGTCGGACAGCGTGTTACTACCATAATCTTCAGGTGAAAATAAAGGGGGAAAATCATGCATCCGCCACCTCTAAAGACTGGTAAAATGCAATAGAATACATTTTTTGGAATTGTGTTTCGATATATTGTAAAGAAAACCTATACCTCACAGAAAACATTAGAAGAATATGGTGTTCTGGGAAGACCGGCACCATAAGGGACATGCTTTTACAGCATTACTATACGGGGCCGGTGTACCATCCGCCTGTTTTAAAAGGTAGGATTTAGGGCTGGCCTGTACAATTTTTCTTTATAGATTTACCAAAATCATATAAATATGAGGTCAATCCTAATCACTTTCAATTTGCATGCAATCAGACAGGCCCTTGTACAACATAGTTGTAGGCAAATCTAAAGGAAATTTAACAAGAAAATTGTATAATTTATGGCCAGCTTAAGTCATCAAAAGGCATCCGTAAGATATACAGATATAGACATAACTGTTTAATTTTTCTAGACTTTAATATTTTTTTTTCCCCATGCATCCCTGGGTGATAAATTATATATATATATGTAAAGGGTTTAAGGTAGTGGACCCAATACTTCCTTGCTTTGAGGTTAGGGGGTTAGTAGGTAGTTGTAGGAGTGGGTACCATAACAAAAAGCACAATGTGCACAGACAGACATACTAACCAAACAGCAATCATCTTTCATTTTTCTAACTGAATGAAAATTTGACGTACAGCTGCAGTATAAAACCACTGTGTAAGTAAAACTGAAAAAAAGTGTTTCATAAATGATTTTATATTTCAATAACTTCTTACCAGGCTCTGCATTCAGCGATTTGTGAACACTGGGCTCAAAGGCATCTTCCAAGTTAAAGTCACTCTCTTCATCTATAGAAAACATTTATATTACCTGAATGTCTTTATTTAGACGCAACAGGGCCATGCATAATATATAAGTAATTATTATATAACATACAGACATAAAACAGAAATATAGGAACTGCAAAATATAAAGGTTACCAGCAATAAAACTTATGGCTTTATTCATTGGGGAAAGCCATTATCTTGTTAAATTTTTTCCATCTAGGGCTTCTATCCAAACCCACCTTGACAGTTATTAAAATAAATAAAATAAAAAGGGGGGGGGGGGGGGGGGGGGGGGGGGGGGGGGGGGGAGTAGACGATTGGCTTTATTCAATTAAAATTGTATATATATATATATATATATATATATATATATATATACATACATACATATACACACATATATATATATATATATATATATATATATACACACCGTATATACATACATATATACCGTATATACTCGAATATAAGCCGAGATTTTCAGCCCATTTTTTAGGGCTGAAAGTCCCCCCTCGGCTTATATTCGAGTCACCGCCGTCTGCCTACATGAACAGCTTGTCATGCAGACAGACGGCAGTTTTAAAAAGCCGCGCCGCCTCCTCCCGCCCGTCCGTGATAGGCGGACACTAATTTTCCCAGCAGTACAATGTTCCGCCTATCACGAATGTCCTGTCATTCTCATCTCATGGACGAGGATGAGAGAATATCCGTGATAGGCGGAACACTGTACACTGACTGCTGGGAAAACAGCGTTCCTCCTATCACGGACGAGGACGAGGAGGAGGCGCGGCTTTTTAATTTTACAATGGCGCCGTACACGCTGACAGAGCGGGGACAGAGCGGAGAGCGGGGACTAGTGACACCACTAACATCAAAAACAAAAAATCGTATACATTTACTGATAAGACTTACCATCGTCAGCCTGATGTGGTTCATGATCATCCAGAGCATCCTCTAAGTCAAGGATATCTGAAAGGATAACAGATTCTAAATTACGGTAACTAAAATAGAACTATTTTCTGGGAACAAACAATTAGTAATAAATAGAAACACCAGATAGAAATGCTGGTTCTCTATGTAAATTCTATAAAGGATGAGGTACCCCCATAGCCTTAACGTTCATCTTTTTATAAGTAGAAACACCAATTGTGAAATGGAGGAGCCTAAGGGGTCCCTCTTCTGATGAGAAAATGTGACCACCCTACAAAAATATGTTGTTAGGCCTGTTAGAAGCGTTCAGGCATTCTGTATAAATTGTGGAGATATGTCTGCGTCAGAGACACTTGTAACGTACAGCTGCCCACAGTAATAAATTGATGTACATGGGTACATATTGTGCAAGCTGTGGCATGATTACTTGAATGCACAAAAGCCATGTCCAGGGGTTTACACACATGCATGTATTAATGCCAGCATGGCGTATTGTGTAGCTAGCGTGTGCCATACAGCTGTCTCCTCCAGGCCTAGAAATACTCCTGCAAGTTATTCTGGATGCCTAAAAGCATCTAAGTGCATGAGGCCTTATACTATAATAAACCTCAAATGAAAATACAGATAAGGAACCAAGCCCTTTATAAAAGATTCAGTGCTGCATGCTTAAAAGTCAAATCCATTTAGACACTGAAACCGGTTCCGCATTGTGCTTGCGAATGGGCACCCTAAAACCTGGAGAGAACTGGCTTTATAAACCAGTACAAAAAAATAAATAAAATAAAAATTATGTAAAAAGACAATGATTTTCACGTATCCATAACTTTATAAAACTGTAATGCTGGATTTATTAAACTCTTACCTTCATCTTGCAAATCCAAGTCTAGGTCACCATTCACAACATCTTCGAGGTCTTGATCACTTAGATCTAGAATAAAATTGGAGACCGTGTGCAATATTCATATTGCCATTCAAAGCAAATGCCATTTACATTAGACTAATGTACAAGAATACGATCATAGCCTTCTCTATCAACTGCAATAAGGTATACATTATCTATAGTAATCCTCTAATTGAGATGCATACTCTCCAAGCTGTGCACAGCATGCCGTAAGCCAGAACGACTATCCGATCCTTCCTTTTGGACACAGCGGGACTACATTCAATTATTTTTCCATTTTTGATGCTGTGAAAAATCCACCGCTGACCTTGGAATCTTTATGTAGTATTTAAATAAATTAAAGTGGTATTAAAAACAAATATATTGCAGCTTACCAGTTCCGATCTGTAGCCCAGACCGAGAGACAGTCTTTGTGCCGAGAGCTGGTAGTGAACGCACTCTCAGCACAAACAACTGCCAACTAGCAACGCATATATATATATACATATATGTGTGGCATGTGGGTGTTAAAGCGGAAGTAAACCCATCGATTTAACAGTTTAAAAAAAAAAAAAGGCATGCCGGGAATGCCAACTGCACATTGGCTGTGCTCTCAACCAAACAGTCAAACCATCCAATGGCTGGTGTCATAATGGATCACATGTGCAGCACCGTGGCAGTTGAAGATTAAACCGAGGCAAAGATGGCAGCTTCATTGTCTGAAAACGATAGGGAGGTTTACTTCCGCTTTAAAGCCCACCCTTTAGCTGCCACACACACGTCACGTGGTCATAAAAGGGGTTAAAGAGGTTCTCTTGTTCCTCATCTGGGTTTGGGGAAGCTTCCTGGCTGGGATGTGGTGAAAAGTCAGACTCTGGAGGTTTAATAGTTAGGTACTGACAGTGATGACAGACCGTGTTTAACCATTTGAACTCTGGACGATTTACCCTCCTTCATGACTAGGCCATTTTTTGCGATATAGCAGTGACACGCCTGCACGTAGTTCAACCATTGAGCAAGTTAGGCTTAGCACAATTACTATTCAAGCTCAGTGCATCTTAAAAACGGCACCACGCAGGTACGGTAAATCTCTGCACTGCAGCTGGGTCTCCCCTCATTACAGAGCACTTCAACTATTTATGTAATGAACATTCAACTTCGCTTGTCTCAAGACTATTCTGACTCAGCCCCCTCCATATGCACTCATTCTGCAGTACAATACATCCAACCATTGATCTAAATTGTAAATCAATCCCTACGGCGTGCTTGATGCCAATTAAAGGTGATTAGGTTTCAGTGTTTGCCAGCCACACAAGAGCACATGTAGTGCTTGGAATAAAAGCAAGGGATATATAGAACAGCTCCTAGTATGACAGTCTGAATGCAGCCTCAGTCTCCGACACCGAACCAGTTCTGAGAAGTTTGTCAGATGCACTCTATGGTAATGTACATTGCAAAAATGTATATCCCTCTCTACACACATACACAAACTACAGACTTCATACAGTCTCTCTCAATGGCCCTTTATTGTCGAGCTTCAATCCTTGGAGTATTTTTAAAGCATTGTATAACATTTGATACAGGTTTCTGGGCATAATCTCAGGAGGACTTGGGGACCTAAAAGTTCCCCTTCACAGATCTACAGTGTTTTGCATTTCCACGTGCTATGGGGTCATAGGTGTGCTCAGCCTATTGCATTAGGGTGTGCACCCCAAAGCTCAAACACACATACCTGTCTCTGCCACCTCAACTGCACTGGACAGTGAATAAATGCGATAGTGCTCTGTGCTGAGATGCTTCCTGTTCATTCACTGAAGCATAGTAAACATAATTTACTATGCTTCAGTTATGAATAAACACAGTGAGTGCGTTTACAGTGTTCATTTAGAAAAGGAAGGGGCAGGTAAATTACATTTACTAGCCCCTTTCCTCGCTTTCCATTCTGAAACATTTCCCATAGCAACCAGGGAGAGAGGAGGAGCAAAGCCAGAAGCACCGCTAGGATAAAAAAAAAAAAAAGTGCAACTTGGGGAGATCTGGGCAGTACGGGAAATCCACACAGTGATTAGGATGTGCCCAGGCGCACCCCGTGCACGCCTATGTATGGTGTAAAAACAACCCCTACTAGTCTCAATTAGGAGTTAAATTATTGACTATTTTAGCATTCATGATATTGTGGGCTGTGACAATACTGAGTGTAAGGATTCAACTTATGGATCTACATAGTGCCTCATACTCCTGTTCTGTGGCCTGAGACAATACTAAGGGTGAGGATTCAACCTATGTATCCATGTAGTGCCTCATACTGCTGTTCCGTGGCAGGAGACAATACTAAGGGTGAGGATTCAACCTATGTATCCATGTAGTGCCTCATACTGCTGTTCCGTGGCAGGAGACAATACTAAGGGTGAGGTTTCAACCTATGTATCCATGTAGTGCCTCATACTCCTGTGCAGTAGCCTGAGGAAATATTATGGGTGAGGATTCAACCCATGTATCTACATAGTGCTGCATACTTTTGTTCAGTGGCCTGAGGCAATACTAAGGGTGAGGTTTCAACCCATGTATCTACATAGTGCCTCATACTCCGGTTGAGTGGGCTGTGATAACACTGAGGGTGAGAATTCCATCTATGCCTCCATGCAGTGCCTCATACTCCAGTTTAGTGGTCTGTGGCAAGGGTGATGTTTCAACCTATGTATCTACATAGTTACTTATACTAGTGTTGAGTGAACTGAGGCAATACGGAGGATGAGGATTCAACCTGTGCCTCTACGTAGTGCCTCATACTCTTGAGATATCACTAGATACTATTAACAAAGCATCTGATGGCTTTCCCACTGGCTTACAGTGCTCACAAAAAATTATATTCTTTAAACTGATATTCTTTTAACTGCATTGATGGACCTTTCACTGAAATAATGTGTGAATGTGCCATAGACAGGATGTCAATGCCATAGTGTTCCACGAGTCTTTAGAAACTCCTTGAATATCTCTTAGATGGCTTATTTTGGAGATTAAGAACTAATGGTTTCCGACGATACATTTTCTAAAAATAGGGGCAAGGGTGTCTGCTCAGGTTCGTGACAAGGTGTTCCCAAAGGATGGTTGTTTATTGGTCAGATCCTTCATCCACCATCTGCAAATCCTTATACCCCATACACACGATCTGACTTTCCGCCAACAATTGGATTTTTGTTTTGAAGGTTGTTGGCGTCAACTTGTCTTGCATACACATGGTCACACAAATGTTGGCCAACAATTACGAGCGTGGGAACGTGGTGACGTACAAAATGTACGACGAGCTGAGAAAAAGGAAGTTCAATAGCCAGTACATCTCCTGCTGCTCGATTCCGAGCATGCGTGAACTTGTGTGTGACGGACTTGTGTACACACGATCGGAAATTCCGACAAAGTTTTGTTGGCAGAAAATTTGAGAACCCGCTAGCCAACATTTGTTGGCGGAAAGTCTGACAACAAAGTGTTCAATGGAGCATACACACGGTCGGATTTTCCACCAACAAGCTCACATCCAACATTTTAGATATATAAAAGGTATCTTTGCGTCAACTCCAATGAATAAAATAGGGTTACTGCTGCACACACAGAGGCAAATGTCTGAAGCCAAAGAAATATTATGTCAGGTAGGGGGTAGTGGTGCGATGTATAGAACAAAATTAAAGTGCACTAGTGCTATAGGGAAAGCAACTAGGTAGACAACAAAGAGACAGGTACTGATGCTGGCAAAGCCTACAAAGACAAAGTGCAGGCTGCAAATAAGAGCTACCGTATATCCTAATCCAGTGAAAATGACGCAAATTGCAATAAAAAGGGTAAAAAACACCAATGGGCCTGATGATTGAAACAAGTATCCTAGTACAGTGCAAAAATGCAATATGGAGGTATCCTGGTAAAATATAAATCACGCAAATAATAAAATGGATATAAAACAGTAAAAGACAGTATATGACAGTGTCCAAAAATGGATAAATAAATGGATAAACTGATAAAGTGCAAGGTGCTGGAGAGAGAATGGATGACAAAGTTTACAACTGAGAGAGATGCTCAGAGCAGTGTGGGTGCATAAGTGCCAGAAATGGCACCTAGAAAGGCTAGTGGCGGGTGATCCTCAATAATAAGTGACGGTAGTGGCAATATAAATGAAGTTATATATAATACAGGTGAAAAAAAAAAAGGGTGTCCAAAATTTATATATTATATATATATATATATATATATATATATATATATATATATATATATATATATACATACATATATATATACATATACATATACATACATATACACACACACACACAAATATATATCGTGGACCTGAACTGATAAGTGCAAATGCAAGGGAACAAAGGTGCATAAAACAACAACGTGTTCTTGACTCCAATGGGAGGACACGAAACAAAGATGAAACCGTGTGTCTATAGCGCCCACCATACTCGGACGGTTGACACACAGAAAAAGTCCATAAAAGTTTTCAGCGAAACTTTAAAATATAAGTGCAATATAGCATGAAATAAGTCGAAAAGGGTAAAGTGCAAGTACTGATAAACACAATTCAGTGAAGTGCTATATTGGATGGTGAATGGTCCGTGCGTTTTCTCCGTGCTGGTTTAGGTAATTGGGTGTCCCCTTACCTTACAGCTGCAAGGTAACAGCATATAGTGGTGGTCTTTTAGGTTCCTTGGTGGTCATTCCTAATGTACTGCCCCGGGTCCTATCCTTCCTATAGTCTGCGATGGTATCTCCTTAAATATGTCCAAAATGGAGAGTCTCACCTGTAAGCTGTAAGGTAAGGGGACACCCATTTACCTAAACCAGCACGGAGAAAACGCACGGACCATCCACCATCCAATATAGCACTTCACGGAATTGTGTTCATCAGCACTTGCACTTTACTACGGTGTGCGCTATAGACACACGGTTTCATCTTTGTTTCGTGTCCTCCCATTGGAGTCAAGAACACGTTATTTTACGCACCTTTGTTCACTTGCATTTGCACTTATCAGTTCAGGTCCACGATATTCATTTTTATATTTTGGACCCCCATTTTTTTACCTGTATTATATATAACTTCATTTATATTGCCATTACCGTCACTTATTATTGAGGATCACCCGCCACTAGCCTTTCTAGGTGCCATTTCTGGCACTTATGCACCCACACTGCTCTGAGCATCTCTCTCAGCTGTAAACTTTGTTTATGATCATCCATTCACTCTCCAGCACCTTGCACTTTATCAGTTCATCCATTTATTTATCCATTTTTGGACACTGTCATATACTGTCTTATATCCATTTTATTATTTGCGTGATTTATATTGTACCAGGATACCTGCTTTATTCATTCATCTGTATTATACACCTCCATATTGCATTTTTGCACTGTACTAGGATACTTGTTTCAATCATCAGGCCCATTGGTGTTTTTTACCCTTTTTATTACACTTTGCGTCATTTGCACTGGATTAGGATATAGCTCTTATTTGCAGCCTGCACTGTCTTTGCCACCATCAGTACCGGCCTTTGTTGTCTACCTAGTTGCTTTCCCTATAGCACTAGTGCACTTTCATTTTGTTCTATACAGCACACCACTACCCCCTACCTGACACAACACATCCAACATTTGTTGCCGGAAAATCCGATTGTGTGTATGGGGCATTAGGCTAGGCACATCTCCTGCTTTTCTGCATGTTAACTAGAAAGTTATTCTACTGCGGTGTTTGCAAAAAATAGTTCCAAAAGACTGTTACTGAAATCTGTATCTGATCTAAACTGGATGAAGCCAACAAAATAACCAGCTGCAGCACCGGTGCCGAAATCTGAGCATTCAGGAACTGTACAGACAAATGTAGTGTGTACTTACCATTTGACATTGGAGATTTATTTTGTTTTTCAATAAACATTAAAAAGGTGTGTCCAAAGATGAATTAGGAAGTTATATTGACAGATTTTTGTAAAAGCCACAATCATTTTGGTGTAGAAACTGGGCGACTTTATGTCAAAGTCAGAATAGGTGATATTTTTTAGTGTTTGTGCACACATTGTGCAGAATGTTCCACATAAGACAACTCAATTGTTCTCATTCTATTGACATTTGTTATGCAAGGTATTGTTCAGTGTACCAGCTATTCTTCACTTTTGGTTGGATGGACTTGAGAAAACTTGTCATGCACACAAGGACAAAATAACACGGTAAAATCAGGCTCATCGGACTTTAAACTGGTTCTGAAGTCGCACAGTTTTATGGTAATGCATTCCCTGCATTAAAAGGTAAAACATGCTCTACTAACCTTTCCCTTCACCCCCACCCTAAACACTTAACTGTTTCCCCTCACTGTTCCGGTGCTGTTCTCGTGCTGGCATCAGAGGAGACACTGAGGGCAGCGGGAGACATAGGCTCCTGATGCAGTCAAATGAGGAGGGAGGTGTAGGTCTGTCTATGGATGCACACAGCCTGGGTAAGGAGCGTCCTTGCACAGGTACACCCATAGCACACACTTGCTGGAGGAGGCACCCAGAGAAAGAAGGAGCAGACAGTGTCAAAAGGCAAAAAGGCTTTCATAACAAATTGGCTACTCCTTGGCTTTTTGAGGGCAGATATCTGCTTGGATATTAAAGTGCAAAAAAAAATAAAATAAAGTTTTTAGTTTTGGATAGAGTGGAAAGAGGTTTAGAACACCTTTCAGGTTTTATTGCTGCCTGTACTTTTGTTGGGTAGTTTCACCATCTCATTTGTCCCTTTTACCATTAGCATCAAAAGCGAATGCAAGAGAAAATCCTCTAATGGGGACACTAGCTCCCTCACTTTGGAGGGATTTCCTCCCACTTCCAATTTTAACCATGGGACATGAAGTGAAGGAAAAATTTCCCCTATGTGGCGCAGATGACCAAAAAACACGCACACGCACACACACACACACACACACACACACACACACTTCTAATCTTCCCTTAGGTCCATTTCACACTGAAGCGTTTTTCCAGGAGCTACAGCGCTAAAAATAGCACCTGCGTAGCTCCTGAAAAAAGCGGGTCCTTTAACTCCAGTGTGAAAGCCGGAGGGCTTTTACACTGGAGCGGTGCGCTTGCAAGACGGTAAAAAAAAAAAAAAAAAAAAGTCCTGCTAGCAGCATATTTGGAGTGGTAAAGGAGCTGTGTATTCACCGCTGCTACCCATCGAAATCAATGGGATACCGCGGTAATACCGCCGACAATGCGCCGCTGCAGCAGTGCTTTGCGGGGGTTTTAACCCTTTTTCGGCCTCTAGCGGGGGTTAAAGCCACCCCGCTAGCGGCCAAATATCGCGGCTAAGACGGTAAAGCAGCGCTAAATATAGCGCTGCTTTCCCGCGGCCGCCCGCACCACCCCAGTGTGAAACCGGCCCAAGGCCTAAGTCATTAAGGGGGTAATTCTTCCGGTCCTCAAGTGGTTAAAGTAAGTGGGCTGCCATGCTCTTAAACCATAGTTTGGACTGACTTTGTACGCTCATTAAAAGTGCATCTACCACGGGCACTTGATCACCCAAAAAAAGTTTCTGTGATGTAAAAAAAAATAAATAAAAAAATTATAAAGATAAGTAATTTCAGAATTTTTTTTTTTTTCCACCTTTAATGTGACCTATAAACTGTACTACTCAGTTGAACAACAAACTGAAATCTTTTAGGTGGAGGGAAAAATAAAATAAATATGGTTGCATAAGTGTGCACACAATACTTTGTTGAAGCACCTTTTGATTTTATTACAGCACTCAGTCTTAGGGTAGAAGTCTATCAGCATGGCACATCTTGATTTGGCAATATTTTCCCACTCTTCTTTGCAAAAACACTCTAAATCTGTCAGAATGCGAGGGAATTTCCTGTGCACAGCCCTCTTCAGATCACCCCACAAATTTTCAATCGGATTTAGGTCTGGGATCTGGCTGGGCCATTCCAAAACTTTAATCTTCTTCTGGTGAAGCCATGTCTGTTGATTTGGATGTATGTTTTGGGTCGTTCTAATGCTAAAGGTGAAGTTCCCCTTCATGTTCAGCTTTCTAGCAGAAGCCTGAAGGTATTGTGCCAATATTGACAGGTATTTGGAACTGGTCATAATTCCCTCTACCCTGACTAAGGGTAGAATAAAAACAGCCCAAAGCATGATGCTGCCACCACCACCATGCTTCACTGTGGGTATGGAATTATAGCCAAAAAAGTTCAACCTTGGTTCCATCAGACCATAACACATTTTCCCACATGCTTTTGGGAGACTTCAGATGCGTTTTTGCAAAATGTAGCCAGGCTTGGATGTTTTTCTTGGTAAGAAAAGGCTTCCATCGTGCCACTCTACCCCAAAGCCCAGACAGATAAAGAATACAGGAGATTGTCACATGTACCACACAACCAGTACTTGCCAGATATTCCTGCAGCTCCTATAATGTTGCTGTAGGCCTCTTACCATTTTTGTCCTAGTCTTTTCATTAATTTTGGAGGGACGTACAGGTCTTGGTAATGTCACTGTTGTCCCAGATTTTCTCCACTTGATGACTGTCTTCACTGTGTTCCATGGTATAGCTAATGCCTTAGAAATTCTGTTGTACCCTTCTCCTGACTAATATATTTTAACAATGAGATCCTTCTGATGCTTTGGAAGCTCTCTGCGGACCATGCCTTTTGCTGTGGGATGCGACTAAAGAAAAAGTCAGGAAAGACCTACTAGAGCAGCTAAACTTTATTTGGGGTTAATCACAGCACTCTAAATGACTAATAATATTTAACATCAGTATGAATGAGATTGCTTAATTCTGAACACAGCTACATCCCCAGTTAGAGGGTGTGCACACTTATGCAGCCACATTATTTTAGCTTAATTTTTAAATTCCCCTCCCTAAAATATTTCAGTTTGTTTTTCAACCGAGTTGTACAGTTTATAGATCACATTAAAAAGGTGGAAAACGTTCTGAAATGATTTATCTTTGTCTAATTTTTTTGCTGCACAGAAACCTGTGAATTTTTAAACAGGTACGTGTAGACTTTTCAGAGATTTATATATATATATATATATATATATATATATATATATATATATATATATATATACATACATATATATATACATACATATACACACACACACACACACACACACACAGAGTATTTATTGGCGTATAATACGCCTATAAATACATTTTTATGGGCGTACATTTTTATCCCCCCCCATTATTACACATAGGTACCTTTTTTTATTTAAATGTGTGTGATAAAAGTAAAATGAAACAAAGATTACAGGAAAAAAGACAAGAGAAGAAAGTTTAACGTAATTGAATGTATGTATTAGAGACCTGAATACAATACACTTTAGACTTACTTTCCAAGGTTTCTTGTGAATCGGTCTCAGATTCTTTCGACTCTTGTCTTGCCACCTCTCGATCTTTCAATCCTGCATTTCCCAGTTATAAATATTATTAAAATAACAGCAAAGGAATTTCTATGTTATACGCATATGTAATTGAATAAAAATTATGTTTGCTCATGTCATCATAACTTTTCTGCTTTTAGATTGTAACCGTTTTAGACTGGTCTTTAAAAAAAAAAAAAAAAAAATGAAGTAATGAAAATCACATTTGTAGAGTGGTGTTAAAATAAACAGTATCTGTTTCAATGAATCTCTTCCATTAGTAAAAGTCAAGTGTTGAAAGATTTATATTAGGTAAGCATTCAAACAGGATGTAACTACAGCAAGCTTGGCTTTTCCAGTTCCATTATATCCAGGTGGTTAGTGCAGTTTTTTTATTTGCAGAACTGTCATTTCCATTTCTATCCTGCTTTATGTAACAAAGGCGGCGAATGGTTTTCTCTGCATGTATTTTGAAGTACACTGTGCAAACAGATCTTTTAAGAAATGGAAAACAATTAGCTTATCCATCCACTGCATAATTGAGTAAAGGTACGATTGTGTAGGTACTAATGTCTCCCAATAGCTTGTCACCAAAAACCAAGCATAATGGCTCATTCAGTTGTCAGTGGGGTTTACCCGTTGGAAGAGGAAGAGGAAGAAGAAGAAGAAGAGGAAGAGGAAGAGGAAGAGGAAGAGGAAGAGGAAGAGGAAGAGGAAGAGGAAGAGGAAGAGGAAGAAGAGGAAGAAGAAGAAGAAGAAGAGTACCTGTTTAACCCCTTATTGACCCTTAATATACTCTAATCAGCCGTATTAACTCTGATTTTTTTTTTTTTTCACTTTTAAATTTTATAAACTACTAATAAATAAGCCTTTTTTTTGTTTGCATTGTTGAGACTTTTACACCTTTAACATACAGTGTCTCACAAAAGTAAGTACATCCCTTTTTTCCCCACAATATTTAATTACATCTTTTTATGTAAAAACACTGAAGAAATTACACTTTGCTACAATGTAAAAGTAGTGAGTGTACAGCTTGTATAACAAAAGAAAAAATTGAATTTGTAAATAATTTAATGCTTTATACCAGTGGTCATCAACCCTGTCCTCAGGGCCCACTAACAGGCCAGAATTTATGTATTACCTTAGGGAGATGCAGACTAGAATACTGCAATCACTGAGCAGCAAATTATATCACCTGTGATGTATTTCAGTTATCTTGCAAACCTGGCCTCTTAGGCCCCTTTCACACATGCGGACCGTATGGCCGTTTTTCATCCATCCGTTTTTGGATGAAAAACGGACATACATGCATTTGTATGGGGCAGCGGGTGTCAGCGGATGAGCATCCGCTATTGTCCGCCTCCGCAATTGTCCGGTTCTGCAGACGGAGGAAAATCCTATATATTTTTTCCTCCGTCTGCAGAGTGGATGAACACGGACAGACGGTCCGTGTTCATCCGATCCTCCATGGAGGAGAGCGGAGAACTGACAGGGTGGTCCCTGCACAGTGTGCAGGGACCGCCCTGTCATCAGTCGGCTCAGCGGGGATCAGCTGTGCGATCCCCGCTGAGCAGCGGATCTTCACGGGGCGGATCAATACGGATCCGCCCTGTGTGAAAGGACCCTTAGTGGGCCCTGAGGGTTGATGACCACTGCTTTATACCATTGCCGACAGATGAAGTGTAAAACAAAAAAGTTGCAGTAGGCATGGAGTGCCATTAAAAAAAAAATGTAAAAAAAAATAAAATAAAAATAAAAAAGGTATCGGTGCATCCCTAATTTGGAGTAAAGCCAATCTCAGGATATGGCAAACTTAGATGGGGTGCTCACCAAAGCATAGACATCACAAACCAAATTACATTTGCTTTAGATCACCTGTATGGACAACATCAAGCAATTTTGTAGAGGTCATCATTATCCAATACACCTAAAGACTTATATTTAAAAGTCCTACACCCTAAATCTTCAAGTCATGTTTCTACAAAAACCTTGTTACCCGACTAGCTTTAGCCTAACTATTTTCTGTTTAGGACCTGAAATAAGAAATTCAGATTTGGTAATCTTCATGTTCATCTGCACACTTGTTCCTGGTCAGTGACTAAGGTAGCATTGAAGCCACCAGATCAGGATTGATAGGCAACCAGCTTTTTCAAAAGACATAAGTCAGCAGAAGCCGCCTCCGTATTCTCCCAGTACAGGTTTCTTCGAATTTGAAGCAGCTGCCGAAACCTTTATAAAACCAATGGATCCACCTCATAAATGGCCGTATATTATGTGAATTGTACCATGGCATGAACTACAGTAATAGGTGAGAGTTATATTTTTCTTCTGTTTAAAAATGGTTATGGACACTGTTACACTGTCCTGTGAGACTTTATAGTTCTTAATGTGAGAACAGATATTAACCCCCCCACGTTAAAAAGTATAAATAAAATAACCCATCCATTCAGTTTAAAAGAAGAATGCAAGGCAATATAAAATATATATGAAAAAAAAAAAAAAAAAACACATTATCCACTTGAAGACCAGGCCTTTTCTGGCACTTTGTTTACAAGCTTAAATCAGTATTTTTTGATAGAAAATGACTTTTAAACCCCAAACATTATACAGTAAAACCTGAGTTTGAGAGCATTCGCAAGACAAGCAAAATTAAATTAAAAAAAAAAAAAAAAAAAAAATTGTATTAAATAAAATTTGACTTGATATACAAGCAATGTCTTCATATACGAGTAGCGTCAAGTCACAACTGAGTATAAAAGAGAAGAGGCGCCTCCAAGTAGCAATACAGTTACATTTAATGAAGGTACACAACTTAGAAACTCGCATGGTTGACGATTAAAGCAGGCACATCTAAGTATCCAGGCATCCGGGGTAAAGATGTCCACATAGACCGTCCTCCTCACCGCCATTGGCGTCGTCCCTTCCACGCTGCGCTCCACGAGTGCTTCAAGCAACGCTTTCAGATCGCTCTACTGCAGGGTAGTCCTCCCGGTGAATATTGCAGAGAGCTTGCATACTTAGGAGGTGTCTCTTTTAATCATCAACCATGTGAGTTGCTATAGGTTGTACCTTCATTAAATGTAACCATATTCCTCTCCTCTTTTATACTCTGTAGCTCCTGCTGGATTTTGCTTCTAATCTCCTTGTGGAGGTTTTCATTTGTAGATGGTCACATTGCTATAATCTTTTTATATGGACTACAAACTGAAGGACTTCTGAATAAATGGTTGTGGAACGAATCATTTGAGTTTTCATTATTTCTTATGGGGAAATTTGCTTGGTTATACAAGTGCTTTGGATTACAAGCATGCTTCCGGAACAAATTATGCTCGCAGTCCAAGGCTTTACTGTATATTGTTTTAAGCAGACAGCCTAGGGAATAAGATGCTGATGATTGTTGCAAATTTTTATGTCACAGGGTATTTGCTCAGCAGTTTTTCACATGCAATTTTTTGGAAAAAATACACTTTAATGAATTTCAAAACAAACAATTTACCCCAATTTCTAGTGTAAAATATTAAAGATGATAAAGAGTAGATACCCCACATGTCAGGCATTAAAAGTTGTGCGCACTTGTGGAACGGCGACAAACTACAGTACTTAAAAATCTCCATAGGGGACGCTTTACATTTTTTTTTACAGGTTATCGGTTTAGAGTTACAGAGGAGGTCTAGTGCTAGAATTATTTTCTTATTTATTTATATATTTTTTTTATAAGTAATTACATCTGTAATCTCTGTACTCCATTGCAAAGGGGTGGGCGGAGAAACAGCAGTACACTGATCTTCCCAGTAGATGGCTGTACAGAAGGGGCATCTCAGCACAAGTGTGACCATTGGAGGACAGCAAGACTGTTCTCCCTGCAAGAAAAAAAGTGACCACAATGGGAAGGATGTGCTTCTATGCCTTGCATGGTCAGTTTAAAATAGGAAAGCAGGATCGCAGGGAAGCAAGGAAGAGATACAAAGAGAACAAAATATTTTAAAAACACAAGTATATGGTACAACATAAATATAAAGAATATGAAATGTAAGGGTAACATTCTTTAAGCCTTGCCTCGTCATTCATCTGACAAATGCTAGAACTGCAGTGGATATTAGAGATTCTAGCATTTGACAGTCAAAGATGAATTTACCTTTATCTTTTTTTTTTTTATGGGCGCAATTTTTTTTCCTTCAACCCGTGGCATGTATGGCCTGCCTTATGCTGGTACTGGAAAGAGGCACTGCAATTCAGCACTATTGCCATTCACATCTCGTGTTTCAGACGATTCCTGCTGAACCGGCCACAATTTGAGCCATGGATGGCACCACCCGACTCAACAAAGTTTGAGTAAAAAAAAAAAAAAAGTAAAGCAGCCAGGTGGAAATTTGCCATCTGAACAGTGACTGCGTCCTATTAGATGGAGCCAATATGTTCAGGGATTCAGACAGCTGCAGTTGCTGTGGCTGTCTGAACACAATAACCAGGACAGAAGAGCTGCTAAACTACGTAGCTGGAGGGATCCATTGGATTTCTCTCCTTTAGCATGCAGGCTAAACAAGAGAAGGCTATGCAGTATGGCTAGCTTACGTCTTTTTTTTTTTTTTTTTTTTAAACGACATTGGGTTCACTTTAGTATTGTAGTACAAAAAATATACAGTGCTAGAAAAAAGAATGCAACACACACTATAGAAAAAAAGATTCAATAACAGTTTATTTCACTGGTTGTCTTATCAGCTTGGTGTAGAAAACATGGCTGAGCAAACTTATGTGGTTTTCTGATGCAACACGGTTAATCCCAAACTACTTTACAAGGCTTACTGTACTTTATTAGTTATGTACATACAAAAACTGAACAGTACTGCACAATTACAAATTCAAAGCACTAATTATGGAGCTAAAACAAACTCACTCTTCTAGTTAAAATGTGCCTGTCTACACACAACTAAGAGAACAATTTTGTAAGCCAGGGGTCTCCAAACTTTACAAAAAGGGACAGTTTACTGTCTAAAGGGGGGCCGGACTGTGGGCATAAACAATGCCCCATCTTTGGTATTAGAGGGAGGAATAGTTCATCGTTGGGGTCAATGGGGAAAAGTGCCTCAAGGACTGGATAAAGGCAAGCAGGTGACTGCATTTGGCCCCAAGGCTACAGTTTGGAGACCACTGCTGTAAGCTAAACCAATGGTTTATTCACTAAGCAATAACATGCTCTTCACCTTTTGAAGTGCCCATAAGGCTCGGTTCATACCTAATGTCGATGCGGCTCACAACAAGGGTCCTGTGCGTCCTGGTTCACCGTTTCAGGTCTGATTTCAGCCCAAATTGTGGGCGGAATTCGGACCGGAAACGGACCAAAAGACGCACCGGTGCAAATTCACACTGGAGCCGCATCAGGGATATGTGAACCGGCTCCATAGAGAGGCAGTCACAATGCTATTGAGAAATGGATGCAGGGATTTCGTATCCAATTCGCAATAGTGTGAACTCGGCTTTACTTCCCAAGTAGTAGAAAATGTCTGTGCAGCTAGGTTAAACTTTTTACTGCCGAAGGACCATATTGTGCCTTGAGGTAAAATGGAAAGTAACTGTTTGTAGATAATTTGCGGTATGTAATTCACAATGGGGGTACACACTCAACACCTAAAACTCTCAGCCACATATCAGACTTTATATGGTCTCTTTTAGCTAGAGGACTGGAGAACAGACCTTTGTAATATCCTTAGCGCCTAATCACCTACCGGACCCAATAGTGATTAAGCACTTAAAATGGCTTCCTCTGATGTGTAGAGGGGACAGGCACATTTAAATCTGTCTCAGCAGAACACGAATACCTTCTAAGAAGATACTGCTAGACTTAGTAGAAGTTTGTAAAGAATTTGTTCTGCGGAGGAACAATTTACTGTTTGTCTGCCTTTTTATCCGTTTTTTTATCACGATTATCACTGGATATTCTTCCGCTTGTTGTCCGTTTTGTGATCTCCTTGGGCTTGTCTTCCTTTTCTTGGTCTTTTTTCCCTTTGTCAGAATCCTTTTTGGGTTTGTCTACTTCTCTGTGCTTTTGATCCTTATCCGTTGGCTCTTTGGGCGATTTTTCTTTTAATGGTGCTATATATTTATCCTTTACTCTTTTCAGTTGCTCTTTTATACCCTCTTTAACTTTTAAAACATTGGAAAAAAAAAAAACAGAAGCAATGATTGGATAATTTAGAACAAACTGAAATGGTACACACACTTCAACCCATGTGGAGTCACTTTATTAAATCATGCAGATGAAAAGGGTACCTGAAAATAAGAGGAGCTTGCATTGACAACATAGGCAGTCCGATACCTGCACAACTCCACTGAGGAATAAGTCATCGAAAATACGTTTTTTTGTCCCGGGTTGAGAGGGGTAATGTTCCATCCACACAAAACCACTGGTGCAATATAGGACCAGTGGGCAAACTTCCCCATTTCCCAGCCTGTGCTGCTACAGTTAAATGATATACACATGGTTTCTGCTTATTTCTGTTAAGAATCCAGCAGAGGCGAGAAGATAAAGAACTTTGGTATCTGGATTCGATACCTGGATCGGTACCTGGTGTAGTATGTCAATGTGTGAATCTCCCATTAGCCACAAGATCCAGGCAAGCACCTGGTTTACCATTCCCTGCGTGTTCCTGGCAACTGTTGGTGCCAGGGGGGGCATACAATGTTATATTACATTGTTTCCTCAAAAGTCCCCATAAAACTTTGACATCAATGGAAAGTATAAAAATGATATTAGTAAATTTGATTTAAATTTTCTGCTTTCAAAGTAAAAAAAAAAAAAATTATAGAATATGTATCATAATAGAATATGGACTGCCCTCCACGTGGGTTCAAAGGAAGTCATTCTTATCATACCATGCAGGAAAACATGCCGATAGCATTTTACACATCACACACTACTCTGCAGTTCTTTTAAAATGGAAAAACTATAAAGCATAGCAAAAATGTATTCTCAAAGCCAAAAGACTGAGGCCACTTTACAGTGCCAGGCTTACCTTGTGGTGCAAACACGTTTCATACCTACTTCAGATCACAGGGTAAAAAACACACTGTTTTTGTACACACAGTTGCAATTAAAGGGCTTTATGAACACCAGGATGGCATCAAATGCCTTCTGTGGCCTCCCCAATAAAAAAAAGAAAAAAAAAAAAAACAACAACAGGACCCAGGACCTCTAGAGGACCCAAGGTAAACTAATTCTACCTCCCTCATGCAACGCAGCAGTTTTAACTTGGGGAAAAAAAAAAAAAAAATGCAAAAATCCCACTAAATACGGCTAAATATTGCTTACACCAAATTCAGGATTTGCACTTTAAAAAAAACATTTTAAAAATGGTAAGCGAGTCCCTGCTTGTAGATTGTCCTTTAAAATAAATGTTCTATTCTGCGATTCAGATAATGGTAGGTGCAATGAAAAGCTTCACGGCCAAGTATTTAGAGCAGGGGTGCTCAACCTGTGGTCCCCGATTTCAAACCAGGGATGTGCATGTCCATTCTCTGGGATGGCAGATCAGCAATCCCAGATCGCGATCAACAGATTGGCAATCCGCCATCCCAGAGCATCAGAGTACATGGAGCCGGTATTGGCAGCAGAGGAAGCAGAAGCCGCATAAGCTGATGCTCTCTCTGTAGCATTGGCTCCTGTCCCAGGTGAAGTGATATCAAGTTCTGCACTTCTCTTGGAACCTTCTTATCAGCCAGGAGAGTGATGCCAGCAGAAGCTGCAAGAGGAAAAAAAGGTCAGTGTAATAGTCACATACACTGCAACAGCCGCTGCTGTGTCTCCAGTGTGAAAGCCTGAGGACTTTCACACTGGAGCGGTGCGCTTACAGGACGGTCAAAAAAGTCCTGCAAGCCGCATGTTTAGAGCACTGTAGGAGCGGTGTGTGTATATCGCTCCTAAAGCGCCGCTTTCCATTGAAAACAATGGGGCAGCGCTGCAAACCCGCCTGCTTTGCGGGCGGTTTCAACCCTTTTTTGGCCGCTAGCGGGGATTAAAACCGCCCCACTAGCAGCCGAATAGCGCCGCTAAAATGACGCTTAATATAGTGCCGCTTTACCGCCAGCTCCCGCAACGCCCCAGAGTGAAAGTAGCCTTATAGGGAGCTCAGGGCAGTAAGGACATTTGTAGTTGGGGGGGGGGGGGGGCAGTAACACCCCATAGTTCATTGTAGTCTGCTACCCGTTACCAAAATCACTTAAAGTGGTTGTAAACCCCATTCATGAAATTTGATCCAAACACATATCTGTAGTGTTTACTAATCTGTCTCCAAAGCTCTAAGTGTCATTTCTCTCTGGTGCTTCGTTCCTCTGTTATCATGAGTCACTTCTGACAAGTTCACACACACACACACACACACACACACACACACACACACACACACACACACACACACACACTAACAGTAGCTGAAATTGTGTGTCGGGGAAGGAGCTTAGAGGGAGATGAGCAGAGAGCTTGTCTATTCAGAATGCAGCTCTGCATCTCTGTGGGGGGGTGTCCCTTTCCTCCAATCAGCTCTCACGCAGTACAAATACAGTCTCTCCATCCACCCCTAAGTAATGCTAAATAATAAAAAATCTTTCCTGAACACGATTTACACTTTTCAAAGGGTGTAGAAAGGGGAAGACAGCAGATATACAAGTAAAAAAAAAAAAACATATGAAGGGGGATTTGTTTCATCTCTGTGTATTTGAGGCTGTTCACTTCACTGGGTATACATGTGTGGGTTTACAAACACTTTAAGCGGCCCATGCTCTTCAAAAAGGTTGAGCACGCCTGATTTAGAGCATCAATTAATTTACCTTTAATAACTGGAGCTACCAGCCCCTTACACTTGTCCCCATGTGGCTTACATGCTTGAATTAACATTTTTATGAGGATACTTCCCATACAGATTTGTAGACGCTCACACCTCTAACATATGTACTGTTTATCAGACAAGAGCAGTTGGGGGACCTTTGTTGAACTGCTGCCACAGTACAAACATATTTGCATTACTAAGCAGACAGCACAAGGGGTATATGGGTAACACTAATATTACTTCCTCAGGGCCGGTTCACACCAGATGCAGTTCCGTGCACTAAAAATGCATGCACAGTGTTTTCCATGTATTCCAATGGCTCTAGTTCACACCACGCAGTCAGTTTCCGGTGCAGAAACTGACTGCATGGTGTGAACTAGAGCCATTGGAATACATGGAAAACACTGTACATGCATTATGTGCAGGAAAAAAAAAAAAAAAAAAACGGAACTGCATCTGGTGTGAACTGGTCCTCAATGTGTATTTAACGTATGCATAAAAGTAAAAACCTAACCCCCATGTCACCATTCTGCTGACAAAATCCTAGGGAATGAGGCGTACGCCTCATCTCAGAGAAGATGAGCAGTATAGTCTTCTCAGAGATAGATGGCGAATTCTTAATTTCCTTTATCTCGCTGGAAGGAGGTTGATATTACCCTCACCTAAGGTTTAATGCAGAATTTTACCAAGGGGGAGGGGGCCACACTAAAAAAAAAAAAAATAATAATAGGCAAGGTCCACTTAAAAATTATTTTTTTATTGCACGCAGCACAATCATAATGCACATGCATGAACAAGTCTAAAAAAAAACTTAAAAACACACAGGATGCAAGATACCTTCTTCTTTAGTTTTAGTCTTCAGTGGGCCTCTTGATACATCTGAATTTATAGAAGGGAGACATTTAAAACGATGTCCTCAGGTATCACTTTCCTTTTTGGTGAGAATAGTCAAACCTCAAGTTACACACGCACACACGATCGCGGTGATGTACATCTTTGAACTATTAGCTTTCCATATGGGGGGGGGGGGGTAAACCCAGCATATTAAGGGTGTGCTCAAATACATGCATGCTGGTGCGTGTTGTGAACAGGTGGTGCAAGGAGTTGCTACACATTGCGCTTTCCTTTTTTTTTTATTCTTTGAGACTCTGCTCAACTCTATGCAACGCAATGACTTTAAAAAGGTTCCTGCACTACTTTGGTCCAACTTTCATGTGACTTAAGTACCATAGACTGCAATTTAAACCTTAAAAAAAAAAAAAAGAAGGTCACATGAAAGTCAAACCTGAATGTTCTACATGACAGTTGTGCAACAATTGTTCATGACCACTGATCAAAGCCAAAGTCATAACAAAGTCGCACCCATCCAAAGCTGAGTCAAAGTTGTGTAAACGCCTTTGGAGTAGTACAAGTGTGAATGGAGCCTAAAACTTGTTTGGAGACATCTCCAATCAGATCCATTACCTACAGGTACCTGCAAGATGGGGGCATGCAGAAAATCAGTCTTCGGTAGCATGTGTAAACTAGGTATGTCAACTAAAAAAATATAAATTAAATTAAAAAAAATCTTCCTCTTGCAGCCCTACCTTACAGTGCTTAAATTAGCTGATTTTAAGAGCTCCTCCTCTAATGTTCAGAGGAAACACCACCCCATTATAAAGCAAGCAGTATTATGGGCATCTTGCAAATGCAATGATAAAATTAGTCTCAAACAGTTAAATAAAATTGATCAGTCTTTTTTCCCGACATGCAAGTGCAAAGGCTGAACAATCAGGTGAAAAAGCAAACTGAATACCTTGATTAAAAAACATTTGCAATCAAAGTTTGATAGGACAGTGATATAACAAAATAATGGATTACAGCGCCGATTCAATAAAAAAAAAATATTCATCAGTGTTAAAATTTGTGAACAATAAATCATTCAATAAATATCGTGATTAAATAAAGTTCTCCACACAACACGTGAAAATATTTTTAACCAAAGATGAATATAGAAAAGAAAATGAAGCAATCCAATGGTCTAATGACTAAAAAATATTTACATCGCCAGTATTCTTCATCCAAGTGTAGAAAAGGCTTTGATCTACAGTGACCAGTATATTTTGTTATATCACTTAGGGGGTTATTTTTATTTATAGCTGCTGGCATGTTTGTTTTGCAATATAATTTTCTCACAATTTGTTCTATCCATCAGCGCGGAAGGGTTTATACATTGATGGGAAAGGATTTGTTCCATTCTGCTCCTTACCCGATACCCCCTCTGTGTAAAAATATCACCTCTGGAGTTTTTAAACAGCCAATATGAAGGGCCAAAGCACACCTTTGCGAGTCGGTGCTAAAAGCCAGTTTCTCCTGCTCTATCCCTCCCGCCTTAACATTAATAAACGCAGCGTTTAGAAGCATTCAGTGTTTTCAAGTGTACACTGAAAAATGAGCAGAGGGAAATGTTTTGCAAAAAAAAAAAAAAAATTTACTGTAAAAGCAAAAATTCTATAAAAAACACACTTAAAAACTTGTGCAATATGAGCATTTTATTATGCCACTTTTTCTGCCCCTAGTGTACATGGACCCTTAGGGTGAAGAAGCCAGAAGAAAAAAAACTACAACATATTTTCCATTCATGGTGAGGATTACAGTAGGTCACCTATAGTTTGTAGTGAAGTCTACAAACCAATAAGGTTACAAAGTCCTTTAATTTTCCCTTCAGAATAGGAGCAGCATGACGCAACAACATGGCAACATTTTCTAGTATGTGTTAATCAAAAGCAAAATTTAACATTCCTGCCAAGCACCACCCTGAATACAAACAAAGTACCTGCGGCCTTGGCAGCTTTCTCCGCTGGCGACGATGAAAATCCTGATATTTACAAAATAAACAATGGTTACCAACTAAAGTTACAAGAAATTGATATATACTTAACAAAAGGATGGCGCCGTTACTGAAGACGTCATTAAAAAAAAAAGAAAGAATACCTGTAAAATTTAAAAAGAAGGAGCAAAAAGCACTAGAAAAAAAAAATGGATTATATACAAGTATACTTTCAAATAACCTCATACTACCTCTTGTTCTCATCATAACCACGCAATATCTGATAAGCTCCAGATTGCTGACCTAGCATTTGTGGTCTGTTCAGGGATACTTTGGGGATACCCCAAAATGCATTGGGGGAGATTTTTATGGAAAGCACTCAGGCTTTCACACTGGGGAGGCACGAGAGGCGCTTTACAGGTTCTAGTTTTAGCGCTAAAACGCCTGAAAAGTGTCTCGGTGTGAAAAGGGGTCTAACCGCAGCTCAAAATTTGGCTCCCAAAGGATTTCATCTAAAATGGAAGGCTTCCTAATAGAAGAAAGGAGCAGAGTGATGATCTTGTGAGTGTGCTGCTGCTCCCTTGTACACTCCCAGGCTGAGCAATGAATCTAGCGCCTATGCTTTCACATGGAAGGAAGAGGCACAAATCCCTTGCTTTCCCAAAATGTTTGGTTATTACATTTTGCTGCCAGGAAAAAACAGAGCTGAAGGGGAGAGGAAAGAATACAAGTTTAAGCAGTTTTTGTTGGGGGTGTGGGGCACCATTTACGTAAACCTGGTTTACATTCAGCTTTCATATCAGATGCACATGCAAAATGCCATTTCAAGCAGTAAGCTGAAATGTTATGAAAGGTACTCCTCTTATACTAATACCTTGAGAGGCTAAAGCCCATGTATATGTACCATACAGCAACGATGTAAAAACAAGTCTACCGACAGTGTACTGAGAACATTTGTTTTTATTTGAATAAAAAAAAAAAAAAAAAAAAAACCAAGGCCAATTTTTAGGTTTTAATTAAATTATATTTAAACAAAGTGATAAATAAAACTCTTTATTAATACAGTTTAGGGAAATCACAACATTTACCCACGCAGTGTTAAGAGGTACCTAATTTTATAGCCAAGCAAGTTACGACTGGCGATCCATGCCATAAGTTTGCTACAGCCAAGCGAGTGCAAAGTTAGGACTGTGTTCCATGAATAGTCACTGTTAGGAACAAGGAAGCACCACTATTCTATCCTCACAGCAGTCAGGAAATCATCTATGAACATCAACAATGTATTTGGTCAACAACTTCCACGAAGGCTGGTAAGAAAAAAAAAAAAAAAAAAAAAAAAAAAAAAAAAAAAAAAAAAAGCTAAAATTTCTTGTACATCCTTTGCCAGTGAAGCATTAAGGAGGAGAAAACTCATGAGATTGGGATGTTTAAAGCTAGTGAAATATGCCAAACATCCATTATCAGGGTTCAACCAAACCAGGTCCCAAGCCTAGTTGTACCTTGTCAGTAGGGTTTATATGTGAACTAGGTTGCAGTGCTTAGAAGTAGAAACTATTAGGCAACCCCCCCCCCCCCCCCCCCTTGATAGAGCAAGGTAGGGTTACAACTAAGATTAGTTGGGTTTTAGTCCACCTGAGACACAGACACATTATTCAGACAGGAATGTGGCTCGGAACAGGGCTTGACAGGAGGGTGAGGGGGCACTATGTACGCTGCATTACTATTCTCTTTGGAGTCCCCAAAGGTGTCCCAGGTCTGTTATAGTCCTAAAGTGTATACTAAAACAAAAGAAAATGTTATTAATAATTTACTGTACGCCGCTAAAGTGTTCAGGTTTGGCTTGAAGGAAAAGTGGCAACCCTAGATCTAATCCATCAGATTTTTTTCACCATGTGTCTCATTGGAGGAGAGATTCCTTCACTTCCGGTCTCCCTGAAAATTAAGGGAATTCATTGGGGACTCCCAGATTCCCATTGGAAGATTTCCCATTCATTAATTTTCTGGGGACTACACAAAATTAGGGATTTTCTTTTACTTTCACTGATCATGATAAAACAGGACAAATAGAGAGGGTGAATCTCCGTAATGAGGGGCACAGAAGGCAGAGGTTCTGATCCCTCTCCACTCTATCCAAAACAAGAAAAAAAAAAAAGCTTTGCCTTTAGTTCTACTTTAAAATGTTCCCTTATATGTGCTTTGATTGCAGCATCAATCAATTGTCTCACAACAAACTTTTGTCTCAGGAGTTACGGTTTCACTTCCTAGTCATCAAATCCAACCCCAAGAATGACCATACTTAGCAACTGGCTTTATCCAGACCTGCTGTGTAGTTCAAGGGCTAATACATGCATTGTGTGCAGTGTGTTGATAACTCGTACAACTGTTCGTAAGCCTAAATGTGGATCATGTTATGCAACACGTGGCCAATGATGGGACGCACTTACATCTATAAAATCACAAAAAAAGAAAAAGGGCTGGATAAATTCCAGAAGCTGGCAAACCAACAGATAGAAAAAATAATAGCTGTCTAGTCTATATGTTTGAGTATTTCCTAAACTCGTCCTAGTTCTAGAAATGCCTAAGCTGGCTCCTGCATTACTTAGTCTACTGACATGTTAGTTACTGACAGATGGCACTGCACTGTCTGGGGGTAATAAACTGCTTAGAGCCATGGTAATAAATGGGTACCCTCGTTGGATTGACCCTTTATCCCAAAAAAATATGTATAAAATAATTGAAAAACACAGAAGGCCTGAATTGCAGAATTCTTCATGTAGATTTAGACCAACTTGTAAGGTTGTACTTGCGTACTTGATCTATGGCCAGATAACACTGTCCTCTACATGAACAGCATATGGCTCCATCACTCCCGACTGTCCACTGGAGATCCCACAGCCTGTGGCTTTACTTAGAAAAACAAAACCACAGAAAGTTTAAAGCTGGTCTCCAAACACAGGGCGTTATTGGTTCTGCAAATCCAAAATGACACAGGTCTTTTTTCCCTGAACCCCTTCGTTTTGTGAAGTACCATCATCGTCTGCAGAATCGCCCTCCTCTTCTTCTACCATTTCAAAAGGAGTTATTACATCATAGAGAAAAGAGAGGAAGCCGTAAAACCAATCAGAGCTTTCCTCTGCTAAAATATTAAGGACTTCCTCTAGAGAATCAATATTCACACTACTGCCATCTTTGGTTAAGCCTAAAAGTAAAAGGAAGAAAAAAAAAAGGAGAGACAAAAAAGAGAAAAAAAGAAAAGGAGTAGTTAGGTAGACACAAAGGCATGCGGTGCAGGGAGTGGTAACATTTCAACCGATGTGTGTGTGTAAATAAATGATTATATAATATAGATATATAATGCTGGCACTTCGGAAGGTAAGATAAGGAAGGATGGAGTCTAGATGGAAACAAAACAGCCTATGAAACACAGCATGCTGAAAATACAAAAAGCAGCAAGCATGCAGGGTAGTCATCCACACCCATATAGACAAGGATGTACCATGCTAAACACTAGTCCTATGGATGTGGACATTTCATCCATGCATATTTGGTGACATAGCATTTTTCAATTAAAGTGAGATGAATCTACATATGCCCCAAAATCCAAAATTTCAACAAAGGATTCCCAAAAACCAATGCATTGACCCTAGGGAAACCAGACAAGACATTTGGTGTAGCCTTACAGCTCAAGTTCAGTTTAACAGAACATAAAATAAAACGTGTGATGGACGTTGAACATCTTCTAAAGCAGTAAGATGGTCATTTATTCTGATGAGCCACATTGGTCCTGTGAGATTTAAGTCAACTCTTTCATTAAAGATGCAAAGAAGCATTTCGGGAAGGTTGGTCCTAAAGCTTTAGGAGAGTAGGCCTAAAGACCAAGTTACATATCTCGGTGTTGCCCTAAACGAGATAGTCATTACAAACTCAATGCAGTATGCTCCAGCTGCCTGCCATATTTTCATTCTCTGCACTATAGCATGCTGGGTAGTCAAAAAATCCCCAAAGACATTTATAGGGACAATTTCTTCAAAGACTGCAGCGCATAGCCTAAGAAGGTTATGAAGTATGGCAGGCACCAGAAATTTAACAAGGTTTTTTTTAAAAAAAAAAAAAAAAAGCAACCACCATATAGTTTGGTGTAACTTACACATTACACTTGGCTCCTAAGTTTAAAGTGTACGTTAGCTCAAAAAATATTATTTCTCATATGGGTCGGTTATTTTGTTTAATCAAAATGTAGCCTCTTCGTTTGGAAATGTCAAGTCAGATTAGTGATCCTGCCAGTTCCCCATCTGTACGTCTGTCTCTCATTCTGACCGTGCCAAGCACAGACGCAGGCGTGGTCAGTTTGCATCTTGTTTTACTTTGCATTTGAGACCCAGGATGTCATGCCAAAGCAGGGTGTGTGCTTGTATCTCCTGTTGTCAGTTCACCTGTCATGCCCCTCCAGCCAGCCCAGCTGTTTTGATTGACAGCAGCTCCCAGGTCTATGGAGCCTTACAAAAAAGTCAAAACAGAAGTGGCTCGTGTCCTACAGTAGCAGAGTTGAAGAGATTCGTTGAAACATGTGCTTCATTGCAGTGACTTATTTTCCTTATAAAAACGTAATTTAATAAGAATTACTCATTGTTGTAGCTTTCCTTTATTTGTAGGCAATATTAAATTCTGGATGTATAATTATTGAATTATTTTAATATTACATCCGTGAATGCCAACCCAAACACCTGATACACGCCTTACCAGCAATTCCTTGCTCCTGTGTCACAGCTCACAAGAACATCTCTAGTGTCCAACACCAAGGGGAATTACTACTGTAGTCATACGAGAGCACTCTGGCCTAGAGATTGGCTACTAGACCCAACCGACCGCAGTAACGGGGGGGAGAGGTCACATGGTCTTCCATACAAGGAATTCCAGGTGTGGATCAGAAGTTGCGAAGCGAGTACTAGCGAAGCGAGTATAGCTGGGTCTGGGCCTGTGCAAAGACACTGTCACTCTGCCACGAATGATCAAGCCGCCAGTGCCTCTTCAAAAAGGGAACCTGTGACCAGGCTATGAACATTAAAGTATTTCAAATATTCTTTACCACCTCTGAAGCTAGGCATTGTGAAGCAATTCAAATTTCACAACGCAAGTCAGTCATTCTCTCAGCAACTCTATTCACCCTGTCCACCCCAATCCAGCAGAGACTAAGTGGTCTTCCTGCCTTCTAATCCAACACAGAGCAGGCCGTCTAGGAGAGGGGATCATATAGAATAATTTGTATGCTTTAAAAACTGTTTCTACAGCAAACTTGAGGATTCATTTCTTCACAGACCCTGATGCTAGAGAGATCAATTGGAGTCTTGCATTTAAAGCGCATTTACTGCATTATGGAAATAATGAAATGTCCATAGCCTGCTCATGGGTTTACTTTGAAGGAACGAAAAGTAATTCAATGTGATCTACAAATACAAAATAAAAGAATAACCAAACTTAATATAGTTATCCTTAAAAAGGATCCTCACCTCAAGCCTGAAACCATTCAGCCTGCCCATACATGGCTCGAGTCGGCCGAGGTTCCAACAGTCTATGGCTGGCCTTAGTCCACACACACACACACACACACACACACACACACACACACACACACACACCTCTATGGCAAGCTCACCAATTGTTGGATTGAACACTCCTCCCATAGGAATGAATGGATAAACTATGACATATGCACAGACTGGATGGATAAAGTAAAGGACTTGCCATGGGAAGGTGGTCCAGCACTGAAAAGGTAAAGTTATCCTTTACAAATTCGATGTGGAAACAATGTAAAACATTTTATGATCCTAGACCAGTGGTTGTCAACCTATGAGCTAAAGAGGGCCTCAAATCACCTGATATCACCAAAGGGCCGAACATAATGGTCAATGTATGTAATGCTTCAGAGGACTGTCAAACTGCAGACCTAATAAAAGGAAAATGAGAGCTAGAGGAGTGTGGACGTGCTACATTTTTGGCTGGGGATATGCCGCAGAAGAGAATACGAAATCAATGTCATTACCCCAATTCCCACTACAGAATGTTGAGATCTGAGAGTTGCAGGTTGGGCACCAGGGCCCTAGACCAACCATTAATACAGAACCGCTGACCCATACTGCAGATCACAAATATTTTTATAGGGCCATTTATTTCCCACAGCAATTAAAAACTATACAGCCATCAGTGCTGGGTATTGGAACCATGGCTTTAAAAAAGGGCTTTGGGAGCTCTAGCAATGGGTCCAGGTAGGAGAGAGGGTGTGACGTCAGCAAGCACAGACTGGCCCACAGCCATCGCGGCCCTGCCTACTGGAATCTTTTTCCTGTTTACAAGATTTACTCTGTAAGTGCAATACTTTTTATTTAATAAACTTTTATAAGCAGTATAGCGCTATGAGCTCTTTTCCTGGTCTTCAAAACAAATGGATATGCAGGAGTCAGGTGGCGGTATCTAGTGACTGTTCAGAAGCTGGGGGGGGGGAAATATTCCTAATCCCTTAAGATCTCCTTTGTGAGATCATGTAGTCTGGTCAAGCAACTAGGTTTGCCCTAAAGCCCTCACATAGGGGCAGAATGTCGGGAAAAAATAAATAAAAGTCCGACATTCGGTCCATGTGTATGTCACCCTGTTCAACAGAAGCCGGCTTCTCCTGGAGGAACATGATGGAAGACCAGCAGCTGACCAACTCCTGATCAAGCGCTCTCCACCAATGGCGGGTGTTGATCGAAGTGTTCTGACTTTCTCAGTGTGTACCTGGCTTTAGGAGCACGATGGTGACACAGGAGCACTTCATTTTAATTTATTTTTAGCACAGAGCACCTTTGGACTTTTATTCTTTACATCTGAATTATTGGATTATCTATTCATCTGTGGAATGGTTTGCACTTTATATGAAATGTTTATTTCATTTTTGCACACTGCTTGCACTTTATAGTTTGTAAGTTCATACAGTAGTAGTAGACATTCGATACTGAAAGATATTAAAAATCGGTATTGTGATTTTTATATTCACAAATTGCGTTTTTTTTTTTTTTTTTTTTTGAGACACCGCATTTTTATAGAATTTTGTGGTCCAGTATTCAGAACCTATTCAGTGCAGCAGTCTCACTTCAATTGTGGCCAAGCACGAGTCCCAGGAATTTTTAAGCAAGGAGAGAGAGAGAGAAAAGCATCAAGTTGCATATCAAATTCACGCCTTAGTGTGAAATCCAAGTAGTAAAGCTGTGTTTTCATAAAAGCACCAATTCTCACATATAATAGAGCTTGTATGAAGTAACCATGCTCATTATTTTCCGTTTAAGCAAATCAAGCAGTATTAAAAAAAGGTCACTCATTCAATATGACAATTATTAATACTGCTTTCTATTGTTTCAGCCATACCCAAGTATATTCACAGGTTAAACGCCCAAAGCAAATAGTATTTCTTTACAGATTTGCACAATGGAAACTGAAAAAAATAAATAATAAAAAAAAAAGGTAGTAGAGATGACAAACGGGCGCCTGACATTATTTAAGTAAATAGCAGAGCACAGGGCAGATCCTGCTTAATACCTGCTATAGGCACCTTTATTTGACTTGCAATTTAGTAGGAGTGCCAGTGAGCTGTACTGCTAAACAGACATCCAAAGAGACAATCAATCATTGTTCTTTTTACTTGTCACTATAAAAAAGGAAACATTACATTGTACATTTTAATATTAAGGACTCAGAATTCAGAATCAATTAAATGATTCCTGAGCTGAATATGTAGACCGCTATGGATGATCACCTTCTGAAATTGCTGGTTTTCATGCTAAGCCTTTGGCTTCAACATTTTTTTAGTCGCTGGCACAAAACCTGTATATGTAAACTAATGCTACCATATTATGCAGCGCTTTACAGTGGACACAGAACCAATCACATCAGCCCCTGACCATGAAGCAGCCCACAAACGAATGCGGGCCATACATAGGTCCAATACAGAAAGAATTTGGTCAGTGAGTTACCAAAACGTGAGAAAAGGAGCTCACATTGTGTTCTAGTTTTACACTTTCCAGTTTATTAAAATAGTTGCACTTACATGGTATAAAACATCATAAAGTAAAAGAGAAAGCCGGCCAACAAGCGAACACCCATCCACATACGAGGGCAGCGCGATGGCGTCAGTACGTCCAACTTCCCGACATGCATTACATCATACATGAATGGCCTGCTTAGCTGCCCTCATGCACACAAGGGCAGTTTTAGGAGGTCTATTCATCTATCAGTATTTTTTTTTTTTTTGAACAGTGGGAGACGATACCCAAAAACACAAGAATATACATATTCCATAACAGCAATAGCTTAAAAATATTAAAACAAATAAACTTTTATAAATCCTGCTGCCCTAACCTCTGTAAAGGTCTCCAAAATACACATCTTCCTAACCAATGACACCATAAAGCTACTAATTTACTTCCTTGTTATCTCTTGCCTGAACTATTACAACTGCGTCCTTGTTGGCCTATAGTTACACAGGCTATCCTCCCTTCAATCCAACATAAATGCTGCCCCTCTCCGACAATCACTCCATTGGTTTCCATGCACCCAATGAATAAAGATTCAAAATACTTATATACAAAGCCATCCACAACTCTGCCTTGAGCTACATTACCAACCTCATCCCAAAATATCATCCAAATAGTCTCCTTCACTCCTCTCGGTACTTTTTGCTTTTAATGGCTCAGAAGACGTCCTTGTGATGACAAAAACACATGGGAAAAAGCCTCCTGCTGATGTCACCCCATACCGGAAGTCCACATGTTTTTGCCGGCTGGGTTTAATTTTTAATATGCATTATATCTACCTGTGCGCAAGTGCAATTTTGAAATTGAATTAAAAAAGAAGGTACCATTTGATATTCTACATTGTGAGGAACATGTTTTTTCACATGAGCTGATATTGTCAATGACCCCAGGACACGTGTGGAGATGGCAATAAAGTCTGACTACTTCCACTGAAGCTCTGTGTGACCGCTCTGAACAAGGGAGTCATTAATATTTGGTAAGCCTCCATCTTCTCACTAGTTTTGATGTTGGCGACACACTGTGGGCACCAGCTTGTGGAACGAGTCCATTCATCCTACACATTTCAAGAAATTTTCCTGGTTTCTCTTGGCACTAATGGGACTTTTTCAGATCACTGTTTAATATGCATTTTATGGACACTATTATAATTTTTATGTTGTGTGTTATATGTATTTAGTGTAGGAGATTGTCTTTTCATTTATGATGGCATTTTGAAATTTTTACCTTAAATTTGAACACTTTTTTTTTGGTTTATTTACATACTGCTAGGGGTATTGCATTTGTGTTTGCAGCTTTTTTATTTTCATTTGTTAATTTTTTTCTTTTAGATCACATTTTCGGTTTTTGCAAATGCTCCACCTTCTGCTTTTTAGCCTAGTCAGCTCCAGGACTTCTCCAGTCTATATGGCCATCTTACTCTGTCCATCTTTAGGCGAGCTCTGAAAAAACTAATCTCAAGGGAAGCCTATCCTGCCTCCACCCAATAAAAACTGTAATTTTACTTTTTCAATCTCTTCTCATCCCTCAGTTATGTTTTATCACTTTACCTTCTCTTTCAGATTGTAAGTTCTCAAAAACAGGGCCCTCTGAATCTTTTTGTACTGAAGTGTATTGTACTTGTACCGCCTCCCTTTTTTTCTTTTTATAAAGCACTGCCCTTTGGTGCTATTTAAAATGTTGAATAATAATAATATTATTATTATTAATGTTACTGGGGCTAATTTATGAGACCTAGAGGACATTTATGCCCTTGCCCATAGGTAGGTTTGACCTAAAGAAGAAACTTGAAATGTAAACTTATTCCAAAATGAGCAGCATCTCTACATTTCATAAATAGGTCAAAGTGCTTCTGAAAAAAAGAAATGCACACTGCTTAAAATTAGGACAACGCTAAAACTCCATACTGTATGTACGTTTTCTTACATATGCATTTTCTAGATTCCAAAAGACCCAACATTTTGAACTCTACCCAAGAACCTTTCACCATAATTCAGTGCTAGTTTGGGAGCACCACATTGGTGAGATCAGGTTGGAGTAGATGACCCTTTGGTCAAAACCATACCACAAACGTCATACAGTTGGAAAATACAAATTTTAATTACTGACACGGTATACAGTACGTTTTGAATTGCACTCAGCACAGCTAAGCGGCAATAATAAAAAAAAATGGGAGGAGATTTCACATACCAAGGATTAGTACACTTTCATTTTTTTAACCTTTTTTTAGGTTTCTAGAACAATGTGCAAGCTACAGATTCTACAGAAGAAATAACTTATGGAATTTTATTCAAGGCCTGATCTGAAAAGTTTTATTGGGTAAAAAAAAAAACCCAACCTTTGATCAAGAGGGCTAAAAAATACACACAGGTTGTTGAAAGAAAATTCCAAATAAAATTTGAGAAAAAAAAAAAAATATTGACTAAAAATCATACACTGATTTATTGCATATCTCTCCTTCAAAACAACCCAACACTTGAGAATGAATGCCAGTAACAAACTTTAAGGGTATCTAAACCCCAAGTTAAAAATATAATTAATGTAGCTTATGTGTCGTGGGGGGGCCCCCCCCCCCCCCCCCCCCCCCCCCCCCCCCCCCCCCCCCCAGTATTGTTCCTTTATTATTTTTTATCTGGTGATCCTGCCAAAGACACTTTTTATCCAAAGGCGACTATCTGTACTGTATCCATCAAGGTACAGCATTGTCATCAAAGCACAAGACGGGAGTTAGGACCACCAAGCCCCTCACTTTTTCACCTCTATAACGTAGGGGGAAATATTCACCTGGGCAGGGCTGATCGCATTATTTGAGCTAGCACTGCAGAGGGCACTTGTTACATGAGAGCACTGGGTTTCAGGCAGGATTAAAAATTTTTGAAAAGATAACAAAGTGCTTCTAACTTACCAAAAGTGTGCATCTGCAAAAGTGTTTACATATACTTTAAATCCTGACATCTACATAATAAGCAGGTACCCTCAGTGGTCCCATAGAAAATGTGGTACACAGGAAGTATCAATAGTGCACCTGTAGAGGCTGCGTCACCTCAGTGAAAAGTAACTTTACAGATATATGTCCGGTGTCAATACGGTAATGCCATAATTAAAGAAATCACAAACAAAATAATTCTATATACTCCTAACGAAATTATACATTTAAACAAAATTATATTGCAACAAGAATACAATGAATTATATGTCTAAAGAAGCATTTTAACCACTTGCCAACCAAGCTTTTTCTGGCACTTGTTTACAAGTTTGAATTAGTATTTTTTTGCTAGAAAATTACTTAGAACCCCCAAACTTTATAGTTGCAATTTATGTCGCATGGTATTTGCACAGCGTTTTTTTCAAAAGCAAAATGTTTTTGTAAAGTGTGAAAGATTATGTTAAGCCGAGTTAGATACCCAACATGTTACAATATAAAATTGTGCACACTCGTGCAATGGTGACAAACGACAGTACTTAAAAATCTACATAGGCGACAAATTAAACGCCTTAACAGGTTACCCGTTTAGAGTTAGAGGAGATTTAGCGCTAGACATATTTCTCTCACTCTAACATTTGCACCGATACTTTCACATGTGTGGTGCCAACACAATTTTACACGTGTGCATAACCTACGTTTGCATTAAATTCTGCGCTTTTACTTTTTACACTGCCCCCTTTAATTTTTTTTTTTTTTTTTTTTTTATCAGCACTTATTTTGAATTACGATTATAAGCAATTGTAATAGAAATAGGGATGACAGGTCCTCTCTATGGAGAGATATGAGGTCAAAAAGACCCTAAACCGCTTATTTACCTTTAAAAGCAAGTAATCTACATTAAAAAAAAAATAAAAAAATTTGATCTCTTGCTTTAAAATAATACTAATTATTATTAATAATAAAATAATAATAATAATAATAATAATAATAATAAAAAAAAAAAATTGTACTTCCAGCCTGAACTTAGTGACGGGATGACGTTGCTCCAGTCCAAGGTCATAGAGTCGATCAAAGAGTAAAACACATCTTCATAATCACATTTTGGTCTCCAAATAATGCATGTTATTTTGTGCTTTGAACAGGTTTTAACTTTTATGGCAATATTTGCATACTGGTCTTTTGGTACGGCTCTCCACTAACTACAGAACATACAGGCACGTGCGGTTCTCTTGCACAACATGGCTGTATCTTTAGGGGGGATGACGCAAGATGTAAACTGACCATGGTAGAATGGATCTGCTGCCATGCTACCATGGTCAGTTTGCTCATAGGAGGAGCGTTACAAGGCAAGATCAACCAGGTAAATTCGAGAAATCTGCAACTACATATACAAAACACAGACATGGGAGATCACAAATAAATATTAAGAGGCAGTGCAATGTTTTAATTATTTTTACCCTTACAAACACTTTAACACTGTGTAAGCTTAAAGCCCAATGAAGCTAGACCAGCTTCTGACTTTGTGAAACAATGGGTGATCTGAAGGAGGACTGTGGTCAAAGTGAGTATACGTTTTTTTTCCTTCTTACTCGCATAGAACATTTTTGCGAAATTCATTTTGATCGCCTTTCAGAGTGTTAAAAAGAACCCATCAGTAGACACAAGAGTTGGCACCGCAGACGTTTCTGGTACCGTATACTGGAGCCATCATTGGGATCCTTTACAGTGCTACTTGGTCAGTCACTGACCTAGTAAAAGCATGCGCATTTCAAGTGTCAGGATACTCAATATGCACATGCTTGTTTTGAACCATTGACACACTTAGGCCCCTTTCACACTGGGGCGGTGCGGGCGTCGGTGGTAAAGAAGCGCTATATTTAGCGCTGATTTACTGTCGTTTTAGCCGCGGTATTCAGCCGCTAGCGGGGCGGTTTTATCCCCTGCTAGCAGCCGAAAAAGGGTTAAAACCCCTTGCAAATCGCTGGGGTAGGAGCAGTATAGGAGCGGTGAAAACACCGCTCCAAAGATGCTGCTAGCAGGACTTTTTTTACCGTCCTGCTAGCGCACCGCTCCAGTGTGAAAGCCCTCCGGCTTTCCCTCTGGAGTGAAAGGACCCACTTTCAGGTGCTATTTTTAGCAATGTAGTGCCTGAAAAACGCAAAAGGTGTGAAAGGGGCCTTAGTAAAGGATAAGGATGGCAGCGCCAGAAACAAAGCAACTGAAAAATGGCATTCCCAATATTTCTGTCCCGACATGTTCCTTTGGGCTGTGGTGTACATGTAAATTCTGTGCATTTGCTGGAAAGGAGACAGAACGCCTGCTTTAAACAATGCTACACTTGTCACAGCTTTTTGCATTTTATTGCCCACAGACAGGTGATGAAGTTACTAATTCAAATGAGGGCATGATCACGCATTCATGAATGTCCACATTCAAAAAAAAAAAAAAAAAAAAAAAAGGGGAAGCTCAACATGCACATTTACTTGGATATTGAAAACAAATATATACAAGACACTCACTTTTGAGACATAAATAGGAGCAACAAGGAAAGGCTATTTTGATGAATAAGACACTTAGTGTATGCCCACAACAAGCATATTCATGCAATTTAAAAAACAAAACACATTTAACATGCATTCTGGGGCAAATTAATTTTGCAATAAAAACATACACTGCAGTAAAACTAGCAATTTTCACTCATGGTCAGGAAGACCTTTTTACAAATATCTTTTAAAAAAAACAAATATATTTAGTTTAATGACATGAGCAAACATACTGTACGTGTTGATCTAGACAGTATTTGCAGGATTATGTCTTTGCAAATCAATCTGCACAAAAGGAAAGAACATTAAAAAAAAAAAAAAAAAAAAAAAAAAAAAAAAAAAAAAAGGTACTTGCCCAGTAAAACCTTGGCGTCTTCAATGTCAAAATCTCCATCCCCGTCAGTATCGTAAGCGTCAAGTTTGCCTAGTGAAGAAAATTCATAAAATTTACTGACGTATTATAGCAACGAACCTTTGTGACTAACATTGCACAAACTGCGGTTTTGTTCTGCTCAGTATATACAGTTCCTTGAAAAAAGTATTCATACCTCTTAAAATATTCCACATTTTGTCATGTTACAACCAAAAACGTAAATGTATTTTAGGCGATAGACCAAAACAAAGTGGCACATAATATTGAAGTGGAAGGAAAATGATAAAATGGTTTTCACATTTTTTTAAAAATATGTGAAAAGTGTGGTATGCATTTGTATTCAGCCCCCCGAAGTCAATACTTTGTAGAAACACCTTTCTGTGCAATTACAGCTGAAAGTCTTTTTTGGGGATGTCTCTACCAGCTTTGCACATCTAGAGTAAAATCTTTGCCCATTCTTCTTTGCAAAATTGCTCAAGCCATGTCAGATTGGATGGAGAGCGCCTGAGCAGCAATTTTCAAGTCTTGCCACCGACTGGGCCAGTCTAATACATGAATATGCTTTAATCTAAACCATTCCATTGTAGCTCTGGCTGTATGTTTAGAGTAGTTGTCTTGCTGGAAGGTGAACTTCCACCCCGGTCTCAAGTCTTTTGCAGACTGATGCAGCGTACACACGGGTCGGACATTCCGACAGAAAAAGTCAGATGGGAGCTTTTCCTCGTATATTCCGACCATGTGTATGCCCCATTGGACTTTTTATGTCAGACGGACTTCGATAGAGAATATGTTCTATATTTTTCAGATGGAATAAATTTCCAGCGGAAAAACCGCTTGTCTGTATGCCGTTTCGATGCACCAAAAATCACGCAAGCTCTGAAGCAAGTACGAGACGGAAGCGCTCGGTCTGCAGCGCCTCCAGAGTTACCGAGAGCCTCTTGGCTGCTTCTATAATTAATGCTCTCCTGGTCAGTTTAGGTGGACGGCCATGTCTTGGTAGGTTTGCAATTGGGTCATACTCTTTCCATTTTCAGATGATGGATTGAAAGTTCTCCGCGAGATGTTCAAAGCTTGGGATATTTTTTTTTTTTTTTTTTTTTTTTTTTTTTTTATATATAACCTAACCCTGCTTTAAACTTCTCCACAACTTTATCTCTGACCTTTCTAGTGTGTTACTTGGCTTTCATGATGCAGTTTGTTCACCAAGGTTCTCTAACAAACATCTGAGGGCATCACGGAACAGATGTATTTATACTGAGCTTAAATTACACACAGATGGACTCCATTTATTAACCAGTTAACAACCGGCCCATAGCCGAAAAACGGCTACAGGGCGGTTGCTTAACTCTGGGAGGCCGTTAATTAACGGCCTCACAGAATTCTGCTCTTGCGCGCCCCCTGGTGCGCGCACTCGAGAGCATCCATGATCGCCGGGTCCAGAGGACCCGGCGGATCATGGTAAACGGCCGCTCATCGCGGCTGTTTACCACGTGATCGCTCCGTCAAATGACGGAGTGATCACATGTAAGCAAACCGGCGTCATTTGATGACGCCGGTTCCTCTCTCCTCCTCTCTCTGTACCGATCGGTACAGTGTGAGAGGAGAGGGGGCGGGATCGGTGGCAGCAGTGCTGTGGGCGGGATCTGTAGTGCCCACAGCCTGCTCTGCCACCACCGATCCATCCATCCATGCTCAGCCATCCCTCCATACCCTGCAATGCACAGCAATAGCCTGCAGTGTATTGCAGGGTATGGAGGGATGGCTGAGCATGGATGGATGGATACTCTGCCATACCCCGCGATACTCTGCCATACCCCGCGATACTCTGCCATACCCCGCGATACTCTGCCATACCCCGCGATACTCTGCCATACCCCGCGATACTCTGCCATACTCTGCAATACCCGGCGATACCCAACAATACTCGCTACGATCGAAGCCAGGATCGTTTTTTTTTTTTTTTTATTTCAGGCTTTCCAGCCTAGGAGGTGAGATGTGGGGTCTTATTGACCCCATATCTCACTGTAAAGAGGACCTGTCATGCCATATTCCTATTACAAGGGATGTTTACATTCCTTGTAATAGGAATAAAAGTGATCAAAAAAATTTTGGGGGGGAAAAAAAGGGTCAAACTAAAATAAATAAAGTAAAATGAACAATAAAATATATATATATTTTTTTAAAGCGCCCCTGTCCCCGTGTGCTCGCATGCAGAAGCGAACGCATACGCAAGTCCCGCCCACATATGAAAACGGTGTTCAAACCACACATGTGAGGTATCGCTGCGAACGTTAGAGCAAGAACAATAATTTTGGTCCTAGACCTCCTCTGTAACTCAAAACATGTAACCAGTAAACAAAATTAAAGCCTACGGGGATTTTTAAGTAGCGAAGTTTGGCGCCATTTCACGAGTGTGTGCAATTTTGAAGCGTGACATGTTGGGTATCTATTTACTCGGCGTAACTTCATCTTTCACATTATGCAAAAACATTGGGCTAAATTTTACAGTTTTGTTTTTTTGTAAAGCACAAAACATTTTTTTTCCAAATAAAACACGTTCGAAAAATTGCTGCGCAAGTACCGTGCTAGATAAAAAGTTGCAACGACCACCATTGTATTCTCTAGGGTCTTTGCTAAAAAAACTTATATAATATTTTGGGGTTCTATGTAATTTTCTAGCAAATAAATGATGATTTTTACATGTAGGAGAGAAATGTCAGAATTGTCCTGGGTGCTCCAGAACACCTGATGGTGCTCCCTGCATGTTGGGCCTCTGTATGTGGCCACGCTGTGTAAAAGTCTCACGCATGTGGTATCGCCGTACTCGGGAGTAATAGCAGAATGTGTTTTGGGGTGTAATTTGTGGTATGCATATGTTGTGTGTGAGAAATAACCTGCTAATATGACAATTTTGTGAAAAAAATAAAAAAATAAAAAAAAATCTTGATATTGCAAAGAATTGTGGGAAAAAATGACAACTTCAAAAAACTCACCATGCCTCTTATTAAATACCTTGGAATGTCTTCTTTCCAAAAAGGGGTCATTTGGGGGGTATTTGCACTTTTATGGCATGCTAGGGTCTCAAGAAATGAGATAGGCCGTCAGTACTTCAGGTGTGATCAATTTTCAGATATTGGCACCATAGCTTGTGGACTCCATAACTTTCACAAAGACCAAATAATATACCCCAATTTGTACTTATTTTTACCAAAGATATGTAGCAGTATAAATTTTGGCCAAAATTTATCAAGAAAAATTACAAGTTTGCTAAATTTTATAACAAAAACGAAGAAAAATTCATTTTTTTACAGAATTTTCAGTCATTTTTCTTTTATAGCGCAAAAATTAAAAAACCCAGAGGTGATTAAATACCACCAAAAGAAAGCTCTATTTGTGTGAAAAAAAGGACAAAAATTTCATATGGGTACAGTGTTGTATGAATGAGTAATTGTCATTCAAAGTGTGAGAGCACCGAAAGCTGAAAATTGGTCTGGTTATTAAGGGTGTTTAAGTGCCCAGTGGTCAAGTGGTTAAATTAGGTGACTTCTGAAGGCAATTGGTTCCACTAGATATTCGTTAGGGGTATCGGTATAATAGGGGCTGAATACAAATGCACGCCACACTTTTCAGATATTTGTAAAATAAATTGAAAACCATTTTCCTTCCACTTGACAATTTTGTTTCACTTTGTGTTGGTCGATCACATAAAATCCCAATAAAATACATTTACGTTTTGGTTGCAACACGATAAAATGTGGAAAATTTCAAAGGGGTATGAATACTTTTTCAAGGCACTGTAGCTTCCAAAACCCGAGAAATACTTCACACTCTACATACAGTTTTTTTCTTTTACAAACTAAATGTTACAGTGCATGTCTGTGGAGGGGGATGGGCGAACACAACACGTATTTAGTACATCTCTTTAGTTCATGCACATTTCCATCTTTCTGTCTGAGATTTGGGGTTTACAAGTTAAGGTTTTTTTTTTGCTAGAAAAAAAAAAATATATATATATATATATATATATATATTATATATATATATATATATATATATATATATATATATATATATATATATATATATATATATATATATATATATATATATATATAATATATATAAAATTTTTGGGGGTTCAAAAACCCCTTAAGAACAAAATGGTGGTCATTGCAATACTTTGTCACACCGTATTTGCGCAGAGGTCTTACAATCGCACCTTTTTATATATATATATAAATTTTTTTTTTTTTTATTCAAAAAAGTGTAAAACAGTAAAGTTAGCCCAATTTATTTTTTATATTGTGAAAGATAATGTTACACCGACTAAATTGATACCAAACATGTCACGCTTTTTTTTTTCATATTTATTTTATTTTTTTATTTTTTTTTATTTTTACACTGTTCTTTTAAAAAATAAAAAAAAATTGTGTCACTATTATTCCTATTACAAGGAATGTAAATATCCCTTGTAATAAAAAAAACATGACAGGACCTCTTAAATATGAGATCTGGGTTCAAAAAGATGTCAGATCTCATATTTACACTAAAACGCAATTAAAAAAATAAATAAAAAGGTCTCTTTAACAGCTATGGGCGGAAGTGGCGTTTTGTCGCTTCCGCCCTGCAGTGATATGGAGACGGGTGGGGGCCATCTTCCCCTCACTCGTCTCCATTCCAAGCCATAGAGAGGACTGAGCCATAGACTTCGGTTATTACCTCTGGGTTTGGTGTGCTTTCAGAAAGTGCACCACATCTGCAAGATATAATAGAAGTCTATGGCAAAATGCAGCTAACCTGCAGCTAAGCCACAGGTGCAGCGCACAGCACCCGCAGCGCATAAGAGTGAAAGCAGCCTTGGGCTCCTTTCACATGATCATTCACCCTTGTCCGTTTTTCCACACAGATGCAATCGAACCCTCTGTTCACCTCTATGGAGCGGCAGATGTAAACCTCCAAATCAGATCTGCTAAAAAAAATAAAAAATCTGCTGCTGGTTTTCCAGCATCCTTGTTTGAAAGAAGCCAGTTGTGAGATCGGCTGCTGTGAAACAAGGATCTACACACACACACATCGAATGTGAGGCAGTATCTACAGTACCAGCTGATTTCAGTCGATTTTGGCCCGTGTGTACACTATACTTAATTGTAATGTGTCATAAGAACAATATCTAGCACTGCATGGCTAGCAGTAGCAGACGGTATTCACCATCCTCAAATGGTTTCACCCAAGACATATACGAATAATATTCAGGTGGTAAATCCAAGTAAAACCTAAAAATGACAGGTGGTAGAACCAATGAAATAAGATATATAGCGATTCTGGATATTTGTAGACTTGATGACAAAGGAAACACAATATGCATTTGTATACTGAAGATTCTGGAGAGGGATTAGCAACAGATATACAAAACATTTGGAAAATATTTTGAGCGTTTAAGAATATGAGACTGTAGTTTGACACCTTTATATGGGCAACGCAAACAAAAACAAACTAGTTCATAAGCAATCAGTCAGAAAATAAATAAATAAATTTATATATATATTTATTTATTTATTTATTTTAATTTTATATATATATATATATATATATATATATATATATATATATATATATATATATATATATATATATATATATATATATATATATATATATATATATATATATAATAAAAAAAAAAAAAAAAACAATAAAATGTGCACATATTTGGAGATAAAAATCACAGACAATTGATCGGACAACAGTGACATATTGAGTGGCTTTATAGTGACAGCCGTAGCCAGCAGCTGTCAGAATACATGAACAGCAGGTTCTTCTGACTGAATGCAGCTGCTGTCCAGCTTTCAGACTTTTTGCACACGACACCTTTGACTGGACTACCATAAGGCATCGTATGTTAAATGCTTCACTATGAGCCAGAGTGGTGTGAAAGGGCCCTAATGCTTTCAGAATGAAGAAGAGGCACAATTAACATCTGTAAATGTTCTCCTTAACATTGAAAGCATAGCTATTATTTTTTAATGGCAGCTGGTAGCAACCATAATAACAATAACCATTTCACAGAGACAAATGCTTACATAGCATCTACAGTGGATATAAAAAAAAAAAAAAAAAAAAACCCCTGTTAAAATGTTAGGTTTCTGTGATGCGATGTGAGGGGAGGGGGGATAAAACTAAAATAATATGGTTGCATAAGTGTGCACACCCTCTTATAACTGGGGATGTAGCCGTGTTCAAAATTAAGCAGATTCAAACTTGTGTTTAATTGATGGCAGGTGTGTACTGACTCCTATTTAAGTGCCTCTGATTAACCCCATACAAAGTTCAGCTGTTTCAGTAGGTCTTTCCTGACATTTTCTTAGGTCGCATCCTAAGCAAAAGACATGGTCCACAGAGAGCTTCCAAAGCATCAGAGGGATCTCATTGTTAACAAGGTATCAGTCAGGAGCATTAGATATACCATAGAACACAGTGAAGACAATCAATTGGAGAAAATATGGCACAACAGTGACATTACCAAGAACTGGACGTCTCTCAAAAACTGATTAAAAGACGAGAAGAAAAAAAATGGTCAGGGAGGCTGCCAAGAGGCCTACAGCAACATTGAAGGAGCTGCAGGAATATCTGGCCAGTACTGGCTGTGTGGTACATGTGACAACAATCTCCCGTATTCTTCATATGTCTGGGCTATGGAGTAGAGTGACAAGACCGAAGAAAAACATCCAAGCCCGGCTAAATTTCGCAAAAACACATCTGGTCTCCCAAAAGCAGGTTGGAAAATGTGTTCGATGAAACCAAGGTTAAACTTTTTGGCCACGATACCAAAAGATATTTTTGCCGCAAAAACAACACTGCACGTCACCAAAAGAACACCATACCCACCGTGAAGCATGGTGGTGCCATCATCATGCTTTGGGGCCGTTTTTCTTCAGCTGAAACAGGGGCCTTAGTCAAGGTAGATGGAATTATGAACAGTTCCAAATACCAGTCAATATTGGCACAAAACCTTCAGTTTATAGGTCACATTAAAAAAAGTAGAAAAAGTTATGAAATTTAGGTTTATCTAATTTTTTTACATTACAGAAACCTGACATTTTAACAGAGGAATGTAGAGTTTTTATATCCACTGTATTGGCAAACATTTAGTTTGCCATAAATCATTGTGTCACTGCAAGATTTTAAAGGGGGGGGGGGAGGGGTAAAGTCAGAAGGATTTTTATCTTAATGCATAGAATGTATCAAGATAAACCCCCCCCCCCCCCCCCCCCCAAATACTTACCAGAGTCCCATGTCTGTCCAGCGAAGTCCACAAGTGTCTTGGCCATCCAGGGCTCTCACCCCAATTTGCTGAGACACAGCAGCGGCGCCATTGGCTCACGCTGCTGTCAAACTCAGCCCATCAGGAGAGAGAGGGGGCAGGGCTGAACCGCAGCTCTGTGTCTGAATGAACACACAGAGCTGCAGCTCAGCTCAGGTGCCCCATAGCAATCTGCTTGCTGTGGGGGCACTGAACCGGAGCACCGAAGAGGGACCTGAGAAGAGGAGGATCGGGCTGCTCTGTGCAAATCCACTGCAACAGATCATATACGTATAACATATTTTTATAGAAACAAAACAAAACAAACAAACACAAGACTTTACAATCACTTTAACCTAAAACCAGGCAAACAAGGTGGCTTAAAGCGGACCTTCAGTCATTTTTCTTCAACTTCCAATCTATTAACTCTGCCTTTGTTATAACTTTGGCTAGTAAAAAAAAAAATTTCTGCCAGTAAATCCCTTATACAGCCCACTTCCTGTTTCTTGTCTGGTCATTAGCCTAGGCTTATGACATCATGCGCAGCTCTCTTTCTCACACGCGTGAGAGTTTGCCAGAAGGGAGTGGGGATGAGTCATAAGAGGGCCAATGAGAGCTGCAGAGCCGGAGGTGTGCCTCTGAGTAAATCCAGGAAGTTAACAGGCAGCAGCTTCAGCTGCCCACAATTAAAATGGCTGCAGCCAGACTTAGTGGAAGGAGATTTATTTTGGCAAGTACAGAATATATAAAAAATAATATGCAAAGTGGTTGGAGGGAAGCTTCAGAATGGCAAAGATGTTTTTATTACAAATTATGTGAGCAGACTGCAGTTCCTCTTTAAGTATTAGAAAAACACCAAACTATTCCCAAACATGAGAAAAGTTATAATAAAAATAAAAAAGGTGCAATAAGATTTTAGAAAAGTCAAATCCTCAAATCCCAAGTTTGTTAGCTGAATTACGAGAAAGGATTTTAGTGAGGGTACAAGTATAGGCATGTTCCCAATAAATGATAGTAAAAACACCAGAAGATGGAAAAGAGGAAATAATGTAACATTTTTACTATGGAATCCTACCTTGAAGTACCTCTGATAAATTATAACGGAAATCCTTTGCCTTGGCTGCATGCATGATAAAAAAAAATACAGAAACATTTAAAATACGGTCTTTTCTACCCAGACGGCAAATGCATATTAGTTACAAAAACTGTTAATTACAGTGAAAGCAAATGGGCTTCTGCACCCAAAAGTGAGATTTAAGATTTTTTTATGGTGACCGACATGCTGCATATCACATTACATTCTTACTTCACCAACAGATTCCAGAACATTTACATCATAACAACCAGCTTGACCAACTATTTTGGCCATAAGGAAGGCAAAATGGCATAATCGCCCTCCTGGGATGGATCTGCAATAACAGAACTCCAGTTGTGAGATTGAGTGCCACAATCATATGATTTTGGCAGGGGGTGCTAACAAAAACTATTTTAAAGCGGAGTTCCACTGTCCAGATCCCCCCCCCCCCTCCGATGTCACATTTGGGGGGGGGGGGGGGATTCCTGTCTAATACAGGCATTTGCTCCCACTTCCAGCGTAAGAGTGTTGCAGAATCCACAATGAACTACGCCATGTCCGGCCCCTTCTCCCTGTGTCTTCTGGGAGACACGCAGGTCCCAGAAGACAGCAGGGACCATTTAGAACGCAAAACACCACTCACGCATTCACAGTAGGGCACCAGGCAGTGAAGCCACAAGGCTTCACTTCAGATTCCCTTATTGAAGATGCCGGCGCCTGCAGCTGGAGTGGAAGGACAGGTTGGCTTCAGGTGAGGACATCGCGGGCGCCCTGGACAGGTAAGTGTCCTTATTTTAAAAGTCAGCAGCTGCAGTATTTGTAGCTGCTGACTTTAGAAAAAAAAATAAAAAATTCCGGCGGAACTCTGCTTTAAAGAGGAAGTAAACTCTCCCACTCTGATGCTTCTTTTCATTTAGTCCATTATAATAAGTAATTATCAAACTACAGCCACTGTAATCCAGCCCAAATCGCATATTACTTACTGTTTAAAATAAACTTTAAAAAACTTGTTTCCAGGGGTAAGGCAGCGCCATCTTAAGTATTGTTTTCCAAGTCCACAGTGGAGTGTATTTCCGCCCTTCACCAAGCCTCCTTCTCAATCCAACTTTTCTATGGCAACCCTGCTTCCCTGTTCATAGCCGACTTGTTTTATTTCATATAGTATTTACTTGTTCCGTTTACGTAGCATTTGCCTGTGTCAGTCTTATCAGCTTCAGCTGATAAGACTGCAGTAATGCTGTCCGATGGCCAGGTTTACACTGCATGTGATGTCACATGGTCACATGGGTGTAGGAGGAAGCTCTGAGTGATTATGAAGTCTCCTGGGATTTTAGTGGATTTTAGTGGTGTGCCGTAGGAAGTCCTGATAACAGATAGATAAGCACATAGAGAGTGTGCCGTAAATCAGGGGAGATCTGGGCATGCTCAGTGACGACATTCTAAAGAATGAAAAAGGATTACAACAATACTAAGCAAGTAAGGAGATATCTACAACCACTGTGGATTCTGGCTGGCATGCTGCCTCCCGGGCAATTTTCTGGAAGGGCACTAGCAGAGAACAGAGCGGAGGTATGCTGTGAGGGGGGGACACAGATGTGGCTAAACCAATGGTGGTATGTGGAGGGCAGAACAGATTGGGGGACAGCGATGGTGGGGACAGAATGATGACAGAAGATGTTATGTGAGCCTGTGCATAACAGACATGCATGGAAACTGATGTCTGTCTATGTGCATGAAAACCAAGGTGAACTGATGGGAAAAGAATTCACTTGCAGATGCATCAGTTTATGCAAGTATGGCAGGGGGGGGGGGATCTCACCACTCTAGGAACACAAACCGATTGTGAACCTCTCTCTCAGTTCGGAAGCCATAGGTGCTGGCAATTGCTAGTAATGAACAGGAACAAACTCTGGACTGCCGCACTCTTGAAGAAAACGCCTTTCTTTATTTTTAAAAATTCACATGAAAAAACAAAGAACACAGCAGACAAAAGAGCTGACGTTTCGCACTAGCAGCAGTGCTTATTCATAGCTGGATATTTTTTTAAATAAAGAAAGGCGTTTTCTTCAAGAGTGCGGCAGTCCAGAGTTTGTTCCTGTTCACATGCACCTAAGGCCTTGTTCACACCATATGCAGAGACGTCAGTTTTTCTGCAAGTGCACAAGAAGGGAAAAAAAAAAAAAAATCGTTCTCTATGCGCACGGTTTACACCACAACACTGGTATGAAGTGCAGATTTTTTTCCTGAAACGTGCATGCAGTTTTCTGCGTGGAAAAAAAAAAATAATAAAAACACTGACGTGACAGCAACACTGTGGGGTGCACAGGGCACATAACTGACACGCATGAAAACTGAAAAGTCCTGTCTGCAAGTGAAAACTGCGTTTTTCCCCATCAGTTTTCATGGTGTGAAGCAGCCCTGAAAAGGTCTTCTTGAACACCCAAGAATTATTGGACCAGACAAGACCTCCCCCTTTTTTTCCCCAGGTACATGCCACTTGGAATCCATGTGAAAGCTAGCAAGTTCAGCTGTGCCAGGTGGGTAGAGAAGACTGCAATCAAAGTGAAAAGCCTGCGAGTAAGGGTGCACGCCCTGTCATTGCAACAGAAACATGTATATAGAGAGAAGGATGGCTGCACTCCCATAAACTAAACAATTATGATTTATTTCAGAATAAAAAACAACAGCACTCAACTAGCGTGCCTTGTCAGAACCTTGCAAAAATAAATCACCATACACACACAGATCTACAACTCTATCAAAATATCACGTTGGGTGATTAAATTCGCTGTTTCCAACAATTGTCCTCATTCACAGAGAAATGCACAAAAAATTCCAAATATGTCAAAAGAACATTCGCTTCTATAAAAAACAAAAACAAAAAAACACACAAACACACACCAAGATACAGCAGTATAAGACCCCTTTCACACTGAGGAGCTTTACAGGCACTATAGCACTAAAAAAATAGCGCCTGTAAAAGCGCCTCTCCTCACTGCAATGTGAAAGGCCGGGTGCTTTCACACTGGGGCGCTGAGCTGGCAGGACGCTCAAAAAAGTCCTGCAAGCAGCTGCTTTGAGGCGCTTCAAGAGCGGTGTATACACCGCACTTAAAGAGCCCCTTCCCATTGAAATCAATGGGCAAAGCAGCCGAAGCATCAGCGCATTGCTGGCACTTTTAAGCCTTTTACAGCCGCTAGCGGGGGTTAAAAGCGCCCCACGTGCTTGCTGAAAAGCACCAATAAAACGACTGTAAAGCACCACTAAAAATAGCAGCGCTTTACCGTGAAAGTGCCCTAAAGAGCCTCATGAACAGATTCATAGTTGCATAGTAGGGGAGGTCGAAAAAAAAAAAAAGAAAAGACCAACCTATGTGTGTGATTATATGTCAGTATTACATTGTATATCCCTGTATGTTGTGGTAGTTCAGGTGCTTATCCAATAGTTGTTTTTAAACTATCGATGCTACCTGCTAAAACCACCGCCTGTGGAAGGGAATTCCACATGCTTGCTGCTCTTACAGTAAAGAACCTCAATCACTTTTCTGCAGCAGAAAATTACATTTTCCGACCCGAATTCGGGGCCTCTTAGTGCTAGGAACCCCAAATTTGGTATGCAAACTCACAACATATGGCACTACAACATATCCAGATGGGGTTCCTAGCACTAAGTGGCCTCGAGATACGGGGTCCCAAAGTCGGTTCAGAAAATGTCATTCTCTGCTGCAGAAAAGTGCTTGACATTTTCTGAACTGACTTTGGGGCCCCGTATCTCGGGGTCACTTGGCAATAGGAACCCCCATCTTTGGATTTGTTGTAGTGCCATATGTTGCGAGTTTGCATACCAATTTGGGGTTCCTAGCTCCAAGTGGCCCAAAGATACGGGGCCCCAAAGTCGGTCAACTGTGTCCACCTGCAGCAATGTTATTTCAGGACCCTTTGGTTCCAGAGACCCCAAAATTTTGGCTGCAGATAGGGGGCATCTAGGAACCCTTAACATCCAAGTTTGGGGGACCTATGGCTATAAATGGGCACAGTGAGGCTGCAAATGGGCACAGTGAGGCTGCAAATGGGCATTGTTGACCCTCTTTTCCACTTACAGTAGCTGCGCATTCCTCACCCTAGGCTTATACTTGAGTCAATAAGTTTTTCCATTTTTTTGTGGTAAAATTAGGTGCCTCGGCTTATATTCGGGTCGGCCTATACTCGAGTATATACGGTACTCATTTGACACCCATGGAATCCGGTTTTGATCATCCTACAGTAGTCTTTAGTATGTTTAGTTATTCAGTCATTAATAAACCTTTACGATGGGATACAAGCGTACATTTTTAATATAGACTAATTGGTGTGTTAGTTTTTAGTCAATATTTTGCTCTTTTTTTCTTTGATTGAATCGGTTTATTAGGATATCCATACTTCTGCATCTTGTTTTTCCCTAATGCCGCGTACACACGGCCGGACTTTCCAGCAGAAAAAGTCAGACGGAATCCTTTCATCGGATATTCCGATCGTGTGTGGGCCTCAGACTTTTTATTTATTTTTTTTTTTTATTTTATTCTGACGGACCTAGAAATAGAACAGGTTTTAAATATTTCCGACGGAACCAATTCCTATCGGGAAAACCGCTCGTCTGTATGCTGTTCTGACGGACCAAAAAAAAAAAAAAAACTACGCATGCTCTGAAGCAAGTATGAGACGACAGCTATTGGCTGCTGGCTTTTGAACTTCTTTTCTAGTCACGTCGTACGTCACCGTATTATAGACGGTCGGACTTTGGTGTGATCGTGTGTAGGCATGACAGTTTCACCTTCGGAGTTTATTCTGACGGGAAAACCGGTCTTGTAGACACTTTATTTTGAGAAGCGAATGTTCTTTTGGAATTTTGCGTATTTCTCTGTGAATGAGGACAATGGTTGAGGACAATGGTTGGAAACAGCAAGTTTCTGACAAGCAATCCTACTTTGACAGAATGAAATTTCAGAAAGTTCTGGGTGTGCAATTACAACCACAGAAGAGTCAGGTTCATGTCATGGCTTTGGGAATAGCAACTGATAAAAAAAACAAACCAAAAAAACTGTTTGGTTTTAAAAATTGTATAAAAAATAAAAAAAATTTTTTTTTAAAATGGATGCAAGCCAAAATAAAAAATCTGGGACCTGTCACATGTCCCAGATGATTGACAGGAGGGAGGGGGCAGAGCTGAGCCCTTCCTGCGCAGAGAGGAAGTGATGTCACCAGCCCAAGAACTGAAGGAGGCAGACTACGAGGGACCCCCTAGCAACAGCCATTTAAAGGCGAGAAAAAAAAAAAAAAAAAAAATTTCAAATGTTTTATTTTTTAGGAATATTAATGATTTTTTTTTTTTGGGCAACCCCACTTTAAATAAGGACGTGTATTCCTGTGCATTTTTGATGCTTTCCAATACAGTAAAAATGCAACAGGTTCTACTTTTTTTCCCTGGAACTGCAAGCACTGGTGTGAAATGCCATTGAAAACCATATAACCTACTTTCTGTGCAGAAAAAAAAAAAAAAAAACGCACTGGACTGCATGTAGTGTGAGCTAATCTATAAGGCCAGTCTTTTATAATGCTATGCATACTAGCACGTTATGACATTAACTTGCAGAACACAGTTTAAGGCTTTAAAAAAATTAATAAATAAAAAAAAAAAAAAGAAGGATAGGTTCGCCTTTCGGAACATGTTACACCCTTAACATGTTCCAGCTCCTGCCGTCAATTCTGGGCTCGCCCCATATGGCCACCTCATTCATTCACACAGTTTCCTGTGAATGAATGAACTACAACTACCATCAGCCATTACAGCTGACAGCTTGTACTTCTCAATGAACTGTGAGGACACTGGTGTGCCCCTTCGTAGTTCATTGATTCGTCCTGATCTCAGGTAACTGCCTGCTTGTACGAGGTACAGGCAGACAGCTATCTTAAGAGTCTGAAGGCGCCCTGCATTGCACCTATGATTTGCTGATCACCGGTGCACAATGCTCTGCAGGCTCCCAAGAAAAAAAAAAAAAGAAAAGAAAGAAAAAAAAAAAAAAAAAATGCACATATTTAACTTCAAATAAACGTGCATTATTTTTTATTAAAAAGTTGAAGCTATCCTTTAAGGTTGTCTTTAGATCCTTACAGTAGCAAAAAATAAAATAAAAATCAGCAATAATGCTACTGGACAAAAAGCTGCTCAGTTAGCAGCTGATTAGTTAGTGGGGCTCCTCCTATTATCAACAATTGAACAGAAATGACATGTATCGGCTTACTTTGAAAGGAGAAACACAAATGTAAAAGTTAATTTATGCAGATTAAAAAAAGTTCCATCGCTTAAATAAATTATAGTCTCGTCAATGCCCTGGAATTGTCATGGGTGTATACAGGAATTGGATATCTACACAAACAAATTGTGTGCCAACTTGTTCCTTTTAAAAGGGAGCTGCTAGATAAAAAGTACATGTTTGAGTCTAAAAGCCATTATACCAGAAAGTAATAAATAAAAGGATACATTAAGAGAAATGATCAACAATGGCTTTCTATAATTTCAACTGGTCAAAAAATAAAGTCAAATGTGTGCCATCTCTCCATTAGGGTCACCGTCTTCAAATTCCTCCACACTGTAAAGCCCAGTACACATGATGAAAATATCGAACGAATGATCGCCTTTTTGCATGCTAGTCTCAAATCTAAAACCAATGGGCTACTAAAGGTACGAAATGCTCGTACAACAGAATTAGAGTTGCCACCTCATCCCTTTAAACCCTAACGCCTTTGAATTACACAGGTTCTGAGGCTAATTAAATGCAGATAAGGCACCAAGTGAGTTTAATTACCACCTTAATCAGCCACAGAACCTGTGTAATTAATATATGTTCGGGTTTAAAGGGATGAGGTGGCAACCATAAACAGAATACAACTACAGAAGTGATGCATTGTATACGCTTTCATTTCAGAGCATGTGCGGTGTCTTGGTCACACTCCCCCCCCCGAACAAATACTATACTAAAATTACAAGAAAATCGTTTGTTGTGTAATCAAACAAGAAAGATTTTCATGCTTGTCGTTTCGGATATTTTTGCATGAATTGGGTCAGGTCTCGAAAGCCGAGTACTAACAAATAGATTATTGGACAATTGCTCCAAAATGCCCCCCCCATATGCTCATCGTGTGTATGGGACTTCAGTCTCAAACAGGAGGAAACCATGTAGGACAATAGTTCATATAGAGGAGACGGATCAGATTTGTCACTTTTGGTAAACTTATGTTTAAGTATACATTATAAGGTTAGACAAATCCCAGCCAGAAGACTAGTCAAATCACTTAAATTGCAGCTCACTTCTTACATCTAGCTTCTAGAATGGTTCTCCATTCCTCACCAGTTAAAAATAAAAAAAAAAAAAAAAGGCGTCTGTTTAAACAAACGTTTACAGAAGTTTTATTGGCTTTTACGAGAGAGTCAGCACATTGTCCACCACTTTCAAGGGTGCAAGCTTCAGAGACAGAATCCAGATGACGTGCAAAAGGCACAGCTTTTCTGTTTTTCTATACTCAATAGTTATGCTACTAGGATATAAAAGTAGTAAAAAGACCAGTTATATAGAACCTCTTACCTAGCACATCTTCATAGTCCACCAGCTCGAACCACACCACAGCTACTGATGTCCATACTCCCAAGAGTGCGATCACTATGAACCAGGTAAAGAATGAGCCACCGGAGAGGCCTCCTTTCTTCCCATTGTTGCCACTGGACCTCGCTTCTGAAAAGAATGAAAAGTTATTATTTTATTTTTTTATTTTTTTTTTAAACACAATCAATTTAAGCATTAAATAAACCATTTATGGCATTAAGGAGAGAACCTACAAGATCCAACTAGGGGTGCACCGAATGGAAATGTTGGTCCTGAAAACGAAAATGCAGGATGCACTTTGCCGAAAACAGTTATATATATATATATATATATATATATATATATATATATATATATATATATATATATATATATATATATATATATATATATATATATATATATATATATATATATATATATATAAACACACAACAATATATATATATGAAATTGTATTATATTCAACTTTTTAATTATCTTCAATTTAAATTAATATGAATTTGTTGCCCATTATTGGCACCTTTAGTGCAAGAAAGGTCAAGAAAAATGCAGTCTGCAGTCTCTAACCATCTCTTGCATCATGTCTGCGCATTCTCTCACCTAAACACACTGCTAATCGGATTAGCAAAATTTCCATTCGGTGCACCTCTAGCAGACATACAAGAGATCAATGCAGCCTCACCAGTGCCCGTCATATGCAGCCTCACCAGTGCCCGTCATATGCAGCCTCACCAGTGCCCGGATCAGAGCGGTGGTCTCCGTGCGTCACGGAGCGGATCTGAATTGCCCGGGCCGCAGTAACAATAGACTCCCTGCAGAGGTGGTTCTGGCCAGCTCAGTAGATTGCTTTAAAAAAAAAAAAAAAGGCCTGGATACTTTCCTAAATGTACATAATAATATAACTGGGTACTAACATTTATAGGTAAAAGCTGATCCGGGGAGAAATCAGATTGCCTTTCAGGGGATCAGGAAGGGATTTTTTTCCCTGCTTTAGCAAATTGGAGCATGCGCTGCTGTTTTTTTTGCCTTCCTCTGGATCAACTGTGGGTATAGAATGGGGTATATGGGATTGTATGATATATATTTTTTTTTTTATTATTTGTGGTTAAAAACTGGATGGACTTGTGTCTTTTTTCAACCTAACTATGTAACAATGTCCCACCTCCTGTCCTGTAGGACAGGGTGCACCAGGATGATACTCATGCAATGGGCGGCAGTCGGGGCAGACCCTGCTCCCTTTTGGCATCGGCTCCCCCCCCCTCCCCTTTTGGCCGAGATACCAAACGGTTCGGCGTCCGAAATTTCAGTGCACCTCTAGATCTAACATATTACCATTAATGAGAAAGCAACGGTGATCTCCAAGATATGTGGAGACGAAACCGATCTTGTTGTCAATCCTTGGCTGCACAGAGTGCAAGCTGCAGGCAAGCTTAATGTAAATAGAGCAATATTAACATTGTCCTGGATCTATGGCGACAGCTCTTAGATCACAGGTAATGTAAAGGGAAAAAGGCAGGAGGTATTATATTTGCAAAGTTGCTTGGCATCCTTGGATATATTAAAAATGAACTACCGTAGTTTATTTTAGTCATCCTTGGTCAGTCCACGTTAAAAAAAAAAAAAAACACACAACAACACACAAACACGGGAAGAAAGATATAAAAGTAAATGCCGTTAGGCTAAAGCAATCACTGGACTATATTTCTGGAGGCCTCTAGCAACAATTTCCCCACCGAGTTCACAGTTGACTTCCCATGATCATGAAGTCTAACCACTACTACTGTGTTCTCCATAATAAAAAAAGCCTCTATCAAATCAGTTCCAAAAGTATGATGATATTTTTGTCCAAATGTGCACACATACTGTATATGCACTGGGCAGACATCCCTAAACCTAGCTAGTCTCAAAGAATACTGACTAGGAAGTTCTAATCCAAACAAACAATTAAAGCTAAAAACGTATTTACTTTTTTGCAGTTTGGATCACGTTATGGAGATTTCCCAAAAGACGCAACAGGAAAAAAAAAAAAAATTAAAAAAAATTAAATAATCAAAACAGATTTCCCCTCACCTAGCACAACATTTTGGATTTCACTTTCTGTGACAATAGTCACCAGGACAGATGGAGATGGCAAATATTCCGAACGGGAACACAGACAATAAAACCCAGAACAAAAATCCATCCTGCACCTTTATGACCTTAAGGGTGCAAGGCCAACAATGATACCATGAAAATCCAAAACACAGCAAAAAAAGGACCAGCATAACAAAAAGTTAAAGACCTCAAATCTTTATGGAGGTCTTCGCTGTAATGACACAGATCTAAAAAACATAAGAAAACATTTAAGCCAAAATTGATTCTGTTTAAAAGAGAAGTGAAGAGTGGGATCCAACAAAAACATACATGCTCACCTAGATGGGTGCAGCTGCCTCCCCCCAGCTCTACACCAAGTATTGCATGATCAAAGTTCACCGATTGCTCAGTTCTTGGGTCTGCTCTTTTAAATTGTTCCTCCATTAGAAAAAAAAAAAAAAAAAAAAAAAAACTTGTGACGGCAATATCACTCCTATGTCTAAGATGACAGCTCCCAGAGAGACAAAAACCCACAACTGTGCTCTCCTCGAAAAGAATGAAGACAATGTGTATCCTGCAAACAATGCAGTCTTTTCATCGCCAACAACTGTAGCCAACAGCATTGAATCCTTTCCCACATCTCAAGGACACCAGAATACAACATGCCTGTGCTGATAAAATTATCTAAAATTTGTTCCTGAGACTAAATTTCAGAAACAAAAGGGAGTATTGATTTACCAATTCTAATTTTAATAATCCTTTGTCGCTGGCATTGACACGCAAAAACAGTAAAATGTTCCATCAAGGCGTATTCTATATCCGTAGCTATCTTCACAACCTAATAAATGCATCACCTTTTACATTTTTACACTGCAGCCATCAATTGATGCATTTAAGTAATAAATCCTGAGGTACATTTTATGTACTGTAGTGGCAGCGCCACAGAACACTGGCTGCAATTACACCACTTGAAGTGTCGTCACAGCTCAACATCTGCTAGAAGTGGAACCCACCACTGACATCAGAATCTTCCACTCAAAGGTTGACTGACAGCGTAGCACCTTCCAGTGTCATGCCCCAGGACAAAGTTTCCCCCACAGTACCTTCCTGTGTCATGCTCCAGAGCACGTTTCTCCCATAGTACCTTCCCGGGTCATGTTCCAAAACAAGCCCCCCCCCCCCACAGTACTTTCCCGTGTCATGTCCTAGGGCATGTTCCCTCCCATTGTACCCTCCTGTGTCATGCCCTAGAGCAAGTTTCCCCCACAGTACCTTCCTGTGTCATGGGCGAAACGTGCTCTGGAGCATGACACAGGAAGGTACTGTGGGGGAAACTTGCTCTAGGGCATGACACAGGAGGGTACAATGGGAGGGAACAATGGGAGGGAACATGCCCTAGGACATGACACGGGAAAGTACTGTGGGGGGGGGGGGGGCTTGTTTTGGAGCATGACCTGGGAAGGTACTATGGGAGAAACGTGCTCTGGAGCATAGTACCTTCCCAGGTCATGCTCCAAAACAAGCCCCCCCCCCCCCCACAGTACTTTCCCATGTCATGTCCTAGGGCATGTTCCCTCCTATGTCATGCCCTAGAGCAAGTTTCCCCAACAGTACCCTCCTGCATCGTGCTCCAGAGCAAGGCTCCCCCATAGTACTTTCCTGTGCTATGCCCCAGGGCAAGTTTCCTCCTAGTGTCATTTGACTACATGGCATCAAAATACCAACTTGACTATGGATTTATTCCTTTATAAACCAAACTAGGAATTGGTGCAGTTTACTTTAGGATTCCATATGTCCCCGGGCCTCTCCTATCCAATCTGGAACCTTCGAGTCCTAAAAACCATCCAAAAACCAATGAAAATCCATCACAGGTGTTCCACAATGTCTTATGCAAGCAGACTAATCACTTCCATCAAAGTCTAAGGGCCCATACACACGATCGGACTTTTTGACAACCAACATGCAAATTAGCTGTTTTGGACCAACATCCGACCGTGTGTACGCTCCATCGGACCAACTTTTTCCAGGTTTCATCGGACTTTTGTTGGCTGTGCGAACGGACCAACTTTCTGCCAACAAAAGTCTGATGGACCAAAGTCCGACCGTGTGTACACAAAACCAACAGACTTTTGTACAAACCAATGCAGAGCCAATGCAAAAGATCAGACAATACAGAAGTTGACCAAAGGTGGCGGTAAAGAGCAGAAAAACCAAGTGATTTGGTGAAAGTTGGCTGAAAAGTCCTGCCGTGTGTATGCAATACCAACTTGGGGCCAACGCCCTTTGGACAAAAATCCACAGGAAAGTTGGTCCACGGTCTGATCGTGTGTATGAGGCTTTAGACTGGCCATACACCTTTAGATTATCTGCAGATTTTCTATGGTCAGATGGAAAAAGTGGGAGATTCCTCCATCCACAGTTTAGCGTACATGGAGAAATCTGTTGCACTTTTTCCATCTAACCATAGAAAGTCTGCAGATAATCTAAAAAGGTGTATGGCCAGCTTTACTCCCTAGAATCTTTCACAAGCCGGTTTGGTACAGTGTATTCCACTGACTATTTATATAAAACTTTCTGCTTTCACTGATGCTATTTTGATAGAAGCAAAGTCAATCTGCCAGCAAAAGTGACACCAGTAGAGATCATTCTAATTTTATTTCTCTACTCACTCCCACCTAAGCAGAGTAGCATGCCAAATGTTGTGCAAACAAGTACCGATGATATGTATCCATGCAAACCGTAGGGTATACAATAAAATATAAAAAAATAAACACACCCCCACACAAAACTTTTTATATTCCGATTTGTAGAGCATTTGGCATGTGTTCCTGAGACACACTAATCACTCTCCGATGCACAGTGAAGTAATGTTATTTTGAGTTGAATAGCACAAAAATTAGTACCAAATCAGCCGCTTTATTTTTCTTGGTATTTTTAGCCAAAATACCTTTATTACAGCTTAATGTTAAAGCCAGATAGTGGTTATGGATAGGTTTTACACAGGGGTCTATAGGTGGTTGATGAGTAGCCAGTTAATTTTGGTTAATCTTTTTAGGTCTCTGTAGAGCTCCATGCCAATCCCAAGTCCTGAAGGCAATATGGCAAGCAGAGAGAGTGTTACCCAGGGTTGGATGGTCAGTCCCTTGAGTTTTCTATTAGCATGCGCAGTCACTGGCCTTGTACACCAACTTGCCCAGAGCCGTTTGTGACTTTCCACCCTACCCCTTTCAGAAAGGATATGCTTATATATTATTTAAAAAACACACACACACTTTTTTTTGAAGACGACATTTCCTCTGTCGGACCCGAACGTACATTTATTCCATTTATATCATTCCAGATTACTGTCATCTCCTGGCACTTGTAGTGTATGGTGCCTACAATAGTCCGGTAAAACCCGCACACTCTTAAGCTAGGAGAGGAAACATTTTCCTAAACTGGTACAGTCTAGAAGCCAGGAGACACATTTGAACCAGGTCTTTCCACTACAAAAATGAAGACTTCAAAAACAAGAGGCCTCCGCTGTAACTTTGAGGATAAAATCGGCTAGATGGCTCTTGGACTGTTCTGGGGTCAATGTACATAGAAACCAAGGTCATCTACGTTAAACACAAAAAGGGGAAGATTTATGAAGCTGTGAATGCGATAAAGCATTCACTGGGGTGAATCTCGGTTTATAAAAAAAAATAAAATTATATAAATTATTCTAACAAACACTAATAATAAAATTACACACGTGAGTATATATATATATATATATATATATATATATATATATATATATATATATATATATATATATATATATATATATATATATATATATATATATATATATATATATATATATATATATATATATATATATATACACACACACACACACACATATATATACACACACACATACATACACACACATACACACTTTTTTTTCCATATGTATTGTAATATACACAAATTTTGACAGTACATATGACGACAATAGCAGCAAAGGCCCCTTGAAGGCATAAACGCTACATTACACTTTATGCATTTATTCATATTTCCGTTGCCTTGCAAACCACAAAGCCTTCACTTGTAATTTCTATCTCAGACTATAAAAGACATTTCTCATTCCACATGAAATGCAGTACCTGTATCTTCAGCCATGCCTCAGGCACGGTGTGCCCATAGAGATCTGTGAAACGATCACCCAAGGAAAGTCTTCAGCTCCTGAAGGTAAAGCCCAAGAAGGGAACCAGCATCCCCCATCCAGCAGGGGTGAAATGGCTGTGCACAAGTCAAGTCAGCTAGATTCCGAAACAAGACCTGCCCTGCAAGGCTGCTGGAAGTCTATTAATAGGAGTCCTGCCTTCTGGAGCCAAACTCTTGCAGGCACTCATATGGAAATCCTGCGCTATATAACAAGTAAGCTACAAATGCTTAACTCCTTCCCATCCAAGATAAAAAAAAATATTAAGACCCAATACTGTATGCTGGCAGTTCCAAGCAAAGTGTGCCAGTGTTCTCGGCATACCACATAGCAGATGATGAAAAGCGTGTGCAATCAGCTCTGCACCATATAATCCAGGACTATTTGAAGAGCGAATTAGAGCAGACTGCTGTACAGCTGGCTCCGGCCACATATATCCAATCAAGCCATTTACTTTAGTGCTTCGCTTCAACAGCAACTGCAGAACCTGCCCAGAAATAAAAAGCTCTGCTGGCATTTTCCTCTACAAGTCTAAACAATCTTTCATCAATGGAGAATGTGAAGGGACCATACACCCTAAAACAGGACGGAAATCCTGCTACAGTTTATACAGAATGTCATGAATTATTCTATGAATTTTTTATTTTTTTATTTTTTTAACATGCTAGGTAAAAATAGTCAGCGGCAAACAGACTTGGAATAATAAAAAATAAAATCTAAGCAAAAAAACAAAAAAAGTATTGACTTTATAAAATAAAAACTAGCAGGGCAGTCTATGGCTACCACAGCTGTATATTTTTAAAGGTCCCTTGACTACAGGTGTAACTGAGCACTTTAGAGGACAGTTTAAAGCAGGAAAAGTGGTCAATATTGACAGCCAAAAAGGTTGACGGACCTATCCAAGGGGTCAAATAAATTTGCTGGGGGTTAAAAGGGGGTCAGTAAACGTCTGGGGGTCTATAGGTGGTTGATGAGTAGCCAGTTAATTTTGGTTAATCTTTTTTAGGTCTCTGTAGAGCTCCATGCCAATCCCAAGTCCTGAAAGCAATATGGCAAGCAGAGAGACAGTGTTACCCAGGGTTGGATGGGCAGTCCCTTGGGAGAGCAGCCTAGAGTTTTCTATTAGCATGTGCAGTCACTGGCCTTGTACACTAACTTGCCCAGAGTCGTTTGTGACTTTCCACCCTACCCCTTTCAGAAAGTAGGACCCACCTCAAACAGAGAGTAGGACCCACCTCAAACGCTGGTAGGAGGGCCAGAGAGTAGGACCCACCTCAAACGCTGGTAGGAGGGCCAGAGAGTAGGACCCACCTCAAACGCTGGTAGGAGGGCCAGAGAGTAGGACCCACCTCAAACGCTGGTAGGAGGGCCAGAGAGTAGGACCCACCTCAAACGCTGGTAGGAGGGCCAGAGAGTAGGACCCACCTCAAACGCTGGTAGGAGGGCCAGCGAGTAGGACCCACCTCAAACGCTGGTAGGAGGGCCAGCGAGTAGGACCCACCTCAAACGCTGGTAGGAGGGCCAGCGAGTAGGACCCACCTCAAACGCTGGCAGGAGGGCCAGCGAGTAGGACCCACCTCAAACGCTGGTAGGAGGGCCAGCGAGTAGGACCCACCTCAAACGCTGGTAGGAGGGCCAGCAAGTAGGACCCACCTCAAACGCTGGTAGGAGGGCCAGCGAGTAGGACCCACTTGCCAATATCAAGGTGTGTCAAAAGTATTCATATGAATTTTTACTGGTTGGATTCATAGCACTGTTTACCAATTAAATAATGCCTGTGTGCCTTTAATGTGATGATGCAATGAAACCTTTGATATAAAAATTGATTTACATACAGTATATTTGTTGGAGGAACATTCTGAAACATCTTGAAGGGGGTCTATGAGCTGAAGTGTCTAGGAACACCTGACAAAGCAACTCAGGCAACATGAAAACAAGCAAATGAACTAGTAATGCCACTGTGCCAAACTTTGGAATTCCAAGCAATTTGTCTTAAAGGGAATGTAAAGCTTTTTTTTTTTTTTTTTTACATATTTGGTCAGCTATAAAGAAATATAGTAAATGTGACATTGTGGACACGATACTGTCCTTCATAGCTCTAGGCCGTTTTCTATTTATCAACTTGTAGGTTATTGCTTGTTTAGTATAGGGGAGAGAGTAAAAGCGGTTTTACCTTCCTGATCCTCCACTCCTCTGGTGGACTGTCCCTCATCGTCATGTCCAATACAGAGCTATGAACTCTGCATTGGTCTTGGTGACATTAGGACCTTAGACCACTAGAGCGGAGGGAAGACGATGCTGCAGGGACCAGTCTAGCAGTGCAGATGATTGGGTAAATAAGTTAACCTTAACAAGTCCTAGACCAAAACAAGCCTAGTACACATGGGCTGAATGTCCAGCGGCATCGGCAGCTTCAACAGAAAATGGCTGACATTCGGCCAGTGTGTACTGCAGTTTGGGGCATGACTGAAAAAGGTCCGCCAAATCAGCTCCCAATCAGCACTCTCATTCAATGGCCAAGAGTGCTGACCGGAGTGTTCTGGCAGGGGGGCCGTCTCCCTGTCAGAACACAATAGAACAGCACATCGGATTGCGAATACAGCAGCTCCTCCTGAGCCGTGAGGTTTTATTCGCTCCACTAGAAGAGGAAGATATTAGTAGTACAGCTTGGGTGAAGACCACGACTCCCCGAATCCCTCCATAAATACACTGAAGGAGTGAGTATAGACACGCCAGGACTGGGGAGGTGGAGGTTTGCAGGAATAACAAAGTGGGGAAAAAAAAAAAAAAAAAAAAACACCACACACACACACACACACCATATCTAAAGACTGGTAATTGGTTTTGGATACATATTACAAAAACGTGATGATTTTCTAGAGAATATATAATATATATATATATATATATATATATATATATATATATATATATATATATATATATATATATATATATATATATATATAATATAAATACACACACACACACACACACACACACACACACACACACACACATATATATATTTTTATTTATTTGACTCCCATCCTCCTATGTTGTGTTGTTGGGCAAAGCATTGCACTATGGGAAGCTGTGGAGAAGGGTCAGACCTGGAGTTGCAGTGTAACAACCAAGAGTGCATGGGCAGGTCACAGAACAGTTGCATGTTAAAGATACATTTTCTGTTTACATGTGCCAATGATTCACACAGTGCATCTGTTTCACAGCCCAAAGCTGGAACAGAATAAACACGCCAATGAACTTTGACCTCCTGAATATTTAAATACATCTTAATGTCTTGCTCTCCAGACTACCAGCAATAAATCAATATTGGGCGCTACCGTTTACCTATACAGCATGTTCGAACAGGTCTGTCCATTAGTTATACCTGCTAATGTTAAAAAAAACTAAAAAAGAAGTGGACACACCCCACACTTGCCGACAACCTAACTGGGAATTTACGATATGACTGACATTAAATACGGGGGTTGTGGCTGCAGCTAGAGGCCATAAACCTAGTATTTTTTTTTTTTTTTTGTTTCCCTCAGGCAGCCGGCTTTCAGATAAAAGCGGTCCTTGCAGCAGATTTGCCTGGGAACCATACGGCGTTGGCAATGTTTTCCCATAGAGATAAGCCATGGCAAGATGGCCACAACTCATCTCTATGCCCTTGGAGGACTGGAGCAATGCCTTGATGCCACTTCCAGTTCTCGGGCCCCATGTAAACATGTTTTTTTTTTTTTTCTTTTGCTTTCAAGGGTAAAAAAAAGGAGAGATTTGGCATCCAAGAGACCCCACATCTCTTCATGAAGGGGACCCATCATGCTGTATTGTTAATCACAAGGGAAGTGTTTGAAAATCTTCTGTGCAAAAACAGTGTGACATAAAAAACAACCGCCATTTTAGTCTAGGGTCTAAAATGTATTTATATTATAGATATATTTTTCAAGTTTTTTCTTTTTTTGCTGAAATTTAAGTAATTTTGTTTTCCCACAGAGCTTTCTATTGGTCAGCACTGCAGGTTTTTTTTATGCTATAAATCAAAAAAAGGCCAACAATTCTGAAAATAAAAATAAAAAATTTCCAACAGGCATATATTGGTTGGTTTGCGCAAAAGTTACAACGTCTACAAAAATATGGTATATAAAAAAAAAAAAGGCACTTTGGAATTTTTTTATTTTATACTAGTTATAACAGCGATCAGCACTTCTAGTGGGACTGCGATACTGTGGCAGACAATCGAACACTGACACTTTGTGGGAACCAGTGACACTAATACAGTGATCAGTGCTAAAAATACACACGGTCACTGTACTAATGACACTGGCTCAGAAGGGGTTAAACATCTAGGGCGGTCAAAGGATTAACTGTGTGCCTATCCAGTGTTTGTGTGTAAACGGTGTGCTGCTTTTACTGAGGGAAGAGATGGATTTTATTACCTGCTTTGCAGGAGCACAGAATCTATCACTCCACCAACCTGTCAGAATAGAACGCCGCCTTGTTTACATAGGCAGAGCTCCATTCTGAGGCTCTGCCCAACAATTGGTGGGTGCCGGTGGACATTGAGTGCCTGGCACCCGCAGATCGGCTTCCGCTGTGCATAATCACAGCAAAGACAGAGCGCCAGTGCGGCGCGTGCCTCCCTGCAGGCAGAAGTGAAGGATTACATATATGTATACACACACTTAAAGAGTGAAATTAAGGGATAGTGGCGTTCCCTGGAGCTCAACGGAAAGGGTTAAAAGAAATGCTATGATAGGATTGGTAGGAATAAGTGTCTAGTATAAAGGCAGTTCTACACATAGGCCTATCACCATCTCCTATATAGGGGAAAAGTTTGGCACAATGAAAGTGTCAAATGTAATGTGAAACCCGTGACCTTTGTGATAATAAAAAAATTGTGTATGTGAGAATATATTATATATATATATATATATATATATATATATATATATATATATATATATATATATATATATTATATATATATATATATATATATATATATATATATATATACACACACACACACACACACACACATACATACATATACATACACACACACAAAGGATATAAATATATGCATAGATCCAGCTCTGGTGTACCAATCTACAAACAATATATGCAGAAAGGGACAGGCGGCAGGACACAATAGCAGCCCTATTGCTATATCTCTATACGCCCGTCAATATATATGCATAAGAACCAACATATATGTGAACATATTAAATTGCTGTGACCAACTAATATGAGTAAAAATGTGTATAATATATATATGCCTGGGCCAGTAATACTCGTATAAATGTGTATCCAAACTTTATAAGTGGGGGGGGGGGGGGGGGAAGGTTATGGTCAGAGTAAATACCGGTCTAAGGAGCTGCAAGCAAAAAAACAAAAAAAAAATCAAATGCCAAAACATAAATGTAAAAAGTCCAATATCAGTTGAAATGGCGATTTAGGAAAAAATGCTGGTGGATGCTGACAGCAGTTCATTCGGTGACTTAGTGCTCCATCAATATTGGGTGACTTTGTGCTGCCCCCTTCGGCTCCCTCACTCACCAGACTTCACTACCCCTGCAGGGGTGATCAGCATATCAGAGGTCTTTAAGCGATCCGCCTATGTGTAGAACTGCCTTATACTAGACACTTATTCCTACCAATCCTATCCTAGCATTTCTTTTAACCCTGTCTGTTGATCTCCAGGGAGCGCCACTATCCCTTAATTTCACTCTTTAATTATCCTAATTTGCCCCTGAGGGGGTTAATTTTCTCAGGAGGCCGCATACCTGCTCTACCTAATCCTAAGCGCAGAGTTTCCTTTGTTTTATGTATACACGCACGATTGGGTGCACAGCTGCCGCCCTGTAACAGTGAAACTACTATATAGGGCGGTCAGCAAGTGGTTAAACTGTAAAATGATGTGCATAGCCAGGGCTCGAGTCTTGCGGGAATACGTGGGAACGGCGTCCCTGCACTTTTTTCACAGCAGGAACGCAGTTCCCTTTGCAGGACTAGAGCCGCCCGAGGCTCTAGCACAGGGGTCTTCAAACTACAGCCCTCCAGTTGTTCAGGAACTACAATTCCCATCATGCCTAGGCATGTCTGTGAATGTCAGAGTTGTACAATGCCTCATGGGATGTGTAGTTCCGCAACAGCTGGAGGGCCGTAGTTTGAAGATCCATGCTCCAGCAGATAGCCAGCTGTTGGGCTCGGCTTAGGGAGGCTCTGTCAGCAGGGAGGGGTGGGGCACGGAGTTCCACTGACGCTCTGACCCTGCCACAGTCTGGATGTGCCCACACTTTCTCTCTCCCCCCCCCCCCCCCCCCCCCAAGACTTGACCCCTGTGTATAGCCATTATATATCAAGATTGCTTAATTTATTCTTTTAAACCGAAGTAAAGATTTGCTTTAAGGCTGCATTCACACTTTGGCGTTTTGAATCGCGGGCAGATTTTGCTGCGATTCTGCCAGCGATTTGAAAGTGCCGATGTGTAAATGACAAATTGTGGGACTCGCATTTGAATGACACCTAAAATCGTGGTGAGGGTCTGCCACAATAAATCCTGCTGCAAATCACAGCAAACATGCATCGCGTGAAGCATGTCGCCCAAAAGTAGCTCCAAACTTTTTTGAGCGACATGCCTCACGTAATGTGGGTTGCCGCAATTGCAGCGCTGCGATTTTAGGAGTCATTCAAATGAAAAGGCATCTCAAATGCAAGTCCCGCAATTTGTCATTCACACATTGGCGCTTTCAAATCATGAGCAGAATCGTGGCAAATCTGCCCACCATTTAAAATGCTGAAGTGTGAATGCAGCCTAAATGTGCATCCTGGCATGATATTGCCGATCGTTAAACTGAGGAAGAAAATACAGGAGACAACGTTTTACAAGTCGACCAGCTGCTCTACTCAAGTTGTAGTAGGACGAGCCCAGCCCCCCCCCCCTGCTGAGAGCAGATCCAGTGCGATGCCAAGCTCCACGAATCAGCATGCTCAGATGTGACAGGTGCTCTTTGCAGGTGACTCGGCTCTCCCCAAGTGTAGAACATTAGAAATTACAATTACTACAGCCATTGTCACCATGGTACTTCATTTCATAATGGATGGCAAAGACAAATTGTTTAACTCTGTATGTAGGTATAGGTCTGTAGGAAAAAAAAAAAAAAAAGGCGCATTATCCAATGTATTTATTGAAGGAATAGTGATAAAAACATATAGATGTCTACTCTTAAACATCGCAATAATGAAAGCCACATGCATGTGGCTAGTCACTCGTAGATCTCCAACCGAGGGAAGGGGGCCCTAACTAGGACCCAATTGGCCAATGTGTTTCGAAGGACCGACCTTTTTCCTCAGAGCCTAGGTTTGAAAAGAAAATGGTTCACTTGCCACTATTTATACCCTAGAGACACACCCACAACCTGGGATGGGAGCCATGGCCCCGCCTCCTCATATGGAATAGGGGAGATGAGGCCAATTGTGAGCCTGCATGCCATCATGACACTGGAGCATTAGGGAGCCGTATTGGCATGTCCACAATAAAAGTGTGTGTGTGTGTGTGTGTGTGTGTACACACGCTTAAGAGTGACTCCAAGACACCCTAAAATACCAAACATGATAAACTTACCTGCTCAATGGATTCTCACAGAGCAGCCCCCAATCTGCTGGCGGTCTGGGCACCTTCCCCCACAGCAATCCGCTAGCTTTGGGGGCACTTTTGAGAGCTTGCTCCCGAGCCAGCCCTGTGTCCATGAATACACAGAGAGCATCTCAGCCCCACCCCCTCCTCACTGGCTGTGATTAACAGGAGCCAAGGGCTCCTGCTTCTGTCCAATGAGCAGAAAGAGAACTGAGAAAGCTGCTGCTCTCGTGCACATCACTGGATTAAGATCAGGCTCAGTGTTGGGGGGGGGGGGGGGGGGGGGGGGGGGGGGGGGGTGTGAGGGAGAAGCTGCATGCAGATGGTTTGTTTTTTTTAACTGCTTCCCGACTGCCTCACACAGATGTACTGCGGCAGAAGGGCACGTACAGGCAGAATCACGTACCTGTATGTTGCCCTTTAAGAGGCGGCCGGTGATACCCACGATCATCTCATGTACAGGAAGAACAGGGTGATGCTAATGTAAACAAGCATCTCCCTGTTCTGCCTAGTGACAGTGCCACTGATCTCTGCTCCGTGTGATCGGAGCAGAGATCAGTGACGTGTCACACAGCCACGCCGCCCCCCCAGTTAGAAGCACACCCCCAGGACACACTTAACCCCCTACACTGCCACCTAGTGGTTAACCCCTTCACTGCAAGTGTAATTTACACAGGAATCAGTGCATTTGTATAGCACTGATTGCTGTATAAATGACAATGGTCCCAAAAATGTGTAAAAAAATAAATAAATAAAATGTCTGATGTATCCGCCATAATGTTGCAGTCATGATAAAAAAGAAGAATGCCATTAAAAAAAAAAAAAAAAAAAACAATCCCCTATTTTGTAAACGCTATAACTTTTGCACAGACCAATCAAATCGCTTATTGCGATTTTTTTTACCAAAAATATGTAGAATACGTATCGGCCTAAAATTTTTATATTTCATTTTATTATTTTTGGGGGCTATTTATTATAGCAAAAAATAATGTTTTTTTCAAAATTTTTCAAAATTGTTGATCTTTTTTTGTTTATAGTGCAAAAAATTAAAACCGCAGGTGATCAAATACCACCAAAAGAAAGAAAGGACGTCAATTTCGTTTGGGAGCCACGTCGCACGACTGCGCACTTGTCAGTTAAATCGATGCAGTGCCGAATCGCAAAAAGTGCTCTGGTCACGAAGGGGGTAAATTCTTCCGGGGCTGAAGTGGTTAACATGCTGTCAGCAAGTTTCTCTTATCTGCTCCCTATTGGTTTGTTAAAAATATAATTGAATATTATATCTGTTGGACAAGTGCAAAAAAAAAAAAAAGCAGCCATTCATGCAGCCAGAAATCTTGTGAGCCGATAACAGTCCAGAAAGTTATAATTTCTATGCAATCTCTGTGCACTACAAAACACCTCCCCCTGTTATGGAGAAGATGGGGGAGGTGGTCTGTAATTCTAACCTACTCCCTATCCCTAGGACAGGGAGTTAATAACAGAACTTCAAGGTTAAAAAAAAAATAAAAAAAAATAAAAAGCACACCATGGGCCAGTAAGCTGGAAAGGACCAGTAAAAACAAAAAGGACCAGTAAGCTGCAAAACATTGAATTTTTGTTCTTGGAAGCCTTATGCTGCGTACACACGGTCGGAATTTGGAAACAGTCCGATGGGAGCTTTTCAACGGATTTTCCGACCTCGTGTATGCCCATCGGTCTTTTTCTGTCGGAATTTCCAACGGACTTTGGATTGAGAACCTGTTCTTAGTTTTTCCCGTCGGAAAAACTTTCTATCGGATTTTCCGATTGTGTGTATGCAATTCCGACACGCAAAATTCCGACGCATGCTCGGAAACAATTCGATGCATGCTCGGAAGCATTAAACTTCCCTTTTATAGTGCTGTCAAGCGTGTTTTATGCCGCTGTGTTACAGACCGTCGGAATTTGGTGTGACCGTGTGTAGGCAACACAGTTTGAGCGAAATTCCGTCGGAATTCCGACGGGAAAACCATCAGAGCTTTTTCCGACGAGAATTCCGACCGTGTGTACGCGGCATTACACTTTTGTCCAGTTTCTGAAAACAGAATGTCTGGCCGGACAATACAGCCGATAGCAGCATCCTGCAGAACAGTGCCCAGGCATAGTACTGGATATCTTCAGGTGCCAAACTCACATTAAAAATAGAAACCTCAGAGGTCAGGACAGTCAATGACTAGAAATTGCTGATTGGTGCTTTATGAAGCCGACAAGAAACTGCTGACACGCTTTATAAATGGCCTCTACCGGAGGGAATTGTGATGCATGAGGTGTCATCAACTTTATCCCCTGGGCAGAAGAAAGGTCACAAAAAGTAATGAAGACTTTGAAAGTCCAGCATAAAAAAAATAAAAATAAGAAAAAAAAGGCATGTCAAACATTTACCATGCATTTGGTTTGCAGTAAAAGGTCACAGCAGCATGGATTCCCTACTTCCAACTTAAAGCAGCCATTTATAAAATGTAGAATAAAAAAAAAAAAAAAAAAAAAAAAAAAAAGGGGGCAAGGTTTAGGAGTGTGTCTATGGGAATGTTTGACCGTTCTTCCAGAAGGGCATTTGTGAGGTCAGGCACTGATGTTGGAGAAGAAGGCCTGGCTCGCAGTCTCTGCTCTAATTCATCCCAAAGGTGTTCTATTGGGTATAGGTCAGGACTCTGCAGGCCAGTCAAGTTCCTCCACCCCAAAAACTTACTCATCCTTGCTTTGTGCACCGTGCATTTGGTGGAGGGTGGATTATGGTGTGGAGTGGTTTTTCATGGGTTGGGCTTGGCCCCTTAGTTCCAGTGAAGGGAACTCTTAAGGCATCGGCATACCAAGACATTTTGGACAATTTTATGCTCCCGAGTCCCAACAATGTGAGAACAGTTTGGGGATGGCCCCTTCCTGTTCCAACATGACTGCGCACCAGTGCACAAAAGTAAGGTCCATAAAGACATGGATGAGCGAGTTTGGGGTGGAAGAACTTGACTGGTCTGCACAGAGTCCTGAGCTAAACCCGATAGAACACCTTTGGGATAAAGAATAGTGGAGACTGCGAGTCAGGCCTTCTCGGCCTACATCAGTTCCTGACCTCACAAATGCAGTTCTGGAAAAATGATCAAACATTCCCATAGACCCACTCCTAAACCTTGTGAACAGCCTTCCCAGAAGAGTTGAAGCTGTTATAGCTGTAAAGGGTGGGACAACTCAATATGGAACCCTACAGACTAAGACTGGGAGGCCTTTAAAGTTCATGTGCATGTAAAGGCAGGGATCCCAAAACTTGACAATAGAGTGTACTTTAAATTTACACAAATGCCAGCATATGGGTTTAGGCATTTCATAATGGACAGGGAGTTAGATGCAAGTGTTTTTAAGCTGGTGTATTTTTCCATCTGCTTTTGTATACAAGGAGGGTTGCACTGACACGTATCAGTACCGATACTGAGTATTTGCACAAATATCAGTTCTCGTGCAAATGCACCGATACCTGAAACCAATACTTTCAAGCTCGGCTCTTTGAGCTGTCAGTGGGTCTCCCCAGTGTTAAAGAAGTCCGGTAATTGGAGCTGTCAAAAGAAATAAAAAAGCAGCCGGCAATGTTTATTACCAACATCGCTCAGCCCTGAAACACTAAAATAAAAAGAAACATTGTTTCTTTTTGTATCTTTCTGTTTCTTCATCTGCAGATCAAAGGGATGAACAAATGGTTCTCTTCATTTAAAATTATTATTTTCCTGCTTTTTTTTTTTTTTTAAACAAATAAATAAATAAATAAATATATATATATATATATATATATATATATATTATATTTATATATATATATATATATATATATATATATATACATACATACACACACACACACACTATTTTTTTTTTCCCCTTCTTCTCTGATGTGGAAGTCGCCAGTGTGTTAGAAAAGACTTCTTTGCAATGCAAATAGAATTACTGATCTGTTCACTTGAGACTCAAAAGCAGCTTTTTTTTATATTACAAATAATTTAAAAAGTCAATGTCAGGCAGAACACCGGGGCTGTTGGTTAATTCAGGGTTGTATTCCTCACACCATGCAATGTTATCAATCACCAAAAGACAGCTCTTCGAATGTTACCATCTGCAATAGGATTTCATGCAAACAGCGCAATCTACATGAAACGCACAGCACCCAATACACACAATTACCAGGGGGCTTGTTTTCCAGTCTTCAGATTTTTGCGGCAAGCCTGAATATATGAATAAGTTAACAGAAAAAGTAACATTAAATATCCCATAAAAGTAAAAAAAATAAAAATAAAAAAAAACACAGAACTGCACATAAAGCATGACTTTTTATGAATATACACAGGTATACAAATGGTCTGATTGATGTCCTCTGCATGTCAACATCTACCAAATCCCAATTCATTCAAATGCTAAGAGGGTCATCTTTATAAGGGCCCGTGTCAGTGGGTTGTGGGTCTGCATTGATGGCATCACTTTGGTATTAGTTTGAGATGCTTTCGAATTCAGTGACAGTTGACCTCTTTCTGACCTTCAAGCAGATTTTTTCATTCCCACCAAACTTGTAAGGATGCAAAAAAACTAAGCAAATAATTTCAGGATATTATTATCTAGTTACACAGGTCCAGTTTGGAGCAATACAACAAACATACATACACAAATGTTTTTTTGGTGCCGAAACCAATAGCGGAAATAAAAAATACACTAGGCCGAAAATGACCGAAAAATATTTTTATACAGGAGATGGTCAGAGACTGGGGACATGGTACAGGAGATCGATGCAGCCTCACCAGTGTCTCCATTGCAGCCAGCCAGTGCAGGGGAAGAGAGAGGAGAGCCGCCGCCTTGTTGATTACAGTGCCGGGAACATCACAGCTTTCATTTCAATAGCTGTGTGTTCCCCACCGCACATACAGCGCCTCTTTGTCCGGCCATTTTGATGGACAGATCACCCATCCAATCCTGGGACGGGTGATCCGTCTATCAAAAGTTCCCTGGACAAGGGGGAGGGGCTGTATGCAACGGCGTGCGGTGGGGAACACAGTTATTGAAAAGAAAACTGATGTTCCCGACGCTGTAATCAACAAGGCAGCGGCTCGCCTCTCTCTCTCTCCGCGCTATAGGACACCCCCTTGATGGGAGGCACCAGGGGCGGAGCCCTGCACAGGCCCCACCCCATTTTCAGCACATCCCTAATATATATTCTTAAATTTTTATAGGATTCCCATCGATTTATACAATCTGTGAAGTGTGGGAATGCTGTTACACCTGTTGATCTTTTTGTTCCGGTATTACATCATATTATGTAGTTTCACTATGTTTTTTGTTAACGGTGATCCATTGATTAATTGATTCCAGACAAACTGTTTGATTGCTTAACCACTTACCCACTGGGCACTTAAACCCCCTTCCTAACCAGACCAATTTTCAGCTTTCGGTGCTCTCACACTTGGAATGACAATTACTCCGTCATGCAACACTGTACCCAAATGAATTTTGTGTCCTTTTTTTCACACAAATAGAGCTTTCTTTTGGTGGTATTTAATCACCGCTGTTTTTTTTTATTTTTGCGCTATAAATCAAAATATACTGAAAATTCGGTAAAAAAAATAAATAAAAATTCTTTGTTTCTATTAAAATTTATTGGCGAGTATTGGCGAGTATGAGCAGAGCGTTGCACAGTGGTGGCAGAGCGTTGCACAGTGGTTGGTGGCAGAGCGTTGCACAGTTGTTGGTGGCAGAGCGTTGCACAGTGGTTGGTGGCAGAGCGTTGCACAGTGGTTGGTGGCAGAGCGTTGCACAGTGGTTGGTGGCAGAGCGTTGCACAGTGGTTGGTGGCAGAGCGTTGCACAGTGGTGGCAGAGCATTGCACAGTGGTTGGTGGCAGAGTATTGCACAGTGGTTGGTTGCAGAGTATTGCACAGTGGTGGCAGTGTATTGACCAGCGCTGTGGGCACTACACATCCAGCCCACAGCGCTGGTCCCGTTTCTCCCCCTCTCCGCTTCTCTCCTCTCTGTACCGATCGGTACAGAGAGGAGAGGGAGGAACCGGCGTCATGACGTGACGCCGGTTTGTGTACATGTGATCGCTCCGTCATTTGACGGAGCGATCACGTGGTAAAACGGCCGCTATCAGCGGCCGTTTAGTGTGATCCGTGATGCGCCGGGTCCTCGGATGTTCCGGTCACGGATGTTCCGAGTGCGCGCCCCAGGGGGCGTGCGGGAGCAAGTTTCTGGGAGGACGTCCTCTCAGGATAAGCCGACCGCGCTGTAGCCGTCTTTTGACTATAGCGCGGTCGGCATGTGGTTAATAGATTGCAGATGAGTTCTCTCTATATAAAATTGTACCTTGTACGTGGTCATTCATAGGAATGAAGTTTTGGAGAAGGGCGTGATCTGTATTCACACAAAACCGTTCGTTACTGCTATGACTGCCTGTATACTTTTGTTGTTTGAATCTTGTCATCATTAAAAAAATAAAAATAAAAAAAAAAAAAAACACACTTTTATGCAGCAATCCTTCGATGTTGCTAGGACACGGTGCAACCCCAATCTGTGTAAAGAGCTGCGGCTCTTTAACCATGTGATCAGCGGTGTCCAATCACAGCCGGTCACGGAGATGCCAGTAATCGTCGCTCCTCGCCTCACACTGGGAGACTGAGAGGAGAGCCGATCAGCGCCATCTCCTCACAGGGGAAACCTAGGTATGCAATCAGGGCACTGATCATCAGTGCCATGATTACAATTAAGTGCCCACCAGTAGAGTTGCCACCTCATCCCTTTAAACCCGAACACCTTTGAATTACACAGGTTCTGAGGCTAATTAAATGCAGATAAGGCACCAAGTGAGTTTAATTACAACTTTAATCAGCCACAGAACCTGTGTAATTAATATGTGTTCGGGTTAAAGGGATGAGGTGGCAACCATACCCACCAGTGCACAAGTGTCAGCAATCCGTAGCCATTAGTGATACCAGTCAAAATTGTATTTTTTCCTTAAAAAAATAAATAAAAATAAAATAAAAACCCCAGGATTAATTAAATGCCACCAAAGAAATCTCTATTTGTGTAAAGAAAACAATAAAAATGTCACATGGTTACAGTGTAGCATGACTGCACAATTGTCAAAGTGCGACAGCGCTGAAAGCTGAAAAAAATGGCCTGGGCAGGAATGGTGTCCAAGTGCCCTGTATTGGAGGTGGTTAAGTGGTTAAACTGACCTCATGAAGTTCTTCCCTTTGCTCTCCAAATGAACCTTTGCATCCATTCTCTTATCAATCTCTCAGGGTGGAATGTTGATAAAAAATAAAATAAAAGCTGAGGAATGTTTATTTTTTTGACTGCTCGGCTCTGCACCGTTTATATAGAATCGAGGAAATGGGCAATTAGGATCGGGAGGGGGGGGGGGGGGGGGGGGGGTTGAATTGAGATCACAATTTTTTTAACGATTAATCGTGCATCTCTACAAGGAATGTAAACATCCCTTGCAATCGAAATAGGGTACAACAGGTCCTCTTTACAGAGAGATGTGGGGTCTATAACCCCTCGCATCTCGCCTCTATGCTGGAAAGCCTGCGATAAAAAATAAATAAAATTAAAAAACAAACATCACACACAAAGACAAACTCTCAAGCTTTCCAAAAAATAAAAAAAATAAAAATAAAAAAAAAAAGTCAGCGTTCACATCTGCCAGAGCCGGAAGTGACGTCATGACATCACATTTGAGGGTCATAGAGATGGCCGGGAAACATCTGGTCCACGGCCAGCTCTATGGTAATCTACCACCAGCAGATTCATTCTCCTGCATTTACTTTGCAGAAAATCACTGCAGGCATCATTCAGATGCCACCACTCAAAGTCCTGGACATCATATGATGGATGGCCTATGGGGTGCAAGTGGCTTTTGTTAGCTTTGTTACCACTTTAAGATGAGCGAGCAGAGTAACAGAAAGGTGAACTCAGTCTGCTGCTTCCCCTTTGATTGTCCAGTGATAGACAAAACCTGTAAATGTTACTTAATTGCATCAGAACTAAAATCAGGTCTTCTGCCTTGCCAGATAGGACTATGCCATGTTGCAGGCATGTGTTAGGGCCTTTTCACACAGATGTGTCCGGGCTCCGCTCTGCAGGGGATCGCTCCGTCGATCCCCGCTGAGCAGGCAGATGACAGGTCTGTCTCTGCACACTGCAGGGACTGACCTGTCAGAGCGCCGCTCTCCCCTATGGGGAAATCGGATGATGGACTGTAGAGTCAGTTTTCATCCGATCCGATGACGGATGGAAAAATAGGGTTTTCCTTCGTCACTTTTTCAGATCAGAGCAAGTCGGATGTCAGCGGACATGTCACCACTGACATCCGTCGCTCCACAGGTCCGCCTAAAAAACTGACAGGCGGACCTGAACGGACAGTCTGTGTGAAAGAGGCCTAAAGCTCAGGACTGGAGGGAGAGAAATATAAAATCTTTGGATGGTAAACCAGCTCCCGTATAATACAGTATGTGTTTTACAGTATTTTTATTCAGCTTTCATTTACTGAAAATCTAACATATACCAAATCTATCTCAAATGGTTTCTCTCATCTCTGCAACATCTGCAGGAGAGCTTGTTCTGGCTGCATTAGCAGGTGACATAAAATATCAAGAAAGCCTAAATAAAAAAAATAAAAAAACGAATACAGCCATCAAATCTAATTGGTAGGCTGCAAAATAAAATGGCAATCACAGCCAGTGAGGAGGGGGTGGGACGGAGCCCCATACTGTGTGTGTCTTATGGACATAGCATAGCCCCATAGCAAGCGGCTTGGGCACTCAGAGAAGATGAGGAGCCAGGAATACCGACAGGGGGAAGGAAGAAGGCTACTCTGTGCTATACCATTACACAGAGCAGGCAAGTATAACAGGTTTGTTATTTCAAAAAGATTTACCTTTAATATATTACTTTACATGGGACAACAGAGCCCCTAATGCATGTACATTGCGATAGGCCACAATTTGGGCGCATTGCCCTTAACCCCAGTAGTGTGTTAGGGGGGCCATTCAAAATGTTTTTTGAACCCATCAGACACAAGCATTGAATCTCAGCCAGGTCCTTATCAAGGCAAAGCTTCAGATAATAAAATCAGCCCTTTCCAAATGAATATGAAAGAAATGCATTATGAAAAAAGGTATTATCTGTGGAATTCATCTGACACACCTTAAACTAGGCTGACTCATGCAGCTGTCACTTTCACACCATTTCACACATATGACAGCAATGGGAACCACAATGCTTACGGCTGGAGGCGACATAGCTCCTTTTTTTGGCCACACAGTATTTGTGCATCAGTTTTTGGGAATTTTTTTTTTTTTTTCTTAAATACTATTTTAATGAAAAATTAATGTAAAATATAAATGATGACGTCACACCAAGTAAAATAGATACCAAACATTTCACAGTTTAAAAATTGTGCACACCCACACAACGGCGACAAAAAAAAAAAAATGTAAAAATGATACCATCCATAGGTGATGCTTTAAAAGCCTTTACACAGGTTACCACTTTAGATGTACAGAGGTCTGGTGCTAGAATTACTGCCTGTGATCTGCAGTTTACGGCGATACCTCACATGTGGGATGATCACGGTTTGTATGCATTAAAAACCGACACACACATTCGCCTTTGTAAACGTCCCTTGTGACAGCAATAGGCACGTGTCATGAGGTCAGTTCAGGGTTACTACAGCCGAGTATAAAAAAAAACAGTCCATCCACCTTGTTAGGTTTGATACAGATTATATACATAAATATGAAACAGTCCCAGTGTATAGCGATATAAAGTGCTCGTGCTCAAAATTGATATATCCGTGAGCCAATGTTCTCAGACTTGGGTGCCCCACATAGATGTAAACTCACCCCCTAAAGTTGACCAACTATCGCTAGTATGGTCATTTGCGCATGTGGCGATTCCCCTGTAGAGATCCATTGCTGGAGTCTCATGCAGTGCAGTACCTTATACAGATAGACAGACCAAAGAAATCCTCATTGCACAAATTATCGTCCCAAAAATGTATTAAAAATAAAAATGCCACTCCTGGCACCCGGCGTGTGTAACAGGTGACTTTTTAGGGGAAAAAAAAAAAATGAAAAAAATAAAAAAAAATAAAAAAAAAAATTGGCCCATAATGGTGGCGTTTACCGCTGGTCACTGTGCAGCTCGATTCCCTGTATTCGTTCAGGCGGAAGCAAGTCGTGGTGACGTGAGAATGCCTCAACGCGTTTCAGCCAATCAGCGGGCCATCATCAGGAAGCGTTACTACATCCGAGACCTGATCAAAGCAGATCACCTGCTTTCGTCTGGTCTCCGCCCAGCCGGTGAGTTTGGAGAGCCCAGGCAAGTGGCGGAAGGTGGTGGGGGGGCAGCTTGTGATAACAAATCGAGCGTCTGCTAGGCCGACCGTCGGCTCTAAAGAGCAGTACCGGGGAACAACCACTTGAAGTCAAATGACGTACAGATATGTGATTTGGCAGCAAGTGGTTAAAGAACTGCGCCAAAGTGGGAGAGGCTCCATTTCCAAAGCAAAATAAAAAAAAAAAAAAAAGAGCTATAAGTAAAAATCAACAAGGACTAGGCTCTACATTTTAATGGTGCGCTGGATAATGGATGGCTGGACTAGGATTAGTCGCTATAGACAACGCAGACTGTTCTTTCTTGGGTTACATCCGAACTAGCAGTTTTCAACAATGCCATAATACCTAAAAACATCCCATTCCAGGAAAACTAATTTGCAAAACATGGAGTCTGATGTCTTTTTCTGAAAATGCCTGCTGCGTCGCTGCCTCTGGCTTTCAATTTTCTTTTACACACATACTTAAAGCAAACTTTATACTTTAAAGCAAAGTCAGAATTGCTGATCTGCATTGACTAAGTAATAAATCTACTGGGTCAGTATAAGAGGCAACTAGAATTTACAGAATCAGCAATCACCAATGAATGGCAGCCTATGGACTTCTCATTCAGTTTTACACATGGTCTAATATACAGATGTCCACTAGAGGGAGTACCTAAAGATCTGTATATAAAATAACACCATAAAGGACTATAGTCACTCAAACTAAACGCTCACAAAAGGTTGCTCAGGTTTGTACAGCACTGCAAGCAAGATAATACTGCAATACAACTTTAGCTACAAATATATAATGTTCCCCTTACTGTCTACATACACATCCCAAAAATTCCTTGTATAACCTTCATGAAGATGTGTGGGCTAGCTGTCCAATACGAGCCGAATGTCAGTTTTGCTGCGGTGACTACAGCAGAATGTGCCCCTGTACTGTTTATTATCCAAAACCAGGAGTGTGCAGAAAAGGGGACAATGCATGCATTGTCACTTTAGGAGAGAAAAAAAAAAAAAAAGTGTCTATGGATACAGGATTTAAATGGCATATTTAATTGAAAGAGAAAAAAAAAAAATAATAATTTGTGACAACATGAATATATGTTTGGGTTTAGAAACTTTTCCTATTTTGCAGAAAACATTAATTGCAATCAGCAGAAATGCTGCTCCAGAATAATAAATGAACCCCCTAAACTTTAACTAACCTCTTTACAAAAAAAAAAAAAAAAAAAAAAAAATGAATACAAAATAAAAATATATAAAAAATAAAACAAAAAATTTAAAAACAGAAAAACATAGCAACAAATAATGAAACCAATGATACTTCTCTCTATTGGCTTATAACAAAAAACGCTCAAACATGTGACGCTCAGGTGTGAATGCCCTCTTCAAAATTAGACATTTTTACTAAATGGTGCTTTTATCACAAATTGGATTGCATCTGTTAATGCCGGAACATAGGAGGTGCAGACGGTGCTGGTGCACCCGTTTTGCGTGAATAAAAGGCTGTCCTCAAAAGAGAACCTGTACTAACTGGATTGGACAGGCTGCTTGCTATTACTGACCTCCCCTGGAGGTCATACTGATCCATTGTTTTCTCAGCCCCTGACTCAGAGAAAAAAAATATACAGATCAGTTCAGATTTCAAATGCTACATAACTGTTCTGGGTCACCGTCTCAAAAAACAAATTGATGTCCAAGATGGCAAAAGCATTTTCAGTTTGTGGTCAGGAAGTAGGGGCAGTGGTGTAGTGGGTAGCACTTTCACTTAGCAGCAATAGGGTCGCTGGTTCAAATCCCGACCACGACACTATCTGCCTGGAGTTTGCATGTTCTCCCTGTGCCTGTGTGGGTTTGCTCCGGGTACTCCGGTTTCCTCCCACACTCCAAAGACATGCTGGTAGGTTAATTAGACCCGGTCTAAGAAAAATAAAAATTGCCCAAAATGTGTGTGTTTGTAAGCGTGTCGGGACCCTATGGGGTAAAGAACCACGTTATACTGCAGATGGACACCGGCGGAAAAGCGCCCTGAGGCGATTCAGTTTGCATAGGTAGCGCTATAGAAGTCATTCTTTCTGCAACTTTCTCTAGGCACAGATCTCCTTTTTAAAGGAGAAGAGAAGTTCTCATTGCAATACTTACCTACCTTCAATCCAAAAGGGGTCCCTCGCAGTACTTTTTTCAGCCACAAGATGTCCACAGTCTAGTTGGAATGCCACCCAGAATCATTCAATCTAAAAGACTGAGGACACCTTGTAAGTACAAGCCATCATTGTCTCGCTTCCAATGAGACATCGCCAGAGTGTGCTGCTGAGCTCATCACGTCAACACCGCTCTCCGAATCCTACAGGACTGCCCAGCACCTGGAAAAACCAAGAAGAAAGAGGACCCCGCACATCAGGTGGCTGGCCTGACATCTGGAAAAATAAGAAGGGGGGCAAAAGGAAGGCTGCTGGTACACTGGTCCCCTAACATCTGCTGGTAACCTTATATTACACAAAGCCCCTCATCATTTGTTATGGCATCAGCAGGTAAATGATCCCGGTAATAGAAATGTGATCACTACACATGATCGCTGTTCCTGGAGGATAGCATTATGTTTAGATAAAGAAAATGTAAAGAATCTCAGGAGGTCATAAACAAATAGCTTAGAAATGCTGAACAAAGCAGTTCCAAGACAAAATAATCTCACATTCCTGCTCATAGCATTAGTTTGGAATTTAAAGTACATCTTTCATGTCAGCAACCGAGGCCATCATTGACGACTTCTTGTTAGGCCGGTTCACACCTATGCAGGTTGCCGTTTGCATATTGCAGGTGCATTTTGCGGTTTTCTTCAATACACGCTTTTGATCCATTGAAGTCTATGGAACCAAAAACCAGAAGAAAAAAGTCTGACCCTTTCCATAAAATGCACAGATGTGAACTACATCCACAGGACACCATGTTAAATGGACTGTAGTGTGTTTCCGCAAAACTTAAAAACGCACTTTAAAAAAAAAAAAAAAAAAAAAAAATTTAAATGCATAGGTGTGAACCAGGCCTAAATGCTTCCCGCCGGTCATTCTGATCCTCTGTCTTCAATACTGACCCAAGACAAAGGCTTTGGACATTCCTTATCTGAATACTAGTTTCAGGTCCATGACTCTGAACATATAGAAGCCAGTGGTTTAGCATTGCAGGAAGGCTGCACATATACAAGTGGAGGTCAGCAATGGTTGCCTCGTCATTTTCTTGTGCCAGACGATTCACATCCACAGGTGATCATCCCATTTGCAATTACATGACTGTAGGAATAAAGGAAACATGGCAACTAAAAGTCATGACTGCATCCTAAATAGGCCCGATGCGTTTCATGGTATGAAATCACTCTTCAGGGGCGAATGTGTCTAAAAGAAGACACAGGTACCAATAAATCCATGGGTATGCCTCAGGGATAATATAAAACAGAACACCAAAAAGTGGAGAGGAAATATCCAATCCTAAAACTTATACGGAGGTAAAAAAGCAAGACATGCAGTGTAGTCGGAACGGGGACCCGTGGGGTAGCCCATAGCGGGAGCCATAGGCAGTGCAGACGCGCACAGAGTATCCCCCGGGAAAAAGAACTGCATGTGTCTTGGGTGATGGTGCATAACCCCAAAATCTGTAAAATATATATATATATATATATATATAGCGCAATAATAGGAGTCTCACATGTAAAGTAGTACTAATACGAATGGGGGGGGGGGATATGCACCTTGCACCGGGAAAGTGTAGGGATGGATAGAAAAAAAGTGTGGAGATATAAGAAGGGACCAGAGAGTGTGGAAGGGACTTGAGCTTCGTATACACGCGATCAGACTTTAGGCAGGCAAAGCGTCAGACTTTTGTGCGAAGGGCGTGTGCCGTGAAATTGTCTAGCATACTATCCACGCACACAATTGTCGGCCAACAAACGCGAACGTAGTGACATACTACGTGGAATTTCAGCTCGAGCGCCACCCTTTGTTTACCTTCTGCTAATGTCCTGTTTGGTGAGCACTGATTCCGAGCATGCGTGTTTGTACTTTGGACTTGTGTGACGAACTTGTGAACACACAATAGGAAAATTTGACAGACCGTGGTCCGCCAAAAATTTACTAGCCTGCCATCCAACATTTGCTAGCGGAACGTTGAATACCCATAGAGAGCAGGGTTATAGTAGAAGGGTGAATTAAGAAGGTACACAAACCACCATAACTGTGCCAGCATAGATTACCTTGTATTAATGTGCAATAGGATGTTAAGTGGTCTCTACAATGTGATGTACAACATGCACGGATGTGCAAGTGAAAGGCTGTGGCCGCGAGGGATAGTTACGTGCGTGCATGACCAATGCATGCAGGGCCGGACCAGCGCCACACTAGCATGACAAAGGAGGAGGAGCGTCCAAGAGTTTGCGGCAGATGTCGCCCGCAAGTGGCGCCAAAGATCTTCCCATGGAACGTCAGCTAGAATGGACTAGATGCCAAACACGACGTCACGCGTTAGCGTCAAGCGTGACGCCGATGCGCAGTGAACGGCTGCCTAATCGCCCAAGTCCCATCTCTAGTAGGAGTGGGGAGGGAGGGGGGAGATTGAGGGTGCACAGTGCACATCACAGCTCCCGGATATGGACAAACAGATGGCCCAGGTGGGACAACCGAATGAAGCTTGAGAGCATAACAGGAAGGAGATGCTGCGTTACCAAAAATACATTGAATGTCAATGCAAGCATTTGCAATTATTACATGAGAAAAGCTGCCGACAGTGTCACCAAGGTCATTGATTTGTACAGGCTTCCAGACCGTAGCTGATTGGAAAACACCCAGGTTGTACCCCCCACAGTAATACACTGATCTGGGCGGTATATGGCCCTAATCAGCTGTGTGCACAGGCCCTAAACCACCCATAGGGGATTCAATGACTGTAACCCAATCTGGCCCCTTACAATCAGACTGAGAAACTATTGAATTTATGTGGTCACACTGCAACTTTTGCAGGCTCCCCCCTAATTGACTGACCTCATGGAAAATAACCAAAATGAACCTTCCCAGATAACAGACCTAGTTTCCCCCCAAGAGGCAGCCAGTGCCATCACTGGGCAGCACAGTGGTGTAGTGGTTAGCACTTTCACCTAGCAGCAATAGGGTCGCTGGTTCAAATCCCAACCACGACACCCTCTGCCTGGAGTTTGCATGTTCTCCCTGTGCCTGGGTTTCCTCTGGGTAATCCGGTTTCCCCACACACTCCTAAGACATGCTGGTAGGTTAACTAGATCCTGGTCGAAAAATTGGCCAAATATGTGTATGTTGTATGTGTTTGTAAACGTGACACGCTTACAAACACATACACATATTTGACAGGACCCCATGGGGTAAAAGGACCGCGCTATAACACAGCTGGACACCGGCGGAAGAAGCACCCTGAGGCGATTTAGTTCGCATAGGTAGCGCTATACAAGTCATTCATTAATATTCACGTGCAGCCAAAAATGTTTGTGCAGGTTTGTGGAAAGATTTATTGGCGGCTCAATCTTTTGGTTACCATCGGATGTCTAGTCTTATGGATGGTAACAAAGAATATTAACCCCCCTCCTCTCACCAAAAAGGGGAATCAATAGAAAAAAAAAAAAAAAAAAGTAAGAGACTGTTCATCTAAAGCATTTCATAACAACTTTCAGCACCCTCCCGCCCAACATCCTTTGAATGGAAATCAAAGGAGTCAGGCAGAAAGCTGCCAGCCAAACAGCAACTGCATCCAATCAAATGCAGGCATCGTTCAAGAAGAACTATAGGCAAACCCCCCCCCAATTTTAGACAGAGCAAGGGAGGGTTATATATTTTTTCCGCCATCTTTGTCCCATTGAGATTTCCCTTCAAATTAAGGAAATTCTTTGGGCGCCCCCAGGTCACCAGAACTAGTGTCCCCATTGGAAGATTTCCCCTCTATTACTTTCCTGAGGACAACCCAAAATTTGGGATTTTCTTTTACTTTCAATGATAAATGGTAAACCGGACCAATGGAGAGGGTAAGTCTCCTCAACGGGGGCAGAGACAGCAATAAAAACTGACAGGGGTTCTAATCCCTCTCCACTCTATCCAACAAAAAAGGGTGCGAAGGAGAGAATGTTTTGCCTCAAGGCTCCATTCATACTTGTGCAACAGATCATGCAACTATGGACATCAAAGTTGCATGACAAGCCAATCCCCACAATCTGCAATGATAACCATTCATATATGCACGACTTACAGTTGCAGTAACTTCAAAGTAGTTCATGCACTACTTTGGTCTGACTTTCATGCAACTTGAGGGCCTCAGACTTCCATGTTAATCCTCAAAAGTTGCATGGAAGTCATACCTGATGTTATACAATGCAAAAGTTTTGCAACAGTTGTCCATTATCACTGGTCAAAGCAAAAGTGGTATCGAAGTTGCACCCATCCAACGTTGCACTCCAACTTTGGATAGGTGCAACTTGGATATGACTTTTGTATACAAGTTGTATTGTAGAACATTCAGGTACGATTTGAAGGTCAGACCAAAGTAGTGCATGAACTACTTTGAAGTAGCTGCAACTTTAAGTTGTGCACATATGAATGGAGCCCAAGTTATACTTTCAGGTATTTTGACAGCCAGTTACACCGGCTTTTAGTATACAATATCCAGCAGGGTAGATTTCGTCTTTCCATGCCTTTTAGTGTAGATGGAGGAATCCGTTTTGCACATTCAGCCAGCAAGCTAAACCAAAAAAAAAAAAAAAATCTGTAAAAAAAACAAATGCGTGGGTGGGTTGGAAGACTAATGCTGCGTACACACGATCGGACTTTGACAGACTAGGTCCGACAGTCTTTCTGACGGACTTTACAGCAAGTGTCCGCCAGACTTTCAAATGAACAGACTTGCCCACACACGATCACTCCAAATGTGCGCCGGTTTTGAACGCGGTGACGTACAGCACATACAACTGGACTAGAAAAAGGAAGTTCAATAGCTGCCGTCTTGTACTTGCTTCAGAGCATGCTTCGTTTTTTGGTCCGTCAGACTAGCACACAGACAAAACGGTTTGCACGCTAGAAAGCCGAGTCTGTCGGACAGATTTGAAACATGTTTTATTTCTAGGTCCGTCTGACTTTTGGGGGGGAAAAAAAAAAAAAAGTCAGCTGGAGCCCACATACGACTTAATTGTCTGACGGATTCCGGTCCACCGGAAAGTCCGATCGTGTGTACGCGGCATAAGACTCGGTTCACACTGGGGCAACTTAGCCGCCTGACAAGTCACGCTCCAATCTGTACAATGGAACCATTCTAATAGGAGCGACACAAGGGAGGGAGGGATAGATAGATATATAGATACACATACACACAAAAAAAATAAAGGTTCCTGTACTACTTTTGGGGCGACTTCAGGCGACTTGCATTGACTTCTATACAGAAGTTATTTTGCAAGCTGCCGCTGAAGTCGGATGCAGGTCGCCAGAGGCAGTCGCGCTGCAAGTCGTGCTGCCTCAGTGTGAACCGATCTTTAGGGGGTGATGAAAAAGCATGCTTAAAATTTAGAAGAAAGAAGTAAAAAATAAATAAAGGGAGGGGGAAATCAGAGAAAGATCAGAGAAAAGGGGGGCAGACACTGTGCAGAGCTCAGCGAGGAGAGCTCTGGCAGTTGATTGGAGGGAAGGGGACACACCTCCTTCACACAGCACACAGGAAGCTGAGGCTGTCAATCAGCTGAAGATCCCTCCCCAGTCACATTTTTCTCTTGGTGTCAGGGAAAGTCCCATAAATAGCACAGGATTTTTTTTCCCCCATATGCACTCTGACTGGTCTGATGCATGTGCATAGTGAAGGGGTTAATGAAACATTGCAATATTCTTCAAAGTTGGAATGTCCTCTTTTCAGCCAAGCTTCAGCCAAATCAGCTCTTGTACATTGTGTTGTTTTGTGATGCACTGAACCACACAACTCTATTACTGCCACTTTACTGAGCTCACTTTTCAGCCCGACAACTTCCAGCCACTTCCTCGCTGCAATGAATGGACACGCTGGGAAAATTCTAAAATATAGTAAAAAGAAATACAAGAAAGAATATAGATGGAATATATTTTGATCCTTTGATGGTGGTTCAACTTCCTCATAGCACCCATCTATTTATTCCCCTTAAAGCCGAAGTGAAAATAATAAAAAATTAAACACAAACAATGATACTTCCATTCAATGAGTACTGTCCCTTGTCCTAGTTTAAGGGTGGGTTCACCCGCATTCCAATTCGCATGACAGGAGATTGTGACCGGCTCTCTATAGAGCCGGTTCACGCGGCTGCGGAGCGGCTGGCACAGAGGTCCTGTGCATCTTCCACTTAATTTTAGGTCCGAATTCAGGCAAAAATTCAGCCCTGATTTGTCCCTGCAAACGGAGAACAGTGACGCACTGGACCCCCTACTGCGAGCCGCATCTGGCATCAGTGTGAACCCATCCTAAATCTGAAGCCCTCTGCCCCCCTCCCGAAAAAGCCACTGGATCTGAAATAGGCACACATCAAGAGTGCCGACTTTGCCTGCCTTTTCCACCCCCTCCATTCATAAAAGCTCTAGTATAGCTTCCAGCACAGAAAGCCCTCTTTGGATGGAGGTGGGGGATCTTTCATTCATCTGCCAGTCTTCCATTCATAGAGTGCTTTTTATTGCTGGAAGTTATGGTACGGCTTCTATGAATGGAGAAGGTGGGCGGCGAAAGGGTGGGCACAGGTGGCACTCTTGATGAGCATATACGACAGATCCAGTGGCATTATTAAATCTTGCAGCACCAGAGCATTACGGCTGAAAGTGTGCAGAGATGGGCTTTTTTTTCTGTACCCGTCCCTGCGAGGTCACAAAGAAAACGGATGTTCGCGGTACGTCCTTGCAGAGTCCTACCTTAGAGAAACGCATTTCTCTGCACATGGTTCTGGTGTGAACTGGCCTTTATTCATGAATTAACTCCGTTATTTGTTTATAGCAAAACCATTGTACTAAGCAGTAGGAATCTTCTTCCCTTCCATCAAATATTGGAAACAGGTCAGACAGGTGGATTGGGCTTTTATGTGCACCTACCTGCTTTGGCACGTAGCTTGTCCATCGCAGTTATGGTTTAATGTAAATGGAATGCACAGATAAGCGTCAAAATCTGAAGCCAACCAGAAATGTCAGAATTTAGCCTGCGAGAACTGTCCAGTTATACCGTGCCAGAAGGGCACTACAAATAGGTGCCAAAAATGCACTTAAAATATACAGTGCCTTGCGAAAGTATTCGGCCCCCTTGAACTTTTCAACCTTTTGCCACATTTCAGGCTTCAAACATAAAGATATAACATTTTTATTTTTTGTGAAGAATCACCAACAAGTGGGACACAATTGTGAAGTGGAACGAAATCTATTGGATATTTTAAACTTTTTTAGCAAATAAAAAACTGAAAAGTGGTGCGTGCAAAATTATTCGGCCCCTTTACTTTCAGTGCAGCAAACTCACTCCAGAAGTTCAGCGAGGATCTCTGAATGATCCAATGTTGTCCTAAATGACTGATGGTGATAAGTGGGACAGAGATTTATCTTCCAACAAGACAATGATCCCAAACATACAGCAAAATCTACAAAGGAATGGTTCACAAATAAACATATCCAGGTGTTAGAATGGCCAAGTCAAAGTGCAGACCTGAATCCAATCGAGAATCTGTGGAAAGAGCTGAAAACTGCTGTTCACAAACGCTCTCCATCCAACCTCACTGAGCGCGAGCTGTTTTGCAAGGAAGAATGGGCAAGAATTTTTTTTTTAGTTAAAAAAGTTTCAACAATCCAATAGATTTCGTTCCACTTCACAATTGTGTCCCACTTGTTGGTGATTCTTCACAAAAAATTTAAATTTTATATCTTTATGTTTGAAGCCTGAAATGTGGCAAAAGGTTAAAAAGTTCAAGGGGGCCGAATACTTTCGCAAGGCACTGTACATACATTTTACACATGTATGTTTTGGTACATTTTGGTGCATTTACATTGAAGTCTATGGGGTTAAAATAGCACTTCAACTAGTTAGGAAAGCTAGCATTAGTTTAGTTAAATGAGGGGCGCTAGTACCAACATGAGATACTAAATTAATTAATAGGTTAATTAATTGTATATTCTGAACTGTATAGTAGAGACTAAGAGCTTATTGAAAAAAGGTGTGCAGACACAATATAGATCTACCATGAACTAAGCTAATTAATAACTATTTGAAGTGACAATAGTGAACCACATTTGGTTACTCATACATTACAACCATTATAATGTGAATAATTAAAATTAAAAATTGGTTAAAGTGTGTTTATACAAACAATAATAACACCAAACACCTAGCGTGACCCAGTGGGGTATAAATTAATTGTTACCCCAAAGATAATTAGCACACAAAATAGAGCTACCCGAGCTCTATTTAAATTATATAATATAAATATAACAAACCCTGTACCTTGTATCACAATGTGTACAACGAAAGTTAATGATCAAGCACTTGTGCCCAATCTAATATATAAAAAGTGCAAACCAACAAAATTGGCAAATAATCCCAATATCTTGGGTACATCCAAAAAACGTGAAAAATATTATATAAATTAGACAGTGTTAATTGATATAACGCAAAGTTCATATAGTAGTCCTTGCTGTAAAACGCCACAATCACTCCTGTAGATATAGCTTGTGCACCATCACCAGACAAATTCTCGATCCACCCAATGTGAGAACCAGCAGTATTAAATGGCCTCTTACCAAATGGAGTTGATTACTTTGTTTAGAAGCAATCAAATGCGCTTTCACAGGATTGTGCCTGTACACTGAGTGACACACCCTCACTCAAGGGCTCTCTTCCCTCTATCAGACCAGCTCAGATGGAATGGATTGGAAACATATATGGGAATATAAAGAGAGGCGCACCTCATAGCGTAATAACGTTTTTATTTAAAAAATAGCATAAAAAAAACACAGCAGCCAATTGCTCACTTACATTTTCCAGTGCCTACCCGGCACTGAGGCTACTTGCGATATGTTAAAAGATTCGATGGAGCAGCGGATCCTTCCCTCGTGGCGTGCGTCTCTAGCGTGCGTCCCACTCACCAGACAACCAGAGCCAATATCACAGGAAGTCCAGCAATAGTGCATCCAAAGATAACAAAGTGATCAGGTACCGCCTACCGACGTACGTTTCGTGTTTGTCACGTCTTCAGGGTGGCGCCACTTTTTATATATTAGATTAGGCACAAGTGCTTGATCATTAACTTTCGTTGTACACATTGTGATACAAGGTACAGGGTTTGTTATATTTATATTATATAATTTAAATAGAGCTCGGGTAGCTCTATTTTGTGTGCTAATTATCTTTGGGGTAACAATTAATTTATACCCCACTGGGTCACGCTAGGTGTTTGGTGTTATTATTGTTTGTATAAACACACTTTAACCAATTTTTAATTTTAATTATTCACATTATAATGGTTGTAATGTATGAGTAACCAAATGTGGTTCACTATTGTCACTTCAAATAGTTATTAATTAGCTTAGTTCATGGTAGATCTATATTGTGTCTGCACACCTTTTTTCAATAAGCTCTTAGTCTCTACTATACAGTTCAGAATATACAATTAATTAACCTATTAATTAATTTAGTATCTCATGTTGGTACTAGCGCCCCTCATTTAACTAAACTATCAATTAAATCATCTAGATTTCATAGGGAGCAGCTGTACTGGGTTTATAGTATTAATATTAGTATAGACCTTCTTGAATTATCCTAAGCGCGGAGCCAGACAAGCCAATGTGAGTGGCCGTCTACAATTTTTCAGGAAAGCTAGCATTGTTCGTTAGTCTTGAAGACTAGTTAGAAAAAAACAAAAAAAAACAAAAAGGTTGCACCATTCATTGTTACAATGGTAAACAGAAACCAATGCAGCAAACAAAAATGCATAGAGTTGCATGTTAATAAAAAAATAAATAAAAAAAACCTGCAAAGCTCAAAAAGATACTTGAGCTTCTCTGCAAAAATGTAGGGCAGCCCATTGAATTGGAATGGTCTGCCCTATGCACAGGGGAGCGCATATCCATGACGTGCTACAACAGTGTGAATGACAGCTAAAATTGTTTTCTTATTACAGGTTGGATTATCTCCTTATCAGTTATGGCAGATGGATATCAGTTTTGCGTGGACTGAACTTTAGAAGTTAGCAGATGTGACGAGTTATATTGCTGCTCATATTTTAGGTGGATTCCCGCAGACTGAATCACCTGACAGATACTCCGTGTCAATCTTCCATCACCATTACAATTCATTTCCTTTTTCAGATGGTTTTTAAATTCTGGGGCAAATTCAAGACCACAACTTGCACTTTTTATTTTTATGCATTTGAGCAGGTGCAGTGCTCTGGCTGCTGCAGACTATTCCTCCAGCTAGGTGAAGACCTTCAGTTATGGAGCTGAAGGAAGTAGCAGTGGACTACTCTTGGGCTCCATGGAGAACTGCATGTCCCTCTGCTGCTGTGGCAGATGGGACTTGTATTTTTTTCATCC